>CM066589.1:5340000-6000000 GCA_033816785.1 Picus viridis
CCGCATGCCACGTGGCTTTAATGAAACTGAGTCTCTTGGAAGTGATGAAATAGAGATAATTGGATGTGCCCTTTGAATGGGATGTGTGTGGTAACTGGGGTTTAAACCCAGTTGGGCTGGGGGTGGGGGAGGTTTGTGTGTGTGTGTGTGGTGTGGGTGTGGGAAAGGCTTTGAATGGGGGCACTGATGGTGCAGTGCTGCTTCCGGAGTGCATCTGAGGCGTGTTGTGAAGCTCCGGGGTGCTCCCTGCAACACTGCCGGTGATTAAACCCCACGCAAGCCCACCAGGACAAGCCTGGGCATCCAGCATCTCTGACAGCTTCACTAATGCCAGTGCAGCTGTGAGCTGATCCAAGAGACTCAGTTGAATGGCAAGTCACAATTCCTGACTTTTGAGAAGCTGCTTCCAGTTCTGGAGCCTCTGTGCCAGGAAGGGTCTGGAGGTGCTGGAATGTGTGCAGAGAAGGGCCACGAGGAGGAGCAGAGGGCTGGAGCTGCTCTGCTCTGGAGACAGCCTGAGAGAGTTGGGGTTGTGCAGGCTGGAGAGGAGAAGGCTCCCAAGAGACTTTTTGTGGCCTTCCAGGATCTGCAGGGGGCTCCAAGAAAGCTGGGGAGGGACTTCTGAGAGTGTCAGGGAGGGATAGGACTGGGGGGGGATGGAGCAAAACTAGAAATGGGGAGATTGAGCTTGGATGATAGGAAGAAGTTGTTGGCCATGAGGGTGGTGAGAGCCTGGCACAGGTTGCCCAGGGAGGTGGTGGAAGCCTCCTGCCTGGAGGTGTTTGCAGCCAGGCTGGCTGTGGCTGTGAGCAAGCTGCTGTAGTGTGAGGTGTCCCTGGCCATGGCAGGGGGCTTGGAACTGGCTGATCCCTGAGGTCCCTTCCAGCCCTGGCAATTCTGTGATTCTGTGTACCAGATGAGGGCAATTGAGGAGTGGTGGAGTGCTTCTAGGAGGGGAGGATTTTGTCAGCTATGGTATAAAATGAGGGGATGCTCTCAATATGCTTAAGAGTTTATGTGCAATGCTGAGGTTTCTTGGCTAATTCTTCCTTCCAGAGGGTGATGGTGGTGTCTCAGTCCTTTTTAGCAGAAGAATCTAGATACAGTCTTGGGGCTTAGTTCACAATTTCAACTGCTCAGGACTTGGCTGGTTCTACTGGGGGGAAGACCTCTCCTTGCACACTTCCCTAGGCACCTGCTGTTGGTTATTGCTGGGAGGAGAGAGAGTCTTAATGGACAGGATGATCATGTAACATTGCCACGGTCACCCTGGTTCCTGTAGCTTTCCCATGTTCCTGAGGTGGTGTTGGAGCACCAGCTGTTGCATTTTCCTGATGGGCAGTAAGAGGAGAAACCTTGGGGAGCAAGGTTTGAAGAAAAGGTTTTCTTCTCCCACTCACACCTGGGGAAACATGATGCTGTTTGAGGCTCACCTGACCAACAGCCTAGAGCCACTGTAGCATGGAGAAGAGAAGGCTCTGGGGAGGCCTAACAGCAGCCTTCCAGTACATGAAGGGGGCTACGAGGAGGCTGCAGAGGGACTCTTTGCAAAGGCCTGCAGTGATAGGACCAGGGGCAGTGGTTTGAAATGAGAGAAGATCACATTTGGATTGGATGTGAGGAACAAGTTCTGCACCATGAGGGTTCTAGAACAGGTTGCCCAGGGAGGTGGTTGAGGCTCCATCCCTGGAGATATTCCAGGTGAGGCTGGACAGGGCTCTGGGCAACCTGATCTAGCTGGGGATGTCCCTGCTGAGTGCAGGGGGGTTGGAGTGGATGAGCTTTGGAGCTCCCTTCCAACCCAGCCCATTCTCTGATTCATTCTCAGCAAGAGGCTCAGTTGTGAGTGCTTGTTTGTAGCTTTGTGACTTTGCCTCCAAAGAATTTTCCTTTCAGTCTGCAGGTTTGGAGTCTTTGTAACTTGGTAAGAGTAGGAGTTGTGGAGTCTCCTAAGGTGAGACTGTCCTGTGTTACCTGCAGGAATTTCAGCTCTGTGTGATCCAGCTTGATGGTATTTAAGCTGGACCTGGTGTATGAGTTGCAGATTTCAAACCAGCCATGTGTGAAACCCTGCTGGAGTGGAACTCCAGTGTGATAGAGCAAACTGCTCAGAAGCAATAATAAGTTCTCCTCTCTTTCTTTTGCAGGAAGCAGTGTGGTTCCTATCTAACATCACTGCAGGAAACCAGCAGCAAGTTCAGGCAGTAATAGATGCAAACCTTGTTCCAATGATAATACATCTGCTAGATAAGGTTAGATAACAAGGCTTCAACAGTTTGTTTCTTTAATTGGAGGAGCTGACATTGAATTCTTTGCCTCATGTTTTACATCATCCTGGTGGGGGGAGAGGTGAACTTTTTCCTTGAGTAGCTTTTCTGTGTTGGAGGATAAAATACATTTACTGGTGATGTTCTGTCAAGTGCTGCCAGGTGGATTGGGGTGGGGAAGCAAAGCAGGAGAAGCTCCTCAGCTCCTTCTAATTCTCATTTAAATTCTGTTCCTCACTCTGTAAAGAAAGGGGAGAGACCTCTTTATTCAGAAGTGGTGTGAAGAGAGCTGGATGGGAACAGCACTGAGTTCCTTCCCAGAAGTTTGCCAAAGCTTAAGGATTTCATCCCTGTTTCCTGCATTATCAAGAAACAGTGAGGGTGGGGAGACCCTGGAACAGGTTGCCCAGGAAGGTCATGGATGCCCTCTCCCTGGAGGCTGGATGAGGCCTTGAGCAACCTGGGCTGGTGGGAGGTGTCCCTGCCCAGGGGTTGGAACTGGATGATCTTGAAGGTCCCTTCCAACCCAACCCATTTGATGAACCTTTGAACATGAGTGCTCAACAGTGACAGTTATTAGATGCTTTAAGAGGTGCCAAATGAAGGATGCCAAACTATGCCACTGTTGTAAAACTTCTCTTTACATAAGGCTTATCAACCTGTTGCTGTTAGTGCATTTATCCAGAGGGATCCAAGCCATGATCCTGTGATGCTGGAGTGTGGCCTGGGGTGGTCTCACCCATTGCTTTTGAAGAAGTAATGGAGGAAACAGAGGTGGCCATAGAAAATAAGAGATTTTGGGTGTTGAGGGCTTTTCCATAGCACAGCAGCAGGCTGCATGCATGCATGGAGTGGATGCTGCTTCTCAGGAGTAAATGAAGCCTTTTGTTACCTTTTTGATGAGGTAGTGAAGTGAAGGAGCCGCTGATGAACCCTTCTGAATGCTTTTCTCCTGCTTACTCGTTGCTCTTTGAACACTGGAGTTGGACTGCTAATGGCTCATTATTTGGGGCTTCAAATAGCTGCCTGCCTTTTCGCTGCCTGGCTGCTCCTGGCTTTAACAGCAGTTTCCCAACCAGTTGTGCTGTTGGTGAGAAAGAAGGGCAGCTGAAAGCAGCGTTTCAAACCTGAGCAGCACGTTCCTGCTTTCAGACTTTTCCTACTGCTTGTTTGCTTCTTCCCCGAAGTGCAGAAGGAAGGCAGAAATCCCAGCCTTAGGATGTGTTCAGGCAGGACAGAGATGCAGCATCTGAAGACAGCCTTGGACTTTTCCCCCCAAAGTGACCTGACACACGGTTCTGGGAACTGCCAATGCATTGATCACTGAGAGAGGAGTTGGAGAGCTTTCTCTTGCAGTGGAGGAAGCAGACTGGAGCTGCTTCACAGGCAGCTTTATCAAAAGTGACACTTCCTGCTTATCTCTGCCTCTACTACATGACAGCTGGTGATAAGGGGCAGGAGAGAGTGGAGTTATTTACTTTAAGGCAAACCAATTTCCTTTCCTCTGGAAGATGGATTTCACACCATGGGTGCAGGGAGGGAATCAACACTCTTGAGTAGCCTCAAACATCTGCAGGACTTGATAGCTGTAGTGAAAGCTGCAAAGCTGATACTGTGCAGAGTGGACTGGAAGAGACACAAGCTTTTATTAGAATGCTACAAAACAGAAACCCTGGCATGATTCTTCCTGTTTCTTCTTGCATTTTCAGGGTGACTTTGGCACTCAGAAAGAAGCTGCTTGGGCAATAAGCAACTTAACCATCAGTGGAAGAAAAGACCAAGTGAGTCAGACCTTAAGAGAAGGTTCATTATCTGCCTGGGTGCATTTGAGAGAGTCTAAACCAGCTGCTGGTGCCAGGAGTCTGAATGCCTGGATTCCTCCTCTGATCAGTAGCTCTCTTGCTTTTCCACAAGGGATTTGAAGAGTGAACTTGGGTTGTTTCTGGAGTGACCTGAGATTAGGAGTGTCAGTGGGGATTTGGATGGAAGTTCTCCTGGTAGAATGACCTAGTGGCTGTGAATGACTGCATTCAAGTCATTCAGCATCTCATGCTCCCCCCTGCAGACAAGGATGGGATAATGAGGATGCTGAAGGGACTGCAGCACTGCCCTATGAGGAGAAGCTGAGAGCCCTGGGGCTGTTTAGTGAGGAGAGGAGAAGACTGAGAGGGGATCTGATCCATGTCTATCAGTATCTGAGGGCTGGGGGTCAAGAGGGACAGGGACAGGCTCTGCTCAGTTGAACCCTGGAATAGGACAAGGGGCAATGGGTGAAAACTCCAGCACAGGAGGTTCCACCTCACCATGAGGAGGAACTTCTTCACTGTGAGGGTCCCAGAGCCCTGGAGCAGGCTGCCCAGAGAGGTTGTGGAGTCTCCTTCTCTGGAGCCTTTCCAGCCCTGTCTGGATGTGTTCCTGTGTGACCTGTGCTGGATTCTCTGGGGGCTTGGACTGGAAGATCTCCAGAGGTCCCTTCCAACCCCTGACATCCTGTGAGCCAGTGAACTCCAAGGATAAGTAGCCACTGAGCACAAGGAGAATGGCAGGATTGGGGGGCGGGTGTCACTCCTTGTCTGATACTGAAAACTTGAGCAGTTGCTGCTGGTGTGCTCTAGGCCTGAAATGTCTTTTCAACAGTACAAAAATGTTACCTTTTAATGCTTCAAAGCCACAATTTCTCAGTGGCTGCTGGAGAATTCTCTCACCTTGAGTGACTGAGTCCTTTGCCTTCGTTAAGCTTGTGCTTGGTGCACTCTCTGCATCTGTCACGCTCCTGACCTAACTCTTTGCTGTTATTTTCCCCCCTCAGGTGGCATACCTAATTCAACAAAATGTAATCCCTCCCTTTTGCAATTTGCTGACAGTAAAAGATGCACAAGTTGTGCAAGTGGTTCTGGATGGACTAAGTAATATATTAAAAATGGCTGAAGATGAAGCAGAAACCATAGCCAATCTTATAGAAGAGTGTGGAGGTATGGATCAGCCCTTGGCATTTGGGTAGTTTGGCTTCCTGCTATCTGGATTTGCTGTTGGCTTTGGGTGTTGGCACAGTGGTTTTAGGCAAAGCTTTTTGAAGTGACCTTTTGCTTTTGCAAACTGATTAAGTATATGAGGCTCCTCCCTGCCCCCTCTGCTCTGCCCCAGTGAGGCCACAACTGGAGTATTTTGTCCAGGCCTGGGCTCCCCAGTTCAAGAGAGACAGGGAACTGCTGGGGAGAGTCCAGTGGAGGCTGCAAAGCTGCTGATGGGCCTGGAGCAGCTCTGGGAGCAGCAAAGGCTGAGAGCCCTGGGGCTGAGAGCCTGCAGAAGAGCAGCCCCAGAGGGCAGCTGAGCAATGGTCAGCAAGAGACAAAGGAGCTGTGGGGAGCAAGAGGTTGGGGCCAGACTTTTGTCTGTGGTACACAGGGACAGGTCAAAGGGCAGTGGGCACAAAGTGGAACCCAGGAGGCTCCACCTGAAGAGGAGGAGAAAGTTGTTTGTTGTGAGGGTGCTGGAGGCCTGGAGCAGGCTGCCCGGAGAGGTTGTGGAGTCTCCTTGTGTGGAGAGCTTCCAACCCCCCTGGGCATTGTGCTGCTGGGCAAGCTGCTGTGGGTGCCCTGCTGGAGCAGGGGGGTTGGACTGGGTGAGCTCCAGAGGTCCCTTCCAGCCCCCTCCATGCTGGGATTCTGTGAATGAAAAAGTAAAATGTGGAGGAGTTTGAGAGTGGAAATTTTATTAGCTGCCAATTTCCTGCTGTTGTGGTGTGGCTGCCAGAGCAGCTTCTGTCGGCCTGGGGCTTTGCTTTCGGTTTTGTTTTGTGCTGAGGCCTTGAGGAGAGGGAGGCTGTTTTGCATGAACTCAGACCTGTAACTCTCTTGTGTTCCTGTATTGACTATTGCAGGTCTGGAGAAAATTGAACAGCTACAGAATCATGAAAATGAAGACATCTACAAACTGGCTTATGAGATCATTGATCAGTTCTTCTCCTCAGATGATGTAAGTGTGCAGTACCTCTGCACTCTGCTTATCCTTGTGCTGCAAGAGAGGCTCTGACCCCTGCTCTCTGACATCTGCTTAGCTTTCCAGTGAGGAGTGAGCCTTTATTTCAACCTGTTGCCTATCTCCCTGCTAAAATACTTACAGATCTGGTGCCTAATTTAAGCCTCATCTCCAGGGATTAAAATCCTGGGCTTTGAGTAGCTGATAGCTTCTGGCTAAGATCAGCATTTCACCTTTGATAAGCTCCCTGCTGACTTGAGCACTGAGTCTGAGATTCTGCTGCTTAAGAAGCAAACAGTTTGAAGTAGTTTGGTGATTTCAGGGTTGGGTGTGCTGGTCAGGAATGTTCATTTTGGTTTCAACATGGAAAAGAAGGGGGAAGCTTGGGGGCACTTCACAACACAGAAGGGAATTGCATGGCAGAGACTCTGATGTCAGCATGCCCTGGTTCATTCTGTAGGATTAGCTGTGCATGCAGGGAGAGCTTTCTCCTTCTGGGAGCAGAGCACTGTCAGAATGGTAGGGCAGAGTTGCTTTTGTGCCTTGCTGTCCCCAGTGGGTGTTAGTTGCTCTGTGTGTGAACAGCAAGGCTCAAGCCTTGTTTAGCAGCTCAGCTCTTGCATGTGCAGCAGTGCTTGGAGTTCAGTGTCAGCTTGGTGACCTGTGTGCTGCCTCCTCCCACTGCAGCTTCATCCTTAGTTCTTTTAATGGTATTGTGATGGTTGATAAGCTGTCAGCAGGGCTGATGTGTGACTGAGGGAATGCTTTCCAGGAGTGAGAAGTGCATGAACAGGAGACCTGGGGGCTGTGGAGCCTGTGAGGCAAAACATTTCATCCTAGAGCACTTTGTTATCGTAGTGCTTAAAGTTGAGGGAGGAGAATGGCAGGGCTTAAGGAGGCAGATCAGGTGGAAAAGATGCTCTTGAGGAGGAGGAGGATTAGGTGGAGAGAGGGAGAGATACTGGGGGGGGGGGGCGGGTCAGGGGGAGACAGAGAGAGAGGGAGAGATGCTCTGGGGGGGGTCAGGGGGAGACAGACAGGGAGGGAGAGATGCTCTGGGGGGGGTCAGGGGGAGACAGGGAGGGAGAGATGCTCTGGGGGGGTCAGGGGGAGACAGAGAGGGAGAGATGCTCTGGAGGGGGGTCAGGGGGAGGAGAGATGCTCTGGAGGGGGGGTCAGGGGGAGACAGAGAGGGAGAGATGCTCTGGAGGGGGGGTCAGGGGGGGCAGGGAGAGAGGGAGAGATGCTCTGGAGGGGGGTCAGGGGGAGACAGAGAGGGAGAGATGTTCTGGAGAGGGGGGTCAGGGGGAGACAGAGAGGGAGAGATGCTCTGGAGAGGGGGGTCAGGGGGGTCAAGGGGAGACAGAGAGAGAGGGAGAGATGCTCTGGAGAGGGGGGTCAGGGGGAGACAGAGAGAGAGGGAGAGATGCTCTGGAGAGGGGGAGACAGGGGGTCAGGGGGAGACAGAGAGAGGGAGAGATGCTCTGGAGAGGGGGGTCAGGGGGAGACAGAGAGAGAGGGAGAGATGCTCTGGAGAGGGGGTCAGGGGGAGACAGAGAGGGAGAGATGCTCTGGAGAGGGGGGTCAGGGGGAGACAGAGAGGGAGAGATGCTCTGGAGGGGGGTCAGGGGGAGACAGAGAGAGAGGGAGAGATGCTCTGGAGAGGGGGGTTAGGGGGAGACAGAGGGAGAGATGGTCTCGGGGAGGAGGTAGACTAGAAGCAGAAATGGGTGGTGTCTGGGACTGTCCAGCTGCTTGCCCTTGCTGTCCCTGCTGACGGCATCCCCTTGCGTTGCAGATTGACGAAGATCCAAGCCTGGTTCCGGAAGCCATCCAGGGCGGAACGTTTGGTTTCAATTCGTCTGCCAACGTACCAGCAGAAGGGTTCCAGTTTTAGAGTGGTATTTTGGGAAGTTAGGTACAATGCAGCACTGAATAAAAACAAACAAAACAAAGGTTTGATCCATCAATCTTGGCTCATGGGATCCGCTGCTGCATTAAATGGGGAAAGCAAACGTGAAGATTTCATTTGGAGTCACAGCCAAAAGCCCAAATGAAGTCGAGCTGGCGAGTGGGTGCGAGTGAGAATGAGTGGCAAAATGTAATGACAAAACTTCACACTGAATGCTTATTTAGATTGTTCAAAGAAAAACACAAAAGGGCTACAGGTTGAAAGATCTTCGGTGCCTGAGAAGGAGCAACGACTTCCTAGAGCAATCGGGGGAAATGCAGTGCTCTCATCATCCAGCCTTGTAAGCATAAGAGAATAGGATGCCCATACAAGTCCGAGGAGAACGAGCCCAGGCCTTGCTACGAAGCACCGTGTGAATGGACACCGCTGAGTGAATGTCTGGGCTGGCTGCTGTGGAGCCTGGCTGCTGTGGAGCCCGGCTCCCGTTTCACTGCGCAGGGCCCCGCGGCCCTGCCGGCAGGCTCCCGGCGCCGGCTGTGTGTGGAGTGTGGGTGTGACGCTGTCTGTGAGCGCATGCGAGCTTGAGCCGCCTTCAGGGGGCTGGCAACAACCTAGGACATCATCCACCTGAGTTCTGGAGGGGAACTTGACACTGGACACAGAGACCCGTTTAGCAGCAGACTCTGGTTTACTCCTGCAGCCTGTCTTTAGTTTGCTTTGTTTTTGTGGTTGGTGTTTTGTTGGGGTTTTTTTCCCACCCCCTTTTACATTTTTTTTGTGTTGGTTTTTCTCCTTTTAATTCTTTGTTGGTTTTTGTTTCCCCTTTGCTGTATGGCTTCTTTAAGCCCTGTTTGTTCAAGGTAGAATTTCCAGGAAGGCTTCCCTGGGCTGCTTTAAGCCCTGCTTGTCAAGGCAGAACTTCAGGAAGGCTTCCCTGGGCTGCTTTAAGCCCTGTTTGTCAAGGCAGAACTTCAGGAAGGCTTCCCTGGGCTGCTTTAAGCCCTGTTTGTCAAGGCAGAACTTCAGGAAGGCTTCCCTGGGCTGCTTTAAGCCCTGTTTGTCAAGGCAGAACTTCAGGAAGGCTTCCCTGGGCTGCTTTAAGCCCTGTTTGTTCAAGGCAGAACTTCAGGAAGGCTTCCCTGGGCTGCTTTAAGCCCTGTTTGTTCAAGGCAGAACTTCAGGAAGGCTTCCCTGGGCTGCTTTAAGCCCTGTTTGTTCAAGGCAGAACTTCAGGAAGGCTTCCCTGGGCTGCTTTAAGCCCTGTTTGTCAAGGCAGAACTTCAGGAAGGCTTCCTGGGCTGCTTTAAGCCCTGTTTGTTCAAGGCAGAACTTCAGGAAGGCTTCCCTGGGCTGCTTTAAGCCCTGTTTGTTCAAGGCAGAACTTCAGGAAGGCTTCCCTGTGCATTTGCACCAGATGAATGTTTGCTGTTCTGAAAAGCTTTCCATATCATCATCAAACAAACCCCAAAACCTCTTCTGATTCTGTAGCCTGATTTCCTTTTTTGCATGAAAAGCAGCCAGCAAACCTCCCTTTCCCTTCCAAAGCCTGTGTTGCAGTACACAAGTTGCCATCTACTGTAGAAAGCAGTAAAAGAAAGTGGTGATTAAACAAAAGAGACCTTGGAGGAGAAAAAAAATAATGCTAATAATAATAAAAAAACCAACAACAAACCCCAACATAGAATCACTGAACTCTCCTCCTTTTCATTTGGTCAGCACCTGGAAGACCTTTGCATGTGGTTTAATCTCCAGCAGAGCTCAGTTTTTCTTTTTCCTCCTCTCTTTAGGTTCTGTTGAGTCCTGTAAGCAGCTGTGGTAGGATTAAAAAAACAAACCCAACCAAACGATTCCCAAACCCCAACCCCGTGCTGTGGTTTTTGGTTTTCTGGTCTGTTGGTTTTGTTCCCCCCCCCCCCAATGTTAATTGTTTTTGAGACTTTGTTTTCTATGAAAATGATATGGAAACTTCTGCACACAACAAAAACAATGAGAGAAAAATGGATTAAAAGGTAAAGGAGAAAAAAAAAAATAACGAATGATGTTGGTGCATCTGTACTGCAGAGTGCCGAGAGAGCAAATAAAAGAGGTGTGAATAGATGTACAAATCCAGTGATGGTTTGAACACCTTTACTCTTGCCTAAGCTGATTGGTTTAGACTCTTTCTTTAGATGTAGGCAGCCATGAACAATCTATTTTGAGCCACTTTAGAGAGAAAGCAAACAAACAAATGATTGAAATAAACACACCCCAAACCCACCAAACTGAGAGTCAAACCAACCAAACGATTTGGAATCAACCAAATGAGTCAGAGTCAAAACCCCCCCCCCCCAACCCGATTCGGCCTCAACCTGAACCCTCCCAACCCGATTCGGCCTCAACCTGAACCCTCCCAACCCGATTCGGCCTCAACCTGAACCCTCCCAACCCGATTCGGCCTCAACCTGAACCCTCCCAACCGATTCGGCCTCAACCTGAACACAACACCACCCCACCCCCCCCCTTGATTTGGAATCAAACTCCCCCCTACCAATTCGGAGTCAAACCACCAACTGATTTGGAATCACACCCCTCCCCCCCCAATTCAGAATCAAACCCCCCAACCGATTCAGAATCACACACCCCACCCCCTACCCCCGCACTGATTTGGAATCAAAACACCCTCATCTCCCCTCCCAATTCGGAGTCAAACCACTAACCGATTCGGCATTGGACCACCAACTGATTTGGAGTCCAACCCCCAAGCTGATTCGGAATCCAACCACCCCACCCCCCCATCCCAACCACTTTGGAATCAACCCCCCCAACCAATTCAGAATTGAATCCCCCCCCCCCCCCAGCTGATTCAGAGTTGAACCCCCCAACCAATTTGGAATCAAACCAACAACCAATTCAGAATCAAACCCACCGACTCCAAGTCAAACCAATTGACTCAGAATCAATGGACTCCGAGTCAAACCAACCGACTCCGAGTCAAACCAATCCGACTCAGAATCAAACCAATCGACTCTGATTGAAACTAATGGATTCTGAGTCAAACCAATGGACTCCAAGACAAACCAGTTTGACTCAGAATCAAACCAACTTAGTCAAACCAACCGACTCCGAGTCAAACCAGTTCGACTCTGAATCAAGCCACCTGACTCAGAGTCAAACCGACTCTGAATCAAACCAATCGACTCCGAGTCAAACCAATTGACTCTGAATCAAACCAATCGACTCCGAGTCAAACCAATTGACTCAGAATCAAACCCACCGACTCCAAGTCAAACCGACTCGGAATCAAACCAGCTGACTCCGAATCAAACCAATCTGAACAAACCCAATAATAATGCAAGAGACAAATCCAGAACAAACTCCCAACTTTGCATCTTTTCAAGCTTGCACTTTGGAAATACAAACCAACCAGCCAAAGGGCTTGGAGCTGGTTTGGTGTTTGGCTCTTTGGGGTTTGTTTAACAGACACACAATTGGGGTTTAAAAGCCTCAGGGCTTTGGAGGCCCTGCAGGGGAAATTCGTGGGAGGTTTGAGCTGGAAGCCATTGGGTCTCCCAGAGCAGAGTCTCGCTAAGGTGGCTCACTGTAGGAAATTGCTGTGCCTTCCCCTTCTTTTCTGAGCACAAAACAAGAAGTGTTGCATGAACAACCAGTTTGCTATAATAAAACCATACCAGATTTAGCCACCATTTAGCATCTCCTATCTACCTTTGGGGAGGGGGGGGGGGGGGGTTGGGGTTTTTTTGGGGAGTGGGTGGTGGTTTTGTTGGTTTTTGTTGTTTATTTTCTGTTTTTATGACTTGGTAATTCTTGAAACACTGTAGAATGGATATAAAAAGAAAACAGATTATTTTGTGATCATAACTTCTTTGTTGGACTCTAGAGTATTTTTGCAGCATTCCTTTGTCATCAGCAATCGAGGTGGTTATGGAGTTGGAAAGGAAAACAAAGTAGAAGCAGCAGAAACTAGCTTGTGACTGTTGATCACCCGAGTAGAGTGCAGGCTAGGGGCTGTCTTGGGGAAATAAACAATGAAAACTTGCAATGCTGCTGGCTCCTCTTGTGTCTTTTCTGTTCCAGCTCCCAGTCCTGTTCAATACCTTTATCGATGATCTGGAGGAGGGGATGGAGTCCATCATCAGTAAATTTGCAGCTGACACCAAGCTGGGGGCAGGAGTTGATCTGTTAGAGGGCAGGAGAGCTCTGCAGAGGGACCTTGCCAGGCTGGACAGATGGGCAGAGTCCAAGGGCATGAGATTGAACACATCCAAGTGCCAGGTTCTATACATTGGCCACACCAACCCCAGGCAGTGCTACAGGCTGGGGTCAGAGTGGCTGAGAGCAGCCAGGCAGAGAGGGACTTGGGGGTAGTGGTGCACAGCAGCTGAATATGAGCCACCAGTGTGCCCAGGTGGCCAAGAAGGCCAAGGGCATCCTGGCCTGCATCAGGAAGAGTGTGGCCAGCAGGAGCAGGGAAGTCACTGTGCCCTGTGCTCAGCACTGCTCAGGCCACACCTTGAGTCCTGTGTCTAGTTCTGGGCTCCTCAGCTCAGGAAAGATGTTGAGCTGCTGGAAGGTGTCCAGAGAAGGGCAAGAAAGCTGGGGAGGGGTCTGGAGCACAGTCCTGTGAGGAGAGGCTGAGGGAGCTGGGCTTGCTTAGCCTGGAGAAGAGGAGGCTCAGGGGAGACCTTCTTGCTCTCTCCAACTCCCTGAAGGGAGGTTGTAGCCAGGTGGGGGTTGGTCTCTTCTCCCAGGCAGCCAGCATCAGAACAAGAGGACACAGTCTCAAGCTGTGCCAGGGGAGATTCAGGCTGGATATTAGGAAGAAATCCTTCACAGACAGATTTACCACTGGGATGTGCTGCCCATGGAGGTGGTGGAGTCACCACCACTGGAAGGGTTTAGGAAGAGCCTGGATGAGGCCCTTGGTGCCATGGTTTGGTTGATGAGATGGTGTTGGGTGATAGGTTGGACTTGGTGATCTCAGAGGTCTTTTCCAGCCTGGTTCATTCTGTATTCTATTCTGTAGTCTGGTGGGAAGAACCACAGTGACCTTGCTGGGTGGTAACAGCCAGGCTGAGCGAGTGTGCAGAGGGTGGGGTGGTAAGGCTGAAGAATCATAGAATCAATAAGGTTGGAAAAGACCTCAGAGATCATCCTGTCCAACCTATCACCCAACACCTCCTGACTAACTAAACCATGGCTCCAAGTGCCACATCCAGTCCCCTCTTGAACACCTCCAAGAGATGGTGACTCCAGCCACAGGGAGCTGGGGAGACTGCAGAGGTGGCTGAAGACAACCTCAGGAGGTTCAATAAGGCAAAGTGCAAGGTCCTGCACCTAGGTAAGGGCAATCCTTGATACCAATCCAGGCTGGGGGCTGAGGAGATTGAGAGCAGCCCTGCAGAGAAGGATTTAGGGGTGCTGGTGGGGGAGAAGCTGGACAGGAGGCAGCAATGGGCACTGGCAGCCCAGAAGGCCAATGGCAGCCCCAGGCTGCCATTGGCCTTCTGGGCTGCCAATGCCCATTGCCAGAGCTGGAGAGAGGGGATCCTGCTCCTCTGCTCTGCTGAGACTTCACCTGCAGGGCTGTGTCCAGCTCTGGGAAACCAAACATGGACCTGCTGGAGAGGGTCCAGAGGAGGCCCTGAAGACGATCAGAGGGCTGGAGAACCTCTGCTCTGGGTCAGGCTGAGAGAGTTGGAGCTGTTCATCCTTGAGGAGAGAAGGCTCCAAGGAGACCTTAGAGCTGCATTTCAGCCGGGCAGGGCTGTTTAGCAGGGCTCCCCTGTTTAACTCCAGGTGTCCCCTCAGCTCTGCCTGTCACCAAGTCAGTGACAGGAGCCTTGGTCACAAGGCTGGAGGCAATTAGAGCAGGCCTGCATCTGGATCAGATAGACTGTATGAAAGGGAGCTTGGTAGCAGAAAATGTGTGACATTTACAAACCCTTCCCAGCAGTCAAGTTTTAGCTCCTGCCAGAGTGAAACCCAGAAGGCAGAGAGAATTCATAGGGAGAGTTGGTACTGCTTCAGTGCCCTCTGAAAAGGGGCTGCAAGCCTCAGTTCCATCAAGTTCCCCTTCCTTTTTTCCCCTGTCAATCCCTTGGGTTGGAGGTGCTGTGTTTGTTCTGCTGGCCTGGTGTGCCCCAGAGCTGAGGAGGATTTGTTTTCCTCAAGCCACCGTCAAAACTGGCCTCTGAAAACACATCTGACTTGCTTTGCAGCAGCTACAAAACGCCACTGAAAGCTGCCTCTGCTGCTACAAAACAGCTGTGGGAAACTTGAAATGCTGCCTGCTGGTAAATGCATCTCAGGAGCTTCTTGAGATGCATCTGTCAGGGCAGGGCTGGCCAGCAGCTGAGTCCCAGAGGCTCTGCAGGAACCCCTCTGCCTTCCCTAAGGGAAGAGAAAGGGAAGAAGGGAGAGAGCCTGATGGGCTGGGAAAGAAACTAACCCAGCTGGGGTGGGAAGAAGAACAATGCCATGGGACAGAGACACAAACCAATGTGGAGCCCAAGCCCTAAGGGCAAGGATGGCACCACTGGCACCACTGGTGCTGGGGGCAGGCACTGGGCAAGTCCCAGCCTGGGCTCAGCAGCAGATGGGAAGCGGATTCAGGAGCTGGATTGTGGAGCTGGATTGAGGAAGACAGGGATGGGGATGGAAGGCAGAAGGGACAGAGTCCTGCTGGGACAGCAGCCAGGCAAGAAGAGGCTTGAGCCTGGGCATCCCTCAGCTTGCTGCTGAAGATGCCATGCATGGGCTGCAATCCCTTGGGGGGCACTTGAGGCTCCCCTGTGCTGTCTGCTCCTCCCCACAGCTGCCCCCTCTGCCTTCCTGCCCCCAAGGTGGGGCAGAGCTGTGGCAGTGCCCTTGGTGTGCAGAGCAGCAAGTCTGAGGCAGAGGCTTTGTGCCCCCCAGGCCTTGGCAGGACCTCTGCCCCTCAGCTCCTCCCTGCTGGCAGCAGCCCCTGGCTGTGCCAAGCTGCCCTGAGCTTCAGCAAGTGCCTGAGTGAGCAGAGCCTGAGCTGGGCACTCACAGCCCTGAGCAGAATTGGTGCTGGTCCAGCTCAGAGCAGGCCAATGCACAACAGGAGTTCTGTGGCAGCTGGGCAGTGGTCAGACATCCTGCTGGCACCAGCAGGTCACGATTTGAGGCAGGTAAGTTATTGCTGCAGCTTGAAATCCCAATTCATTCCCAGTCCAGTGTGAGCACATGAAGTCAGCCTGGGTCTGAAGCCTGTGCTTCCTCCATGGATGTTATTGACATGGTAAGTCGGTGTTGGAAGCCCCTTGGTTCTGCCTCTGCACTGCTGTGTTCAGGGGGTAGCAGAGGGGAGAGGATTTGAACAACTTTTAGCTCAGAAACAAAACTGCTCTCTAGTTCCTCTGCCATTTGCACTCTGTGGTTTCCTCAGGAGGTCTTCTCTGATGTTGCAGTGTGCTTAGTACAGATCCTGGACTGGAGCAGCAACACAACTCCATCCCCCACCCCAAAACTTAGAGACTGCTGAGCTTGTGAAACACCTTCCAAGAAACACCAAACAGATTTTGATCTTCCGTGAGGATGGGGCCGGGGAGAGAAGGGAGTGCCTGACACCATGGACAGCTACAGCCTCCGAAGCTGAAAAACCAGCACCGCAGAATGGTGAGGATGGAAACGGACCTCTGGAGCTCACCCAGGCCCAACCCCCCTGCTCCAGCAGGGCACCCACAGCAGCTTGCCCAGCAGCACAATGCCCAGGGGGGTTGGAAGCTCTCCACACAAGGAGACTCCACAACCTCTCTGGGCAGCCTGCTCCAGCCCTCCAGCACCCTCACATCAAACTTTCTCCTCCTCTTCACATGGAATCTCCTGGGGTCCACTTTGTGCCCACTGCCCCTTGGCCTATCCCTGGGCACCACTCAGCAGAGCCTGGCCCCTGCCTCTTCCCCCCACAGCTCCTTTGTCTCTTGCTGAGCATTGCTCAGCTGCCCTCTGGGGCTGCTCTTCTGCAGGCTCTCAGCCCCAGGGCTCTCAGCCTTTGCTCCTCCCAGAGCTGGTCCAAGCCCCTCAGCAGCTTTGCAGCCTCCCCTGGACTCTCTCCAGCAGTTCCTTGTCTGTCTTGAACTGGGCAGCCCAGAACTGGACCCAGGACTTCAGCTGTGGCCTCACTAGGAGAGAGTAGAGGGTGAGCAGAACCTCTCTTGACCTGCTAGCCACACTCTTCTTCATGCAGCCCAGGACACCATTGGCCTTTTGGCCACAAGGGCACACTGCTGGCCTCTGATGAACTCATCCACCAGGACCCAGCTTATATTCCACTTGATTCACAGCTTGCACTGGGTTGGAAGAGACCCTCCAAGGTCATCTTGTCCACCCTCCCTGCAGTCAGCAGGGACACCTCCAATAGTTAAGGCTGCCCAGGGCCACAGCAAGTCTGATTTTGAATGTCTGCAGGGATGAGGCCTCAACCCTGTCCAGACATGTCTGAGGAGGTGGTTGCTGCAGCAGGCCCTGCAGCACAGGCAGGAGGGGCTGAGGTGACATTGCCAGCGTGGTGCTGGCAGTGGTGCACTGCAGGCTGTCAGCTGTGCAGGCTGCTTGTCCTCTCCACTGTAAATCCTGACAGGTGCAGAGTGACCTGGCTGTGCTGGTTTGTGCATCTGGCTTCAGATGGCTTCTGCATGTTCAGGTAAATAGAATGTGTGGGGTGAGATCTGCTGCAGCTGGGGCAGGGCAGTCCCAGGCACTGACACAGGCTGGTCAAGGACTGGCTTGAGAGCAGCCCTCAAGAAAAGGCCTTGGGGGTGCTGGGGGAGGAGAAGCTCGGCAGCAGCCTGCCGAGAACGGAGACAGGGACAAGAAGACTCAATATGAGTCATAGAAATCATCCAACTTTATTGTTCCACACTTTGTTATTTATGATCTTATACATAGTTAATTCTATTCTAATTTAACACACACTATTGGTCTCTGACTGAAGGCCACATTGTAATATCCAGCCTCCTTGCAATTAGGTCTGTGTACAATCTCAGAAAACTCCCTTCTAACTAACTCTTCCTTTCCCATCCTGTTATCTTACAAACACACAGCTGCAAGAACAGCTACAAGGCCACAGTGACCTCACTGCCTCAGCATGCCAGCTAACTATGGGCAGTAAACAAGACGATGGAGTACGGCCTACACATTCTGCTCAAGTTGCTGTTCCACAGAATCATGTCCCTTAGATTTAAGCCATTCTCCAACAGGAGCCAGCAGTGAGCACTTGCAGCCCAGAGAGCCAAGCAGAGCCTGGGCTGCAGCAAGAGAAGTGTGGCCAGCAGGGCCAGAGAGGGGATTCTGCCCCTCTGCTCCACTCTGCTGAGACCACAGCTGGAGCTCTGGGGCCAGGTCTGGAGCCTGTGTGCCAGGAAGGATCTGGAGGGGCTGGAAGGTGTGCAGAGAAGGGCCACGAGGAGGAGCAGAGGGCTGGAGCTGCTCTGCTCTGGAGGCAGCCTGAGAGAGTTGGGGTTGTGCAGGCTGGAGAGGAGAAGGCTCCCAGGAGAACTTCTGGTGGCCTTCCAGGATCTGCAGGGGGCTCCAAGAAAGCTGGGGAGGGACTTTTGAGGGTGTCAGGGAGGGATAGGACTGGGGGGGGATGGAGCAAAACTAGAAGTGGGGAGATTGAGATTGGCTGTGAGGAAGTTGTTGTTGGCCATGAGGGTGGTGAGAGCCTGGCACAGGTTGCCCAGGGAGGTGGTGGAAGCCTCCTGCCTGGAGGTGTTTGCAGCCAGGCTGGCTGTGGCTGTGAGCAAGCTGCTGCAGTGTGAGGTGTCCCTGCCCATGGCAGGGGGCTTAGAAATGGATGATCCTTGAGGTCCCTTCCAGCCTTGACAATTCTATGATCTCTGTACAAGAAGTTGGTTTCCTGAGCTGTCAGTGAGGACACACATCCTGTTCCCCCTGACTTTGTGAGTTGTGCTCTCTTCACTTTGGCATACCAGCAGCAGGTGGCTTAGCAATGCCCCATCTGCTACCCTGACCCAGTATGTGGCACGGTCCTGCAGCCAGCATGTCCCTTCTCTGAAGCACAAGTGGTGTTCTGGGCTAGTTTGCAGCTGCTTCTTGGGTGAGCCTGTGTGGCTGCGGCAGCACAAGGGAGGGGGTGAGGACACCGGCCTGGCCTAAGCTTGGTAGTGGAGGCAGAGGGATAGGAAGGGAATTCACAAACCAAACAACCTGCAGAAACAAGCGCAGGTAGGACTCTGGTGTCTGGTACCATCTGCTTGAGGGATGAACACGGATCTGCTCACCTGCAGTGAAGGGTAAGGTCATGATTTCAATCCTTGGAAGGCCACCAGCAGCCTGGCCTGGATCGGCAGTGGTGCGGCCAGCAGGAGCAGGGCAGGGGTTGTGCCCCTGGACTGGGCACTGGGGAGGCTGCACCTCGAATCCTGGTTCAGTTCTGGGCCCCTCACTCTAAGAAGGACATTGAGTGGCTGGAGCAGGTCCAGAGAAGGGCAACAAAGCTGGGGAAGGGTGTGGAGAACAGGGCTGGGGAGGAGCAGCTGAGGGAGCTGGGGGTGTTCAGCCTGGAGGAGGCTGAGGGGAGACCTTCTTGGTCTCTCCAACTCCCTGAAAGGAGGTTGAAGCCAGGTGGGGCTTGGTCTCTTGTCCCAAGGACCGAGTGACAGGACAGGAGGGAACAATCTCAAGTCGTGCCAGGGGAGGCTCAGGTCGGACCTGAGAAGCAATCTCTTCCCCGGAAGGGCTGTCAGTGCGTGGCCCAGGCCGCCCAGCTGTGGAGGGGTTTCAAGGCTGTGCGGCTGTGAGCTGGGTGAGGGCTGGACTCCCGCGGCCGCCCCACTGCCAGGCACGCCCCTGGGCGCCGAGTCGTTTGAAGGCCGCAGGGGCAGCGGCGGCCGTTGGCTGCCGGCGCATGCGCGCAGCGGGCGCGGCGGGACGCGGGCGCGGCGGGACGCGGGCCCGGCCGGTTTGAAGAAGGCGGCGGCTCGGCCGCGTGGCTCTCATCGCTTGCGGGGCGCGGAAGCGGCCGCCGGGAGAAGCCGCAGCGGGCGGCGGGCCCAGCGCGCAGGTAGGCTGCGGGGGGAGCGCGGCCGCCGCCGTGCCCCAGGCTGTGCGAGAGGGCTGGGGGTCTGCTGGGACACAACGGCGCTGATCCCGCAGCCGGGGCTCTTCCGCTGCTTCCAGACACTCCTGGCGGCTGCGGAGAGCTGCGGCTGCCGGGACCCCGCCCCGGCGCGGCCGGGACCCTTCTGTCGCGTTTAGGGCGTTTCTGCCCTGTGAGCTTAGCAAGCCGGCGCTGGTCGCTTTGTCCAGGTGTCCGTGCAGGCAGGGGTCCCATCGCTGCGGGCTTTGCGGATGCTGATCAACAGCTAAAGGTGGGGAGGCGAGAGGCTGGGGCCAGGCTCTGCTCAGTGATGCCCAGGGACAGGACAAGGGGCAGTGGGCACAAACTGCAACCCAGGAGGATCTATCTGAAGAGGAGGAGAAAGTTGTTTGATGTGAGGGTGCTGGAGGCCTGGAGCAGGCTGCCCAGAGAGGTTGTGGAGTCTCCTTGTGCGGAGAGCTTCGAACCCTCCCTGGGCACTGTGCTGCTGGGCAAGCTGCTGTAGATGCTCCTAAAGCATAAGCAGGGGGGTTGGAGTGGATGATCTCCAGCGGTCCCTTCCAATCCCACCCTGCAGGGATTCAGGTATTGCTCAGTGCCACCGACTTGTCAGTGGGAGCTGGCAGAGGTTCTGCAGCGTGCAGGGGCTGTGCAGCAGACAGGTGAAGGTGTTCTCCTTCTCTGTCAGCTGCTGAATTCTAAGAGGCAAATGAATGCTCATGACCTGAAGCTTTGATAATGTTCAAGAGATGAGGGATGGAGGAAACCAGCTCTGAGCAGTGGAACACGGGCATGGAGAGGACAGAGTGGTGTGTTTGGGCTTTTTGAACGTGGTAGCTCTTGTGGATGTTTGTTGTAGTAGCAGACGAGAATGCAGTGGGTGGATGGACAGAAGGGAGAGGTTAGCTTGATGGGGAAACAAGAGAGACTTCTCAGTTCTGCTCATCTCCTTTGAGGCCGTGAAAAAAGCCGGTGTGAAGATGTGGCACAGTGGTGGAGTGGCTGTGGAAGGAGTAAGGACTAGGGGCAGAACGTGCCTGGTTGGTGACTGCTGTGACTCCAGTGCAGTATTTGTGGTGTAGAGTGAAGCAGCACAGTTGATGTGGTGCTGAGGGCCATGGTTTAGTGGTGAGCTGGCAGTGCTGGGTTAACAGTTGGAGACCTGGTGATCTTCGAGGTCTTTTCTAAGCACAAAACCATGCAGAACTGTTTGAGCTGGAAAAATCCTTTAAGCTCATCCAGTCCAACCATTGTCTAACTCTGCCAAGGCTGGTGTGAAACCATGACCCTCGGCACCACACCTCTGCTTTAAACCCCTTCAGGGATGGGGATTCAGCCACCTTCCTGCACAGCCTGTGCCAGTCTGAGGACCCTTTCAGTGAAGACATTTCTTCTACTGTCCAAACTGAACCTCTCCTGGTGTAATTTTACACCATCTCCTCTCATCCTGTCATTTCTTACTACAGAGACCAACCCCCACCTCCCAACTCCATTCAGGTAGTTGTGGTCTCCCCTAGCCTCCTTTTTTTCCAAGCCAAACAAGCCCATGATGATTCTGTGCTGCTGGTTCCTGCTGCCTGGCCTGTTCAGAGCAGGAAACCTGGCAGCTGCCTCCTACAGGCTCCATCCCTTCTGATGTGCTGACAAACACCAGAGCTGCAGCTTGGCCTCCTGGGCTTTTTAAATAGTTGTGTCAGCCTTTCCCAGGAGGGTGACCTTTATAGAAGACTGCCCAGAGCACCACTAAACCTTATTTCTGCACAGCAGAGACTTGAGCTGCTGTGTTTGTGCTGCAGGAGAGCTTCACGTCCTGCTGTGGCAAGGGGAGGTGGCATTTCTGCCGTGTGTTTAGCAGGGTGTTGGAAGTGGAGTGTTGGTGTCCTTCAGACAGCAGATGTTGTTTCCCTCCCTGAGGGTCATCATATGATCACAGGTGTTAGGGGTTGGAAGGGACCTTCGAAGATTGTCGAGTCCAACCCCCCCTGCCAGAGCAGGAGCAGAGAATCCAGCACAGGTCACACAGGAACACTGCCAGAGCAGGAGCAGAGAATCCAGCACAGGTCACACAGGAATACATCCAGACAGGGCTGGAAAGGCTCCAGAGAAGGAGACTCCACAACCTCTCTGGGCAGCCTGCTCCAGGCCTCTGGGACCCTCACAGTGAAGTTGTTCTTCCTCATGTTGAGGTGGAACCTCCTGTGCTGTTCCATCCATTGCTCCTTGTCCTATCCCAGGGTGCAGCTGAGCAGAGGCTGTCCCCTCCCTCTGAGCCCCAGCCCTCAGATATTTATAAACATTGATTAAATCCCCTCTGAGACTGAACAGCCCCAGGTCTCTCAGCCTCTCCTCATAGGGCATGTGCTCCCATCCTGGTAGCTCTCTGTTGGACTCTCTCCAGCAGATCCTTGTCCCTCTTGAACTGGGGAGCCCAAAACTGGGTGCCTGGCAGCACAGAGGAAGCTCTTCTCTGTGCCCCTTGGAACTCTTGGCATGGGCCACTGCAGCCATCACCCAAGGCCAAATTCACCTTTGCAGCCCCTCCAGCAGCTTTGGCAGCTGAGGTGTCAGACAGGTGTGCTACACTTCACAGCTTCCCCTTGCCTGCAGTGCCACTCATTACAAGAGGATAAACCCACTGCCCCTCTTGTTGCTGGCAGGGTTCTGAAACTTGTCCCCTTGCTGGCACAATCATTCTTTTGAACGTTTATAATGCCCCTTGGGGTACAATTTGCCTGTGCTGGGTGACTCTGGGGACAAATCTGTGTCTACACAAAGTGTTTGCTACCACTGCTTAGCAGCTGTAAGGCTAAGTATCTGCCCCAGGCAGGGAAGCACTTACCAGCTTCCTGCTGCTTTGTTTACCTGGGAAACTTCTTTTTCCCTTTGCTGAACTCTGTGGTGTTGGCTCTCCTCCATCAGTGTTCCCAGGCTCTCTGATAGCCAGCCCATGATTTATTCCCACTGCTCTGGAAGTGCTTTGTTCATTTCCTCATGCAGGATAAAACTGAACCTGGGGATTTCTGCTCTGCTTCTTGCCTCCTGGTACAGCTCTGGGTGCCAGGCTGCCTGGAGCAAACAGCATCATCAACAACTCAGTTCCTTTTATCACACTGTGTAACCATGGAATGGTTTGGGTTGGAAGGGACCTCCAAAGGTTATCCAGTCAGCAGGGACATCCCCAACTAGGTCAGGTTGCCCAGAGCCCTCTCCAGCCTCACCTTGAATATCTCCAGGGATGGAGCCTCCACCACCTCCCTGGGCAACCTGTTGCAGTGTTCCACCACCCTCCTGGTGCAGAACTTGTTCCTCACATCCAATCTCAATCTGCTCTGCTCTAGTTTGAAGCCATTGCCCCTGGTCCTGTCCCTGCAGGCCTTTGGGAACAGTCTCTCTCCCTCCTTGTAGCCCCCTTCAGGTACTGGCAGGCTGCTGTGAGATCCCCCTGGAGCCTTCTCTTCTCCTGGCTGAACATCCCCAGCTCCTTCAGCCTGTCCTTGCCACAGAGGTGTTCCAACCTCCTGATCATTTTCATGGCTTGGTGTCAGTGAGAGCTGCTGATAGATTTTAATGCAGGAACTTTTTTTCCCCCCAAAGGATTGAATAAACTATCCTCCCTGAGCACATCCCACAGGCAGTTATCTTCCTGGCAAGCTCAGCACTGCTTGGTGCAGCTGCATCAGCCCAGCTCCATGCTGCTGCTTTCAGATTTGGAGTCAAACCCTGAGTTTTGGCTCGCTGATGCTAAATGCTTGGACAGTTTGTTTTTGCAGCACAGCAAAGTCTTCAGAACTGACAAGGGGACAGGAAAATGTGATACAGATGAGGAGAGTTCACACTTTTAACAGCATGAAAAGCAGAATAGTAGGGTTTAGTATGGAAACTGGGGTTGGAATTGCTCTTCTTTGTGACCTGACAGGGTGATTTCAGCTAGTTGGCAAAGAAGAAACAAAGGATGGACAATGAAAGTTAGCATTTTAGTGCTGTGCTTAAAGTAACCCAGGAATAACACCCTGAGTTCAGTCACTGTTGGTGGGGCTGTCTTTAAAGGCTGTTGAGTCAGGCTCTGGTTGGTGCCAGAACCTAGAGAGAACTGTTAGTGAACCTGGCTGCAAGTGCTTGGTGTTCTCTTCTTGTGTTGAAAATGTTCCTCAGAGTGGGAGAAAAATGTCATTGTTTGTAGAAGCCTCTTTTAGAACCACAGAAATGGTTTGGAAGATCATCCAGTCCAACCACCAAGCCAACACCACCATGGCCATTAAGCCATGTCCCATAGTGCCATGGCCACATGTTTCTTGAACACCTCCAGGGGTGTTGGCTCTACCACCTCCCTCTCCTGCTCTCTTCCAGTAGCAGGTTGCTGCTTCTTCCACCTTTTGAAGGCAAAGGGTGGCTATGGGTGACCAGGAGTCCTTGGATCAAAGGAGCAGATCATAGTCTGCTGGAGTCTTTGAACTGTTGCTGGCTTCCAGTCTCGTTTTGGTCTTGATTGCCATGGCCTTACAGCGCTGTTACAAACACACAATCCCCTTTACACTGCTGCTGGTGTCACAGGTCAAAAGAGTTCTTGGCCATTGGAATGTGCTGCCCAGGGAGGTGGTGGGGTCACCATCACTGAAGGTATTTGGGGAGAGACTGGATGGGGTGCTTGGTACCATCGTTTAGTTGATGAGATGGTGCTGGGTGATAGGTTGGACTTGATGATCTCAAAGGTCTTTTCCAACCTGGTTAGTTCTCTTCTGTTCTCTTCTGTTCTCTTCTGTTCTCTTCTGTTCTCTTCTGTTCTCTTCTGTTCTCTTCTGTTCTCTTCTGTTCTCTTCTGTTCTCTTCTGTTCTCTTCTGTTCTATCAGTGTGATCTCTGGTCACACTAGCTTGGATCCATTCCCCCAGTCTTATCATTACCCGACACCCTAAGAAGCCAAGCCCAGACAGCCAAATGCAAACAGGTAGGAGATTTACCTTTTGAAATGGTGAAGAGTCAGCAAAACTGCATTGCTTCTTCCTTCTGTTTGGAAGAGAAGTAATGATGGGTTAAACACCACAGGAACTGGTGTCATGGATTCCTCTCAGATGACAGTCTTGTCCAGTTTCTGAGCTACTCCTGCAGAAGGGAGTACAGGCTCTATTAACTTAAGGAAAAGAGCAAGTTCCAATTCCTGTTCTTTGGGGATTTAAGGTGTATTGCTTTTTTTTACCTTCTGTAGTAGTGTAGCCTCTGAAGAAAGGGTGTTTTGAATCAGTTGCTTCTCGTGTCTCATATTTATACATCTTAAAACCCCCCACAACTCTTCTTTCATTTTCTTGTTCTTATTTTTCTTTCTTTTGAAAATTTTTTCCTCTTTTTTTAAATTCCACACCCCCCCCCCCCCCAAAACTGTACAAGAGCAAAATGTTGGACTACCAAGAGACCAATATAATTTTTTTACTCTGAGCTGTAGCAACATGTTCTTTCAGCTTGGTTCGTGCCTCTCTCTCTCTCTAATGGGCAGGCAAAGCAAATACTGCAAAATCCTGGTATTTGGAACTATTAGTGAGATTGTACAGGGAGAGGAGATTTAGGTTCATTCAAGAACATGCTTACTGAACCTCATGTATTATCCACTATAAAAGAAAAGGCTCTCTAAATGTTAAAGTCATCATTCTTTTTACACATTCCATAAACCCAAGCACTGCCAGGCTACAGGGCACCATGCAGGGGGTTACTCAAGACAGTCTTGTGCCATAGAAAGGGATTTCAGCACAGGATTTGAAAGAACAGTGCAGAATCCTCTTTCACTCGTCCATGTTTGCTCACTCTTTGCTTTTCTGAGATCTCTTTCACCTGTTAGTGGCTTAATTTAGGCTCAAGGTGAGGAGAAAGTTCTTCCCAGAAAGAGTAATTGGCCACTGGGATGTGCTGCCCAGGGAGGTGGTGGAGTCCCCATCCCTGGAGGTGTTCAAAAAAAGAATTGGATGTGGCACTTGGAGCCATGGTTTAGTTGTCATGAGATGTTAGGTAATAGGTTGGACTAGATGATCTCTGAGGTCTTTTCCAACCTGTTTGATTCTATGACTATGATTCTAGGGCCACCAGAGGCTCTGCATGAACCTCTCAGCTTCCCAAAGGGAAGAGAGAAACTGATGGGGTGGGAAAGAAACTAACCTAGCTGGGATGGAAAGAAGAATGTTGAGGTGCTTAGGTGGGTGGACTGGTTGTAAAGACCTGTCGACAGCTTCCAGTGTGTGTGTGTTTCCCTTTGGCAGGACATGCATCCCTTTGAGGAGGAGCTGACCTGTTCCATCTGCTACAGCCTCTTTGAAGATCCTCGCGTCCTGTCCTGTTCCCACACCTTTTGCAGGAGCTGTCTGGAAGGCGTCGTCCAGGCATCAAGCAGCTTTTCCATTTGGAGAATCCCTCTCAAGTGTCCAAACTGCAGGAGAGTCTCCGAAATCCCTGCTGCCGGCGTCGAGTCGCTGCCCATCAACTTCGCCGTGAAAGCCATCATCGAGAAGTCGCGGCGGGAGGAGGCCGCCTGCAGCGCCACCTGTCGGCAGCACAGCAGCCAGCCCCTCAACATCTACTGCCTGCTGGACAGGAAGCTGGTCTGCGGCCACTGCCTCACCATCGGCGAGCACAGCGGGCACCCCATCGATGACCTCCACGCCGCCTACCAGAAAGAGAAGAGGACTGCCGGCGAGCTGCTCCAGCAGCTGACCGACAAGCACTGGACCGACGTGTGCTTGCTGCTGGAGAAGCTGAAGGAGCAGAAGGCCCAGTGCGAGAGTGTGGTGAGGGGGGATCAAATGGCAGTGGTGCAGTACTTCAGGAAGCTCAGTGACACCTTGGAGGACAAGAAACAGGCTCTGCTGACGGCGCTGGAAGAAGCCAAGGCCCACGTAGTGGTGAAATACGACCCCCTCATCCAACACCTGGAGAAAATGCGGGAGGAGCAGCTGGAGCTGATGTCCCTCAACACGGCTGTGCAGAAGGAGGAGTCCCCGCTCATCTTCCTGGAGAAGATGGGGGACATGCAGCAGCGTGTCAAAGCCTTGAGGGAGAAGAAGCTGCCCCACGTGGAGCCTGTGGAGGTTCATCCCAGAATTGGGGTCCTGCTGAAGGACGTGTGGTCAAAAGTTGAGCTGGGGCAGATCAACAAGATCCTGGCTCCGAAAGTCAAGGTGGTCCTGAAGAGGAAACTACGCAGCAGAAGCGGTGGCCGGGGGGAGGCAGAGAAGTGAAGGAGCACCTGCAGGCTGTGAATCGTTTGGTGCAGCTGCTCCTTGTGATCACAGCTGTGGTGGGGCTCTCCTTTTACCCGCCTGTGTCCTCACTGCTCTTTGAAGCTGCTCCCCTGTACCTGTCGGAGGTCCTGCTGCCTGCCTGTCAGGGTCTCCACTCCCGCTGGCAGGCTGTGGCTGTGGAGCTGTCTGACAGATTTAACTTGCTGATGGAGTTTGTGGGGGAGTTGTTTCCCTTCAGCTCTTCCAGTGAGGAGACGAAAACCTTAGGGGAGGGACTGTCAGGGTGGTATTGTAGCTCTAATTTTTACCTAAACAGCTGAATTGTCCAAGTTCTGCTTCCCCTTCCTGTTTCCATCTCCTCCTTTTTCTGTGTTGTGGGGAATTTTTCCCTTGGCTAACTCTTACCAAGAGGCTTCTCCTCCTCACACAGAGCTTGGTGGGAGTCAGGTTAAACAAGATGCTGGTCAGAAGCAGTCTCTGCCAAAGATACAGCAGCTTCCAGGTTGTCATCTGGAGCCTTGGCTGTAAAACCTCCTCACACATCCCTTTGGGAACGTGATTTTAAAGTGGGTTTTGTGTTTGTTTGGGTTTTTTTTTAGGTTGAGTGGTGGTTTTAAATTTTTTTAATCAAAGCACAACCTTGAGTCTGGGAGGGGTCACTCGAGCTCTGCTGTAGCTGAGACTCGCATTTGCTGTTTTCCTGGCTCCAAATTTCTCCAAGTTTCTGGTGGATGATGTGACCTCATCATTTCATGTCATGAAAATGGACAGGTTCTGAGGTAGGCAGCAAAACTGGAGCCAGTGCTGAATGGATCCAGCTGTTGTCAAGCAGGTGTAAGAGCTGTTGACAAAGAAGGGAAGAGTATCTTCAGCTTCTCAGCACAAGGAACAGGGGCCTTGAAGCAGATGGAACACAACAGCATTTATCCTGCAATCCATCAGTCACCAGCACGCTTCCAGGACTCCAGTCTGAGCTGTGCTTGAGAGAAGGATCCCCTACAGGAGCCATTTTGGAGCTTGAGTGCTGGGCCAGCCTGGGAGGCCTGCAGTTAGAGCAGCAGAGCACAGGTAGAGCTGATCCTCACTGAAAGCTCCCCAAAACAAGCTCATGGTGAAACCAGCAGCACACTGCAGCGTGGCAGTGCTGATGGTTGGTTGTAAATAGCAGCACTTGTTGAAGGAGTGGTTGAATTCTGGGGGCTTTAAACCCTTGTGAACACCAAAGCCTGCCTGGTGCTACCAGCTGGTGCTTACTGGAGCCCTGCAATATGCCTCCTGCTGCCAGCCTGAGAACTGAGGGCCAGGTCAGTGCTGGGATGTGGTGCTGACAAGACCCTTCACCTGGCTAACTCCGCTGACAGCAATCCTGAGAGCACAGGGTTGCTGCCTCCAGCCAGCCAGCTCCCCTCTGGCAGCTCAGAGGTTGGGGTGCTCAGGGCTGGCTGAGGCAGAAGTCAGCAGAGCTCCGGAGGAGCAGGCTGGAGAGAAGCACTGTGCAGGATTTCTGTTTGTCATCTTGGAGAGTTCCAGGAGCAAATCCCACAGATGCCACTGATTCCAAAGTGGTTTTTAGGTGGATCCTGGGCCCAGGTAAATGCTGTCACATGGATTTTCCAACCAAGTTGGTAATTTTCTGGAAGGTTGTCACCTGGCACACGTGTCTCAAGCCTGGGTGCTGGCTGGATGTCCACTGCCACCTCAAGCTTGTCTGACCTGCCTGCCTCCTGTTTCCCTGCCTTTTCAAGACTCAGTTTCTAAGAGTTATTTTTTGAGGCTACAGAGGTTTCCACAATGGAAAAAAATTACTATTTGCACTGCTCTCTCTTTTAACAAATCTGTATACAAATAAAAGCTATTCTTCCAGCAGGCCTGCCTGACACCCTGGCTTCCTTTACTGCTCTGCTCCTCGCAGCCCTGTGAGCAGGGGAGGGAGAGGTAGCAGGAGTCTCCCAAAGGCAGGACTGTGGCTGTTCCCCCGGGCTCTCCCTGCGTCCCATTCCTCACAGTGCCTCACTTGCTTGCAGTGACTTTAGGAAGGTTCTCTGCAGTGTGCTGCTGGCCAAGCCACTGTGGGTACCCTGCTTTATCAGACTGGATGATCTGCAGGGGTCCCTTCCAGTCTCACCATGCTGGGATTGTGTGAGGGATCTGCACCCTCCAGACCCAGGGTGAGGTCCTCTTCCTCATCTTTTCAGCTGTCCTCTTCTGAACCCATGTTTCAGCACTGCAAGCATTCTTTCTAGATTTTTCTCTTTCCAGAGGGGAAGTCTGTCTGGGTGAGACCCAGGAGGGAAAAAGATGAAGTTCTGAGGTGGCCAAGGTGCCGAGATGCTGAGGTTACAGAAGGTGACTGTCAGGAAGAGCTCTTGCAGGTGAAAAGGAAATGGTTTGCCTTCCCCAGCTCATTATTCCCAAGGGTTTATCCTGCCCTGCAGCTGCTCCTGCACTGCTGCAAAAATCCCAAGAGCCAGCCTTGGTGCAAGCTCAGAAATGTCACCTACACTGCTGCAGTGTCCTCTGCCTCTCCAGCTGAGTGGTGGTTGTCCCTCTCCTGTACAGCTCCTCCTTGTCCTTGGCTGATGGGGCCTGGACATTTATCCTGAAGATTTTTCTAGCTTCACCTTGGGGTGGGAAAACCAAACCTGTGTTCATCTGCAGCAGGAGAGTTTTGCAGCCTGTTTCTAATCATCCAGTCTCCTCCTTGTGCCTGTTGCTGGGCTGAGGTTGCTGCAAACAGTCTATATATAACAGCACCACCCTGACAGTGAGGCACTGCACACACAGCACTTCAGGCCATGCACACCGATTTGCACTGATCTGCATTTGATGTACACTGAAGGCTTAACACCTCACTCTGTAGTTACAGCCCCCTCAGCCGTATTTTCCCATCAGCTCCACTTTGCTGGCTCTGCCCTAAGCTCTGGCTGGGTTGGGGCCAGGGCTGAGCTGGATGTGTAACTGACTGCCTCGGGGTGGCAATGAGAGCTGGAGAAGCCACCCCAGGCTTTGTTTAGAGTGCTTGGTATGAAAAGAACCAGAGAGGGAATGAAGGGCTGAGAGCACAAAGCAGGGTGAGCCAGCAGGGCTGGCCTCAGCTGTTCTAACCCTGGCTGCCTTAACTCAGCAGCAGGGCAGCAATGGAGCTTTTTGGGGTGGTGAGGAGGAGTACAAGGAGACTGTGCTGCTGCACAGGTGTAAGTGTGCCTGGTCATGCCTGGGCTTGAAAGTACAAAACCCCCTCAGATTCGAAGCAGATATGAGTGACAGGCACAGGGTAGAGGGTACTGACCTGAACTTCTGTCCTGGGAGCAGGTTTACCCCTTTGAGATGATGGCAGGAGCCAGCTGCTGATTGTTGTGTTAATAAGCCTCAAGGGCAGCTAGGGGCTGCAGTCTGAGAGGAGGAGGAGCTGTCCTCTGTGGGAAAGAGGGAGATGACTGAAAAGCAGCTTCCTAAACCAACCCAACTCATCACAGAATGGTGACAAACATCTGAGGGCCGGGCCCTGCAGCATTACAACAGCCTTACGCTACACGGGGGGATGCTGTGTGTGCAGACTGCTCCCTGGAAAGGGGAGCATGACAGGACACTCTGAGGGCGTTTGCAAGCAATTTGCTGGCTTGGGTACAGAGAGTTAAAAGCAGGCACTGCAAGCCGAACGCAGAGCCCAAATGCTGGCAGAAAGGCTGCTCAGGGAAGGGTACAGAGGCAGAGGAAGAGCTTTCTTTAGCTCAGTTCACAGAATTAAAACGGCTGCAGCCTGTAAAGAAAATCTTTTATTGACAAAAACTTTAGGAAAAAGCTCCCCTCCAACTCGAAGAGAAGTCTGCAGTACAAAAATATATACATTAACACCCCCAGCAGCAAGGGAGAGGGGAGGTGACTTCAGCCTATTCCAGGCAGAGCTCCGGAGCGGCGGGTTGCAGCAGCCTTTTGGCTCCGATAAGTTTGGGGTTGGTGGCCACGTTCTTGGTGGTGTTGTGGGTCTTGTAGATGCCAATGAGCCTGTCTGCCATCTCAAACATGTTGTTGCGCAGCGAGATGATGATGAACTGGGCGTTCTTGGTCTGCTCCTGCAACACAAGGTGGTTGTGTCAGCCCACGCTGCTGCGCAAAGCTCTGCTCTGGCAGGGCCCTGGGGGGCCCTGTCCCTGCAGAGGGACTTTTCATGAGGGTGTCCAGAGACAGGCCAAGGGGGAACGGTTTGAAGCTGAAGCAGAGCAGGGTTAGAGTGGAGCTGAGGAAGAAGTTGTTCATTGTGAGGGTGGTGAGAGTCTGGCACAGGGTCTGCCCAGGGAGGCTGTGGATTTCTTCTCCCTCGGGGTGTTGAAGGCCAGGCCAGATGAGCCTTGAGCACCCTGTGCTAGTGGGAGGTGTCCCTGCCCAGGGCAAGGGGGTTGGAGTGGATGATCTCCAGGGTCCCCTCCAACCCAAGCCATTCTATGATTGAATAAAGAAACAGATCAAAACCAGACAGAAAGCAACACTCTGAGCACCCTTCTGGCACTCTGCTTAGTAAATGGCTTCCATCTCTTCCTCCATCATTCCATTGTTAAATCTGGTCATTACTGTGTCTGGATGAGAGGAAATGGCCTCAAACCCGGGGAGTTTTAGGTTGGAGATAAGGAAAAATTTCTTCGCTGCAACAGTGATCAGGAATTGGCACAGGCTGCCCAGGGAGGTGGTGGTGTGCCCATCCCTGGAGGTGTCCAGGAAAAGTGTGGCCATGGCACTTGGGGACATGGTGTAATGGCCATGGTGGTGTTGGGTTGACAGTCTTAGAGGTCTTTTCCTCACCACTTTGGTATTTCTGGCAGAGAAGAAAATAAACAAATATCCAAATACAGTCCAAGCTAGCACTCGGTACTTACATAGATGTAAAAGGCTACAATGGAGACATTTTTGAAGTCAAGGGCTGCATCGATCTCATCCATGAAATAAAGTGGTGTTGGCTTGTAATGATGAAGAGCAAAGACCAGAGCCAGGGAGCTCAGAGTCTTCTCTCCTCCCGACAGGTTAAAGATCTTCTTCCAGCTTTTCTTGGGAGGCCGAACACTGAAACAAACCAAGAGTCTGTCACTCACTTCTGGTTGGGATGGAAAAGGCACTTGCTTTTCACCATGACATAAAAAACCAGGAGGGAATTCATGGAAGAAACAAAACCACGGCTGAGCTGCCTGCTGCACTTAGTCCTCTGCAGAGGAAAGATGTGAACAGATTTCTGGTCACCAAGGAGCCCCCTAGGTCCATACACAGCTCCATGGCCAGCTGGTGCCTGCCTCAATTCAAGCTAGCCCTGGGCTGCTCTCTGCAGGAACCACACCACCTCACAGCTGCTCTTTCATTATCTTTCAGACATGCTACTCTACTCTTTAGTGATTAATTTGCTCTTAGGATCAGTTGTGACAGGACAATCTCCAGTTCACAATGTGACACAATTCCCCATGCAGAATGAAATGATTTGGGAATGAAGAAACCTCTGAGAAAAGACCTTAAAGTTATTCATTGTTCCAGGAGAAATCAGTCTTGATGCTAAACATCTGTGGCTTCTGTCAGCATCATGCCAATACCTGTGATCTACTGCTGCAGATGCAACAAGTTTGATAACTTCTGTTTGAATCATAGACTGGTTAAAGATCATCTAGTTCCAACCTCCTGCTAGACCAGGTTGTTCAAGGCCAGGTCAGATGAGGCCTTGAACACCTCCAGGCTTGGGGCCTCCACAGCTTCTGTGGGCAACCTGTTCCAGTGCCTCACCACCCTCATGGGGAAGAATTTCTTCCTCTAACAGTTCCATGTCTCAGCTTTGCTGAGGACTCCAGAGCTGCCCCAGAACTGCAGGGGGGTGTCTCAAGCAGAACACAGCAGATGGGCAGAATCCCCTCCCTGCCCCTGCTGCCCACACTGCTAATGTCCAACTTTGTAATCCCTAGCACCCCCAAGTCCTTCTCCATGGGGCTGATCTTCATATAAACTCCACTCAGCCTGAATTTGTGATTGGGATTGCCCCAACCTAGGTGCAGGACCTTGTCCTTGGCTTTGTGGAACCTCATGAGGTTGGCAATGGCCCACATGTCCAGCCAGTCCAGGCCCCTCTGGATGTATCCCTTCCCTCCAGCTCACAAACTGCACCATGCAGCTTGGTGTCATCAGCAAGCCTGCTGAGGGTGCCTCCATCCCACTTGTTCATGTCACCAACAAACATGTTAGACAGCACTGGTCCCAGTTCCCACCTCTGAGAAACAGCTCTCGTCCCCACTCAAACATCCAGCCACTGACCACCACTCTCTGAGCGCCATCACAAAGCTGCTTGTCCAATTCTGGAGCCTCTGTGCCAGGAAGGATCTGGAGGTGCTGGAAGGTGTCCAGAGAAGGGCCACGAGAAGGAGCAGAGGGCTGGAGCTGCTCTGCTCTGGAGACAGCCTGAGAGAGTTGGGGTTGTGCAGGCTGGAGAGGAGAAGGCTCCCAGGAGACCTTCTTGTGGCCTGCCAGGATCTGCAGGGGGCTCCAGGAAAGCTGGGAAGGGACTTTTGAGGGTGGCAGGGAGTGATAGGACTGGGAGGGGATGGAGCAAAACTAGAAGTGGGGAGATTGAGATTGGCTGTGAGGAAGAAGTTGTTGCCCATGAGGGTGGTGAGAGCCTGGCACAGGTTGCCCAGGGAGGTGGTGGAAGCCTCCTGCCTGGAGGTTTCTAAGTCAGGCTGGCTGTGGCTGTGAGCAACCTGCTGCAGTGTGAGGTGTCCCTGGCCATGGCAGGGGGCTTGGAACTGGCTGATCCTTGAGGTCCCTTCCAACCCTAACAATTCTATGATTCTATGATACTTGCCCAGAGGGAACTGTCCTGGTTAGCTGCAGACTAAGCTTAAAAGCAGGCTGCAAAGAGCACAACAACTGGGGATTGCACAATACCACAAAGTCTCCAGACAAACCTGAAAATTACTCCCTCAGAGAAGGGATCCAGACTGTCCACAAGCTCCAGCTCAGCATCTCCTCCCAACGTGAGCATCTGGTAGTTCTCCTTCAGCTTGTTGGTGATGACGTTAAACCCTGCCATGAATTCGTTCAGCCTTTGTTTCCGGAGGTCTTCAAAAGCTTGTCTGAACTTGTCTCTGTCGTTGGTGATGTCGTCCAGCTCAGCCACACGTTTCAAGTACAGCTCTTCCTGGAGAACAAACCCACAAAAGGACAGTTAGAGCAGCTGTTTCCATTTGACTCCCCAGATTTTAAACCATTTCTCCCCACCAGCTGAAAAATTCATTTTTCCCAGAATGGTTGACAGCCCTGAAACAAAAGAACAAACCCAAACCATCTCTTTTATCTCATCTCCACGCTGCTGATGGAAACCCTGTGTGAAAATAAAACCAGATTTCATCTGTTGAATGGTCCAAGATGGGCATTGTGAGGAGGGAAAAAACAAAAAGGCCTCAACTTATTGTCTATCTGTCTAGACTGTCAGGAGTAGCTGGCTAAATAAACCAGCCCTCAGAGGAGAAAGTTCTCTTCACCTACCATGGATGGTATCAGATAAAGGTGTACCTGAGATCCTAGATACAACCTTCACACCTGGCTAAGGAGCAGGTAGCAACTATTCAGGATCTAGCAACAGCAGAGCCTATAGAGGAGAGAGGGGAAGCTGAAAGGTTCTATTTCAGCTTCCAGCTCAGCTTCCAGCAGAAGGGAACTGAAGAAGAACAGGACCACTTCATCCTGGTGTGCCCAGAGAGATGTTTCTTTTGTCTCCCCATACAATGGTCCAGGCTTGGGACAGTGGCTGAAAACTGCCTGGTGAAAAAGGATCTGGGGGTGTTAGTCAACAGTGGCTTAAGATGAGCCAGTGTCTCTAGGTGGCTAAGAAGGCCACCAGCATAGTATCATAGAATCAGTCAGGGTTGGAAGGCACCACAAGGATCAGCTAGTTCCAAACCCCCTGCCATGGGCAGGGACACCCCACTCTAGATCAGGCTGGCCAGAGCCCCATCCAGCCTGGGCTTAAACACCTCCAGGGACGGGGCCTCAACCACCTCCCTGGACAGCCCATTCCAGGGCTTCACCACTCTCATGGGGAAGAACTTCCTCCTCCCCTCCAGCCTGAATCTCCCCACCTCCAGCTTCATTCCATTCCCCCTAGTCCTGTCACTACCTGATAGCATCCTGGCTTGGATCAGCAATGGTGTGGCCAGCAGGAGCAGGGCAGGGATTGTTCCCCTGGACAGGGCACTGGGGAGGCTACAGCTTGAATCCTGGGTTCAGTTTTGGGCTCCTCACATCAAGAAGGACACTGAGGGCTGGAGCAGGTCCAGAGAAGGGCAATGAAGGGTCTTTAGAACAGGGCTGGTGAGGAGCAGCTGAGGGAACTGGAGTTGTTCAGTCTGGAGGAGGCTGAGGGGAGACCTTGGTCTCTCCAACTTCCTGAAAGGAGGTTGGAGCCAGGTGGGGGTTGGTCCTTCCCCGAAAAGAACAAGTGACAGGATGAGAAAACAGCCTCAAGTTGCACCAGGAGAGGTTTAGGTTGGACATGAGGAACAATTTCTTTTCCCAAAGGGTTGTCCTGCCCTGACCCAGGCTACCCAAGACAGTGGTAGAGCCCTCTCCCTGGAGGGGTTTCAAAGCTGTGCCGAGGGACACGGTTTAATGGTGAGCTGGCAGTGCTGGGTTAATGGCTGGACTTGATGACCTCTCTTCCAGCCTAAAGGATTCAGTGGGTCTACAAAGAAATCCTTTCTCATGCACTTCAAGTGCAGGATCTATTTGAGCAAAAGGCCCATCTGGAAGGTGAGCTGCATGCTGCAGCAGCAGTGCCATGAACCCTGTGCAGATGTAAGCAATGGAACACAAGCATGCTGTCCACCTAATGATGAGCAGGAAGAAGATGAAGCCCTGCAGTACAGGGCAGGAACTAAGCTTACCTTCTTCTTGTATTCTGCAATAGCACCCAGGTTGGGTTTCATTTGTTCACACTGGGCTTCTAGCAGAGCTATCTGATTAATGATGGCTTTGGGGTCCGTGATAGCCTCCAGCTCTTCTTGACTCAGCACTGGGAGTTCTTCTGCTGGTTTATCTTCTATGGAGTGCAGTGATAAATGGGAGATCTAAAATTCAAACCCAGTTACTAAACATCATTAGAGATCACAGGAAGGTGCTTCTAAAATCAGCACTTCCTGTATTAGCAAGAAACTTCCATCTGTTAACTCCCTTTAATAAGATGTGGCGTACAACAAACATCCCTTCATCCTATTATCCTGTTGCTGAAAACTTGGGGTTTTCTAGCATGAACACCAAACTGTGAGCTGAACCTCAATTTCCCCCCAAATTATCCATTTTCTAGCTCTATTTTAAGGTATTGGCAGTCTGAGATCTTAAACTGAAGCTGCAGGAGCTCACCAACACCCTCACCTCTGATTGCCAGTACTTCAGCTTTGACTGGTGTGCAGAGATGTTGCTGTCCAGTTTTTCAACCTTCATCTTGATATTAAGAGCTTCTGTCTGAAGTGCATGTTCACCATCCCGAACAAGTCTGATGTCCTGGAGCAGGCCCTGATGTTCCTCCTTGATCTCTGGCAATGCTTCCTGAGCAGGAAGAGCAAACAACCAGGTTATTAACCAGCTGACTGAGACTTTGCTCATCTTGGGGGTTTGTTTTCATTCTGTTATTTCACTCCATTATTCCTCCTCCCTGGAAGCATTTCAGGCCAGGCTGCACAAGCAACCTGGTGTTGTGGGAGGTGTCCCTGCCCATGGCAGGAGGTTGGAAGCAGGTGATCTTTAGCCTGAACAAGAGGCTGAGAAGAAACCTTATTACTCTCTATAGCTGCCTGAAGGGAGGTTGGAGTGAGGCTGGTGTTGGCCTCCCCTCCCAAGTAACTAATTACAGGACAAGAAGAAATGGCCTCAAGCTGCACCAGGGGGATTTAAGGTTAGAGATGAGGAAAAGTTTCTTTGCCACAAGAGTGGTCAGGCATTGGAGCAGGGTGACCAAGGAGGTGGTGGAGTCACCATCCCTGGAGGTGTTTAAAACAAATGGGTAGATGTGGCACTTTAGGACATGGTTTAGTGGTCATGGAGGTGTTTGGTAGAAAGCTGGACTTGATCTTAGAGGTCTATTCCAACCTTAATGATTCTATCATTCCATGATCTTTAAGGTCCCTTCCAACTGAAGCCATTGTACAATTCACAGAGCTTCATCTCCTCAACCCCACACACTGATGCCAACACATACTGGTGCATTTGTATGAACTGGCTCCCTGACTTGTAGAATGACTGCAATATGCTGCAGTTGATATTTTCACTCCAGAGCTGGATCAAACCAGTCCTACACAGGGATGGTTTTAGCTCAGAGGCAGTTGTAGAGAAAAAGTCTCAAACAGCTTTGTTTTGGAAGAATTTCAGCTGTCCTGGTTGTTTTCTCTCTCTCCTACATAAATCCAGATGGGACACTGAAGCAGCACACAAGTGGAAAAACAGATCTGTTTTTATGCATGTTTTAAGCCAATAAAAGATAAACTCCAATAGTGCTAGAACTTATCATCCCAGCTCTCCCTGAAGACCAGAATGCTTATTAGGACTGGTTTAGTCTGATTCTTTTCCCCCAGCATCTGTATTTAAGGTCAACTTTGATTCACAGAATTCCAGCATAGTGGAGGTGAGAAGGGACCTCTGGAGATCATCTAAAGCAGGGGCACCCAGAACAGGTTGCCCAGGATCACAATGTCCAGGCAGGACATTGTGGAATGTCTCTAGTGCAGGAGATTGGCACAAGAACTATAATGTAAGCTTGCGGGTTTCTTTCACAGCCCACAAGCTTACTGAAGACCAGAGGGGACTGACAGGACACTCACTTCAGCTTGCTTGCGCTCACTCAGAACCTCAGTGGCTTTCTCTTCTAGCGTAGTCAACTCTTCAGTCAACCTCTTAATCTCTTCTGCATTCTCTTCAATCTCCTTCTGCGTGTGAAGAATGGATTCTTCAACTCTTTTCAGGTTTCTGCAGGGGTACCAAAATCACAGAATCCTTTAAGCTGCAGAAGACCTCCAGGGTCATCAAGTCCCATCCATTAACCCAACACTACCAAGGCTGGTGTTGAACCATGTCCCATCCACATGGCTCTGAAACCCCTCCGGGGATGGAGATTCAACCACCTCCCAGGGCAGTCTGTTCCAGTCTTTGAGAACCCTTTCAGGGGAGAAGTTTCTTCTAATGTCCAACCTAAGGCCTCCCTGGAGCAACGTGAGGCCATTTCCTCTCATCCTGTCATAGAATGGTTTTGGTTGGAAGGGACCCTTTAAAGATCATCTAGTCCAAACCTCTGCAGTGAGAAAGGACATCTTCAGCTGCAGCAGGGTGCTCAGAGCACTCACACAATCACGAAATCACAGAGTGCTAGGGGTTGCAAGGGACCTCAAAGCCCCTGTCACTAGGGAGAAGAGACCAACCCCCACTTGGCTCCAGCCTCCTTTCAGGGAGTTGCAGAGAGCCAGAAGCTCTGCCCTCAGTCTCTCTTTCTCCAGGCTGAACAACCCCAGCAGCCCTGCTCCTGAGACTAGAGCAGAATAACATTGCCTTCCTCAGGCACAGAGCAGCCAGGCCTCACTGAACAAACTCACCTGTTCTTTCAGACAGTTTTTACCTTGTTCTGAGTACTCAGTCTGCATTGTGAAGCAAACATACAAAACCAGATCCCCTTTTATTTCCTGACATACCTCGTATTAAAATTAGTCTCTTCAGACGTGAACTGCTCCACTGCATGGCACCTAAGTGCTACCTTGAGTCTTTACCCTGCATTACTGCAATTTAGTGAGAGCAGCAAAATGAAATGTGACTTTCAACCTGCCCACTGGAAACCAACCCCATTTTACTTCCCTTCACCTCCTGACACACACAGAGCATGCAGCTGAAAATGAGGATGATATGGCCAGGGGGTGTTCAGCTCTGGAGGCCACTCAAGACAAGATGTCCTGCAGGCATTCATGCCAGCAGATCCAGCTGTCTGACAGCTCAACTGCCTCCCCTTGTTCAGGTTTCACTCAGGTCTCTGCTCATGTAAAGTGCACTAATTAGAATCACAGAATGGTTTGGATTGGAAGGGACCTTAAAGACCACCCAGTTTTAACCCCCTGCCATGGGCAGGGATACCTCCCACCAGCCCAGCTTGCTCAAGGCCTCATCCAGCCTGGCCTTGAACACCTCCAGGGAGGGGGCATCCACAACCTCCCTGGGCAGCCTGTTCCAGTGTCTCACCTGGAGACAAAGTTTGTGGTTCTTAATTAAGAAGTAGTTTCAATTAAATCAGTTTAGAGATAATGATCTCCTTCACCCTCTAAGATTTGCTCTAGCCCTGAAGACCTGAAAACCATCTCCTCTGGCTGAACAAATCCCAACTCATGGAAGGGGCCAGCAGTTCCCAAACACCCATCTCATGAACATACAATGACAGCCCCAAGTCTCACCACGGAGCAGATGATGTCTACTGTACCTGTCTGCACTCTTGATTGCCACCTGGGCTTTAGTGACAGCCAAACTGCATTCATCTATTTCTTTGTTGATCTTGTCCAGTTTGTCCTGCTGTGCCTTCAGTTTGGAGTTATTGATATCCATGATGAGGTTCTGTAACCGTTTGACTTCCCGCTCCACTTTCCCAGCTTTCTCAGCAAGGCACTCGTAGTCTGGCCAGGAACAAAATGCAGTTAAGGTCATGATGCTGTCCCCACAACTCTGGGCTGCTGCAGTACACCAAGGTTCCAGAGATCCAAAGCTCTGCTGTATCACTATGCTAAGAAGTGTACAAAACAGCCTTCCTGAGAGTGAGAAAAATGTGCAGACTTCTTTCACACCCACATCTTCCCGATGCTGTCACATCACCAAACCACCAATTTTAATTGGATTACTTAATGTACAGAGAGTAATGAGGTAGGACATCAGGAGGTCTTTCTTTGCACTTGTCTAATGAGAACATGCTCAAAGGGGTTAAACTGCAAATATCTGAAGGGCAAGAGGCTGGGGCCAGACTCTTGTCAGTAGTGCTCAGGGACAGGAGAAGAAGCAATGGGCACAAAGGAGAACCCAGGAGGTTCCACATGAACAGGAGGAGAAAATACTCGGCTGTGAGGGTGCTGGAGGCCTGGAGCAGGCTGGCCAGACAGCTTGTGGAGTCCCCTTGTCTGAGAGATTCCAACACCCCCTTCCCCCCAGCCATTGTACTGCTGGGCAAGCTGCTGTGGGTACCCTGCTTTTGGAGGGGACTGAACTGGATGATCTCCAGAGGTCCATTCCAGCCCCCCATGCTGGAAGTCTATGATTTCCCCAAAGAAACGGACTGCTCCTTTGCATTTCTTGCCCAGAACAAAACAGAGTGCTCATCTGATGGGCAGAGCACAGCAAAAGCCTTCACTTGACTTTAGTACCATGACCTCCACGTTATTAACTTTCACCGCTAATTAACCCAAGATTCCCTAGGAATCTGCAAGTGATACAGCCATAAAAATCTCACCACATGAGCAAAAAAACCCTCAAAGGAATGTTCAGGTGGACATGAACTTGAGCAATTGCAAAGGAAGGGGTTTCACTCTCTAGATGCACCTTTCAACCCCCTCACAGACAAAAAAGCGTCCCAGACTAAGACTCAGTTGCACTGCAGCGGCCATCCCAAAGAACAAAGCTCTAACCATTCACTCCTCTATTGGTAAAAGAACATGCAGCATTTTTATCTAGCTTCCCCTCTCCACAGAAAGTACCTTTTTTATAAGTAGTGTGTTTTTTTTCCAGTTCCTCCTGTTTGCTTTTGTCTGGAACAGCAGCAGCCACTTTAGCCTCAAGGTCCTTCATGTGGGCTTTCAGATAAACTTCTTGGTCAGAGAAATGCTACAGAAAACACCAACCCTGTTAGAATCCTGCACTTCAGCAAGATCCTGGACTCTAACAAGGGTTGTGTTGAGTCCTTAAGTCATCCCCCACCCTGCACACCCATGGGGAAGCCAGAGATTGCCTCAGTCCCAACCTTGCTCACCTGGATACTTGCTGTGTACTTTTCCAAAGTGTTCTTCATTTCCCGAATGTCTTGGTGCAGTTTACTTATAGCTTCTTCCACTTGCAATTTCTTTTCTTCTACCTGTGCTGCTCTTTCAGTTGCCTCCTGTAGCTTAGACTCCAGTTCTTTGACCTACACAAAAATGAGAGGCAATCACTTGCCTTCTGTCACCAGCACAAAGCCAAGCAAGATCTCAGTCCTGTCCTTTACAGCCTGTGATCTCTTATAACACAGGAAGAAAGTAGAGTAAAAACTCCACTTCCCTGCTGTAGGAGGATAGAGCAGAGCTGAGAACATCTGCTAGAATAGTGAAAAATGAGGAGCAAGCATAAGAAAAAGGATGGTGAAGAATCCCCATCAAAGCAGCTCATAATGGAGGACTGGTTTCAGGAACTAAAACTAGGTGAAGCTTGAAATGCTCAACTCAGAGCATGAAGGCAGAACCCAAAAAAACCCACTAGAAGCATTTTCAGTACAGTTAAGAAGAGGACTTTGTTACAGGCATGTGAGAGCTGGGCTGTGAACACGTGCACCTGAGGGCAGTGTAAGCTCTGCTGACCTTGTGAGCTTTAAATTATCATTTGTGTGTCTTGCACCACAGGTTAGCTACTCCTGCTGAGTTAAAAGGACAGAGCACACGTGTGTATGAACTGCCCAAACATAAGGAACTTGGATGAAATCCCAGGTTTAATTAAGCAGATGTACTAACCTCCTCTTCTGAAACATCCATGACGACTGAGGAACCCATTCTGCCCTTCATTGCTTTATTTCCACCGCCAGTCATTGTCCCTAAGGCAAAAGGAGATCACAGAATCAACAACGTTGGAAAAGACCTCAGAGATCATCAAGTCCAACCTATCACCCAACACCTCCTGACAACTAAACCATGGCTCCAAGTGCCACATCCAAGCCTTTTTGGAACACCTCCAGTGATGGTGACTCCACCAGCTCCCTGGGCACCACATCCCAATGGCCAATTACTCTTTCTGGGAAGAACTTTCTCCTCACCTCAAGCCTAAACCTCCCCTGGCACAGCTTGAGACTGTGTCCTCTTGTTCTGGTGCTGGCTGCCTGGCAGAAGAGACCAACCCCCACCTGGCTACAACCTCCCTTCAGGGAGTTGTAGACAGCAATAAGATCTCCCCTGAGCCTCCTCTTCTCAATGCTAAATAACCCCAGCTCCCTCAGCCTCTCCTCACAGGGCTGTGCTCCAGACCTCTCACCAACCTCACTGCCCTTCTCTGGACACCTTCAAGTGTCTCAATATCCTTCTTAAATTGAGGGGCCCAGAACTGATCAAGTCAGTGAGCCAACTGTGCCTCGAGACCACCCGCACAGTGCTCAAAATCTACCTGCAGCAAGTGTGTGCTGCAGTACCTGACTGTTCAATGACTTGTCCTTGCAGTGTCACCACCCTCCATCTCCTCTCTGTTTGGAATGCCACTCTGGTAGCTTGATCCAGGTCCTCGGCTACCAGAGTGTCCTGCAGGGCGAAGTAAAAAGCCAGGCGGACCCTGGAGTCCTTCACTTGCACCAGGTCAAAGAGCCGAGGGATGTTCTCAGGAGTGGAGATGGCCTGAGTACTTTTTCCCCAGACATCCATCTACATCAAAAAACCAAACCAATCATTCAGTACAGGAGTGATTCCTCAGGATAAATGATGTGCTTTCATCACTCTAAGGTACAGTAAGGCTTTGCAGTACAACTGCATTTGCTTTAATTAAGTGTTCTTGGGGATCTCTGCTCCCAGTCTCTTAAAGACTTGCTGATAACTCACTGCTTGCTTGCATACTTTAGGATTACTTGGGACTGTTAAGACTGGTCATTTGTTACAAACCCCCTAGATATAAAAATAAGAAAGCTGTGACAAGCTTGTGTTGTACAGGCACAGGTAGCTAAAAAGCTTTCTAATTCTCTGTGGATAAATAGTATGGACATGGACTTGTTAGAGCGGGGACAGAGCAGGCCATGAAGGTGATCCAAGGACTGAAGCACCTCTCCTATGGAGACAGGCTGAGAGTTGATGTTGTCCAGCTTGGACAAGAGAAGGCTCCAGGGAGACCTTACAGCGGCCTTCCAGGATTTGAAGAGGAGAGCTGAAGAGGTACTTTTGACAAGTGACAGGATTAGGGGTGATGGCTTCAAACTGGAAGAAGCTGGATTTAGATTAGAAATTAAGAGGAAATTCTTCCCCATGAGAGTGGTGAGAAACTGGAACAGGTATGTCCAGAGAAGTTATAGAGGCTCCAAGCCTGGAAGCATTGAAAGCCAGGTTGGATGCAGCCTTGAGCAAGCTGGTCTGGTAGGAGGTGTCCCTACCCGTGGCAGGGGTCTTGGAAATGGAAGACCTTTGAGGTAACCCAAACTAGTCTGGAATTCCATGATTATTGAACCCCACGTAAGCTACCAGAATGATTTTTCTGGGAGAACACTCTAAGGTACCAACAGCCTATTAAAAAGCTCTGTAGTTTAGTTCTACCTTTAATTAAAACATATACAGCACAAAAGATTCCTAAGTAACAAACCCATTTCCATGCCTGTTCACACAGATACAGCATTAACACTGTGCACATCATGTTTTGCTAAGGGCAAGGAACCTACTTTGTCCAGGGCAATAAAGGTGGCAATTCCAATCCCTGTGGTCTTTAGGAAATTGACACAGTCCTGTGCAGTGTCCATTGTATCAACCACGATGTGGTCCAGGGCACCGCAGGAAGAGGAGATGGCAACATCGTACGTCTCAGCGATGGCTCCCAGGTCTCCCTGATTGAGTGTTGAGGGGGAAGAAGAAGTGCAGAGATCAGCTCAGCATCCATGTTTTCACATAATCCCAGCATGGAGGGGTTGGAAGGGACCTCTGGAGATCATCCAGTCCAACCCCCCTGCTAATGCAGGGCACCCACAGCAGCTTGCCCAGCAGCACAATGCCCGGGCGGGGTTGGAAGCTCTCCACACAAGGAGACTCCACAACCTCTCTGGGCAGCCTGCTCCAGGCCTCCAGCACCCTCACACCAAAGGATTTTCTCCTCCTCTTCAGATGGAATCTCCTGGGGTCCAGTTGGTGCCCGCTTCCCCATGCCCTGTCCCTGGGCACCACTGACAAGAGCCAGGCCCCATCCTCTGGCTTGCCACCCTTTAGCTCTTGCTGAGCACTGATCAGATCTCCTCTCAGGCCCTTTTTCTCCAGGATAAAAGGCCCCAGGTCTCTCAGCCTCTCCTCTCAAGAGAGATACTTCAGACCCCAATCACCTTCTTAGCCTTGTGCTGCACTGTCTTGTTTATTTTTGTCTTGGGATTAGGAAAAAAAGGACAAAAACTGTCTGCAAATTGTATGAGAAGTGTGGGGTTCTACCATCAGCCAGCTGGGCAGGACCCAGTGAGTCAGCCCCTCCTGCCTGCTGTCCTGAGCTGAGACATGGGTATTCATCTCTCAAAACATTCTGCTGCATCTGCAGATAAAAGCAGCCCACAACAAGCTGTCCAAGAACAGATTAACCTCACACTCCTCTCTGTGCAAGTGATAACAGAGTGTGAGACAAAATAGACACCAGCTGTACTAGGCAGTGGTTGGCTGCTGGCTGAACTTGATCCCTGTTTAATAGAAGTGATCTTCCTGAAGCTCAGCTACTTTTCCTTGGACAAGCAGGTGGGGAAAACAAACCAAAACAAAAAGGTAGAATTGCAGAGTACAGAAATAGCACTGATCTGTGATACTCATGTCAGTATATGAATGCACTGTCTGGTGGCAGTGGAAAAAAAAACAGTGAAGAACTCTACCTCAGCTGCAAACTTTTGGAACATGAAATCAGGGCTGCTTGGAAAGAGCTGCTAAGAGTGTTTGGCTATAAGACAGCTGTCCTTGCTCTTCTGAAGCAACAATAGGGCTCATCTTGGTTTGACAGGGATGTAAGTAAAATGAGAGGACACAGAAAGAGATGGCTAAATATTATAGATTTTGAAGCAGTAAATACCCCCAAAAAACATTGCAGCTCTGATCTCCAAATTCTTAGCAGCTGAGAAATGAGGCATTGTACCTCTCAGTTACGGCAACACCAGCCTGTTCCCAGGCAGTTTAAGACTGCAAGTTTCAGAGCCTTTTAAAATTTACCAGTCTTCCATAGATTCCAGGTAATTTCCCATCTCTCTTCTGCTGAAGCAGAGCCTCCAGCACCTTCCCTCGAGTGTGACTTTGTGTGAAATAAAATCTGGACTCCTCTACTTTTTGATGCAGCTCTTGAACAAGACTCCTGGCATCTGTATCTTCTGTGCTCAGCTTCTCAAGCTCCTCCTCTTTCTAGTAGTCAGAAGAGAGACATTATCTTAGCCTCAGAACTTTCAGATTCATAACTGGCTAGGCAACAAAACCAGGCACTGACAGGTGGGAGCAGCAAACCTTCAAGAGAAGAATGGTTGGTGTTGGGATATACTTTGGCTGTTAGTGCTGCTTTCATCCAAGAGTGACAGCTTATGAATGCATCAACCAGGCTTAGGAGCAGGGAAAGGGATTGTTTTCCTTTGGGGTTATTCAAATAGAAGAGAATTAACCAGGTGGGAAAAGACCTTAGAGGTCATCGAATCCAACCTGTCACCCAACATTATCTAATCAACTAAACCAGGGCACCAAGGGCCACATCCAGGCTCTTTTTAAACACTTCTGGGGTGATGACTCCACCACCTCCCTGGGCAGCACATTCCAGTGGCCAATCTCTCTTCCTGCAAAGAATTTCTTCCTCACCTCCAACCTAAACCTCCCCTGGCACAGCTTGAGACTGTGTCCTCTTGTTCTGCTGCTGGTTACCTAGGAGAAGAGACCAACCCCCACCTGGCTACAACCTCCCTTCAGGGAGTTGGAGACAGCAAGAAGGTCTCCCCTGAGCCTCCTCTTCTCCAGGCTAAGCAAGCCCAGCTCCCTCAGCCTCTCCTCATAGGGCTCTGCTCCAGACCTCCAGACCCCTCCCCAGCTTTGTTGCCCTTCTCTGGACACCTTCCAGCAAGTCAACATCCTTCTTAAACTGAGGGGCCCAGAACTGGACACAGGACTCAAGGTGTGGCCTAACCAGTGCAGAGTACAGGGGCAGAATGACCTCCCTGCTCCTGCTGGCCACACTGTTCCTGATGCAGGCCAGGATGCCATTGGCCCTCCTGGCTGCCTGGGCACACTGCAGGCTCATGTTCAGTACTCTCACCTCCTTCAATTCCTGTTCAGTTTGGGGTATTCTACTATTGAAATCTTCGATAGCAGCTTTCCTCTGATTCAGGGTCTCTGAAGTAGTGGCCAGAGCCTCCTTTACCTCGTTGAGGTTAGACACAGCATTGTTGTAATGGCTGAGGTAGATATCGAGCTCTGACTGGGCCACGTCCATCTGTCCTCGTGCTTCATTCACTGCTTTGCTGAGCTCCATCAGCTCTTCCTCTTTGCCCTGCAAAATGCACAATGTTCCAACTCGAAGCAGACAGCTGTGGCATTTGTTACATCAGTCACACTGCAGGGCAGGGAAGGAGGAAATGGACTCATTCCTTTAGTGGCTCTCCTGTCAGTAGAAGACACTTCCCTTCAAGAACAAGTGCTGCTTAATGTATGAGCATATTCTGTACAGAAATGAACCCAGGCTTCACTCACAATCAAAGACCATCAGGGCATTATCCCAAGACATTTCACCAAGTCCCAGCATGGTGAGGGTTGGAAAGGACCTCTGGAGATCACCCAGTCCAACCCCCTGCTAAAGCAGGGCACCCACAGCAGCTTGCCCAGCAGCACAATGCCCAGGGGTGTTGGAAGCTCTCCACACCAGGAGAGTCCACAACCTCTCCGGGCAGCCTGCTCCAGGCCTCCAGCACACTCACACCAAAGGAATTTCTCCTCCTCTTCAGGTGGAACCTCCTGGGTTCCATTTTGTGCCCATTGGCCCTTGTCCTGCCACTGGGCACCACTGACTAGAGTCTGGCCCCAGCCTCTTGCCCCCTACCTATTAGGTATTGATCAGCATTGCTAAGATAATCCATGCAAGCTTTGAACCGCTTTATCAGCTTAGAGTTGAGAGGAGCCCGACTTACAGATCAGATGGAGAATTCACATCTTCAAGCTCAGGAAAGAATGCCCCAAATGCACAGGATAAATTTCCAGTCTCCATGTGTTTAGTGACCGAATAGCTAACACTAACCAGGTGTCATTAGGGTAGCTATCCAGGAATCCCAAGTCAGATCACAGCTGTGTGAAGGCCTCAGAAGATAGATTTTGAGAATCTGTTTATTTATTTAAGCAGCACCCTGGCTTAAATATTTTGATGGGGGAAAAAATAAAACTCCAAGTGTGCTCAATTAATAGGAGTGTAGATTTATGTAACACACAGATGAGTGATAGACTGATGGCACTATTAAGAGCAGGCAACGTACTGAGATTGATTTAGCTCTGGTGATAAATTCAGAATCAATTTCCCACTGAACCAACACAGGAAACTGTGATTGTCACATAAAGTATCACAGCTCTCCTGTGATGGTTTCATTCCCAAGTGCATCAGCTGTACAACAGTTAATACAGTACATGTGGTAAGGTAGAACAGTCCAAACCTCTTTTTCTTTCTGAATCTCTCGTGTTTCTTCCTTAAGGTTACTCAAAACCTGCTTCAGCTTTTCTTCTTCTTTCTCTTTGTTCTTCTCAAGCAGCTCTTTCTTGGAGTTTGCTTCGCTGATGGCTTTTTCACTAACAGAAGGTACAGTTTTCAGTTCTTCTACCTACACAAGGAAAAGGTTTAACTTCTTCTCTCACTAAACCAAACCGGTTTTGCCTTATTTTCAACCCTGCATTTCAAGTCAAAGGAAACCTAAGCTGATGTGGGTTTGTATGACAAGATCCACTGTGGCTCTAGCAGGAGTTTATTGCAAGGCTTGTTGGTGGGTTCTACACCCACCCAGAGGGAAGCAAGACACAGCAGTACCAAACACAGCTCTATGCCTAAGACAAATCTTTAAATGACAATAAGACTTAATTCTTAAATACCTACTTCCAGAAGGCCAAAGAGTGATTTAAGATCTAGAACAGCTGGTAACAACCAGCTTGGTAAAATGTATCCATTGAATTAGCTAAATTAACTGAGGAAATGGAAAAACCAAAATGTTTTTAAAAGGTAGCAGCTGTGAGAACACTCAGCACTCTACTGATCTCCACAGACATGATAAAAAGATGCTGTGCAAGCCATGAGAGCTCTCAGCAAAGCTGGAAAGCAACAGGAAAGCTTCTGGCTTTGCCTTCAGGCAGCAAACAGCCTGGTACTGCTGGCCACAGTCTCCCATAATAAGATGAGAGAGAATAATGCCCTGCTTCAACAAGTGATTTGCAAACAATCCCCAGCTCATTTCAATGGCATCAAATATCTGCTTTAAAAAAATAATAATCCAAACATATTTTTTTTTTTGGCCTCCTCTTTGTTGCACAAAGTACAATTGGTGCCCTCTGCAATTTTATCCCAGCTGCAAGAAGATGTTCTCATCTAGACCACCCAATTCCACTTCAGCTGCAGTCAACACTACCTTTTCTTTGTCCTTTAGTTGTTGCTTCTCCAGTTTTTTAGCCTTGTTTTTGGCATGCTTTAGATTTTCCCTTACTTTAACATCCTGCAAATCCAGCTGAGTGAATTTTTCTTTACTTTCTTCTATAAAATGCTGAATTTTTTTCATTTTCCTCAAAGGGAAGGAAAAAAAAAAACAAAACACAAGACAAATTTATTCCACACCCTATAAAAAGCAGTCAGCAGAGCTTCGTTTCACAAGCAAACACAGAGAATTTAAACCAACACTTCTTAGCTGTGATGGAAAAAGAACATTCAATGCTTACTATACTCACAGTATTTCCCCCAGAAAAGTGATGTCTCATCATCAGAAGATCAACTGACAAAGCAATACTAAAGATATTTCCAGAAATGGGGTGGTTTTCCTTTGGTAGAAGCTCTTGCAGCCCAGAATGCAAATCGTAGCCTAGGCTGCAGCCAGAGGAGTGTGGGCAGCAGGGCAAGAGATTCTGCCCCTTGGCTATGCTCTGCTCAGACCTCACCTCCAACCCTGCCTCCAATTCTCTCCCAGCAGAAAAAGGACACAGAGCTGCTGGAGAGAGTGCAGAGGAGGCCACAAAGATGATCAAGGGCTGGAGCAGCTCTGCTGTGAGCACAGGCTGAGGGACCTGGGGGTGGTCAGCCTGGAGAATACTGAGGGGGTACCTTAGAGCTGTCTTCCAATGCCTAAAGGGATCCTACAGGAGAGTCCAAAGAGCGGTGATCAATGGTTCCAAGTCCAGATGGAGAGCTGTAACTAGTTGAGTCCCCCAGGGACCAGTGCTGGGTCCTGTTCAACATCTTCCTCAATGAGACAGAGTCTGCTCAGCAGGTTTGCTGAGGACACCAAACTGGGAGGTTTGGCTGAGACACCTGAAGGCTGTGAGGCCATGCAGAGACTTGGGCAGGCTGAGTGCTGGGCACAGAAGAACCTAATGAGGGGCAAGAAGGAAGAGTGCAGAGTCCTGCACCTGGGAAGGAAGAATAAACTGCAGCAGCACAGGCTGGGAGGGGATCTGCTGGAGAGCAGCCCCAAGGAGAAGGACCTGGGAGTGCTGGGGGACAACAGGTTCTGCATGGGACAGCAATGTGCCCTGGGGGCCAAGAAGGCCAAGGGGGTCCTGGGCTGCATTCAGGAGTGTGGCCAGCAGAGCCAGGGAGGTTCTCCTCCCCCTCTACTCTGCCCTGCTGAGACCTCACCTGCAATATTGCATCCAGCTCTGGGCTCCCCCGTTCAGGAGGGACAGGGATCTGCTGGAGGGCTACAAGGATGCTGAAGAGACTGCAGCACTGCCTGGGGAGGAGAGGCTGAGAGCCCTGGGGGTGGTCAGTCTAGAGCGGAGAAGACTGAGAGGGCATCTGATCAATGTCTATCAGTATCTGAGGGCTGGGGGTCAAGAAGGAAGTACAGGGACAGGCTCTCCTCAGCTGCACTCTGTGATAGGACAAGGGGCAATGGATATAAACTCCAGCACAGGAGGTTCCACCTCACCATGAGGAGGAACTTCTTCACTCTGAGTGTCCCAGAGGCCTGGAACAGGCTGCCCACAGAAGTTGTGGAGTCTCCTTCTCTGGAGCGTTTCCAGCCCTGTCTGGATGTGTTCCTGTGTGATCTGTGCTGGATTTTATGGTCCTGCTCTGGCACAGGGGTTGGACTCAAAAGACCTTTGGAGGTCCCTTCCAAACCCTAACATCCTGTGAGCCTGTGCGGCAGTGGGACTTTTGCTGAGGGTGTCTGGAGCCAGGCCAAGGGGGAACGGTTTGAAGCTGAGGCAGAGCAGGGTTAGAGTGGAGCTGAGGAAGAAGTTGTTCATTGTGAGGGTTGTGAGACTCTGGCACAGGCTGCCCAGGGGGCTGTGGAGTCCTCCTCCCTGGGGGTGTTCAAAGCCAGGCTGGATAAGGCCTTGAGCAGCTGAATCTAGCTGAGAGGTGTCCCAGGGCATGGTGGGGAGGTTGGAGCAGGTGAGCTCTGAGCTCCCTTCCAACCTGAGCCATTCAATGCTCTCTCACAAATAACTCCCCGTGATCTCAGAGGATAAGAAGGTTCATTTTGCAGCTGGGGTGGAGATTAGCACCCAGACAAATCAATTTTGGGGAAACACAAATTTATGCATAAGAGACTCATAAAGGAAACCAGAAAGAAATACCCAACACCCATACAACTAGCCAGGCATTGTGGCTGTGTCTACAAGCATGAAGCTATCTCCCAAACTTTTGTACAGTAATATAAAGCAGGTGCTTTAAAATCCATCAAAAGGTAGACATGTTTTCTTGGTCATCATTGCTACTGTTCACATTCATCCAAGAGGGGCAACCTGCAGAACCAAATCAAACCAGTCATTTACTTCAGTATTTATTTTTGTGCAAAAGATTATTTAATCCATGGCCAGCCAATGTTTAGAGGTGGATCACAAGGGGCTCTGCTCATCAGATAATTGAAGTTTTTGGTGAAAGAACCACTGAAAAAGCCTCATTTATGCTCCCTTTGATCACCTTCCCATGCAGTTCTTGCCTAGTCTGCTTCCCCAGGTGTTCCTCCTCTCACAAGACCCCCATGCAGCTTTTTCTGAACACCTCCTGTGCAGCACCTAACACACAGCACTCAAAGCTTACAATTCCCCACAGAAAGGACTTACTTTTCAACATCTTTCAGAGCTTTATTCTTGGTTTTCAATTCATCAGCAAGTTTACTGCCTTTCTCATTCAGATCTTTAGTTTCTTCATTAATTTTTTCTTTCTCCATCTCCAGATCTTTTATTTGTTTCTTCAGGTCATACCTAGAATAAAACCAAACCACAACCCTCCAAGCTCCACTTTCTTGATAAAGCCAGTATCATACTAAACACAGGTTTTGAATCTTAAGTGTAACCAAGTAAGGACAGGCTGAGGGAGCTGGCCTTGCTCAGCCTGGAAGACTCCAGGGGGACCTTAAGAGTTGCCTTCCAATACCCAAAGAGACCCTACAGGAAGGCTGCAGAGGGACTTTTCCTGAGGGTGCCTAGAGACAGGACAGAGGGGAATGGTTTGAAGCTGAGGCACAGCAGGGAGCTTAGGCAGTTCTTCAGTATGAGGGTGATGAGACTCTGCCACAGGCTGCCCAGGGAGGCTGTGGATATCTCCTTCTTAGGGGGTTCAAAGCCAGGCTGGATGAGGCCTTGAGCAACTTAGTCTAGTTGAGAGGTGTCCCTGGGCATGGTGAGGAGGTTGGAGCAGATAGAATGGAATGGAATGGAATAGAATGGAATGGAATGGAATAGGACTAAAGCAGGTTGGAAGCAACCTTTGAGATCATTGCATCCAACCCATCATCCAACACCACCTAATCAACTAAACCATGGCACCAAGCACCCTATCAAGTCTCCTCTGAGGTCCCTTCCAACCTAACCAATTCTATGACAATTTGAAATGAAAATCACTAACAAAAATCAATTAACTTTAAAGGGCCAATAAGGCTGTTAAGAACTGCACAGTGTTTCTATCGAGTCATGGCAGCAGAATTTAACCCAAGCACTCCCACAGTAAGAGGCCACCCAAGGCTCCAGAGAGTTACTCACATGTGGTACTGGCAGATGCGATTCTTCTCCTGGAACAGTTTGTTTTCCACACGCAGAAACTCCTCAGCGTTGTTCTTTTCTCCTTCCAAGGCATCCTTTTCTTTCTCCACCATTTTCACTCTGTTTAACTAGACAAAAATGGGTGGGCTGTTGATGGCTGGGCTGTTCAGTGCATAAGGAATTGGCTGGATGGTTGCAACCAGAGGGGAGCGGTCAATGGATTGAAGTCCAAATGGAGACGGGTGACAAGTTGTCCCTCAGTGTGGTGGTTTAGGCTGGGTGCTGGCCCTGATGCCACTGCACAGGCCACACCTGCTGGGTTTTGGGTTAGAAAGAGTCCTGGGTGGGGTTTGGGTGTACCCCCAGGTGGGGGATGGGACATTCTTGGGTATGTTCTGGGATCTCTCTCTCTGTCACTGTGCTTGTGGCTTTCTGTAAAACTTCAACTGTTTCTTTTCCATTTAAACTTTCCACCATTTTTTGCAATCGGTTTTGTCTGAGTCTATCTTTTGCTTGTGGTGGGAAAACTGGTCTCCCAACCCACTGCACTCAGGGATCCACACTGGCACCTGCGCCCTTTAGTATTTTTATCAATGCTATAGGCAGGTGGATTGAGGGCACCAACAGCAGTGTGCAGATGACACCAAGCTGAGCCGTGCTGTCAACATGTTACAGGGACTGGATGGCATCCAGAGGGACCTAGACAAGCTGGAGAGGTGGTGCCCAGGTGAACCTCATGAGGTTCAACAAGAGCAAGTGCAGGGTTTGGCACCTGGGCCAGAATAATCCTCAGTATCAATACAGACTGGGGGAGGAGGGGACAGAAAGCAGCCCTGAGGAAAAGGATTTGGTGGTGCTGGTGGGGAGAAGCTGGACAAGAGACAGCAATAGGCACTTAAAGCCCAGAAGGCTTCAAGTCTCCTCATACAGCTGTGTGAGCATCACCTCAGCAACACTCTACTTCACTCTTCTGCTCTCCTCAGCATATGACAGGTTTTCCTGCACCTTCTCAACATTACAAAGCAACAGGAGCAAAAGGAAAACAGTCTCATGTTGTCCTAGAGAAGGTTTACGTTGGATATGTAGAATTTCTTCCCCAAAAGGGCTGTTGAGACCAAGCCCAGGCTGCCCAAGCAGTGGCAGAGTCCCCATCCCTGGAGAGGTTTCCAAGCTGTGGAGATGTGGTGCTGAGGACCATGGTTTAGTGGTGACCTGGCAGTGCTGGGTTAAGGGTTGGACTCAATGATTTTAAAAGTCTCTTCCAACTAAAATGATTCTATGATAGTCCTGTGTGCTGTTCACCAGCAGGAGTCTGGCAGATGAAACACCCTATCTGGATACATTCAGATAACCATCGTCTCTTCCTCTAGCTGCTCTGAGCAGCATTTAACACATGTAGACACGACCAAAGCGTTCAGCAGGCAGAATCCCACACTCCAACTCATGCAGTCAAACCTTTGGGAATGGAAAGTCAAGAGCATTCTAAGTGGTTAAAGAAGGGCAACTGAAGCTGACAGCCTCTTTCCTTTAGAAAGAAGAGCAGATGCAACAGAGAACTCCACAATCCTCTGCACCGCTCCTGCAGGGGAGCGCCAAACATTAACCAAGCCTTGACCTTGATTGCTTTTCTCAGCAATCCAGTAACAAAACCATGCAAGCTGATTTGGTTTCTTCACCACTTCAGTAACACTTCCCAAGACTCACCTTTTCTCCTCTCTTCTCGTTCAGAAGCTCAACCCTGCGACAGAGAGTTTGGATGGGCTCTTTGAGGCGTGCAGATCCTATTAAGTCTTCTAAATACTCGAGCATGCCTTCATCGTGTTCAGTCTGGCCTTTTGGTTTCATCATTGAGATTTGTTCCACTTCCCCCTTGGAAAAGAAAAGTTTGATGTTTGCTTTCCTTTGCATTTGATACATTTTTCCTTTTCCTGGGGGAGAGAGTCAGGATTCTGAACAGATCCATCCATGGTTGGATTGCAGGTATGTGACCAGTCTAGTGGTGTAAAAGGGTTGGGTGGGGACTGACCTGTTGGAGAGCAGAGTAGGGAAAGGGGACCTGAGGGTCCTGGTGGACAAAAGGATGCCCATGAGCCAGGAATGTGCTCTTGTGGCCAAGAAGGCCAAGGGCATCCTGAGGGGGGATTAGAAGAAGGGTGGTAAATAGGTGAAGTTCTCCTGCCCCTCTACTCTGCCGTGGTGAGGCCACATCTGGAATACTGTGTCCAGTTCTGGGCCCCTCAGTTCAAGAAGGACCTCAGGGGACTGCTTGAGAGAGTCCAGCACAGAGCCACAGAGCTGCTGCAGGCAGTGGAACATCTCCCTACGAGGCCAGGCTGAAGAAGCTGGGGCTTGGAGCAGAGGAGCCTGAGGGCTGCCCTCATGGCTGGGGATAAAGATGTGCAGGGCTGGAGCCAGGCTCTGCTCAGGGATGTCCAAGGACAGCACAAGGGGCACTGGGGGCAAGCTGGAGCAGAGGAGGTGCCAGGGGAACAGAAGGGAAAACTTCATCCCTGTGAGGGTGCTGGAGGCCTGGAACAGGCTGCCCAGAGAGGTTGTGGAGGCTCTTTCTCTGGAAGCATTCCAACCCCATCTGGATATGTTCCTGTGTGCCCTGCCCTGGGTGCTCCTGCTCTGGCAGGGAGGTTGGACTGGATGATCTTTGGAAGTCCCTTCCAACCCCTAAAATTCTGTGATTCTGTATTTACTCTTCACAAACCTGGATAACTGGCACATGATGAGACCACTTCTCTGTAAAACAAATACCCAGTAGCACAGATCACAGACTGAAGATCATAGGTGGTTGGAAGGGACCTCTGGAGATTACCCAGTCCAAGCCCCTGCTAAAGCAGGGCACCCACAGCAGCTTGCCCAGGACCACAATGGCTGGGGGTTGGAAGCTCTCCATACAAGGAGACTCCACAACCTCTCTGGGCAGCCTGCTCCAGGCCTCCAGCACCCTCACACCAAACAACTTTCTTCTCCTGCTCTTTAACTTTTTCTTTATTCAAGATGCCATCACAAAGTTTATAATCAATGCTAAATCATCCCAAAGAGTTCTAAACTGCCTGAAAACTGACATAGTCATCTCCATATCAGAGTACCAGGAGTGGCTTTTGGATTGATTTTTAAATACATGGAACAAACTGTACTAGTTTTCAACTCAGGTTTAGAACTGACAAGATTTAAAACCCACATAAAAATACAACTTCCGTTCCTATATGTGTGAAAAAAGTCTCAGTCAATACCCAGAGTGAAAACAGAGTTAAGAATTTAGTTGGCTGCTTGCTGAGCTTGAGCTGACAGCCGAGTGTGGATGAGGAAGAACTTCCAAGAACATACAAGGAGGGTGATTAATGAGCCTGCTGGAAGGACAGTCACAGAAGCCAGGCAAGGGAAGGATTTTGAGTCAAGCACTGCGGCAAACAAGAGCTGAAACCCACTAAGAAGCTCGAGGATGAGGGTCTGCAGGCTGAAGTCACTGGAGATTTTTTCCACAGCGATTTTGTTCCACGCGGTGTACAATGACACCTAGTGGCCCTCTGTTTTCCTTCCACTGAGTAAATTACCAATTGGCTGAGCTCTGGGAAAATGCAAAGTGTTGCAAAATATGAGCTTTGGCGGGGGAAATAATGAAAAGAAGTCTTTCTTGCACATAATTCCTTTGTCAGAGTAAAACACGGAGGCAGAGGGGGGTTAAGTACAAATTTTAGATGCTAATTGCATCTAAAGCTTTGATTTACTGCTAATCACTGTTCCTAAGAGTGTCATCAGGTTTGACAAGACAGAAAAAAAACCCCAACCCAACTCTCTTTATTTCTTATGCATCTCACAGAAAACATCTGGTTGGAGGAGACCTCTAAGCTTGCCCAGTTCAACCTTTGACCCAGCACCGAAGGGTCAACACTAAACCACGGCCCTAAGCATCAGGTCCACAGGCTGCTTGAACATCTCAAGCCCCTAAACAATTAGTTTCCTAACTGCAGTTGTATGACATACAATTCCAATTACACTTTTGCCCCCTTGCCACAAAACTATGATTTCTTTACCACAAATCACCTCTCAGTCACTGTTCCTGGGGAGGAAAGCGTGTCACCTCCTACATTTCTGTGGGATTGTCCTAGGCTAGCCTGTTTCTTCCTGCATTTCCCCTGCTTGCATCCAAGAACAAAAAAACCCACAGAAAACATTTAATTACAGCTCTAGAGGCTGCTGAGCATCAAGTCTAAGAACTGTCTACACTGTGTGTTTCCCAAGTTAAGTCCTGCTGCCTGGATTTAGAGTTGGAGAATGATCTTAAAGATCTTTTCCAAGTGGAATGAATCTGTTCTTTGATTTACCACAAGCACAGGAACTGTGGAGGGGTGAGGAATACAAGTCAGCTTTTAAAATGACCATTAACCGCCTCTGAGTCACAACCATCTAGAAAGGATGAGGATGTAGTTGTGAGAGTTCTCCATAGCTCACCCAGGTCAAGGAATTTAGCTACAATACCATGGTATCACAGTATCAGTCAGGGTTGGAAGGGACCACAAGGATCAGCTAGTTCCAACCCCTGCCATGGGCAGGGACACCCTACACTAGATCAGGCTGGCCAGAGCCTCATCCAGCCTGGGCTTAAACACCTCCAGGGACAGGGCCTTAACCACCTCCCTGGACAACCCATTCCAGGGCTTCACCACTCTCATAGGGAAGAACTTCCTCCTCATATCTATCCTGAATCTCCCCACCTCCAGCTTCATTCCATTCCCCCTAGTCCTATCACTACCTGAGAGCCTGAGAAGTCCCTCCCCAGCCTTCCTGTAGGCCCCCTTCAGATACTGGAAGGCCACAATGAGGTCACCTGGGAGCCTTCTCTTCTCCAGACTGAACAGCCTCAACTCCTTCAGTCTGTCCTCATAGGAGAGGTGCTCCAGCCCTCTGATCATCCTTGTGGCCCTTCTCTGGACACGCTCCAGCACCTCCAGATCCCTTTTGTAATAGGGGCTCCAGAACTGGAGGCAGTACCCCAGGTGGGGTCTCACCAGGGCTGAGTAGAGGGGGAGAATCACCCTGCTGGCCACACTTCTCCTGATGCAGCCCAGGATCTGATTGGCTTTCCGGGCTGCAAGTGCACGTTGAGAGCTCCTGTTGAGCTTCTCGTCCACCAGCACCCCCAAGTCTCTCTCCTCAGGGCTGCTCTCCAGCCAGTCACTGCCCAGCCTGCATTTGTGCCTGGGATTGCCTCGACCCAGATGCAGATACGTGTAACAGTATAGTAAATAGCTACATTTAATCCAGTTGCAGCTAATTCTACAACCTCCTTAGTTGGGAAACCAGGGGTTGGTTTGTCTACATACATCAATAAATCACCACAGGCAAACAACTTTAGAATGACACATTCTTTATCTCATGTGATGACCACTTAAATGCTTGGATTCCTATCAAGCTTAAAAATGAAAACACTTAGAAACAGTAATTGGATAATAGGAGGATTAATACTATTTACCAAGCTTAATACACTGAGATACCTGTTTAGCCCACTCCTATAGTTAATATATCAAGAAACAAAAAGGCTTCCAGCTGTTTCAAGGGATGGAGGAGACTGGAAAAAGGCTGAACCTGCTCTTCTTGCCATTAGGCATGATAATGATTAACAGGGGAAACCCAGAGTCTACAACTCTGCGTTCTGTTGAACCAGGTAACTGAACTGATCTGTTGCCAGCTTTTGAGCTGTGCTTCTTCCCTGACCCATTATTTGAGCTATGTCAAAATAAAACCCAAACAAAACCCATCCTGGCTCTTTTTTTCCTTTTTCCTAGTAAAAGCTCTTCCAAAACACAGACAGCATTTGTGAAAGTGAAACTAAGAGGGCAGCAGGCAGGCATTTGGTGCAAAGGAAACATGCTCAGGACAGACCACCAGGAAAACTCTCTGGTTTTTTTGCCTCAGTTACTTTCCTCTAGTTCCCAGAAATGAATCCATGAGAGGAAGGGCAGCAATGCCCAGCAAACCCACTGTATGCTCTATGTAGCTGAGGAGACAATCAAAATGGATGTCAACACCAAGATGCTGGTGACACTGGCAGACAGCTAACAAATAAAACCTCAAGCACAGTTAAGAAATCAGCCCATGAAAAAGCATCAAATATCCCGTAAGGGTTTGGGGAAGGCTCTACAGTCAATGGAAGCACTCTGCATGGAATTGTGATCGCAGTTTGTCTCTGCACAGCATGTGAAGTCTTCTGCATCAGACAAAGCCATGACTGGGATGCTGGCAGAGGACTGGTAACAGTAAACTCAAACACTGACACTGGAACAGGCTGCCCAGGGAGGCTGTGGATGTTCCCTCCCAGGAAGTGCTCAAGGCCAGGTTGGATGAGGCCTTGAGCAACCTGGGCTGGTGGGAGGTGTCCCTGCCTAGGGCAGAGAGGTTGGAAATGGAGGATCTTGATGGTCCTTTCCAACCTAAACTGTTCTATGAATATCTGAATAATGACCATACACCTAAAGAACAGTTCCTACAGAAAACCTGAGCTTAGTTACAAGTTGACCTGTGGAGAAATTTCTAGGCAACAAGATTAACTGATTGCTGTGGCAAATAATGAGAATCTTTGCTTGACAGCAGGCTACCAAGGCATGAAAAAGGGGCAAGAGCCATCTGCCCATCATTGCCTCTAATGACAAGCACAAGGAATCATTTCATCACAATGAATCACTTCATGAAATTTGGAAGCTGGAGATTCCACCTTCCTTTGCAAAGCTGAATATTTGAGGTGAACTATTTCAGTGTCATCATGTTTGAGATACTTCCTACATTGAAATTTCCAGTAAAGAGCAAAATTTTAAAGTAAGAGTTATAAAAGCCTTCAAAAATTAATATAAGAATGGCTCATAATGAGAAAATAACCATTTGAAATCATTAACTCATTTGAGGAGAGTCAGGATGGGGCAAAGCAGCAGCATCTAACACGCCAGCCAGGAGAGCCTGGACTTGTTCTCCCTGTGGTCAAACCCATGCAGTGCTGAATGTATCTGGATGCCTGTGAAGATGTCTGATGAATCTTAGAATTGCCAGGGTTGGAAGGGACCTCAAGGATCAGCCAGTTCCAAGCCCCCTGCCACAGGCAGGGACACCTCACACTACAGCAGGTTGCACAGAGCCACATCCTGGCTGTGTGCCTGGCCTTAGAAACCTCCAGGCAGGAGGCTTCTACCACCTCCCTGGGCAACCTGTGCCAGGCTCTCACCACCCTCATAGGGAACAACTTCTTCCTAACATCCAAGCTGAATCTCCCCACTTCTAGTTTTGCTCCATTCCCCCAGACCTATCACTCCCTCACACCCTCAAAAGTCCCTCCCCAGCATTTTTGTAGCCCCCTTCAGATCCTGGAAGGCCACAAGACGGTCTCCTGGGAGCCTTCTCTTCTCCAGACTGAAGAGCCCTGACTCTTTCAGTGTTTCCATAGCAGAGCAGCTCCAGCCCTCTGCTCATCCTGATGGCCCGTCTCCGGACACAAACCACCAGAAAGAGCAACACCATCAGCACGTTCAGTTGCTGGTTTGATGTTATGAGGCTGCCAAGTCAAGGCTCTCTCTGCTTTTCAGTAGAACTTATACCTGCACCCCAGGGGAATTTTAGGAATGCTGTGCATTTAAAGCATTGAATGTAGGCAGAATTCATCAAATTGTAGTCTCTAGATTGCAAACACATTCTTCATGAGACTAAAAATCTCATTAGAGCGTATTTGTGAAGGGCAAGAATTTACCTCCTGTGTAGCCCTCCAGAGGTGGGAACACAAAATCCCTGAAGTCTCTATCACCTCATTTCTTAGCATTATAGTCTCTAAAAATCACACATTTATTTGCTGAAACAGCTGATCTTCTCGAAGCAGCAGGCTTTTCATCTGAGTTTACCCCATGCACCTAGAAGTGCATTTTAAGTGAGGTCATCAAACTGCTTGATAAAGGAAAGTTTTGACCTAGTCATTAAGCTGCCCTTCTGCAACTCTTACCTAAATCAGGACACTATTTTTCACCTCTGCAGGTAACTGCTCTTTCTTGCTCTTGGTAACACATAGTTGTTGTTGCTCAGTAGCATCCTGTTCCAGCTACCTTCCTTTGAGGGAAGATTTAGACTGGAGATTAGGAAGAAACTCTTTCCAGGGAGGGTGGGGAGACACTGGAACAGGCTGCTCAGGGAGGTTGTGGCTGGCCCCTCCCTGGAGATATTCAAGGCCAGGCTGGATGAGGCCTTGCACAACCTGGGCCGGTGGAAGGTGTCCCTTCCAACCCAAACCATGCTATGAATCTATGAGTGGGGTCTGTGGACTGAAGCACTAGCTAGGAAGTCTGAATGGAGTAACACACCAGACTCAACACAACCCAACACACTCAGTACCCAGCCTCAAACGCTGGTAATTTCTGCTGTGCACACCAGTTCAGTCTGGAAGGGGAATTAGGGAGTTTCAGAACAGAGCTGTCAGATGCCATTGTAAAACTCTGGTATGGAACGAGACAGGGCTAGCAAAAAACCTGTGACACTGAAACACTGCTGACAGCAACCTTAATGTGATTCATGAACAAATAAACACTTGGTAAATGAAGGATCTCTAGGTTCTCCAGAGCCAACTGTGTGATGCAGGGAAGTGCTCACAACCCAATTACTGCTTCTTCCCACCCCTGCAAATGTGGGGAAAAGGTACTTTTGAAGACAGCGTTCTTCCAACAGGAGTTTTGTCAATGGAACCCTTTATACATCTTTTTGTCAGTGATGCCCAGAGGCAGGACAAGGCCTAACAGGCACAAACTGGAACATCAGAAGTTCCATCTGAATGTGAGGAACTTCTTAAAGGGTGGCAGAGTACTGGAGCAGGCTGCCCAGAGAGGCAGTGGAGCCTCCACCTCTAGAAACCTTCAAAACCCACCTAGACATGTTCCTGTGTGACCATCTCTACAAGACCCTGCCTTGGCAGGGAGAGTTGGACTGAATGATCTCCAGGGGTCCCTTCCGACACCTACCATCCTGTGATCTGCAGAACTACTTTGGTAGTGTTCCACAGCGTAATTATGCCAGCAAGTAGGTAAATTTTCTCCCTAGAATGTGTGGTTGTCACAATTTCTAGTGCCTCAGCCACAAAGGTTTAAAATAGAATGGGATAGAGGAGCGTGATTCCACATACTAACCAACTGGACTAACTTCTGAGTGCTAAAGTCCACCCTTATCTGAACACTCTTGAAGCACACTAAAGCATGGGCATGTTCAAACATATTATAACAAGGGAATTTTGTAGTTTGGAATCCAGTAGACAGCACACTGGGAGAAGGACTGAGTAGGCTGGGTGGTTTTTGAGGGGAATTTTCTCTTGCAGTTGCTGTGGTTTAGTTTTTGGAGGGGTTTTTGGTAGCAGAGCTCTTCAACACCAGTCAAATTCAGAAGTGGAGCAATGTGACAACTAACTGAATTTCACTTTACATTGAGTTTTGCTCATGAGAAAAAAAAAAAAATTGCCTAGATGCAATACTCCAGCTTTCTTGTAGCACCCTTCAAGTACTGGAAGGCTGCTCTGAAGGCTTCTCTTCTCCAAAACCTGTTAAAGGAATTACACATAGCCCCTGATACCTAGAGGTCAAATAGATGTGGTTGTGTACTGACACAAACTGAGATTCAGAGTTCCTTTGCTGCCAGCATTTGGAGTAATGAAAAGTAAAACGAGCCTAACTACTACAGTTTGTTCAATTCCTACTTCATATCTCACAAGTGTTACTGTACTTGGAGAGAAACTGTCAGCTGGGGTTATGGTCACAACAGGCCATTTTCTTTCAGGGTTATAGTAAACTACCACAGAATTTCAGACATAATGACAGGGGCTGCAATATTTGGCGTTTTGAAAGCAATCACAGACTTTTTTATTAAATTCAGAACAGTAGTTTATTAGTTTTTGGTATAATGATATAATGTGTTTGAGAACATGCCAGCTTTTAAGGCTTTTTGAAGACTCCTGTAAGGAAGTTTTATCACTGAACCCAAAACCTGATGGGCATCAGCAAGCTATACTGCAAAGCCAAGCTGTGAATCACCTGCTACTGCACACTTGACAGAATGGTCTGGGTTGGAAGGACCTCCACAGGTCATCCGAGTCCAACCCCTCTGCAGTCGGCAGGGACACCCTCAACTAGAATCACATTGCCCAGAGGCCTGTTGAGCCCTGCCTTGAATATCTCCAGGGATGGGGGCCCCTACCAACTCCGTGGGCAACCCATTCCAGTGTTCCACCACCCTTCGGGTGCAAAACTTGCTCCTAACGTCCAATCTGAATTTGCTCTTCTCTAGTTCAAAGCTACTGTCCCTCATCCTATCACTGCAGGCCTCTGCAAACAGCCTGTCTCCATCCTTCATGTAGCCCCCTTCAGGTACTGGAAGGCTGCTGTTAGATCTTCATACTGTCAATAGGTATATTTAATTTGCTTATGAAATTATTACTTACACATAGCAACTGTAATTAAATTTATTTCCCAGTTGCAAACTGCAGAGTTTCTCTTTTAATTTCCATAATTCTGTTGAAGTGATCTGCAAATTCACAGTGGTCAGAGCATCGTTTCACTTGGTCAAGAATCACAAGGTGTAGTCTTGTGGTGCTTGTGACAGCATTATTATAAACTGGCTTTTCTTATACACACTGGACTTGAAAATGGTTTAACCATTAATGTTTGTCCTCTCCCCTCCCTCAAGAAGGGCTATTTGAGCTGTTAGTAACATTCCTACCACGCTGAACTTCAAACAATAGGGTTTTCTTCGCATGCAACAGGTGATCAACGGAACTTGTCCTTTAAGCAGTGACCTGAAGCAAACAAGCCAGCTGTAGCCAGCACATCCAAAGTGCTGAGAGCAGCTCTTGCAGTTACAGCAGCCACCTCTGACTCAAAGTTCTGCAGAGGATTACAGTAGCCACAGGCAAATTAACATTTGTCCTATTGAAGAAAACCTTGCTCAATCCAAACCATCACAGAACCACAGGCTGGCTGGGGTTGGGAGGGACCTTAGAGATCATGTAGTTCTCACCCTCCATGCCATGGGCAGGGACACCTTCCAGTGGACCAGGTTGATCAAGGCCCCATTCAGCCTGGCCTTGAACACTTCCAGGCTTGGAGCCTTTACAACATCTCTGGGCAACCTGCTCTAGTGTCTCATCACCCTCCTGGGGAAGAATTCCTTCCTAATGTCTAATCTAAATTCAGCTCCTTCCAGTTTGAAGCCATTGCCCCATGCCCTGTCACTACGTGCCCTTCACCACTTTCCTGTAGCCCCCTTGAAATCCCGGAAGGCTGCTCTAAGGTCTCCCTGGAGCCCTCTCTTTCCCAGGCTGAACAACCCCAAAGGTCTCAGCTTGTCAATTATTGCTATTTCTTATTGCTTGCAGTGCTGCCTTATTTCTACCCTTCAGTTTTACCAGGTGGCAGATACAGAAGAAAGTATAAAATAATCCCCACTCTACCTTCCAAGGAAAGTGTTACAAGGTAAGGTGGGAAGTCAAAGGAGTAACAAAATCACATGGACAAATCTACAAGGCCACTACTGACCACAGATGAGGGAAGACTTAGAATGAGGCTGTTATACAACTTTCAGTTGTTTGCACAAAATGACTACTCTGCATTCTGGAAGCAATTTAAAAGTAGCCTTTGTCAAGCTGTTTGCACATCTGTCTAATTTTAGAAGCTTTCTTAAGGACATTGTTGTATTTCATACAAGACTACGAATTGAGTGCAAATCTAGAGCGATTCTGGAATCCAAGTCAGTTATTGTCAAGCTCAACCTACAGTGCTTGACTTCAGGTTATTGGTATGGCCTAATTAAACTGTTTAATTGAGCTCTCTCAATTACACACTGCCCTCAGAAATGGGTTTGTCTCCTCTTTCCATATTTCCCTGCAGGAAGTTTAATAAAGACTGGCTCCAATATTGTGCTGCAATTTGTAAACTAAATAATAATTAGATGAGTATCCAATGTTAAGCTGTCTGATAAGGGAAGGGAATTCATTTTGAGGCTTCACAGACATATGAGCAGATCTACATTCAGCACAAAGTCAGTGAAATAAGGGGAAAATGCCCTACAAATCCACAAGAGGCTTCTATTTTTAAGCAGTAGTTTTTCAAGGAATCCAGTTTTGGTCGTATTATCACACTTTTGAATTCTTCCTATCAGCTGACCATGACCCCGCCTCAGACAAGCCTCTCTTCACCACCAGTGCTGGCAGCAGAGCCTTTCTGCACATGCTCTGTGCTCTAGCTCACATGTTGGTGTCCCTCAGTGGGAAAGTAAAGCTCAACAAATCAGGAACTTCAGGCTTGTCTCAAAGCAAGAAGAAAATCTGCTCTCCCTCATTTCCTCTCCAACACACTGGAAAAGCAACTCCTACATTATTTCCACAAAGCAGCAGGTGAAAAACCTGACTAAACTTCCTTTCTGGCAACAATCTTGCCACAGGACGGGACTTAGTACCTCACAAAACGCCGCCCCAGTCAGTTAGAAAAATACGTGCATATAAATCACTGCAGCTGCTTATACTTGCTGAAATATTACATGACAAGGTTTTAATTAAGTCTATCAAACACATTTAAGTGAAATGCTACTGTAATTAGTACAAAATTTACTTAAACCTGTTTCAGTTTGAAAGTAGTTCCTGAAGTAAATGGAAATCAACTGACAGCAGCCTGCTCCCAGGATACTGTATTTTACTACAAAATCTATTTCAAGTTTTGTGCCATTTCTTACTGCTTTTACAACATCCACTTACAAGGCTGTTGAATGGAATTAGCTAGGAAATTCCACTTCCTTTAAGAAGCTTGTCTCTTACCTTGACAGACTGCAAAGCCAGTTTCAGTGGCCATTAATTGTTGCTGTCCACAGCCAGTTTGCTTTGCTCCCCAGGCATCCCATCCTGCCATGCATGTCCAAAACTAACAGTCCTTCAGTGCTCCCCATTTTTAGTCATTCTTCAGGGGCAAACCAGGCTGAGATATTTTTTTTTTTTTTTTGCCCTCAAGGTTAAGGTGCTCAGAGAAGTCACTACTGAGCAAACATACTTACCTCTCCTGAGCCTTGCCCTGACCAGTCCAAGCACTGAACTCACACATTCTGTGTATGGACCCGTGCTTTGGCAGGGGGGTTGGGCTGGAGGATCTCCAGAGGTTCAGTCAAACTCCCCACCATGAAGGGAGCATCTACATTGACATCCCAAGTCAAAGAACAACTAAGCAGTTTTATTTGTTGCTCTTCACAAGTACACACATTACTGAGGCTGGGGCATTAGGTGTGGAAGAGACAAAGAGCAGCAAGATGCTAGATGTTACCACAGCACTCAGCATGCTTTCAAGCACCACAGTGAGTTTTTCCTACTGCAGTGTCAGGCTGTGGCAGTTTGCCTATTCCTAACACACTAAAAACAGAGAAAGTGATTATGAACATAAAATACATAGCATTAGAACTTAAGGATCACTTCTCCTGTTAAAGGTTGGCAACCATTTTTAACCAACGTCTTTTTCAATAAGCTGGTTCAGGCACAGAGGTTGTAACACTTCTACAGCTACTCTAACACTTGCATGTTACTCACTCTGACATACTGTATCTCCACAGGTGTTTTTTGTAACTCTCCTCACAGAGGTCATCAGTAGTTGGACTTCAGTTTGCAGCATGGCCTCAGCATCTGTATCATGCCCTATCCAACTTTCACAGCATCCACCCTGCCCTAAGCTTACAAATTCTACCCTAAGCGGCTCCCAAAATCTGCTATGTCAGAAAAAGACTGGAAAATAGAGAGGGGAAAATAGGGAGATAATGCCAAAAATATAAAACCCTCTTCTGAAAAAGCAAATATTTTGCATGGAGCAATGCTAAATATGCTAGCATATAATCATCTAAATCAAACACCTAATCCAATCTAATCAAGAACCTAAAGGATTTGTTACTGCATGTAAAACATCTTCTTGCAACCCTTCTTTAGTACTACCTAGTGAATATTCTGTCACACAGTGCTTGATAATCCCTAATTAACAGGCTTTTTACTCAAAATCTGTAGTAGAAGGGAAATATCTAAACTACACCCTATGGACACAGTTAAAAATCAAAGAGTTTCCAAACTCATTTTAAATGAAAAAATTAGGTGCTAGCTAGTTAAACTTTGGGGAGCCTGGGTGAGTATAGTTCTAACAACAGAAAAGCTAAACAAGCTTGTTATTAATCTCTCCACTTTAAAATAACTTAATTAGGGAATAGTAAGGAAAAAATGGGGGCAATCATTGTGATACATCCTTGATGGGGAAAAATGTAAGGGGGGAGGAAAAAAGGCAGTCCTTGTGATTGTAGTTCACAGCCTGAGCCTTCTGACCTGGTTGAATTTATTTCTAACTATAATTTTTTTAGGATTTGGGTTTTTGAAGTTCCACTGACATTATATGAAAAGAAAAAAAAAAAATTAAAAATTAAAATAAAAAAAATTTTAAAAAAAATAAATTGCTGCATTTCCCAACTGGAAAATTCTCAACTGTGAATCATCAAATCGGTGGATTTCACTTTAAAAAGGCACAAAACCTTCTGGGCAAGGAGAAAGGCAGAAGGAGTACACTAGGACAGAAAAATCTCAGCAGTTTCCTCTGCCCTTCATAATAATCCATTAGCCACGAAGAGACTAGTGGAAACAAAACCAAAAAACAGGCAAAAAACAGTGAGAAGCACTGCTTTTAAGCCTGAATTTTGGTTTTACCCCCCCCCCCTTTCTTTTCCACTATACAGGTGGAGATTCAAGCTTTGAGGAAAAGCCATGTTCTCCTCACTGATAACTTCATGGGAAATAATGGGAGAAGAAATCAAATCAGACCGGGGGGGGGGGGGAAGTAAGATTTGAAAAGCTTAGCAATACTTGCTCTCAAATTTTCCCTTCTCCTCCTCCCAGAGGCAAAACACTAAGCTTTAGATATCTCTGCAGCATAATTTCTACTTCACTTAATCTTTGACTCTGTATTCTCTCCCTTTTAGAGATGGGGCTAAAATACTTCACAACAGCTGCACAGATAAAAAACCCCAAGTATTTAGTATAGTTGTGATCTTGCAGGTACCTCTCACTCCATCATGAAACAGAAAATACAGGAAGAAAGTGTTGGAGGGAATAATTAGCTGGCATGGAGAGTTTAGAAGAGATATATCCTCTTTTTGTGGGTGTAACTGTAAAAAAGGACTGCATGAGAAGGCTGGAGGAAGTGAAGCAAGCCCAGTGACCTAGCTAGAACTTATTGGGTTTTTGGTTTTTTTTTTTTTTTTTAAGAGGGGGAACTGGAAGCTCCTTTGACAGAAACAGGCCTAAAATAAACCTTATTGAAAAATTTCAGGCCTAGGGAGGCTCTTACTGCTCACTAATTTTCTAGGCCCTGATCCTTCAGAGTAAATTTGGGACCTGGTGAAATAATTACAGGGAACTGCAGATAACCTCAGAGCTGAATTAAAATGTAAATACTTCCATCAAGTACTTGAATTAAATTTAAAGTGTTTGGCACATAGCAAAATTCCTCATTACTATTTAAAAATTAGGGGGGAATGACACTCTTCAGCCAGTCTTTTAAATAAGCAAACTTTCTAATTAGAAGGTGAAATGTGAACATAAGTGATAGTCTATTGACAAATTTGATGGTTGCTCTTTTTTTTTTACAATATGTGTGGTAAACTGTAGCTTTAAAAAATGTAGCCTGAATTGTCTAAAAACCTGCCATTCTCCTGAGGTCTCCACAGCACAGGGTAAACAGAGAGTACACTCCATGTGTTTCTTGCACTCCATTTTCATGCAGTTCATTTTTCCCTTTTCTTCTCCCACATACATACCCCTCCAGTAAAACCATGCCTATACATGAGAGCACAGATAAAGTGAACTTCCAAGGAGGATCATTAAAAGTTTCAGTTACCATTGATGCATTTTTGTCTTGAACATGCCGGATGACGAATCCCTGCCACGCTTAAGCAGCACAATAATATTGGGGTTTAAGGTTGATTTTACTACACCAATATTTACGTGCTGCTAGGGCGGAACAAGTATGATAACTCTTCTACTCATCCACATGTGGGGAAGACAGAAAAATCTGTTAGTTCTCTCCAGCTGCTTCTCTTCCTTAAATTTCTAAAGCAGCAAATAATGATTCGCATCTTTACCAGAGCATGCAAACCATGATGTGCTGCTAGAGGACTTTAAGGTCTCAAAACTGGGGCCGAAAAAAAAAACACAACCTAGGCAGCATTTTTGATAGCCATAAAAGCTGGAAATAAAGCTTGACCTAAAACTGGGTTTATTCATCCACCAACCTGCAAAATCAAGAATCTGTTATGATCCAGATCAATTCCGTGGCTTCGAAGAAGAATACCAACATCTTTGAATGTTGTTTTCTTCCCATTGATGTGGTAGACAGAAGAATTATCTTTATAGGCAGTTCTAGATACACAAAATTTGCTGTCAGGAATGACTTCATAATCATCTCCTTCCTGTTTGGAGGAAAAATAAAGCCGAAAACCAAATTACTACAGCACAGGTTTACCTCATATTTCACAGTTAAGCACAGGTTTGTAACGTTCATGTTGTAAGTCAGCTGCACTCTGGGATCTAATAGGAGGGAGGAATTGTCTTAAAAGTGCATTTGGGGGTGGGAAAAAAAGAAAACACTAAAAAAAAACACCACCTTGACAAATGGGGAAAAAAACCAGCCCAAATCATTTAAATTGGATGGCCTTCATATTATGCCTCTCTCACCTCTAATACAAGTGATTGCCTTGCAAATATTTTCATTTGTTCTCTTTACCACTGCTTCAAATCACAAAGGAAAAGACCTACTGCAAATTTCAAGTGGTTGTGCTATTCCACACTTGAAATTTCAGATTAGGAAGCCCTGACTGACTTCACTGCTGCTTGCATGTTAAACCTCCTCTCTTAGCACCAAGAAAAAGCGTTACTTTTAGCTGAATGCTTCTAAAGAGAAACTGCAGGAGAGAAAAAAGCAAAACATTAAAGATGTGATAAATCTGACCTCCTTCAGCTTCAAATAGAGACCTCAAATTTACCTACGAAGCAGCACCTAAACCAAAGCTGGTGCAATACTTGAAAAAGCTCAAACTGATGCCTGCTCTTTGAAAAGGCTTAAACTGGCCTGCCACTTCCCCAGATTAACTCCCAAGAGCATAAGCAAGCTAGTATCTGGTGTAGGCAGAAGTGGTTTGGATCACATAGTTATCCCCAGGATGTTAATAAAAAAAAAGTAACCAAAGAACATTTTTTTTTTTTAATCTGCTTATTATAAATACAAGAAAAAAGGTCTATGTATTAAAAAAAAAAAACCTGCCTTTTAAAACAGCTCCTTCAAAGGCTACATACATTGCCACTTTATTAATCCAATTTTTAATTTAATGTACATTTCCCACTGCTCTGACCAGCCCTAAACTCGGCAATTTACACTCTTGCTAGAATGTGTGGACAAAAACTCAATTTAAGTTCAAAATACATATCCCTGCAGTGTGGAACTTCAGCAAATAACCAACAAAGAGGCCAGATGATTTTATCAAGACAAAGAGGCAAAAAAAAAAATTATGTTCATTTCTATTTTTTGCCAAGACTTTCTATTTCATTCAAACAAAATATCAGGTTCTAAAACATTTAGTGGCAGCAGGCAGCATCCTGAATTTCAGCTGAAAAACTGGTTTAAAATTGCAGCATGTTTAGAGTCCATAAGTTGTAAACAAAAATAGTTTCAGGTTCATTAGATAATATTTCTAAACCTAGAGAAGCTAAGATTGTTTCTAACTGGTTTGAAAAGTTTTGCTTAAGTAGGTTATATTTCTTAATATATATGCTAATATTATAAACTTCAGCATATATAACATGTCCAAATATAGACATGAATACAGAGGGCTTATTAATTTCAGAAATCAGTTTCATTTAAGTGAGGCAACAGCTCCAAAATGACTGTTGCTTAAAATCATTATTACACACTTCCACAGAGTTTTAAAACAGACAGATCCGGTATTAAGTCTCACAGAAAATAAAATAAGAATCCCCACTAATATTTTAAGAGCTGCACTATTCAATAGAGGAATTTAAGCTAATTAACTGTGAATTGATTGTTTTTGTCACCTCCTGAAGGTAATCACGCTCTGAAGTTTTCCCCAGCTCAAACCAAACCAAGCAAATATTAAAAGCTTTCAAATGCTTAAATAAAATAAAATAAAGATAAAATAAAATAAAAGCCTCCCCTGTTGTGGCCAGCAGCATACCTACCTTGTCAATGATCTTTTGGAAGTGGATTTCTACAGAGCAACTCGGGATGTCCCTGTGTTCGTCAGAGTTATGGATCAGCACAGAGAGTTTTTTGGATCGGATTTTTGTGCTCGATACCCAAACACAAAAAGCATCGAATCAATGACATTGGACTTGCCACTGCCATTAGGCCCGATAATACACGTGAAACGCTGCATAACAGAAGGGGAGGAAAAGTTAAGTCCCAATAGAAAGAGATCCTAGGCAGCGTACATCACCCATTCCATTTGTCAGCAGCTTAAACCAGTTATTCCTAGTGCATGCAACTGCAGACTGATGATAGCTTAGTTTTGACTCTCAAAGGTAAAGCAGTACAAGTTCTTCAGTAAAAAAGTTAAAAAATAGCTACAGAAAAAAATATTAATTAAAAAAAATCACACCTCAGCTCAGCTTTCTAAACTTTAACTGAACTCGAAGCAACACTGTACTCAGCCAGCATGTTCACAAGGAAATTTCATGATTAGCCACCTCAGTCTCTTGTGGGCACTAAAAAAAAATACTCTCATTCTTCAAACACACAGCCCTTAAAGTTCTCCAGTAAACGAAATCAAGAGAAAAGTCTGGGTTTTTAAGGGCTACTGACAAATGACAATTATACAGGATCAGAAAGTTGCACTTCACTACTTTGTTTTCTACGGGCCACTAATGAAAAAGTAGAATTTGTCTGTAAAAGTAACTCTAAAACATGTATTTTTTCATCTCTTGAGGTGAGCTTACATGAAAATACAGGAAGCAATACTAACACACAGCAAGGTTGAGCATAGCTTTGTTTCAAAAATTAAGGTAAAAGAAATGATACCTTATGAAAAGGTCCCAAAGTTTTCTTCCCTGCATAGGATTTGAAGTTCTGGTTTACAATATGAGTTATCATGAGACGAGGAGCACCAGCTTCGTTGGCCATTGCTGGAGGTGGGGGAGGAGGGATGCTACCCAAAATCTCTTCTAAACTTCGATTATCAAGCACTTCATCTGAGACTGCTAAAAACCATCCAAAATAAACAGAAAGGGAAAAAAAAACACCAAACCAAACAACCTATAAGCTCCCAATGACTAGACACCTTTTAAAGCATTCAATTGGAAAAGCAAACAATTTCTATAGGAAGCAAACCTATAGTTTTGCCTGTAATTATTTTAATGAGCTAAGTGGAATTAAAAGTCTTTCTACCAAGTGAGTCTTTCAAAAGAGATACTTAAGATGTCCCACCAATACACTCGTGGGCTCCTTCCTTCCTTATGTAATTCTTATTCTAACACACTTTAAGAGGCACTCTGCAATGACAATAGCTACAACCGTCACAATAAAGCCTACAAATCCGAACCAGGCAAAGCCTTTCTCATTAATAAGTGCAAAGCCACATTTCAAGCCTGCTCACAAGTCACTCTGCAAGATTTGGGGAGCGCTGCACAATGCTCTGAAAGCTGTAATGACAGCACAACTGCTTTGCAAAGACAGGAAGTTTTGTTACGAAAACAAACTGGCCCCCTGGATATCAGCTAGTTGTGAGCAAAGCAGCTTTTCAACAGTCACTAGGAGCTTTTTGCTTCAAATAGACTGAAGCTGTTACCAGCAATTTCAACATATTAATCCATTTGTCAAATACCTTGCTTTAATAATTGTATATCTGGCTGCCCACACACTGCTTTTTCCCCCAGACACTTTCAGCATAAACTCCAGAAAAAAAACACTGCTTCATGAAAGAGAAAGTCAAATCATTTTAAGAGTTAAGTAAATAAATTTGACATTTATTCCATTCCATGAAATCCCACACCACTGGCTCCATATACATCTGAAAAATCCTGCTGCTGTACCACAATCTTTAAGTACAACATTAAAGATCAGGAATACGAAATAGGCTTAGAAAGGCTACAAATTGCTTTTGCACTTGTACTAAATCACCGCTCCAAACACTTTAACTCTTCGCAAGGCCTCTTTTACCCATCTAAAAGCAGGTCAAACTGGCCAGGAGTAACAAGGCTTTCAATATTCCTTTCTAGAAAAGGAAGGAGCAAATCCTGTCTGGGACAGTTGGTAAATTCAGCTGAAGATTGCTGCTAAACAAGCACTACAAACTCACCCCCAGCAGAACCCCAATATCCAAACTTACCTTGTGGAGGTACCTCACTAGGCTGCCTGTTGTCTTCATTTTCCACTTCCATGTCATTGATAGAGTCCTCTAAGGGCTTTCTGCCTTCCCGATGGGCTGCTGTGGAGAATTTGGTGCTCTTGCTTGGCATCATCTTTCTTGGCTGTTCCACTTCCATTCCAAGCAATCAGATTACTGAAGGGATCTACCTCCTTTGCTAGCAAACAAGAAAACCCCGCAATCTAAGCATTGAGCTGCAACCCCCCTAAGGAATAATCCTACATGTTTGCCCAGATGCTTGACTAATTTAGAAACTCAAGTATTTCGAGGACGAAAATCCAAAACCCCCTCACGTTTAGCCTCGCAATGACCTGGTTTAAAATACACCTCCCCATCTCCAACAACGATTAGCCCCTAATCTGTAGAAAAAGCACGAATCTACCTACTGAAGACTCACACAGCCACGTTCTGTGCAGTTGTTATGCTCAGAGAAAGCATCTGGGATGATGCTGGGGGAAAAAGAGTTAAAGACACATTCGCAGTAACGAACCGAGTAGCCGTATGCCTATACTCTCCTGAAGTACTCTTTTACCTACACGTTTCAGAGCTGACACACATTTCAACAGTCCACGCTGAATATATACTTTATATAGGTAGCCAAACAAAAAGACCTGCATAATTACAGCAAAGACCTGACTCTTGAACAGTTTAAGTCAACACACTCATTTCGCCAAAATATCACCCAACCACTACTGCCAGCATTCAACGTTTAACAGAGAAAGCAGAAGAAAATACCTTCGTCTGGTTGTAATGTTAAAGTTAACGGATCAAGAGTGAAACGTTAACAAAAGTCCATCAGCTGGCACTTGAGGCACAGCTCCCAAAACGTATAAATAGAAAGCAAAAGATGAGGAGAAAGGCGGCTGCAGGAGCGAAAAAGGAAAAAAAAAAAACAACCACCAAACAAAAAAACCTTCTAAAGAGTCTAAGTTGCAGCAAGTTTGCAGAAAAGGAGACATGAGAAAGTTTACTTCTCACAAGATAAAAAAAACTGACGTGGTTAGAAAGTCATCTTACAATTGGTGCCAATCATTTGACGTTTTCAGACCTACCCCCAACCCACACTCTCATGAGAGTCCTTCATTTGGGACAATGGGGGGGGGAGGGAAATAAGAGAAAGAACTCATTTTAAGGCAATTTGAGTCTATGCCCCTGGTAAGAAGTGTTCCGCAATGGCTGTCTCAGACAATTACAGCCTCTCAAAAGTCCCAGATTATTATTATTATTTTTTTTTTTTGTTTTGTTTTCGTTTGCTTCCCAAACCGCTCCACTCCAACAGAATTGTGCAATATAGACCTATTTACCTTACCAACCCTTCCCCCACCACCGACACTTCCAACAGAATCGACAGGCATAACTACTTGACCTCAGCTTTTAAATCGCGATAAATCAGCTGCCACACGCGCTCACGAATTTAACAGATTCGTACCCAGCGCCTCTCCCGGGGCAGCTCGGAGGGGTTTGTTAAAAGCATCTCTCCGCCATCCCCTGCCAAGCGCCCTTTTTTTTTTTTTTTTCTTCTGTTACGGGGATGGCGAAAAAAAAAAAAAAAAAAAAAAAAAAAAGAGAGCTAAAAATGGACAGGAAAGGCTTCCTTAAGAACAGCCGACTACATTTCAGATCGACAAGCCGTGTCAGTGAAAACTTTCTGGGTGTTTTGTTTTGTTTTTTTTTGAGTAGTGGCTTTTTGGGTAGGTGTTTTTTTTGTTTGTTTGTTGGTTTGGTTTTTTTTGAAACCCATCCGTTAATCTACGGAGTCCAGCTGCACCCGTGTCACGATCTTTCCAAGTCAGTACGGACCTTCCAAAGGTTTCTCTCTCGCACGTCAAGCGGAGAAAGAGGCAGAAGTAGTGATAGATAGGTCCCTGCTTCGTATGCCCATTAAAATCGGGCCCCTGCGCTGCCGAAGCGTACTCCCGGACTTCCCTGTCCTAGGTGGACCCGATTCATGGTCCCCCGAGGCCCGTAAGGGCGCAGCGGGAACCCACGGCCGCCTTCTCGGGCTGCGGAAGACCCTCTCTCATCCCCTCTCCTCCTCAAACCCATCTGCCGCCACCAACCAGAACGGAGGCTCGGTCCGCTGTGACCCTCCAGCGCGGTGACCGAAAAGCCGTCGGGCAACCCGGGCCCCTCGGGAACAGCCCTCAGCGGGGGCAGCCCCGCTCGACCGCCCGGGCCCGGAGAAGAGCCACAGCCTCTCGCTCTCTCAGGACGAGACAAAAAAAAATCCGAAAAACCAGGTGGAGGACGGAGCCCGCCGCCTCCACGTTTTCCCTTTCATCAAGCCCTGCCCAGCGAAGCGCCCCAAGCACATCTCCGCAGCCCCGCTCACAACGGGGGAAACCCCCAACTCCACCTGCCCTCAGGCAAACTACCACCGCTGCAGCCCAAAACCCTACCTTAAACTATCCGGCGCCGCCCGCAGAGCTGATACCTTCAAGGACTATCAGTGTCCGGCCCTCAGCGAGGGTGCGGGTCGCGGGTAGGAGCAGACGGCTGGGTCTCTGGCTGCGGCTCGGCGGCTTCCACACTCGAAAATGGCGCCCAAACGGCAAACTCGAACCGAAATTCGTTAGAAAAAGGCGCGGGGCATGCTGGGAAGGGAGGGGCTGGCCTCCCGCGGGTTTGAAAGGGGGAAAAAAACCGCCCCGCTCAGCGCCATCTTGCTTTCCGTTACTGCGCGGACGGGCAGGGCGGGAGGCGAATGTAAGCGGAATAAACGCCTTCGCTGACGGGCTTTTTCATTGCGGGAGGAAGAGAAGGGAGAGACGTGCGGTGGTTGGTGTCCTGACGGTCATACCCACCTGCCCGCCCTGCCTTTAAAGGGATTTATTTTAATTGTGGAAGTAGGTCAGTGGGCGGCGCTTGGTTACTCCGGTAACTGGGCTGGGAGGTGGCGGGGGCCGGAGCGGCGGCCGAAGCGGGTGCTGCTGTTAGTGAAACCTTCCCAAAAATATTAAAGAAATAATAAATAATAAAAAAAAAAAAAAAGTGGGGGCACGGCGGTTTTAAAGCGATGTTAATTAGCGTGTGGCGTGGTGACGGCAGCGGGCCCCTGTCACCTGGTCGGGGAGGGCCCGTGAGGTGGCGGTGGGATGAGGAGGAGGAGGAGGAATTCTCGCGGGAAGTAGCCATAGAGACGGAGCCGCTTGGCCGCGGGGGAGCGGGCAGCCGCCTCCTCGGTCCTGCCGTGGGGACGGCGAAGGAAGGCGGGATTAGAGCGGGAGCGCAGCCGGGGATGGGAGCCGGCTGCTAAGGCAGCAGTCCCCGCCGCTCTGCGTTCTCCATCCCGCTGCCGGCGCCAGGTAAAGACGGGCTGGAGTAGGAGGAGGCGGCCGTGATCCCCCTCCCCTCGCCGTCGGGGCCGGTCTGACTCACTGCCGTGGTGGGCGAAAGGGTCGGGACCGTGACCAGCCCCCTGGCTCGGCGTGGGAAGAGGGGAAGGAGAACTCCGGGAGACAGCCGGGCGGCGAGGCGAGGTGAGGGCGGGGAGTCTCGACCCCCGGCTCGGGACGGCCCTTGCAGGGAGCGGACGCTGGTGCTCGCCTGGGGAAAGGGCAGTGGGAGGGCGGGTATCTGCTGCTTGGGAAACTGGAAATTTTGAGGGGAAAGGGGGCGCTGGCAACGGCCAGAGCGGGGGCTCTGCCGGCAGTGTGGTGCCTGAGGGGTTGGTCGAGTAGGGCTGCGGTTCCCTCACAGCTGCGAGCCAAAGGCGCCTGGGAGACAGCCGTGCTGTGAGGAGCCAGCTCTAGCCGCGCCACCGCCATCTACGCCTCCCCATTCCTTCCTGCCTTTCCCTTCGCTCTCCCCCAGCTCTTGCTCAATCTCTCGTCTCTGATCCTCGTCTCCGATCCTCGTCTCCCCGTTCAGCGGCTCCGGAGGGAAAGCGTCTGGGGTGACGCGGGGAGAGGGCGAGGGTCCGGGGCTGCCCTGTGAGGCTGGGAGGAGAAGCTGAGACAAACTTAGCGAACTGTCAGAACAGCTCCTCGTTATTGCCCCATCTTTTGTCAACTCCTAGTAGAATGCTTTCAGCTAACCTGCTGTTGGGCTCGTTGCAGAGCTGTATGTAGTAGGATGGGTAGTGATGTATCTGTTCATGACAGCAGATGAGTTACACGGTGTAAGAGTGAGCATTCTGCCTTCTAGGTTGGCATGAAGAGTGTTTAAGACCTTTTCAAAAGTTATTATAAAGTTCTAGTCCTGTCTCAAAGGGGAAAAAAAAATCACAGCCTTGCATAGTGGGAGCAGGGGGAGAGTGCGAGCTGGACGCTTGACAGACCAGCAGATGCCTGCTGATGCTTGGAGTGAGAAATCAAAGACATAAAGTACTAAAAACTACCGAGCAGCAACTGAAAAGGTGTGTTTGGCAAGGTCTGGTGTTCACAGTAGAAAGGAACAGATAAGGTCCACGTGTCCCAGCTCAATACTGAGGTATTGTGTTGAGCAGAAGTGGTGCTCACATTGAACTGGAGGAGGACTCCCTTAATGCTGTTCTACTCCCTGCTATTTATTGATTTATTTTTATGTGTACAAATCTTGGAGTTTCTGTTTGGGGGTTTAGTTTTAGGATTTGTGGCACAGAGCCGTGTAATTGAATAGCAGAGCACTTGTTGGCATGTGTTGAAGAGGCCTATGTGCAGGTGTGTTGCCACTGTACAGAAGTCAAGGCAGTGATGAAAAGGCTGCTCTTAGCAAAAATCCACTACACTTCAAGTTTGCTACAGACTCACACCCCTTTGAAATGCCTTGGTGATGAGACTCCCTGTGCAGTTTTTGGATAAGAGGAGGAGAAGGAAATAAGGCATTTGAGTAGGAGAGATTTAGTTACTAAAATAGAAATAACCTTTGTGTGTTTATCAATTAGAGTTGAAAATAACTTGTTCTTTGGGCACGGCAAATCACGGTTTTGGGCTTCTGTCCTTTTAATGAGTCTTAATTTGGCACACTGCAATTTTTATGATGAATTCCAGATTAAAAGGCCACACTGTGTATCATCATGGGCTTCTCACAATGTATCTTCAGCTCTCTCCCTCTTGCCCTCAGTTCTTTCCGTCTGTCTATGCTGTCTAGGGACAGACAAAGGCTTTGGTTGTCACAAGAGGTGAGGGGACAACAGGGTGGAGCCCCAGTGAGCGGCTTAGGGAATCAGTGTGTTGCAGTGAAGTATTATGAACGTTACTGATAGGAGTGGATGAAACACTGAGATCTTGTGTCACAGCAGAATTCTTTCTGTAGGATGGCTTTTTCCTCTATTTCATCTCTCAGTAAGCATGAAGTTCCTTGAAAAGTTTTGTGATTCCAAGTTTTCCCTTGCTACTTTCAAGGCTTTGTCAGCACCAGAAAACTTCAGTGTTTCAACCTCTCATGCTTTATCAATACATTCCTCACTTGTTCTTTAAATTGTCCAGTTTATTTATATTTAGTGATCAGGTAAAGTGGAGTTGGGTGCTGTACAACCAGAATTCCCTTTAAACTCAGGTCTGCTTTGATGCTTATTTTTTTCCACAGCATTAATGTAATATTGCTTCAAACCCTTTTATTGTGCTGTTAATGTCTACCTTTTAAATTTTGGCTACTTACATATGTGTTTATTTTGTTCTATTACAGTTAAAATGTGCCTACCTCTCTCTCTTTAATGCTCCAGCTGAACAACTGAAATGAGACTGAAGACTTCCCTTCTAAAGGAACCCAAACATATCCTTTCTGTCAAAATTAAGTGTGGAAAAGCTTATTAATTCTGAACAGATTCTTTTGATCCTTAGCATGGATGTCACAGTAAAATACTTGTACATTGCAGATGGCTTTTTACTCCTCTTCACTTTGCCATTCAGTGCAGTCTTTAAGGGCAACATTTTAGGAGATGTTGAACACTTCGCTTCTGAAAGGAAGTTTTTTCTCTCTATCTCTTGATTTTTTTTCTCTCCCTTCTTATCTGTAGTGACAAGCTAAAAGCTTTCTGTGATAGTAAATAGGGATATTGATACATCTACTTGCTTGTAGTAAGACATACATGGAAGATGTAAACTAACTTCTAGTTTTCCTGCTAACAAATTAGAGAAATCATCATATATATCTTGTACGTCAATTCATATAAGATGTGGTGTTAATAAATTCAATGATAGTTGGGTGATGTGCACTTGCATTGTGGACTAAGACCCTTCTAGAAGTGTAACCCAACATTTCAGCTGGCCTGCAATAAAAATACATCACAGGAGTTACATTTTCCACATGACACCTTGCTTTATTTTTGTTGAAGAATTTCTGCCAGCTTCTTTTAACACAAAAGAGCAAGCAAGAAAGAACGATAGAATTGTCAGGCCTGGAAGGGACCTCAAGGATCAGCCAGTTCCAACCCCCCTGCCATGGCCAGGGACACCTCACACTGCAAGAGGTTGCTCACAGCCACAGCCAGCCTGGCTGCAAAAACCTCCAGGCATGAGGCTTCCACCACCTCCCTGGGCAACCTGTGCCAGTCTCTCACCACCCTCATGGGGAACAGCTTCTTCCTAACATCCAATCTGAATTTCCCCATGAAGACTCAAGTTTTTTTTTTCCTATAAAACATTCCATGGGATCTTACCAAAATAATCCTCCTGTACCTGTCCTTTCAGCTTTGCCAATCACAGCTGAGATATTTTGCAAGCTTTTCTGTACTATTTGAAGTTTTCAGAGTTCCTTAATTTAATTAAACATAAAGAATTAGTTAGCTGCCTGGGCTGGACTACAGCTGATGAGCTCTACTCCTGCAGTGATGATCACCAGATTATGAAATGGAATCTTTTAACCGGCGAGACAACTCGAGTAGTGAAGCTGCCTGATGATATTTATCCCATAGATATGCACTGGCTTCCCAGAAGTATAGGTGGGAAGAAGCAGTCCCAGGCTGAGAGCTTTGTTCTTACAAGTTCTGATGGTAAGTCAATTGAAAATGTTGATAGTTTCATGCAACTTTCTGCTGGTGTCACTCATAATGCATGAGTAGTTATTTGTGGTTAAATAATCTGCAGTAAAGCAGCCTTAAATAGTTACTATGTCAGTTGCATTGGTGTAAAACTAACAATTCCTTCAGATTTCATATGTTGCATCAGTAATTTTCTCCAGTACAATGTTAACAAGTGTGATACAGCATTTTTAATGTAGGATGGAATCATAGAATTGTTAGGGTTGGAAGGGACATCAAGGATCCTCTAATTCCAGCCATGGGCAGGGACAACTCACAGATATGGATGTATCATCTTTTTATAAACCAGGAGTTTTAATTATGTCTGTACTGTGTGCCAGCATAAGTCCCAAATCACTTGCAGATGATGACTGAGTTGCTGAAATCACACAGTCTCAGCATGGTGGGGTTGGAATAAACCTCTGGAGATCAGCCAGTCCAATCCCCCTGCTAAAGCAGGGGACCCACAGAGGCTTGTCCAGGATCACAGTGGCTGGGAGGGTTGGAAGCTCTCCACACAAGGAGACTCCCACAACCTCTCTGGGCAGCCTGCTCCAGGCCTCCAGCACCCACACACCAAACAACTTTCTCCTCCTCCTCAGGGGTTCCAGTTTGTGCCCCTTGTCCTGTCCCTGGGCACCACTGACAAGAGCCTGGCCCCAGCCTCTTGTCCCCAGCACTTAACTGGGTAAAAAATTTACATATCTAAATTATTGTTAAATCTAAGGAAGAGGCTCTTAACACTAATCAATAGATTCCTCCTGAACATTCAGTTTCTGGCAAGCTGTCCATGAGACACGTTTGCCAAAAATCAGAGTTGTTGCTTTTGTTTTAGGGTTTCAGTAGAATCAAAATACAAACCAGTGCTACCCTAGGCTGTGAAAGAATAAATGCAGATCACAACTTAATTTCCCAATTTTTATCTCCTGTTGTAACAGCACTTTAAACAAAAACTTATCTAATGAAGATGATTATTTATTGGTGGACAACAAGTTCTGCATGGGACAGCAATGTGCCCTGGGGGCCAAGAAGGCCAATGGGGTCCTTGGATGCCTTCAGAGGAGTGTGTCCGGCAGAGCCAGGGAGGTTCTCCTCGCCCTCTACTCTGTCCTAGTGAGGCCCCACCTGGAATATTGCATCCAGCTTTGGGCTCCCCAGTTCAAGAGGGAGAGAGTCCAAGGGAGGGTTACAAGGATGCTGCAGAGACTGCAGCACTGCCTGGTGAGGAGAGGCTGAGAGCCCTGGGGGTGTTCAGTCTGGAGAGGAGAACACTGAGAGGGGATGTAATAAATGTCTATAAATATCTGAGGACTGGGGTCAGGAAGGGACAGGGACAGCCTCTGCTCACTTGTGCCTTTGATGGGACAAGGGGCAGTGGATGGAAGCTGCAGCACAGGAGGTTCCACCTCAACATGAGGGAGAACTTCTTTACTGTAAGGGTCATAGAGCCCTGGAACAGGCTGCCCAGAGAGGTTGTAGAGTCTGTGGATACATTCCTGTGTGACCTGTGCTGGATTGTATGGTCCTGCTCTGGCAGGGAGGTTGGACTGTAAGATCTCCAGAGGTGCCTTCCAACCCCTAACATCCTGTGATTTTGTTTTGTAAAAGGAAGTGAATTCTTGCATAGTAAAAAGGAGGAGCTTTGGTGATTATTTGCTGTTTTCTCAAACCTTCTCATTGAACATTCTCCTTGCCCATTGCTCAGCCTGCCTTACGTGTCAAGCCTGCAGTCTTCCTGCAGCAGCTACTTAATCTCTGTGATAAGGATTCCTGGAAATGGGCTGAATCCAATGGAAAGGGAGTATAATGTCTTTACAGGCTTGCCTTAATTCCTGGTTGAACTTCAGCTGTTTGTGAAATTAGAGCAAATGTAAATTTAATCCTCTGGGGTTTTCTTCCAAGCTGCTTCTCTTGTGGGACATTGTTCTTCTGCTTCCGGCTTCCATTGATCTTTTTGCTGCTTTTATACAAAAATAAAGGGCATGTCCAGCTTTAAACTGCTTACTGAGCACAAATTGCAAATGAGTACAGCTAATCATTCAACTTTTGATGTTGCTGATATTTTTATGTTAGCATTTGCAAGACTATGACAAGTAATGACCAAAACATACCTGGTTTACATTCTGGATTTGAAGGGGCTGCTAATCTCCTGCTTGGATTTCCTCCAGAACTGCAGAGTCACTTTAAGGCTTCTGCCTTCAGTAGTTCAGAAAAATAAAGGAACAACGTTTGACAAATCTGAGGCTACTTTGCACATTCAGAGGGTTCTCATGGGTGGTGCAGAATCTAGTTGGAGGCCCGCACCTAGCGATGTTCACTGGATCCAGTCTTGTTCAACAGCAACCTGGATGAAGGGACAGAGTGGATCCTCAGCTAGTTTGCTGATAATACAGAACTGGAAAGAGTGGCTGACAGCCCACCTGGCTGGGCTGCCAGTCACTGAGACTTGGACAGGCTCCAGAGTTGGTGAGGAACTTCATGAAGTTCAGCAAGGGCAAATGTAGGGTCCTGCACCTGCGAAGGAGCAACCCCCTGCACCAGTATAGGTGAGGGAGGACCAGCTGAGAAGGACCTGGGAGTGCTAATGGACAAGTTCACTGTGAGCCAGCCATGTGCCCTTGTGGCCAAGAAGGCCAACAGTGTTCTGTTGTGTGTACCTAACAAGTTGAAGGAGGTTCTCCTGTCCCTCTGCTCTGCCCTGGTGACACCATAGATGGAGTCCTGGGGCCAGTTCTGGGCTCCCCAGTTCAAGAGAAACAGGGAGCAACTGGAGAGAGTCCAGAGGAGGCTGCAAAGCTGCTGAGGGGCCTGGAGCAGCTCTGTGAGAAGCAAAGGCTGAGAGCCCTGGGGCTGAGAGCCCTGGGGCTGAGAGCCTGCAGAAGAGCAGCCCCAGAGGGGAGCTGAGCAATGCTCAGCAAGAGACAAAGGAGCTGTGGGGGGCAAGAGGCTGGGGCCAGGCTCTGCTGAGTGGTGCCCAGGGACAGGACAAGGGACAGTGGACACAAACTGGAACCCTGGAGGCTCCACCTGAAGAGGAAGAGGGCTTGTTTGGTGTGAAGGTGCTGGAGGCCTGGAGCAGGCTGCCCAGAGAGATTGTGAAGTCTCCTTCTGTGGAGAGCTTCCACCCCCCGGGCATTGTGCTGGTGTGCAAGCTGCTGTGGGTGCCCTGCTGGAGCAGGGGTGTTGGACTTGATGATCTCCAGATGCAGCTGTCACCATACTGTGATTCTGGAATTCTGTGTAAAGTAAGATTAAGTTGAATTACTTCTACCCACTGCAGGCCTACAGCTAAATTTTCCCCTTTCCTAGTTGTGTGGAAGGCAGTTAAGTTCTCATTTGAAAGCCTCAACTTCCCCTGTGTTAAGTTGAAGAACAGAAGGCAGAGAAATCCATTGAAACATTGCTTTTGGATCAACCTCTGTGTGTGAATGCAGTGAAAAAAGCTGTGTCTGATGAGTCAGATATTTAACTGTCATCAGTTGTAAATTCATAGGTTGGAAAAGCAGAGCAGTTGCAGAAGTAAAGATGATACCCCACAAAAACTTGATTTGGTCCTCTTTTGTCTGAGTATTTTGATATATTTTTTTTTCTTTAAATGCATGATCACATCTTTTCCAGATTAATTCTCTCTTAGTTCCTAAGGTGGAATTGCAGGCCAGTGAAACTGTGTTCTTTCCTGCTAGGCTGCAATTTGCTGTTTTTCATTCTGTTTAAAGATGCCCTGTGAAAGAATTAAGAGCTTATGGAGTGGGAAAGGATGCAAAAGAGTGGTAGTGGAGTTGAGTGTTGCCCTGAAAACAGGATTTTCTCCTCTCCTCTGTGTCCCAGCCCATTGTTGCCCTGACAATGTGCCTAGCCAGTGTATTCAATCACTTGCCATCTGTCTGTCCTGTAGATTTTCTCTCATGCATAGAGGGGTTTGCTTACAGAAGTCCTAAGGTCTCATGGATGCTGCCTGAATCACTGGAAGCTTTGTTTCAAGAGGCTGCCCAGGGGTGTTGGGGAGTCTCCCTTTCTGGAGATGTTTAAGACCTGCCTGGATGTGTTCTGGTGTGACCTGGCATAGGTGATCCTGCTCTGGCAGGGGAGTTGGTCTGGATGAGCTTTTGAAGTCCCTTCCAGCCCCTGACATTCTGTGATTAAAAAATGCCATAGAATTCTTCACATCCATAAAAAGTAATTCTTAATATTTCCAATTAGATACTCAAAGTTGATGGGACACCTTTGAGTTAGAGCTGTAAGTTTGCTGCTGGATTACAAAGCTCTATTTTTTTTTGTTAAGGCAAATCTGTGAAATTAACGGGAGTCACGACCCCTGCACCAGGGCAGGTATAGGGGGACCTGCTGGAGAGCAGCTCCACAGAGAAGGACCTGGGAGTGCTAATGGACAAGTTCTGCATGATCCAGCAATGTGCCTTTGGGACTGAGAAGGCAAATGGTGTCTTGGGGTGCATGAAGAGGAGTGTGGCCAGCAGGTTGGGGGAGGTTCTTCCCACCTTTATTCTGTCCCATTGATGCCACATCTGGAGTCCTGGGCTCCCCAGTTCAAGAGAGACAGGGAACAACTGGAGAGAGTCCAGGGGAGGCTGCAAAGCTGCTGAGGGGCCTGGAGCAGCTCTGGGAGCAGCAAAGGCTGAGAGCCCTGGGGCTGAGAGCCTGCAGAAGAGCAGCCCCAGAGGGGAGCTGAGCAATGCTCAGCAAGAGACAAAGGACCTGTAGGGTCAAGAGGCTGGGGCCAGGCTCTGCTGAGTGGTGCCCAGGGACAGGACAAGGGGCAGTGGACACAAAGTGGATCCCAGGAGGCTCCGTCTGAAGAGGAGGAGGAACTTATTTGGTGTGAAGGTACTGGAGGCCTGGAGCAGGGTGCCCAGAGAGATTGTGAAGTCTCCTTGTGTGGAGAGCTTCCATACCCTCCCTGGGCATTGTGCTGCTGGGCAAGCTGCTGTGGGTGCCCTGCTGGAGCAGGGGGGTTGGACTGGATGACCTCCAGTGGTCCTTTCCAATTCCACCACTCTGGGACTCTGTTAAATGTATGGTGTTGGTACTGAAAATCTTATGAAACTAAAAATTACCTGAATAAGGAAGAACTGGTGTTAGTAATTGCTGTGAATTCAGGAAAAGCTGGGATTAACCTGCTGCTCACACTACTCTGGTGGATAGGTTTGAAGTTGAATTTCAAAATCACAGAATCATAGACTGGTTTGGGTTGGAAGGGACCTTTCAGCATCATCCTGGCAGTCAGCAGGGACATTTGCAACTAGAGCAGGTTTCTCAGAGCCCCAACCAACCTGACCTGGAATTGTCCCAGGTATGGGGCATCTCTGGGCAACCTGGGCTGGTGTTTCGCCATCCTTACAGTAAAAATTTGCTCCCTTCTCTCCAGACTGAATCTCCCTCTTTCAGTTCAAGCCCTCAGCCCTTGTCCTGTCCCAACAGGCCCTGCTCAGAAGTCTGTCCCCAGCTTTCTGCTCAGCTCCTTTAAGCACTGAAAGGCCACCAGAAGGTCTCCCTGGAGCCTTCTCTTCTCCAGGCTGAACAACCCAGCGCTCTCAGCCTGAGAGGACTTCCAGCCCTCCCAGCATTGCTGTGGCCTCTTCTGGCCCTGCTCTAACAGGTTCCTGTCTGTGCTGTACTCAGGACACCAGAAAGGGTATGAAACTCAAACAGGGGAAACCAGAACACAATAAAAGTTGCTTCAAGCTTCTGTCACTGCAGGCCACCCAGATTTTGCCATCTGAATGTGCATTTAGTGGGGTAGTTTCCTGTTTTGGTAACCTTCTACACAGTTCACAGTTAACTCTGTTCTCACCTGCATACACATATTGGGCTTGACAACATGATCCTTCTCTGAAGTAGTCAGGTTTTTGGTTTCTGGTTGTGACTCATCAGGTATGCCCTGGTTTAGGATTCATATTCCCAAGCAGGATGTTGCTAATGGGAAACGATCCCATTTTAAGTGATGGAGCATTTGCACACACTTGGTGTGAGGTGTCTGTGTCCTCTTGGTGGGCAAGAGTTCTGCTTGCTCTGGACTCTGCTCATAGTGTTCACTGGCCAGTTAGATCACATAATTTTCAAAGCATTTGGGCTTTAAGGTAGTTAATTTGAATCACTGAACTCTTCTAAGCCTTGTGTTCATTCTGCCACATGTTTCCAAGTCCTTTGTCTGCTCTTTGGTCCAGTTTAAATTTGATCTTCCTGGATTTAAGCAACATCCCTCATTTGGAAAGAAAGACTTCCTCATGCTTCTGTTGAAATCATTAATAGTTTTGTTTTTTGGCTTCTGTGAATTTCCATAACAGCTCCATAATGCAGGCAGGCAGCAAGACTTCCTCAGAGCACTGCACTCACCCATGGTCAGATTGTTTTAGCTTTTCCATTTTCCTTTTTGGTGGCTGAGTGATTTTTCCAGATCTTCAAAAGAAACCCCACCAGGACTCTCCTGGGCTGCAGCCTATATACTTTTGACAATGAAATTACATCAGGCAGTCGTGTCCCCAGGGAAACAGGCTAAGTTCAGAGGGACAGAAGAAAAAGGAACAGGCAAAACAAAGATCAGAAATACCAAAAGGGGAGGGGGAAAAAACAAAACCCAAAAGCCAACAACCAAGCCACAAATCCAAACTGTATCTCATTTGCAAGCTCTTCTGCAAGAGCTCATTTGTTTGGGGTAGTGGCAGCTGTGAACACCCTAATTGCATGTTCTGTTCTTTTGGGTTTTGGCTGTCAGTTTCTTGGTTTGTGCATTTTTTTTAACAGGAGATGACAGCATTGCAGTCCTAAATACTGATTCACAGATGAGATCTCCTGGTCTGTGTCTTTTGTCCAGGGAAGTTCCACTTGATTTCCAAGCTAGGAAGAGTAGAGAAGAGCGTGGAGGCCCACTGTGGAGCTGTACTAGCAGGAAGGTGGAATTATGAAGGAACAGCACTGGTTACAGGTAAGTGTCCTTCAGGTGACCAAGGGAATGGATTGAAGCTTGAGGAAGGCATGTTTAGACTGGAGATGAGGAAGAAATTCATTCCAGGGAGGGTGGGGAGACACTGGAACAGATTGCCCAGGGAGGTTGTGGATTTCCCCTCCCTGGAGGTGTTGAAGGCCAGGCTGGATGAGGCCTTGAGCAAGCTGGGCTGGTGGGAGGTGTCCCTGCCCATGGCAGGAAGGTGGTACTGGGTGATCTTTGAAGTCCCTTCCAGCCCAAATCATTCTAAGGATCTATGAATTTATTTAATGTATGACCAACCCATGGCATTAATTAAATTTAGCCAGGCCTGTGACTGTTTGGAGACAGAAAGGTGTCCCTGCTGCCTGCAGGGGTTTGGACTAGAGGTCCCTTCCAACCCAAATCATTCTGTGGTTCTATGTTCTGTACTTCATAAAGGAGAATATTTGATATGTTTTTTTCTTATCTATAGCAAAGAAAAGTTCCCAAGTTGATAGATTCATCTCTATACATCTCACATTTGTTTTTTTCTTTTTAGCCAGCAAAGTTTAATGAGGCCTCCTGAGAATCTTGAATACTCTTTTTTTTGTGTGCCTCTCTTCCCTTATTATTAGGAGTGGTGTAAATCCAGCTGCAGCCCAACTGTCTTCTCTGTTGAGGCTGGGAGAGTGATCTCCCAGTGGTTGCATCTCTTTTTGTCTTAAATCTTTTGGTAATTAGTTGCTTTTGGCATTTTTATCACAAACTTCTGTCTTGATGTTAAGGGGAAGCTAATTGAATTTCCTCTGATAGACTTCTCCTTTCTGGGGTTTCTGTTGGTGTCAGAATTTTCTGCAGCCTCCTGTTGATCTAGCACAGCTGATTTCTTTGGACAAAATCCAACTCAGTCCAGAAGTAGTGAAGATAATGTTGGATCTGCTTGTTTCCAGACTCAGTCTGACTCTAAAATGCTGCTTCAAGGAACTCTGTCTGGCATGTTCCTCTGAAATCCCAGAGGCATGGAAAAATTGTTCTTTTTAAAGACAGATTTTGTCTCAGGAACTTCTCCGAAGAAAAAGTAAAAATTGCCTTTTCCATCATCTTTTTTCCCCCCTCCTTTTTGAAAGACCTTATGGGGACTATGGGAAATAATCAACAATGTCCTCTGAGAAGCTCACACCTCTTACACCACAAGGAAGAGTGAATCATTAAGGATACTGTATCAGTTAACACATTTTTTATGGTTCTAACTGAACACAAATAGGATCACAGGATCAGAGGATGTTAGGGGTTGGAAGGGACCTCTGGAGGTCATTGAGTCCAATCCCCCTGCCAGAGCAGGAGCAGAGAATCCAGCACAGGTCACACAGGAACACATCCAGACAGGGCTGGAAATGCTCCAGAGAAGAAGACTCCTCAACCTCTCTGAGCAGCCTGTTCCAGGGCTCTGTGACCTTTACAGTAAAGAAGTTCTTCCTCATGTTGAGGTGGAACTACCTGTGCTGGAGTTTATATCCATTGCTCCTTGCCCTATCAGAAGGTACAACTGAGCGGAGCCTGTCCCTGTCCCTTCCTTCCTGACCTCCAGCCCTCAGCTATTGATAGACATTGATCAGATCCCCTCTGTCTTCTCCTGTTCAGAATACCCAGCCCCAGGTCTCTCAGCCTTTCTTCCCCAGGCAGTGCTGCATTCCCTTCAGCATCCTTGTAGCCCTCCCTTGGACTCTCCAGTAGATCCCTGTCCCTCTTGAACGAGGGAGGCCAAAACTGGATGCAGTTTTACAGGTGGGGCCTCACTAGGGCAGAGCAGGGGGGAGGATAAGATGTCTTTATATTTCTTACACTTTTTAAACACTTTCAAGTTGCATCAACCAGCTAGAAAAAAACTGAGATCTGGTAAGGAAATGATCTTTGAATGAAAGAATGGTTTTAATCATCTGGGTGCACCTTTTTCCTCATGAATTTCATCTGAGAGGCCTAAATGAGGAGGCCCAGAGCTGTGCTTTTAAAATATGATAGCAGCCTGGGAAATCTGTGTCCTTAATCCATACTGACCTCTGCTGCATGGTGTATAAGAACTTTAATAAGCAAGCTGCACTTCTTGGAAACACCAAGTTATGCTATAAAATTTAAGCCTTCCAAAAGGAGCCTTCAGTTATCTTCAGTTTCACCATTTATCAACTGTGAAGCCTCCAGTTTAATACATAAAATCTGCTCCTGCTCTCTTCAGGCTCCTCAGAGACTCATTTGTTCAGCCTGCAGGCCATTGAACTGTAGATAGATGGAAAGTACTAGTGATGCTGAATAGAAAATACAGAACTTGTCTAGTGATGGACTTGCTCCTCCCAGGGGCAGCTTCAGATAAGAAGCCTACAGGGATTTTCAGGAGAGGAAGAGACCTGTTGATAGCAGCAGAATAGCCTTAAATACTTCTTCCTAAATATGATATTTATAGAATCATAACATCATTTTGGCTGGAAGAGACCTTTAAGATCATCAAGTTTAGACATTAAGCAACACTACCAAGTCCTCTGTTAAACTGTGTCCCTCAGCACCACATCTGCATGGCTTTTAAGTCCCTCCAGGAATGATGATTACACCACTTCCCTCCATGGACCGTTCCAGGACTTGAGAACCCTTTCACTGAAGAAACTGTTCCTAGTGTCCAACCTAAACCTCCCATGGTGCAACTTGAGGCCATTTCCTCTCATTCTGTCACTTGATACTAGAGAGAAGAAACCAAACCCCACCTGGCTCCAAATGACTTTCTGTGAGTTAGAGAGAGCCAGAAGATCTCCCCTCCAGCCTCCTCTTCTCTAGGCTGAACAAGCCAGCTTCCTTCAGCTGCTTTCCACCTGCCCTCTCCTCCAGACCCATCACCATTTGGGGAAGCCCTGTGGAACCTCACTTGTGCCTGGTTACCAACTGGATTTAAGTCCGTTTACCACAACTCTTTGAGCTTGGCCAGCCAGCCAGTTTTTGACTCAGTGATGTTAATGAAACATGTTAGGAAGACCACATAAACAATATTTATCTGGAAGGAGATCTGGACTTCCTTTAATTGTAGTGTTTCCTACTTAAATACAAGTAGGAACTTAAGCTTATTATGACATTGAAGTTAATGATTCCTGTGCTAACTTTCCAGTTGGTGAAGATGGTCAAGTGAAAATCTGGTCTAAAAGTGGAATGCTGAGATCCACTTTAGCTCAGCAAGGTAAGTTGATTTTCTTGAAGTCCTGTTAGTACTGTCTAATTTGGGGTATTGTCAAATACATTGACAATAACAGGCAATAAATGTGGCAATAATTTTTTTGTTTCAGGATCTTAAGGTCTATATAATTCCCCCAACACTAGAAGGACATAGAAATGTTGGAGAAGGTCCTGAGGAGAAAACAAAAGTTTTCAGACTGCTGGATGACCTCTGCTGTGAGGCCAGGCTGAGAGAGTTGAGGTTGTTCAGTCAGGAGGAGAGAAAGCTCCAGGGAGACCTTAGAGCAGACTGCCAGGATTGAAGAGGAGAGCTGGAGAGGGACTTTTGACAAAGGCATGGAGTGGCAGGGTGAGAGGTGACGGCTTTAAACTGGAAGAAGCTGTATTTAGATTGAACCTTAGGAGGAAATTCTTCCCCATGAGGGTGGTGAGGCACTGCAACAGGTTGCCCAGAGAAGCTGTGGAGGCTCCCAGCCTGGAAGTGTTGAAAGCTAGGTTGGATGGGGCCTTGAGCAAGCCTGTGTGTTAGGAGGTGTTCCTCCCCATGGCACGGGGCTTGGAACTGGGGTTGTTTAATCTGGAGAAGAGGCTCAGGGGAGACCTCCTTGCTGTCTACAACTACCTGAAGGGAGGTTGTAGCCAGGTGGGGGTTGGTCTCTTCTCCCAGGCAAGCAGCACCAGAACAAGAGGACACAGTCTGAAGCTGTGCCAAGGGAGGTTCAAGCTGGATGTTAGGAAGAAGCTCTTCATAGAAAGAGAGATTGGCCACTGGGATGTGCTGCCCAGGGAGGTGGTGGAGTCCCCATCCCTGGAGGTGTTTAGGAAGAGACTTGATGGGGTGCTTGGTGCCATGGTTGAGTTGATTAGATGGTGCTGGGTGATAAGTTGGACTTGATGATCTCAAAGGTCTTTTCCTACCTGGTTAGTTCTATTCTGTTCTATTCTGTTCTATTCTGTTCTATTCTGTTCTATTCTGTTCTATTCTGTTCTATTCTGTTCTATTCTGTTCTATTCTGTTCTATTCTATCTTTTAAGGTCCCTTCCATCCCAAACCAGTCTGGGATTCTACAACAAGCAACAAAAATTAAACCTAAATCATAGCTGAGCACAGGGGGAGGTGGATTTTTAATGAGATGATTGTCTTACTTCTAATTTGAAGATTATTTTTTATGACTGCAACAGTTTTAGACAGGAGTTTCAATTCCACCCTAAAGGATTCTGCACAGGGTAAAGAATTTAAAGACTGGAGAAAAATAATATTTTTTTTTTAATCCCAAGCCACAGACTCACATGGTGAATTGGGGAAAAAAAAAATCATCTCTAAAAGCATTGCAACCGTGTTTGAAAGACACAAAGTGGATGTAGGTTAGTTCCTGTGATCTTCAAAACTTCTAAGCGCCCTTGGTTCATCTATTTGACCCAGTGCCTGGTTTATGGAGTCACAGATTGCTTTAGCAGGGAGTTGGATTGGATGCTCTCCAGAGGTCCCTTCCAACCCCCACCATGCTGGGGCTCTGTGAAATAGTCAGTAAGCGTTCACAGAGTCACAGATTGCACTGGGTTGGAAGGGAGCCTCCAAGGGCATCTTGTCCACCCCCCTGCAGTCAGCAGGGACACCTCCAACTAGATCAGGCTGCACAGGGCCACAGCACGTGTGATCTTGAATGTCTGTGGAATGAGGCCTCAACCACATCCCTGGGCAGCCTGTCCCAGTGTTTGACCAGCCTCACTGTGCAGAACTTCCTCCTGCTGTCCAACCTAACTCTGCCCTGCTTCAGTTTCAAACCATTGTCCCTTGTCCTATCCCCACAGCCCCTTCTGAACAGTCTCTCCCCTGGCTTCCTGCTGGTCCCCTTCAGATACTGAAATGCTGCTTCAAGGTCTCCCTGGAGCCTTCTCTCCCCAGTTCTGCCAGCCTGGCTTCATACAGAGGTTCTCCAGCCGTCTGGTCATCTTGGTGGCCTCCTGTGGACCTGTTCCATTAGGTCCATGTCACTCCTTGTGTGGAGGTTCCTGAGCTGGACGCAGTTTGCATCCTATCGCTGCAAGCCCTTCCAAACAGCCCTTCAGATTCTGCATAATTCAGTCTATGCAGAACATTCTACTGAAGGGAGACCATTCCTTCCTTGCTGCCCATGGAGACCTAACCTTGATCTTGACTTTGTACCTAGTTTTTAGCCATAGTGCAGCACCCCAGTCCCATTATTTTGAAGTCCAACCTTTAGAGCTCCCTTCTAACCTAAAGCATTTGAAGGTCCTCTGAGCTGCAGATGGATATTTATATACCCTTGGGCTTTGATATTTTTTACATGGCTCTCTCTTTTCATCACCATTTCTAACATTTTGGTGCTAGTGCAGTGGAGATCCTGAGCTGGATTTTTGTTTTTCAGACTGCAGAGATGGGAGGTCATGTGACCTTTTGACTTCTTTTCTGCCTCTTTTTTTTTTTTCTTTGCAGCAAACCATATGCACCTGGGGTTGGGTTAAATGTCAGACCCTTATCTCTGTCTAAAACAAATTATCTGCATTCTTTCAACCCGTGGAAGGCATTATTTTAACCACAGGAGTGAATGTAACATGTATTTCCATTCTGGTAAGGAAGTTCAGATTCAGATGTAATGGGTTGGTTTTGGGGTTGTTTTTTGTGTGCTTACAGTGTCAAGAGCTAAGCCAACTGAAGGGCGATTTTGGATGGAAACCACAAAACTTGCAGCACACACTCTTCCCTGTTTCTCATTTCATATGTTTCAAGGGGTTTTATGCTTCACTCTGCTGCTCTGTGGTTTCATCAAGCTTATAAAGTAAGGGATGTATTCTAGTTTCAAAAATGCAGGCTGAATTTTCACTGATTTCTTAGAGTTTCTGGTGCAGTAGACAAGTGCAGTTGAGCTGCTGTGGCACAGAAACCCAGAATGGCTCAGGTTGGAAGGGACCTCAGTGATGATCTACTCCAACCTTGCCACCATGGGCAGGGACACCTCTCAACTGGACTTGGCTGCTCAAGGCCTCATCCAACCTGGCTTTGAACACCTCCAGGGAGGGGACATCCACAGCCTCCCCGGGCAGCCTGTTCCAGCGTCTTACAACCCTCATACTGAAGAACTTCTTCCTCAGCTCCACTCTAACCCTGCTCTGCCTCAGCTTCAAATCATTCTCCCTTATCCTGGAGAAGGTAAAGTCCCTCTGCAGCCTTCCTGCATGATCCCTTCATCTATTGGAAAGCAGCTCTAAGATCCCCCTGGAGTCTTCTCCAGACTGAACATCCCCAGCTCCCTCAGCCTGTGCTCACAGCAGAGCTGCTCCAGCCTTTGGATCATCTTTGTGGCCTCCTCTGGACTCAGACAGCTCTGTGTCCATATGCTGGGGACACCAGATGAGGATAATTGTCTACTTGTATTTGTCTTCTGAGATAAGCTCCTGTGAGGCTCAGAAACCTTTTAAATTTAAAGCATCAGATTCCCACAGACTCCTCTGTAAGCTGCTGACATAGCTGGGATCAGGACAGGATCCTGCAGGAATTATGACATCGTTTGAGAGAGGTATATCATGGCTGAGCTAATTTTTCACCTCCTTTACCACATCCTTGGGAAATGAAAGGATTCCCAGTGCTAGCATTTTTTCTGCTCTTTGTATTGGAAGTACATTTTGTGGCTCTTACTTTGGATGATGGTCCACATGCTTATTTTGCCTTTGGATTCACTGCAGAAACATGAAAATGCATTTTCCCCCCTTTTTAGCTTTTTTCAGTACTTACAGGAGGTGCTCTTGCCACATGTCCTTCACCATTCCCATCCCCACCCATCCTGTCCGTGGGCACCACTGGCAAGAAGCTTTCCCCATCATGTTGCCACTCACAGACCCTTTAGCTCTTGCTGAGCATTGAGAAGATATCCCCTCAGGCTGGTCTGCTCCAGGCTCAGCAGCCTGTCTAGTTGAGAGGTGTCCCTGCCCATGGCAGGGGGTTTGGAATAGATGATCTCTGAGGTTCCATCCAAGCTAAGCCATTCTATGGTTCTGTGATGTTTATTATGAGGTGGAACTCCTGTTTTAAAAGATAACTACAGTCTCCCAAGGGAGGTATTGGATTCCCCTCCATTAGACAGCTTCAAGGCCCAGCTTGACAGGGTGCTGGGCCAGTTCATTTAAACTGTATTCTTACCCTGAAAGGTTGAACTGCATGATCCCTGAGGTCCCTTCCAACCTGGTATCCTATGAATCTACATCTGAAGCGCAGCTCCTGCCACAGAGAGACATAAAAATTGCCTGAAGTCATGTTTCTGCTCCTGTGAATGTAAAAAGTCTCACCCAGACTCACTGCTGTGAGCTACCACAGCATCTGCTGTGGCTGGAAGTGGCAGAGTGACTTCTCCATCACTCCCACACTCAACCCTAGTCTGGCTCCTTCTCTGCTGCGTGCATTGGCCAGAGGAATGATTCATTGTGGGGTTAACGTCTCCTGCTAGAGCACTGAGATGTGAGAAGCCCACCCTTGCTTCTTAGAGCTGTTCTTCAGGTCTTCTCTCACTCTACCTCTCCACCTCCTTTTTTCAGAGACTAGTTTTTGCCCTGCCAGCCTTGATCACCAGTGCAGCTCCCTGCAGTTTGTGCTTGCTGCTGAATTTTCCTTCTCCACAGCAGTGCAATGTGTTGGCAGCCTGCTCCCAACCAAGTTCTCGTTAAGTGCAGAAGGAAATGAGTTAACTTAGCTCCTGCTGTTAAGCCCTGGAAATTGTGGTTAAGTAGTCAGCCATCATTAAAAAAAAAAAAAAAAAAAAAAAATGAAAAGTTCAACATTTGGTTTAAATATAAAACCCTTTCTGATTGTTAAATCAGCATTAGAGCAGGGCAGAAAAATGAGTTTATTTAGAATGTCTCTACAGCTGGTGACAGAATTGATGTCATTTTCAACAGGAACTGCTGCCAGGAGGCAGAAACACTTAGTGCCAGATTTACTTTAATGTATGTTGCATGTTTCTGGGAGTTGTCTCCTCTAATGCTTGATGAGTGGAAGAAAATAATTTACATAATTCTCCCATTTCCAAGTAATGCAAAATGAATTTCCTTCCCAAAAGAAAATGTGGAAGGTACCAAAAGATTCAGGAGCAGTGACACTGGGTCCCACGTTAGAGATTGACTGTCTGGAAGCTCTAAAGCAAATGTAGTGTGGAACTGGTGGGGCTGCAATAACATCAGGGGGTTTATTCAGAGAGAAAGTTCAGCAGCTTAAGTGGTAAGGTATGAGATGAGTTGAGGACAGTTGAGGTAGCACTTCAGTCACTCAAATGGCTAAATCTCATTAAAATACAACCATAAAAAGCTATTCTTGAGTAAATTGTGTTTTTTTTTTTAATGGAACAAAATGTGTGGTGTAGAAGTGTTTGGGTTGGAAAAGCCCACCAAGATCATCCAGTCCAACCATCAGCCCAACACCACCATGGCCACTAAACCCTGTCCCAAAGTGCCATGGCCACAGGTTTATTAAAACCTCCAGGCATGGGGACTCCACCACCTCCCTGGGCAGCCTGTGCCAATCCCTGACCACTCTAGCAGCAAAGAAATTGTTCCTCATCTCCAGCCTAACCCTCCCCTGGCACACAGTATCACAAAGGTTGGAAGAGACCTCGAAGATCATCGAGTCCAACCTGGCACCACAGACCTCACGACTAGACCATGGCACCAAGTGCCACATCCAATCCCCTCTTGAACACCTCCAGGGATGGTGACTCCACCACCTCCCCGGGCAGCACATTCCAATGGCGAATGACTCTCTCGGTGAAGAACTTTCTCCTCACCTCCAGCCTAAACTTCCCCTGGTGCAGCTTGAGACTGTGTCCCCTTGTTCTGGTGCTGGTTGCTAGAGAGAAAAGGCCAACCCCTTCCTGGCTGCAACCACCCTTCAGGTAGTTGTAGAGAGCAACGAGGTCGCCCCTGAGCCTCCTCTTCTGCAGGCTAAACAGTCCCAGCTCCCTCAGCCTCTCCTCACAGGGCTGTGCTCAAGGCCTCTCCCCAACCTCGTTGCCCTTCTCTGGACACGTTCAAGTGTCTCAATGTCCTTCTTAAACTGAGGGGCCCAGAACTGGACACAGGACTCAAGGTGTGGCCTAACCAAAGCAGAGTACAGGGGCACAATGACCTCCCTGCTCCTGCTGGCCACACTATTCCTAATGCAGGCCAGGATGCCATTGGCCTTCTTGGCCACCTGGGCACACTGCAGGCTCATGTTCAGGCGGCTGTTTCAGTTTCACGCCACCTCTTCTTGTTCTGTCACCTGATACTAGGGGAAGAGACCAACCCCCACTGCACTCCAAACTCTCAGAGAGCTGTAGAGAGCAATGAGGTCTCCCCTCAGCTTCTTCTCCACACTAAACACCCCCAGGTCCCTCAGCTGCTCCTCTCCAGCCCTTTTCTCCAGACCCTTCCCAAGCTTTGTTGCCCTTCTCTAGACCTGCTCCAGCCCCTCGATGTCCTTCTTGGAGTAAGGGAAATATGTCCTTGAAAATGTCACCCTGAAAGAGCATTTCTTAACTCTCTTGTTGTTGGGTTTTCTTTTTAATTACCATAAATTAAATATCTGTGAAAAACTGTTTATTTGATCAGTTGTAATTAGTTTGATCGATGTGATTGTCATAAAATTCTAGGCTGCTTTGGGGTTGGAATGGACTTCAAAGATCATCCAGTTCCAACCTCCTGCCATGGGCAGGGACACCTCCCACCAGCCCAGGATGCTCAAGGCCTCATCCAACCTGGCCTTGAACACCTCCAGGGAGGGGCCATCCACAACCTCCCTGGGTAACCTGTGCCAGTTATTCCTGCTAATTCCTAATAATATTCCTGAATCTTAGTTACTGAGTGAAATAAGTCCCTAAGGGAAGTCCCTAAAGCATGAGTCCCTTTGAATCACAGAATCCTTTCAGTTGGAGAAGCCCTTTAAGCTCATCCAGTCCAACCAGTCCCTAACCCTACCAAAGCTGGTGCTAAACCATGGCCCTCTCTGCCTCTATGAAACACCTCCAGGGATGGAGATTCAACTAACTCCCCAGGCAGGCTGTGCCAATGTCTGAGAACCTTTTCAGCTGACAAGTTTCTTCTCATGTCCAACCCTAAACCTCCCCTGAGGCAACTTGAGGCCATTTCCTCTTCTCCTTAGTGCATATCTCTGAGAATTTAGGAGACTTTATTTCCATTTCCCTCTTCAAACACCAACATTTAGATTGTAACAATTGCTCTTTCCAAGGTTTGTTCTTTGTGAAACAGGACTTCTGGGGTGCAGTTCAAGTTGTGTTAGTGTGGATGGGGTATTTTGAGGTTCATTGGGCTGTTCTAGCTGACCTCCAAATCAATTCCAGAAGGAGGCAGATTTCCTTTATGTCCTGTATTGTACCTCTGATATCCATGTGGGCTTCAAGAAAGCTGGGGAGGGACTTCTGACAGTGGCTTGTAATGATAGGATGAGGGGGAATGGATTGAAGCTTGAGGAGGTGAGATTTAGACTGGAGTTTGGGAAGAAATTCTTGACAGCGAGACTGGTGAGATGCTGGAACAGGTTGCTCAGGGAGGTTGTGGAGGTTGTGTTGAAAGCCAGGCTGGATGAGGCCTTGAGCAACCTGGTCTAGTGGGAGGTGTCCTTGCCCATGGCAGGGAGGGTTGGAACTGGATGATATTTTAGGGTCCCTTCCAACCCAAACCAGTCTGGGCTTCTACAATCTTGGAGTACCCAAAGTGTGTCACATCACTGGGGCAATTCATTTAAACTTCATGCCCTCAGAGTCCTCGTTGCTGCTACTGACAGTACAAAGCCTGTTTGAGAAAACCAGGGGCCTGAACCAAGCCTTCTCCTTCCCTTCTCTGCAGATAAGGAAGCAAGCTTTACAAAGAGCAAAAGAAAGAGCCTGACAGGGACTTAACTGCAGAGCCTCCCTCCTTGCACTCTGCAGGGCTGAGGCCATGCTGGAACTTTGCTGCCCATCATTGCAGGGACAGGGATGATAGTTTGGCCACGCTCTTTGCTGAGCCTTCTGAACTTTATTTGCAAGGCATCAAGTAGCCTTAGGACTTTGATTCTTCTTCTTCAGGGGAGACTTAATCCTGTCAAGTGCTGTGGAAAATATTTGGAGAGTTGGCAAGTCTGATTTTTTTTTTTTTTTTTTTTTCCTGGATGCTCCTTCCATGTAATTTTTTTACATTCTTCTGTTTTCAAGGAAAGCAGTTTGAAAACTGCACTAGAACATGGGTTTAAAAGGGAACAGGCAGCTTTAGTGGAGGTGTAGCCTGCAGTTTTCAGTCTGCCACAGAGCAGTGAATGGGGGGGGGGGGGAAATCTCTGAAGTCTGTGGGCTGCTCTTTCTGCTTTTATTTGTTCTCATGTGGGTTTTAAGATACTTGTGGAGGGGATTTGGGGGTTTTTTGCATGTGCAGCAAAACAGATCTCTTGCTAGAGGCTTCATTGTAGGAGTCTAAACATCTTACAAAAGAATCATTCAGGTGGAGGAATAATTCATCTGCAGTAATCATTCAGGTGCAAGAATAATTAAGGCTGGACCAGATGATCCTTGGGGTCCCTTCCAACCTGGCATTCAGTGGTTCTGTGATTGTGCAGGACAGAGTTTTTTTCTGCCCACACTTGTAGAATCATAGGCTCTTTTTGATTGCAAGAGACCTTTAAGATCATCAGGTCCAACCAAGTTTTTCCTCCTGTGCAGATGGAACTTTCTGGGGTCTAGTTTGTGCCCATTGCCAGTGGTGACTGGGCACCACTGACAAAAGTCTGGCTCCAGCCTCTTGACCCCCACTTTAGATACTGAGAAGAGACTCAACAGCCCCAGGGCTCTCCACTTTTCTCCCTCACACAGGTACTCTAGGCTCTCAGCATCCTCATAGTCCTTTGTTGGACTCTCTCCAGTAGTTCCCTGTCTCTCTTGAACTGGTGAGCCCAGGACTGGACAGAATACTCCAGATGTGACCTCCCTTAGGTCAGAGCAAGGTGGAAGGAGGACCTTCCTCAGCCTGCTGGCCACACTCTTCTCAGTGCACCCCAGGACACCACTGGCCTTGGCCATGGGGCACACTGCTGGCTCAGGATGAACTTGTCCCCCAGCACTCCCAGGTCCTTCTCCACAGAGCTGCTTTCATACAGGTCTCCCCTCACCTGTCCTGGTGCAGGGGGTTGCTTCTCCCCAGGTGCAGACCTTACACCTGCCCTTGTTGACCTCACAGTGCAGTTTCTGCATGGTTTGATCAGAGAAGCCCTAAGAAATGTTCTCTTTCTTCCTGCCCACAGGAACTCCAGTGTACTCAGTAGCCTGGGGACCTGATTCTGAAAAAGTTCTCTACACTTCAGGGAAGCAGCTGATTATTAAACCTCTTCAGCCAAACGCCAGGGGTTTGCAGGTATCATTTATGGTTGTCTCATGCTTCCAGGTGAAAACCTTTTCTGACCTATCTGCACTTCTGTCAAACAGAAAATGTTTCTGCTAGAATTTGCCATGCAATTCATCTCCCACTCATTTCTGCCTTCGCCCTTTTTTCTTGGTTTTCTGTGGTTGTTCATTTCTTTAACCTGAATAAAAAACAAACAACCCCAAACAACCCTGACAAGTTCTATTCTGGATGTTCTGGATGATCATCTGGTTCCAACCCCTGCCACTTTACTTCAGGAATGGGTTAGAAAGCAATTCAGGGATTGGATAGAAAACAGTTCAGGGCTGGGATCCCAAACACTTCAATTCAATACAATACAATACAATACAATACAATACAATACAATACAATACACCAGGTTGGAAGAGACCTTCAAGATCATTGCGTCCAACCCACCCAAACATCTAGATCATGGCACCAAGCACCCCATCAAGTCTCCTCCTAAACACCTCCAATGATGGTGACTCTACCACCTCCCTGGGCAGCCCATTCCAATGGGCAATCACTCTCTGTATAGAACTTCTTCCTAATATCCAGCCTAAACCTCCCCTCGTGCAGCTTGAGACTGTGTCCTCTTGTTCTGGTGCTGGGTGCCTGGGAGAAGAGACCAAGGAGAGGCCCCACCTGGCTGACAACCTCCCTTCAGGGAGTTGGAGAGAGCAATCAAAGGTCTCCCCTGAGTCTTCTCTTCTCCAGGCTAAGCAATGGTCCCCAGCTTCCCTCAGTCTCCAGGCTCCTCATAGGGCTTGTGTTCCAAACCCCTCACCAACCTTGTTGCCCTTCTCTGGACACATTCCATCAAGTCAACATCCTTCCTAAACTGAGGGGCCCAGAACTGGACACAGGACTCAAGGTGTGGCCTAAACAGTGCAGTGTACAGGGCCAGAATGACCTCCCTGCTCCTGCTGGCCACACTGTTCCTGATGCAGGCCAGGATGCCATTGGCCCTCCTGGCTGCCTGGGCACACTGCTGGCTCCTGTTCAGCTGCTGTCCACCAGCACCCCCAGGTCCCTCTCTGCCTGGCTGCTCCCCAGCCACTCTGACCCCAGCCTGTAGCACTGCCTGGGGTTGTTGTGGCCAATGTGCAGAACCCGGCACTTGGATGTGTTCAATCTCACGCCCTTGGACTCTGCCCATCTGTCCAGCCTGTCGAGGTCCCTCTGCAAAGCCTCTCTGCCCTCCAGCAGATCAACTCCTGCCCCCAGCTTGGTGTCGTCCGCAAATTTACTGATGATGGACTCAATGCCCTCATCCAGATCATCAATAAAGATGTTGAAGAGCATGGGGCCCAGCACTGATCCTTGGGGCACACCACTAGTGACAGGCTGCCAGCTGGATGTGGCACCATTCACCAGCACTCTCTGGGCTCAGCCTCCAGCCACTTCCTAACTCAGCTCAGAGTGCTGCTGTCCAAGCCAGGGGCTGACAGCTTGGCCAGGAGTTTGCTGTGGGGGACAGTGTCGAAGGCCTTGCTGAGGTCCAGGTAGACCACATCCACAGGCCTCCCCACATCCACCATGCGGGTCACCTGATCATAGAAGGAGATCAGGTTGGTCAGGCAGGACCTGACCTTCACTTCAGGGCTGGGATCCCAACCATTGCACTTCAGGGATGGGATCCCAACCATTGCACTTCAGGGCTGGGATCCCAACCACTGCAATTCAGGGCTGGGATGCCAACCAGTTGAGAGTTACTCAGAGCCACACCCAGCCTGACCTGAAAAATCTCCAGGGATGAGGCTTCCACCACCTCCCTGGACAACCTGTGCCGGTGTCTCACCACCCTCATGGTGAAGAACTTCTTCCTAACATCAAGTCTGAATCTCCCCATTTCTAGTTTTGCTCCATCCCCCAGTCCTATCACTCCCTGACACCCTGGGAAGTCCCTCCCCAGCTTTCTCGTAGCCCCCTTCAGATACTGGAAGGCCACAATTGGGTCTCCTCAGAGCCCTCTCTTCCCCAGACTGAATAGCCACAACTCCCTCAGTCTGTCCTCACAGGAGAGGTGCTCCAGACTTCTGATCAACCTTGTGACCCTTCTCTGGACACATTCCAGCACCTCCAGATCCTTCCTCTACTAGGGACTCCAGAACTGGATGCAGTAATCTAGGTAGGGTCTCAACAGAGAGGAGTAGAAGGAGAGTCTCCTCCCACCCCAGGTGTGGCCACTTTGCCCTCCCCAGGTGTGGCCACTTTGCCCTCCCCACCCACTCCCCTTTTTAATCCCCTCCAGGAAAGGCAGAAGCCCCAAGCTGAGCCCTTCTGGGCTGGAGGATCCTCCTCTCATCTCTGGTGAGTCCATGGTGCACACTGGGTGATGGTGGTGGTGACAACAAAGGCCGGGGGGCCTGGTGGCCCCCGGTCAGGTAGGGACAAGACTGATGTTCTTCCTTGTGTGAGATTTCATTCACTTTTTTGTAGCCACCAAGAGATTTCCATTACAAAAGCCTTGCTCTAAAACCTCTGGGAATGTCTATGTAGCCCTCACAGTGCTATGTCCACATTCACAGAGGTTTTTCTTCTGAGCACCTGGAGGCCTTTCAGCAAACTAGCAAGAGCATCCAAGTCTGGCCAAAACAAGAGCGGTCCATGGGGAGCACTCTGAGATCCGTTCCTCAGCCAGGATCAACCCCTGCAGTTCAGGGAAGAACCCAAAGAGAAATTCTTGTCCTTGGGAAGCTGTGATTAGATATTCAGCATCACCAATGGGCAAACTGAAAGGAAGCAGCAAAACTTTATTTCTTTTCTGAGTCTGTTCAAACACAGAACTCTTCAGTGGCAAGGCAGAATTCCTTATGGAGTCTTTGCAAATGGAGTATGTTCCTCTTACATAAGATGCAGGGAGGAGAAGGATTATATCCCCTACAAAATAATGGCCCAGCAGGTTCCTGAGGATCCCACAGGCATCCTGGCCTGCATCAGAAATAACCTAGCCAGCAGGAGCAGGGAGGTCATCCTGCCCCTGTACTCAGCACCAGTTAGGCCATACCTTGAGTACTGTGCCCATTTCTGGGCCCCCCAATTTTTGGCCCCTCAGTTTAAGAAGGACATTGAGACACTTGGACATGTCCAGAGAAGGGCAACAAGGCTGGGGAGAGGCCTTGAGCACAGGGGCGACCTCATTGCTCTCTACCTGAAGGGAGGTTGTAGCCAGGAAGGGGTTGGCCTCTTCTCTCTAGCAACCAGCACCAGAACAGGACACAGTCTCAAGCTGTGCCAGGGGAAGTTTAGGCTGGAGGTGAGGAGAAAGCTCTTCCCAGAGAGAGTCATTTGCCATTGGAATGTGCTGCCCAGGGAGGTGGTGGAGTCACCGTCCCTGGAGGTGTTCAAGAGGGGATTGGACGTGGCACTTGGTGCCATGGTTTATTCATGAGGTCTGTGGTGCCAGGTTGGACTCGATGATCTTGGAGGTCTCTTCCAACCTTGGTGATACTGTGATACTGAGTTCTTGAGGCATATGATTAAGCATTTACCCATAGAAAGAAAAAGCAAAAAGATACAGGAAGCTTTCCCTTCTGTTGCAAAAAGGCTGAAAGATAGAGATGCAGTCATTCAGGAGATGCCAGCCCTGCCCCAGCCTGTCCTGGGCTGATCCCTAACAGTGTGGGCAGCATGGAGGGGATTCTGCCTCTCTGCTGTGCTCTACTGAGACCCCTCCTGCAGTGCTGGGGCAGCTCTGGAGTCCTCGGCACAGACAGGGACCTGTTGGAGCAGGGCCAGAGGAGGCCACAGCAATGCTGAGAGGGCTGGAAGCCCTCTGCTGTGAGGCCAGGCTGAGAGAGTTGGGGTTGTGCAGCCTGGAGAAGAGAAGCCTCCAGGAGACCTTAGAGGAGTCTGCCAGGGTCTGAAGGGGGCTACAGGAGAGCTAGGGAGGGACTTTTGACTAAGGCATGGAATGACAGGATGAGTGGAGATGGTTTGAAACTGGAAGAAGCTGGATTCAGATGAGACATAAGGAAGAAATTCTTTACAGTGTGGGTAGTAAAGCACCAGAGAAGCTGTGGAGGCTGCAAGACTGGAACTGTTGAAAGCCAGGTTGGAATGGAGCCTTGAGCAACCTGGTCTAGTGAGAAGTGTCCTTGCCCATGGCAGGGTGGAAGTGGGGACCTTTAAGGTCCCTTCCAACCCAAACTATGCTGTGATTCCTCATTTCTGATGCCTGACAACTGCATTCTGTGATCTCACTCATGAGATGTGCTTGTCAACTCTTGGTATTTTCTGAGGGGGAAAAAGCTAAATAAGGGAGATTGTAAAAAAAAGGAGACAGAACAACAATAAGATGATTATTATTACATATTATTTCTCATGGTTAATAACTGCATTTTCTGATTGCTTGGTAAGAGATGCCTTGAGCAGCCTGGTCTACTGGTTAGGCCACACCTTGAGTCCAGTTCTGGGCTCCTCAGTGTAGGAAAGATGTTGAGCTGCTGGAAAGTGTCCAGAGAAGGGCAAGAAAGCTGGGGAGGGGTCTGGAGCACAGCCCTGGGAGGAGAGGCTGAGGGAGCTGAGCTTGCTTAGCCTGGAGAAGAGGAGGCTCAGGGGAGACCTTCTTGCTCTCTCCAACTGCCTGAAGGGAGGTTGTAGCCAGGTGGGGGTTGGTCTCTTCTCCCAGGCAGCCAGCAGCAGAACAAGAGGACACAGTCTCAAGCTGTGCCAGGGGAGGTTTAGGCTGGAGGTGAGGAGAAAGTTCTTCCCAGAGAGAGTTGTTAGCCACTGGGATGTGCTGCCCAGGGAGGCGGTGGAGTCACCATCTCTGGAGGCATTCATGAGGGGATTGGATGTGGCACTTGGAGCCATGGTTTAGTAGTCAGGAGGTGTTGGGTGACATATTGCACTTGATGGTCTTTGAGGTCTCTTCCAACCTTAGTGATTCTACGATTTTGTGGCATGGGGTTTGGAACTAGATGGTCTTTAAGGTCCCTTCCAGCCCAAACCATTGCATGATTTTATGCTGACTGTGAAAAGCAGAACCTGTCAGACTTGCTGCATCTAACTTGCCTTTATTTCCCATTTCAGTGGAAAGCCCATGATGGATTCATTCTGAAAACTGACTGGAACTCAGTTAATGACCTTATTCTTTCTGCAGGGGAAGACTGTAAATACAAGGTGAGCACTGGTTAACTTCTTAGTTGGAAACTAAATAACCAGAGGAGACATTCCACATTCTGCTCTTTTCTCACTTGAGTAATATTTTCATGGAACATCAGAGGAGATAAAGCTGCTCTGGTCTGTTACAGGAGCCTTAGTTAATCCCTTGGGAGTTCTTTGTTTGTGCTGAAGCTATCCAAAAGAGAGAGCCCACAGCATGCTGCTTCTCTGAAGCAGGAACTTGCTTTTAATTGTATCAGATGTTGGTTCTGTCCTTCTCCTAAGTGGCTGTGATAAAAAATGTCCATAATTGAGACATCAAAAAAAGTATTATCAAAGTGTTGCAATCAAATGACTCCAGTCTGTGACTGAGAATCTTCTCAATGCTTACCAATGTCTAAAGGGTCAGGCTAAGAGCATGAGGCCAGCAGGTTGAGAGAGGAACTTTAAGAACTTTAATAGATGGGATGTGCAGTGACAGGACAAGGGGTGGTGGGTGCAAGCTAGAGCAGGGGAAGAGAGGGAACAACTTTGTCGCTGTGAGGGTGATGGAGCCCTGGAGCAGGCTGCCCAGAGAAGTTGTGGAATCACCTTCTCTGGAGCCATTCCAAACCCACCTGGATGTGTTTCTGTGTGACCTGCCCTGGGTGATGCTGCTGTGGCAGGGGGTTTGGACTGGATGTTCTCTGGAGGTTCATTCCAACCCCTGACATTCTGTGGTTCTGTGACTTTCCCAATTACACAAAAGACACCAAAACAATTTGGAGAGTTGATTTCTGTGATGGTGAGCTGTAGGATAAGTAAAGGCAGACTCAAGCCCTGTTCATACAGATCTATCTTTAATTCCTTTTGAAGGTTTGGGACAGTTTTGGACGTCTACTCTACAGCTCCCAGCCCCATGAATATCCTATAACATCAATTGCCTGGGCTGCCGACGGAGAGCTGTTTGCTGTGGGATCGTTTCATACGTTGCGTCTCTGCGATAAAACTGGGGTAAGGCACAGTCCTGAGACACAGCACATGCGGAATGGGACATGTTGGTTACCATCATAGGATCAGTCAGGGTTGGAAGGGACCACAAGGATCAGCTAGTTCCAACCCCCCTCTGCCATGGGCAGGGACACCTCACACTAGATCAGGCTGGCCAGAGCCTCATCCAGCCTGGGCTTAAACACCTCCAGGGACGGGGCCTCAACCACCTCCCTGGACGACCCATTCCAGGGCTTCACCACTCTTGTGGGGAAGAACTTCCTCCTCATATCTATCCTGAATCTCCCCACCTCCAGCTTCATTCCATTCCCCCTAGTCCTATCACTACCTGAGAGCCTGAGAAGTCCCTCCCCAGCCTTCTTGTAGCCCCCTTCAGATCCTGGAAGGCCACAATGAGGTCACCTGGGAGCCTTCTCTTCTCCAGACTGAACAGCCCCAACTCCTTCAGTCTGTCCTCATAGGAGAGGTGCTCCAGCCCTCTGATCATCCTCGTGGCCCTTCTCTGGACACCTTCCAGCATGTCCATATCCCTCTTGTAATAGGGGCTCCAGAACTGGAGGCAGTACCCCAGGTGGGGTCTCACCAGGGCTGAGTAGAGGGGGAGAATCACCTCCCTTTGCCCTGCTGGCCACACTTCTCCTGATGCAGCCCAGGATCTGATTGGCTTTCCGGGCTGCAAGTGCACGTTGAGAGCTCCTGTTGAGCTTCTCGTCCACCAGCACCCCCAAGTCTCTCTCCTCAGGGCTGCTCTCCAGCCAGTCCCTGCCCAGCCTGGATTTGTGCCTGGGATTGCCAGGACCCTGCCCTTCGTCTTGTTGAAGATCATGAGGTTGGTTTGTGCCCACCTCTCCAGCCTGTCCAGGTCCCTCTGGATGGATCCTTCCCTCCAGCTGTCTGCTGCACCACACAGCTTGGTGCCATCAGCAAACTTGCTGAGGGTGCACTCAATGCCACTGCCCATGGCACCCACAAAGATGTTGAACAAGTCTTGTCCCAGGCCTGATTCCTGAGGGGCTCTGCTTGTCCCTGGCCTCTGCTGGGACATGGACCCATTGACAGCCACTCTTTGGCCATCAAGCCAGTATCCATCTAGTGGTCACCCATCAAGCCCATGTGTCACCAGCTTGGAGACCAGGAGGTGGTGCGGGACAGTGTCGAAGGCTTTGCTCAGCTCCAGGGAAACGACATCAGTTGCTCGCCCCTCAGCTATTAATGTTGTCACCTGTTCATAGAAGGCCACCAGGTTTGTCAGGCAGGCTTTGCCCTTGGCACTTGTAAATATGTTTTATCTTGGATAATTGATAATGTTTTTTACAATAGCTTGCCTTTCAAGACATTAAAAGGCCTTTTTTAGCCTTTTACATTAAACCCAAAATTGTTTATAAGCATCTTGTGTAAGGCAATCAGAAAATGCAGTTATTAACCATAAAAGTCAGAGTACATCATAATAATCTTACCATAAAAATGGAGATAGAAGAATAATGTCCTTATTTAGCTTTTGTCCCTAAACCATGGCTCCAAGTGCCACATCCAGTCCTTTTCAGAGCACCTCCAAGGATGGGGACTCCACCACCTCCCTGGGCAGCACATCCCCCTGGGCACACTTCTGGCTCATGTTCAGCTGCTGTCACCCAGCACCCCCAGGTCCCTCTCTGCCTGGCTGCTCTCAGCCACTCTGATCCCAGCCTGTAGCACTGCATGGGGTTGGTGTGGCCAGAGTGCAGCACCTGGCACTTGTTCAGTACCATCCTGTTGGCCTCTGCCCATCTGTCCAGCCTGGCAAGGTCCCTCTGCAGAGCCCTTCAACTCCTGCTGCCAGCTTGGTGTCATCTGCAAACTTACTGATGATGGACTCAATCCCTTCCTCTAGATCATCAATAAAGATTTTGAACAGGATGGGGCCCAGCACTGATCCCTGGGGCACACCACTGGTGCCTGGCTGCCAGCTGGCTGTGGCGCCGTTCACCACCACTCTCTGGGCTCAGCCCTCCAGCCAGTTCTAACCCAGTGCAGAGTGCTGCTGTCTCAAGTCTCCATCCAACCTGGCTTTCAACAATTCCAGTCTTGCAGCCTCCACAGCTTCTCTGGGCAACCTGTTCCAGTGCTTCACTGCCCACACTGTAAATAATTTCTTCCTTATGTCTCATCTGAATTAATCTTCTTCCAGTTTCAAACCATCTCCACTCATCTTGTCACTCCATGCCTTGGTCAAAAGTCCCTCCCTAGCTCTCCTGTAGCCCCCTTCAGACCCTGGCAGGCTCCTCTAAGGTCTCCCTGGAGGCTTCTCTTCTCCAGGCTGCACAACCCCAACTCTCTCAGCCTGGCCTCACAGCAGAGGGCTTCCAGCCCTCTCAGCATTGCTGTGGCCTCCTCTGTTCCTGCTCCAACAGGTCCCTGTCTGTGCTGAGGACTCCAAAGCTGCCCCAACGCTGCAGGGGAGGTCTCAGCAGAGCACAGCAGAGGGGCAGAATCCCCTCCCTGCCCCTGCTGCCCACACTGTTAGGGATCAGGCTGGGGCTGGGCTGGAAGCACTCAGTGCTGGCTCATGTGCAGCTCTGCATGCCCTAGGCCCTCCAAGTCCTTCTCCTCAGGGCTGCTCTCCATCCATTCTCCACCCCATTTATTATCCATCTAGCCTGGATGGGGAATACCTCAGCCTGGATCAGGGGTATTGGGATCCCTGATCCCCACCGGCAAGTGCTCAACTGAGACAACTAGGCTGCATTAAACCCAAAGTGAAAGAAGTGTGCAGCTGTGTGGGTGAGAGCAACAATTCAGACTGCACTCTGCACCCAGGCCAGATTGCTGCTGAAATGTGGCAAAGGCTGATGCAGCAGGAAAGGAAGAAAGACAAATGGTGGCTTTCTGTTTTCTGCTGTCATGTTTGGTGTTTGCTGGCATATAGCTTTTGTTTCTGCTTCCCCTGGGCCTTGCTGTTTTTCTTGCTGGTTATTCTGTAATGTAATTTGCTGCCAGTATGGTTCCAAGTGCTGCTAGCTGAAACCCAGTCATTTTTAGTTAATCAGCCTTTAATAGTGAACAGGCTTGTGGGGTTTTGTTTGAAATGTAAGTGCAGAGAGTTTTGGGGTGGGTTTCCCATCCTCCCTCCCCCTCCCCAATCAAATTAAGGGTTCTCTGACCTGCTGTATTGCTCCACTCTTCAGGAAACAAGAGAGATGTACAGTGGCTAGTGCCAGATGCTTTGGTCTGTTTAGCAGCTAGCAAGGGGAATTCCTTATCTTCCAAATCATCATTATGCTGTTTGGTTTTTTTCACCCTTTCTTTTCTTCATGAACATTTCTTTCCTGACATTGAATATAAATAGTTACTAAAGAAGTAGCTCTGCTGGTACTGAGGGGGGGGGGGGAGTGGAAAGGAAGAATGATTCACATACCACCAGAGTGATGGAGTTTGAAGAGAACCAGACCTGGCTTTTACTGGTCAACACAGACATTTTTATGATGTCTGATGTAATGGAGCTGTATTGGCAAATTGCTCCTCGGGGAGCCATCAGGCGAGATAGAGATCATTAACTCTTCTCTAGCATGCATGCTCACTTTGGGGGCATAATTCAACCCAATTCCCTTTCTGCTCTTCTCCTTTCTGCAGTGGATACTTTGCTGTAGCAGCTTCATGGCAAAAAAAAATCCCCAAACCTCCAAATCTAGAATAGAATTGAATAAACCAGGTTGGAAGAGGCCTTTGAGATCATCGAGTCCAACCTATCACCCAACACCACCTAATCAACTAAACCATGCAACCAAGCACCCTATCAAATCTCCTCCTGAACACCTCCAGTGATGGTGACTCCACCACCTCCCTGGGCAGCACATTCCAGTGGGCAATCACTCTCTCTGTGTAGAACTTCTTCCTAACCTCCACCCTAAACCTCCTCTGGTGCAGCTTGAGACTGTGTCCTCTTGTTCTGCTGCTGGGTGCCTGGGAGAAGAGACCAACCCCCACCTGGCTACAACCTCCCTTCAGGGATTTGCAGAGAGCAAGAAGGTCACCCCTGAGTCTCCCCTTCTCCAGGCTAAGCAACCCCAGCTCCCTCAGTCTCTCCTCATAGGGCTTGTGCTCCAGACCCCTCCCCAACTTTGTTGCCCTCCTCTGGACACCTTCCAGCAAGTCAACATTCTTCCTGAACTGAGGGGCCCAGAACTGGACACAAGACTCAAGGTGTGGCCTAACCAGTGCAGTGTACAGGGGCAGAATGACCTCCCTGCTCCTGCTGGCCACACTGTTCCTGATGCAGGCCAGGATGCCATTGGCCCTCCTGGCCCCTGGGCACACTGCAGGCTCATGTTCAGCCTACCATCGACCAGCACCCCCAGGTCCCTCTCTGCCTGGCTGGTCTCTCCAGCCACTCTGACCCCAGCCTGTAGCACTGCCTGGGGTTGCTGTGGCCAATGTGCAGCACCTGGCACTTGGATGTGTTCAATCTCCTTCCCTTGGACTCTGCCCATCTGTCTAATTTGGGAGTTTGTTTTCTTGATTTAAAATCCTCACTGAAGCTGCAAGAACAGATTGTGTGGGGAACAAATCGCTATGGAAAAGAAAGTGGTGGTGTCTGATTGGAGGTCTGTGGCGTTCCCCAGGGATCAGTACTGGATCTAGTCTTCTTAGACTCATAGAAGTGTCAGGCCTGGAAGGGACCTCAAGAATCAGCCAGTTCCAACCCCCTGCCTTGGGCAGGGACACCTCACACTACAGCAGCTTGCTCACAGCCACATCCAGCCTGGCTGCAAACACCTCCAGGCACGAGGCTTCCACCACCTCCCTGGGCAACCTGTGCCAGGCTCTCACCACCTTCATGGGGAATTCTTCATGATTGTTCAATATCTTCATCAATGACCTGGCTGAGGAGATAGAGTGGACCCTCAGCCAGTTTGCTGGTGGCAGGAGTGGCTGACGCTGCATCCGGCTATGCTGCCAGGCAACAAGATTTGGACAGGCTGAGAACTGGGGGAAGGGGAACCTCATGAAGTTCAGAGTGCTGCACCTGGGGAGGAACAGCTCCAGGCAGCAGGACAGACTTGGGGTCATCCTCATGGAAAGCAGCTCTCTGGAGAAAGATCTTGGAGTCCTGGTGGACAGCAAGTTCTGCATGGGACAGCAATGTGTCCTTGTGACCAAGAGGGCCAATGGCATCCTGGGGTGCATTGGGAAGAGTGTGGTCAGTAGATTGAGGAAGGTTCTTCTTCTGCTCAGACCACACCTGGGATACTGTGTCTAGTTTTGTGCTCCCCAGTTCAAGAGAGACAGGGATCTGCTGGAGAGAGTCCAAGAGAGACTCTAAGGATGAGCTGGGGGACTGGAGCATCTCTGCTATGAAGAGAGACTGAGAGCCCTGGGGCTGTTTAGTCTGGAGAGGAGAAGGCTGAGAGGGAATCTTACCAATGTCTATAAATATCTGAGGGGTGGGTGTCAAGTGGAGGGTCCAGGCTCTTTTTGGTGGTTCCCAATGACATGACAAGAGCCAGCAGGCACAAGCTAGGACCCAGGAGGTTCCTCCTCACCATGAGGAAACAATTCTTTGTGGTGAGGGTGGCAGAGCCCTGGAGAAGGTTGCCCAGAGTGGTTGTGGAGTCTCCTTCTGTGGACACTTTCCAACCCCACCTGGATGCATTGCTGTGCAGACTGCCCTGGGTGATCCTGCTCTGGCAGGAGGGTTGGGCTGGATGATCTCTGGAGGTCCCTGCCAACCCCTAACATTCTGTGATTCTGTAAAAGAAATTATTATCCTACAGAACACCAAACAAAATCTATTTAATGTTGAATTTGGTTGGCCTGGTCATGCTCAGGATCCTGCAGAGAGCACTAAGATTAATTTTAAGGTGTGTATATATATATATATATATATATATATCTCTGTGTGTGTGTATGTGTGAAGCTGGATGTACTGATGGATAGATTTTAGCCTTCCTGATGTTCACAGCTTTCCAGGATCCCATCAGTGGGATGGAAGGCAGTGCTTAAGAAGTTCATTTATGTAAGCTATTTCCTGTGGCTCTGCATGCTTCCCTCTGACATTACTGATCAGGTCAAAATATTTACACAGCAAGAGATGGTAGGAGTGACTAAAATTCACTGATTTCCTCCTTCCCCACTCCACTCCCACATAAGAGTCTTAGAAAATGGCCCATACCCATCTGCTCCAAAGACAGGTTGCTTTCCCAGTGCCTTGGAGAGCCAAGAAGGGTCATAGAATCGTGGAGTGCATTGGGTTGGAAGAGCCCTTTCAAAGTCATCTAGTCCAACCCTCACACTGGCAGTCAGGAGGGACTTCCCCAACTAGATTACTCTGAGTCCCATCAAACCTGACCTTGAATGTGTCCAGGGATAGGGCCTCCACCACCTCCCTGGGTGACTTACTCCATTGTTCCACCACCCTCATAGTAAAGAACTTGGTCATGTCCAAAGAACCTTTTCCTAAGATGAGGGCTAGGTGTCTTTTCCTAGGTAAGAAGTGACAGGACAAGAAGAAATGGGCTCAAGCTGACCCAGGGGAGGTTTAGGTTGGACATTAGAAGTATCTTAACTGAAAGGGTTCTCAAAGCCTGGCACAGGCTGCCTAGGGGAGGGGGTCAAATCCCCATCCTTGGAGGGGTTTCAAAGAGGCAGAGATGTGGTGCTGAGGGCCATGGCTTAGCCCCAGCCTTGGCAGGGTTAGGGAATGGTTGGACTGGATGAGCTGGAAGATCTTTTCCAACCAAAAGGATGTTCATGTTTTGAAATGATTTTGTACATTCTGCAAACTCTCTTTCACTACAGGACCAATTGTGGCCATTTCCCTTGACTTGGATTTTCCACCTTTGACTGATTCTGTTCTACCTGGCCTTTTCTATTCCATGCTTTGCTCCAGGAGATAGCTCATTTTGCTAAGAATCCTATCAAAAACATTTGGAAAACTGAACAAAATGTAGGGAATATTGCCTGATACCTACAGAAAGTGAAGGCAATCAGTTCTGCAAGAGTAACAAATGCTCCTCACCCAGCACCCCACCTGGAACATGTGTGAGTGTGGCCCCATGGCTCAAGTATGAAGCTATGTGGTGAAGTGTTTCTGTTCATGAGATTGGGCACATCTAAGTGCCAGGTGCTGCACTTTGGCCACAGCAGCCCCAGGCAGTGCTACAGGCTGGGGACAGAGTGGCTGCAGAGCAGCCAGGCAGAGAGGGACCTGGGGGTAGTAGTTGACAGCAGCTGAACAGGAGCCAGCAGTGTGCCCAGGGGGCCAAGAAGGCCAAGGGCATCCTGGCCTGCATCAGGAACAGTGTGGCCAGCAGGAGCAGGGAGGTCATTCTGCCCCTGTACACTGCACTGGTTAGGCCACACCTTGAGTCCTGTGTCCAGTTCTGGGCTCCTCAGTTCAGGAAAGATGTTGAGCTGCTGGAAGGTGTCCAGAGAAGGGCAGGAAAGCTGGGGAGGGGTCTGGAGCACAGCCCTGTGAGGAGAGGCTGAGGGAGTTGGGCTTGCTTAGCCTGCAGAAGAGGAGGCTCAGGGGAGACCTTCTTGCTCTCTCCAACTCCCTGAAGGGAGGTTGTAGCCAGGTGGGGGTTGGTCTCTTCTGCCAGGCAGCCAGCAGCAGAACAAGAGGACACAGTCTCAGGCTGTGCCAGGGGAGATTTAGGCTGGAGGTGAGGAAGAAAGTTCTTCCCAGGAAGAGAGCTTGGCCACTGGGATGTTCTGCCCATGGAGGTGGTGGAGTCACCATCCCTGGAAGTGCTTAGGAAGAGCCTGGATGAGGCCCTTGGTGCCATGGTTTAGTTGATTGGATGGTGCTGGAGGTTAGGTTGGACTTGATGGTCTCGAAGGTCTTTTCCAACCTGGTTAATTCTGTATTCTGTTCAGCTCTGTCTCCAAATAGTTTCAGACCTGACTGAAATTAATGTAATATCCAGGGTTGGTCATATATTAAATTCATAGATCCCTAGAATGGTACTTTAAAGATGATACAGTTCCAACCCCTTGGCTATGGACACTTCACTGCAACCTCCTTTCAGAGAGTTGTAGAGAGCAATGAGGTCTCCCCTCAGCCTCCTTTTCTCCACACTGAACACCCCCAGGTCCCTCAGCTGCTCCTCCCCAGCCCTGTTCTCCAGGCCCTTCCCCAGCTTTGTTGCCCTTCTCTACACCTGCTCCAGCCCCTCAGCGTCCTTCTTGGAGTGAGGGAAATATGTCCTTGAAAATTGTACCCTGTAAAAGCATTTCTTAAGCCTCTTGGGGTGCTTTAATTACCATAAATTAGATCTGAAAATGGTTTATTTGATCAATTGTAATTAATTTGATCAATGTGATTCTCATGGAATTCTAGGCTGATTTGGGTTGAAAGAGGCCTTAAAGATCATCCAGTTCCAACCCCCTGCCATGGGCAGGGACACCTCCCACCAGCCCAGCTTGCTCAAGGCCTCATCCAACCTGGCTTTGAACACCTCCAGGGAAGAGGCAGCCACAGCCTCCCTGGGCAACCTGTGTCTCCCTGCCCTCACTGTCAAGAATTTCTTCCCCATCTCCAGTCTCAGTGTCCCCTCTTCCAACTCAAAGCTGTTTGCCCTTTATCCTGTCATTACAAGCCCTTGGCTAATACTGTAAAATAGCTGTGTTTGTCCTTTTTTTTGTTGATTTTTTTTAATTGTCAAAAAAGGTGGAGGGGAGCATCTAATGATTTTTAAAGTGCAAGGAACCTCTTATCTGTGGAGCAGCTTTGACAAGAGTTTAAGTGTTCAGGTTAAGTTTATTAGTTCATTAAAGCTGATGGCCTCACCAGTCCATGGTTTTCATTCAGGACAGTAAATTCTATGGCTGTTGTAGCATTCATGGAATTCATCCCTTAAATTAAGATGAGGTGGGAGACAAATACAAAAGAAACAGCAAGATACTGAGTCCACTTCTGGTCTCCCCAGCAGAAGAAGGACATGGAGCTGCTGGAGAGAGGCCAGAGGAGGCCACAAAGATGCTCCAAGGGCTGGAGCAGCTCTGCTGGGAGCACAGGCTGAGGGAGCTGGGGGTGTTCAGCCGGCAGAGGAGAAGGCTCCAGGGGCACCTCAGAGCTGCCTGCCAGGACCTGAAGGCATCCTGCAGGAAGGCTGCAGAGAGACTTTTGCTGAGGGGGTCTGGAGCCAGGCCAAGGGGCAATGGTTTGGAGCTGGGGCAGAGCAGGGTTAGAGTGGAGCTGAGGCAGAAGTTGTTCCTTGGGAGGGTGGTGAGAGTGTGTCCCAGGCTGCCCAGGGAGGCTGTGGCTGCCTCCTTGCTGGGGGTGTTGAATGCCAGGCTGGCTGAGGCCTTGAGCAGCTGAGTGTAGCTGAGAGGTGTCCCAGGGCATGGTGGGGAGGTTGGAGCAGATGATCTTTGAGCTCCCTTCCAACCTGAGCCATTCTAGGAGTCTATGATTTCCATATTATGCTGGTAGGGCTGAGTTGTGCTCAAGCAAAGCCCTCACAACCCCAAATCTGTTTCCCATAGAGTTACACTTTGATCCCATTACATTTCATTTTAGTCTCTCTTCAGAGATATGCATTTGGCAGGGTAACAAAAAACTAAGGTTTGGGGTTGTGGGTTTTTTTCTGCCCTGTCTCTATTTCATTTACCTTTATTAACAGGCATGAGCCTGAATTCTTTGAGGCTCAATAAAAAAGGGGCTGGGGGGGAAGAATACAATTATTCCAGCTCAGTTTCCCATGGAGTTCTGTTGTTGACCACTTCTTTCCAAGCTGGCATGTTTTAATTTATTGGAATTGGCTACTGTGGCTTCTGGAAGGCAATGAAAGCATGTGTGGATCATCTATGGAAGCAATAATCTATTTAAGAGCTCCATCAGTGTTTCATTCCCAAAGGTTAGGAATTTATCTGGGACAGTTTGTCATCCTATTTTTAGCCCTTGCATGGAATAGTTGGGAGAATGTGCCTGGATTTCAGGAGGAATTCAGCTGTCCTCTCTTTGTTCTCCTAATGCACAGCTTAATACCTCACCTGCAGGTCATGCTTCAGTTGTTGATAACTTGCATTACTTACTGGGGTCAAGTCCAACAGTGTCCTAGGCTGCAGCCAGAGGAGTGTGGGCAGCAGGGTAAGAAGAGGGAATTCTGCCCCTGGACTCTGCTCTGCTCGGACCTCACCTCCAATCCTGCCTCCAGTTCTGGTGTCCCCAGCAGAAGAAGGACACAGAGCTGCTGGAGAGAGGCCAGAGGAGGCCACAAAGATGCTCCAAGGGCTGGAGCAGCTCTGCTGGGAGCACAGGCTGAGGCAGCTGGGGGTGTTCAGCCTGCAGAGGAGAAGGCTCCAGGGGCACCTCAGAGCTGCCTGCCAGGACCTGAAGGCATCCTGCAGGAAGGCTGCAGAGAGACTTTTGCTGAGGGGGTCTGGAGCCAGGCCAAGGGGGAATGGTTGGAAGCTGAGGCAGAGCAGGGTTAGAGTGGAGCTGAGGCAGAAGTTGTTCCTTGTGAGGGTGGTGAGTGTGTCCCAGGCTGCCCAGGGAGGCTGTGGCTGCCTCCTTGCTGGGGGTGTTGAAGGCCAGGCTGGCTGAGGCCTTGAGCAGCTGAGTGTAGCTGAGAGGTGTCCCTGCCTGTGGCAGGGAGTTGGAGCAGATGGTCTCTGAGGTGAGAGATGTTCTCTGAAGAGCTGCAGCTCCCTCATCCTATCCTCATAGCAGATGTGTTCTAGCCCTCAGATCAGCTTTGTGGTCCTCCTCTGGACACAAAAAAATCTCTAGGGGAGGTTGTCTGTAGACATGACATATCTGCCATGAGCAAATGCCAAACAGGTGCCCATCTTCCAATGCTTCTAATGTGCCTAAGGGTGGATTTGCTTTGGATAATTGATTTTTGTCCTCCTGTAAGGTCCAATTTGCCTTCCATCACATCAGAAAATTAATAGTCATTTCCTGATGAGGAGCTCCTGGGTGGTTTGCACTCAAGTGTCAGCTCACAAGTAGTGAGATATATTGCCAGCTGTTAATGGCCATGCAGGCTAGAAGAGATCTTCAGAGGGCAGCTACCTCTGCACTAATGTGAAATGCCCTGTGGGGAAGAAGGAAATCAGAGCCTTCCTTTACAAAGAAATAAACAGAGATCCTCAGTTCCAGAGGACCTGACACTTTCCTTGTCAGCCCTAGCCAGCAGGTCTAGAGAGGTTCTTCTCCCCCTCTACTCTGTCCTCTGTGGTGAGACCACACCTGGAATACTGTGTCCAATTCTAGGCTCTCCAATTCCAGAGAGACCAGTGGAGAGCTACAAGGATGGTTGGAGCACTTGAACATCTCTGCTGTGAAGAAAGTCTGAGAGCCCTGGGGGTGCTTAGTCTGGAGAGGAGAAGGCTGAGAGGGGACCTTGTTAATGTCTATAAATATCTGAGGGGTGGGTGTCAGGATGAATGTGCCAGGCTCTTCTTGGTGGTGCTCACTGACAGGACAAGGAACAGTGGGGACAAGCTGGAATTCAGGAAGTTCCACCTCAACATGAGGAGAAACTTCTTTACAGTGAGGCTGCTGGAGCCCTGAAGCAAGCTGCCCAGAGAGGTTGTGGGTCTCCTTCTCTGGAGACCTTCAAAACCCCCTGAATGTGTTCCTGTGGGCCCTGCTCTGGGTGACCCTGCTCTGGCAGGGATGTTGGACTAGATGATCTCTGGAGGTCCCTTCCAGCCCCTAACATTATGTTAGCACACTTGTCATGCTCTGTATCAGTGAGGACATAAAAGGACAAGAGCTTGTATTTGCTGTTCCATTCTGCCCTCTGACTCATGGAATGGGTCTGCAGAGGTGCTTGTGTTAAAATCATAAAAAGCAAATAAAACCAGCAAGATAAAGGGTAAAACAATTTGCAGAGACTGTTAGTAAAGTCAGGGGACTGCTGCTGCTGGGTAGATTTTGTGGTGCTGTCCTAGTCCTGCTAGCCAGGTTGTGGCAGATGCTGTGAGGATGGCTGCATGGAGGGTGTGAGGGCTGCTGGTGCAGCACCTGCCTCACCAGGGAACAAGAGGACCTGGGGGTGTTGCTCGGCAGCCAGCTGAAGATGAGCCAGCAAGAAGGCCACCAGCAGCCTGGCCTGGATCAGCAGTGGTGTGGCCAGCAGGAGCAGGGCAGGAATTGTGCCCCTGGACTGGGCACTGGGGAGGCCACAGCTTGAATCCCAGGTTCAGTTTTGGGTCCCTTACTCCCAGAAGGACACTGAGGGGCTGGAGGGTGTCCAGAGAAGGGCAACAAAGCTGGGGAAGGGTCTGGAGAACAGGGCAGGGCAGGAGCTGGGGGTGTTTAGCCTGGAGAAGAGGAGGCTGAGGGGAGACCTTCTGGCATCTATACAACTCCCTGAAAGGAGGATGGAGCCAGGTGGAAGCTGACCTGTTCTCCCAAGGAAGGAGTGATAGGTCAAGAGGAAATGGCCTCAAGTTGCCCTGGGGAAGGTTTAGATTGGACATAAGGAACAATTTCTTCACTGAAAGAGTGGCTAAGCCCTGACCCAGGCTGCTGGGGGAACTCATGAAGTCACCATCCCTGGAAGTGTTCAATAAACACAGTCCTGATGGACATGAACTGAAAGAGGGAGATTCAGTCTGGAGAGAAAGAAGGATTTTGCTACCCTGAGGGTGATGAGACCCTGTCCCAGGTTGCCCACAGAGGTGGGAGATGCCCCATGGCTGGAACCATTGCAGGTCAGATTGGTTGGGGCATTAGTTGTGGATATCCCTGCTGACTCTAGGGGTTGGATTGGATGAGCTTGAAAGGTCCCTTCCAACCCAAAGCATTTTGTGAGTCTGATTCACACAGTCATATCCATACCCCTTTGAACTCAGTGTGTCTAGGAAATACATTCCAACTATTTCAGGGTTTCAAAATGATTCCTACATTAAACATAGCAAAAAAAAAAAAGAAGTAGCTCCCAAGCACATTCTTCAAGCTCCTTACATTTCATCTCAGTTGATGGCTTGATGCCCCTTGATTATTCATTCTGCCTGATGGGGAGCTTCTTGATCTCAGGGAAATGAGCTCAGAAAGAGCCTTGTCTGCTTGGGAGGGTCCCAAGCCTTGGTTTTGAAATCCTGTTGCTTCCTCAGGCTCTTCCCAGATAGCTCACATCTGGCCAGCTGTGACAAGCATGTCTCAAGATGTAGGACCTTGAGAGCATTTTCTGACTGTGCTCCTTACAATCATTTGGCCTGCAGCCTCAAGTGCTTGCAAGCTCCATGCAAGGCTGTCAGACAGTTAACTATCATGCTCTTAATTACTGGAGAGTGCTTCATGCAGAATTCATCCACCTAGAAGACAAGAGCAGGTTATGGGCTTCTCCCCAGACCCTGCTCTTCCCTTCCCCAGCTCCTGCAGGCAGTGAATGGGCTGACTGTCAGCCAACGGGCATGGAAGCTGAGCCCTTCAGGTGGAGTGCTGGGGAGAGGAAGTCCAGGCAGTCCTGGCACTGCCTTCTGCTCACCCTGCTGCCTACACAGGAGAGGAGCCTGAACTCAGCAGGTCAGCTTACACAGCACAACTTGGAGCTTCCATTTCCATCCCCTTCGGTTTCCTTCCTATCAACAGTTTGAAGTCTGACACCTTTATTTTACTGTGATTTGGGGTGATTATGAAGACTCTGGGTGACGGATTTGGTACTTTTGGGGGTGCTTTCTCTGTGCTGCAAAAGAAATCAGGATGTGCAGTGTGTTGGACACATTAGGTGAGTGTTCTCTTCCAGCTGTCTTGCCTCATGTCTTCCCAAAAGTCTGTCTTCCCAAAGCTGTCTTCCCAAAGTCAGGAGAATCCAATGTCTACATGGAACTTCAGTCACATGAGTCTTTAGGTTTCAGATGTATTTGGATATTCAGATAGATCTTCAAATGAGGAATGTCTTCTAAAATTCCCCTCTCCTCCCTCTCCTCCCTCTCCTCCCTCTCCTCCCCCTCTCCTCCCTCTCCTCCCTCTCCTCCCTCTCCTCCTCTCTCCTCCCTCTCCTCCCTCTCCTCCCTCTCCTCCCTCTCCTCCCTCTCCTCCCTCTCCTCCCTCTCCTCCCTCTCCTCCCTCTCCTCCCTCTCCTCCCTCTCCTCCCTCTCCTCCCTCTCCTCCCTCTCCTCCCTCTCCTCCCTCTCCTCCCTCTCCTCCACAATTCTGAAGACTCAATCTGTTTATTGATTTAAAACCTGGCTTAACATCTTCCTAAAAGTCTCTGAAGTTCAACAAGGGTCCTGCAGCTGGGCAGCTCCCCTCTCCTCCAGGGGAGACCTGCTGGAGACCAGACAACTGGGAGTGCTGGGGGAGCAAGAAGTTCACCATCAGCCAGCAAGGTGTCCTCAGGGCAACAAGGCCAGTGGGGTCCTGGAATGCATGAAGAAGAGAGTGGCCAGCAGGTTAAGGGAGGTTCTCCTTCTCTGCTCTGCCCCAGTGAGGCCACAGCTGGAGTATTTTGTCCAGGTCTGTGCTCCCCACTTCAAGAGAGACAGGGAACTGCTGGGCAGAGTCCAGGGGGAGGCTGCAAAGCTGCTGAGGGGCCTGGAGCAGCTCTGTGAGGAGCAAAGGCTGAGAGCCCTGGGGCTGAGAGCCTGCAGAAGAACAGCCCCAGAGGGGAGCTGAGCAATGCTCAGCAAGAGCTAAAGGAGCTGTGGGGGGCAAGAGGCTGGGGCCAGGCTCTGCTCAGTGGTGCCCAGGGACAGGACAAGGGGCAGTGGGCACAAAGTGGAACCCAGGAGGTTCCATGTGAAGAGGAGGAGAAAGTTGTTTGTTGTGAGGGTGCTGGAGGGCTGGAGCAGGCTGCCCAGAGAGGTTGTGGAGTCTCCTTGTGTGGAGAGCTTCCAACCCCCCTGGGCATTGTGCTGCTGGGCAAGCTGCTGTGGGTGCCCTGCTTGAGCAGGGGCTTGGACTGGGTGAGCTCCAGAGGTCCCTCCCGAGTCTCACCATGCTGTGTGTACCATTATGTCTCTCAAAACATCATCCCTACCAATCATGGTGTTAGAGTAAGGGATTTTTCCAAAAGCACCCCAAAAACCCCCATAATAAAGTCTGCTTTTCTCTTTTTCTCCCAAGTGGTCTTATGCTTTGGAGAAGCCCAACACTGGCAGCATCTTTAACATTTCTTGGTCTGTGGATGGCACTCAGCTGGCTGGAGCCTGTGGCAATGGCCACGTCATCTTTGCCCACGTCGTGGAGCAGCGCTGGGACTGGAAGAACTTTGAAATAACCTTAGTGAAGAGGAGAACCATGCAGGTAAGGTGCACAGGGCAGAGCTCTGCAGTCTCACTGCTGCCTTTCCAAGGCCTTTTTTAAAGGGAAAATGGGAATTTGTAGGCCTTGACAAAAGATTTTCCTTGGTTTTGTTCCCTGATGTATATGACTAAATCTGAGTCAGGGCAATCCCAGGCACTGGTACAGGCTGAGCAGGGACTGGTTGGAGAGAAGCCCTGAAGAAAAGGCCTTGGGGGTGCTGGGGGAGGAGGAGCTCAACAGGAGCCAGCAGTGAGCACTTGCAGCCCAGAGAGCCAAGCAGAGCCTGGGCTGCAGCAAGAGAAGTGTGGCCAGCAGGGCCAGGGAGGGGATTCTGCCCCTCTGCTCCACTCTGCTGAGACCACAGCTGAAGCTCTGGGTCCACTTCTGGAGCCTCTGTGCCAGGAAGGATCTGGAGGTGCTGGAAGGTGTCCAGAGAAGGGCCACGAGGAGGAGCAGAGGGCTGGAGCTGCTCTGCTCTGGAGACAGCCTGAGAGAGTTGGGGTTGTGCAGGCTGGAGAGGAGAAGGCTCCCAGGAGACCTTCTTGTGGCCTTCCAGGATCTGCAGGGGGCTCCAAGAAAGCTGGGGAGGGACTTTTGAGGGTGTCAGGAAGTGATAGGACTGGGGGGATGGAGCAAAACTAGAAGTGGGGAGATTGAGCTTGGATGATAGGAAGAAGTTGTTGCGCCTGAGAGTGGTGAGAGCCTGGCACAGGTTGCCCAGGGAGGTGGTGGAAGCCTCCTGCCTGGAGGTGTTTGCAGCCAGGCTGGCTGTGGCTGTGAGCAAGCTGCTGTAGTGTGAGGTGTCCCTGCCCATGGCAGGGGGCTTGGAACTGGCTGAGCCTTGAGGTCCCTTCCAACCCTGACAATTCTATGATTCCACATTTCAGATCATGAAATGGTCAGAGTTAGCAGTTCTCAGTTGTAGAGAGGATCAAATCCCTGTTATCCAAGCCACACAACCATCAGGGCCAGAATTACATCAGTCAGAAGTGCTTTATTCTCCAAAATATTTCAAAGCTCACCCACCAGAACATTTGGAATTAGCAGTGAGAGAGAGAATTTCAAAGTGTAATGAAGATGTTTGTGCAGAAAACAATACAAGAGCAGTGGCATTACCCCCACCCAGCTGCAGGACCTTGCACTGGGCCTTGTTGAACTTCATGAGGTTGGCTTGGGCTCAGCCCTGCAGCCTGTCCAGGTCCTTCTGGCTGGATTCCTTCCCTCCAGCCTGTCAACCAGGCCCTACAGCTTGATGTCACCCACAGACTTGCTGAGCATGCCTCAATCCCACTGCTCATGTTGCTGACAAAGATGTTAACAGCACTGGTCCCAGTACTGACCCCTGAGGAACACCACTGGTCTCTGGTTTCTGAGCTGTTGACCTCAACTCTGAGAGCAGCCAATGTCTTACCCAACTAGTGGCCACCACTCAAGTCCATGCTTTTCCAGTCTGGCAACCAGGATGTCTTGTGGAACAGTGTCAAATGCTTTACACAATCCCAGGTAGATGCCAGGTAGTTGTTCTTCCCTATCCACTGATGCTGGAACTCATCATAGAAAGCCACCATGATGGCCAGGCAGGATTTGCCCTTGGTGAGGCCCTGCTGGTTACCATCAATCACAGCTTCTTCATAGAATCATAGAGTCAACAAGGTTGGAAAAGACCTCAGAGATCATCAAGTCCAACCTATCACCCAGAACCTCATGACTACTAAACCATGGCACCAAGTGCCACATCCAGTCCTCCCTTGAACACCTCCAGGGATGCTGACTCCACCACCTTCATGGGCAGCACATTCCAATGGCAAATGACTCTCTCTGGGAAGAACTTTCTCCTCACCTCCAGCCTAAACCTCCCCTGGCACAGCTTGAGACTGTGTCCTCTTGTTCTGGTGCTGGCTGCCTAGGAGAAGAGCCCAACCCCCACCTGACTACCTCCCTTCAGGGAGTTGGAGAGAGCAAGAAGGTCTCCCCTGAGCCTCCTCTTCTGCAGGCTAAGCAAGCCCAGCTCCCTCAGCCTCTCCTCACAGGGCTGTGCTCCAGACCCCTCCCCAGCCTCGTTGCCCTTCTCTGGACATGTTCAAGTGTCTCAATGTCCTTCTTAAATTCAAGTATCTAAATGTCTTTCTTAAATAAGATCCTCCTGAAGTCCTTGCTAAAGCACATGGGTGTTGGTTTCTTCCCTTCTCTTTAAGCTGTGCCAGGGGAGGTTTAGGCTGATGTTAGGAAGAAATTCTTCCCAGACAGGGAGATTGGCCACTGGGATGTGCTGCCCAGGGAGGTGGTGGAGTCACCATCCCTGGAGGTGTTTAAGATGAGCCTGGATGAGGCACTTGGTGCCATGGTTTAATTGATTGGATGGTGCTGAGTGATAGGTTGGACTTGGTGATCTCTCAGGTCTTTTCCAGCCTGGTTAGCTCTGTGTTCTGTCCCTTCTGACCCAAAGCAGTCCATGACTCCATGACTCAGGTACCTGCATGGTGCTGCCAGCGGAATGCTGAGCAGCAGGCTCTGACCTCAGTGGGGGCTGCCAAGTCTCAGCACTGCTGGAAAGGACTCAGGCCCCTTTGTGTGGTTTCTGGAGCTTAAGCTTGGGATCCTTCTCCTTGAAAAACTCTTGGCTTGAATCCACCTTTAGGTTACCAAAGAGCTGGGAATTAATACAAAAATATGAATTGGTTGGACTTTCTAATTTGTCCTCTGTGTTCCCAGACACTGACTCACAACATTCACTCTCTGGGCACTGGGGTAAGAGAAGGTTTCCATCCTGCCAGATTTTCCAAGTCACACATTTGGTGGTGTGGGACACCAAGGCAATCTTCTCAGCATCAAACTCAACTTCCTAAACTCCTAATTAGCCCTTGAAGGATTCCCCACCCCCCCACACCCCCTTTTCTCCTCTTCTCTTCTCTTCTCTTCTCTTCTCTTCTCTTCTCTTCTCTTCTCTTCTCTTCTCTTCTCTTCTCTTCTCTTCTCTTCTCTTCTCTTCTCTTCTCTTCTTCTCTTCTCTTCTCTTCTCTTCTCTTCTTCTTCTCTTCTCTTCTCTTCTCTTCTCTTCTCTTCTTCTCTTCTTCCCTTTTCTCTTTTTCTTCTCTTCTTTCTCTTTTCTCTTTCTTCCCTTCTCCTTTTCCCTTTTCCCTTTTCCCTTTTCCTTTTCCCTTTTCCCTTTTCCCTTTTCTTTCCCTTTTCCCTTTCCCTTTTTTTCCCTTTTCCCTTTCCCTTTTCCTTTTTTTTCCCTTTTCCCTTTCCCTTTTCCCTTTTCCCTTTTCCCTTTTCCTTTTCCCTTTTCCCTTTTCCCTTTTTTCCCTTTTCCCTTTTCCCTTTTCCCTTTTTTTCCCTTTTCCCTTTTCCCCCTTTTCCCTTTTTTCCCCTTTCCCTTTTCTTTCTCAATTCTTTCTCATGTTGCATATGTAATTAGGAAAAGTTGTAGCAACAGAAAATGCCCTGGTGGGTGGGATAAGATGAGTCAGTGTCTGGGAACACAAGGAGGCAAATTAGCAGGTAGAAAGTCAGAGTGCTGCTTTCATTCCCAGACATCGACTCGTAACAGATGGAGCCCTGGGAATGATCTCCAGGGTGCTGGAATATCATGGAATCAGAGAACTCTCAGGGTTGGAACTGACCTCAGGGAGCCTCCAGTTCCAAGCCCCCTGCCATGGGCAGGGACACCTCACACCACAGCAGCTTGCTCACAGCCACAGCCAGCCTGGCTGCAAACACCTCCAGGCAGGAGGCTTCCACCACCTCCCTGGGCAACCTGTGCCAGGCTCTCACAACCCTCATGGGCAACAACTTCTTCCTGACAGCCAATCTCAATCTCCCCATTTCTAGTTTTGCTCCATCCCCCCCAGTCCTATCCCTCCTTGACACCCTCAAAAGTCCCTCCCCAGCTTTCTTGGAGCCCCCTGCAGATCCTGGAAGGCCACAAGAAGGTCTCCTGGGAGCCTTCTCTTCTCCAGCCTGCACAACCCCAACTCTCTCAGGCTGTCTCCAGAGCAGAGCAGCTCCAGCCCTCTGCTCCTCCTCGTGGCCTTCTCTGGACACCTTCCAGCACCTCCAGATCCTTCCTGGCACAGAGGCTCCAGAAGTGGACCCAGAGCTCCAGCTGTGGTCTCAGCAGAGTGGAGCAGAGGGGCAGAATCCCCTCCCTGGCCCTGCTGGCCACACTTCTCTTGCTGCTGCCCAGGCTCTGCTTGGCTCTCTGGGCTGCAAGTGCTCACTGCTGGCTCCTGTTGAGCTTCTCCTCCCTCAGCACCCCCAAGGCCTTTTCCTCAGGGCTTCTCTCCAGCCAGTCCTTGACCAGCCTGGATCAATGCCTGGGATTGCTCTGAGCCAGCTGCAGGACCTTGCACTTGGTCTTGTTGAACCTCATAAGGTTGGCTTGGGCCCAGCTCTGCAGCCTGTCCAGGTCCCTCTGGATGGATCCTTCCCTACAGCTGTCTGCTGCACCACACAGCTTGGTGTCATCAGCAACCCTGCTGAGGCTGCACTCAATGCCACAGTCCATGGCACCAACAGAGATGTTAACCAAGCCTGGTCCCAGGACTGACCCCTGAGGGACTCCACTTGTCCCTGCCTCCACCTGGCCATGGCCCCATTGCCAGCCCCCTTTGGGTGCAGACCTCAAGCCAGTTCTGTATGCACTGAATGCTCCATCCATGGAACCCCTCCTGCCCCAGCCTGGAGCCCAGGATGTGGTGTGGGACAGTGCCGAAGGCTTTGCTCAGCTCCAGCTCAGTGACCTCAGCTGCTCAGCCTTCATCTCTTGGTGTTGTGACCTTGTCACAGAAGGCCACCAGGTTTGTCAGGCTGGACTTGCCCTTGGCAAAGCTGTAGGTGCAGCTGCAGTTCCTGTTGTTTCATTCAGCCTGAATTTGCTTCTGCTCAGGTGCACAATGTCCTGAACAACGCAGTGGATGTGCTGGAATTCCGTGACAGGGTCATCAAGGCCTCTTTGAACTATGGGCATTTGGTTGTTTCCACTTCTCTTCAGTGTTATGTCTTCTCGTAAGTAACACAGGCTCCTGCAGCTTCCCATGCTCTTCTGAATCTTCTGAGGAGCAGGAACTGGACTGGAAGTACAGGAGTTCAGATTCTAATTGACTAAGTGCAACAGGCTGTGGAATTCAGCACCCTAGTTTTGGGCCGGTCACACCAAAAAGGACATCAAGGGGCTGGAGCAGGTGCAGAGAGCGGCAATGAAGATGGGGAAGGGTCTGCAGAACAGGGCTGGTGAGGAGCAGCTGAGGGAACTGGGTGTGTTTTAGTCTGGAGAAAAGGAATCTGAGGGGAGACCTTCTGGCTCTCTCTGACTCCCTGAGAGAAGGTGGGAGCCTGGTTGGGGTTTATCTCTTCTCCCAAGGAACAAGGGACAGGACAAGAGGAAATGGCCTCAGTCAGTACCAGGGGAGGTTCAGTTTGGGCACGAGGAACAATCTGTTCATGGAAAGGGTTATCAAGCCCTTGGCCAGGCTGCTCAGGGCAGTGGTGGAGTCAGCATCACTGGAAGTGTTCACAAAGCATGTAGATGTGATGCTGACATGGTTGGAATAATTTGATCTTGAAACAATTGGGTCTTGGAGATCTTCTCCAACCTCTCTGATTCCCTGCAGAGGGACTGTTTGCAAAGGCCTGCAGTGACAGGACAAGGGGCAGTGGTTTGAAGTTAGAGAAGAGCAGATTGAGATGGGATGTGAGGAAGAAGTTCTGTACCTTGAGGGTGGTGGAACACTGGAACAGGTTGCCCGGGGAGGTAGTTGAGGCCTCATCCCTGGTCATACTCAATGTCAGGCACTTTGAATATTGGGTGAGATGACTCAGACTGGACAGTAACACAGCCTGTAAGAGGACACACAGGACAGGGACTTAACCCAGGTTAAGAGCTGGAGGCCAGCTCATTACTTAGTGATTTCAGCCTCCTGTATGTGAAGATTAAATGAATTTTAATGAAGGATTGTGGGGTTTTTTTTTTCAGTACAAAGAACTGGAACACACCACTGATCTTTGACCTGAAGGAAGGAACAGTTAGTTTGATTCTACAAGCAGAAAGGTAACTCACTTCTTGGACTGTTCTTCAGGAGATATGAACAGGCACTTCCTAAAACTTTATTGCAGTACCTGAATGGGGGACTACAAGAAGGCTGCAGAGGGACTGTTCCCACAGGCCTGCAGTGACAGCACCAGGGGCAGTGGTTTGAAATGAGAGCAGAGCACATTGAGATTGGATGTGAGGAACAAGTTCTGCACCATGAGGGTGGTGGAACACTTCAATGGGTTGCCCAGGAAGTTGATTGAGGCCCCGTCCCTGGAGATATTCCAGGTGAGGCTTGACAGGACCCTGAGCAACCTGAACTAGTGAAGAATGTCCCTGATGACTGCAGGTGTTTGGACTGGGTGACCTTTGGAGATCCCTTCCAACCAAAACAATTCTTAAGAGCTGCGTGTCCAGCAGATGTAGGAAGGTTCTCCTCCCCCTCTGCTCTGCCTTGGTGAGAGCACACCTGGGATTCTGTGTGCAGTTCTGGGCTCCCCAGTTCAAGAGAGACAGGGATCTGCTGGATAGAGTCCAGTAGAGGCTACAGGGATGAGTGAGGGACTGGAACATCTCTGCTGTGAAGAGAGACTGAGAGCCCTGGAGCTGTTTAGTCTAGAGAAGAGAAGGCTGAGAGGGCTCTGATCAATGTCTCTCAATATCTGAGGGCTGGGGGTCAGGATGAAGGTGCCAGGCTCTTCTTGGTGGTGCCCAGAGATAGGACAAGGAACAACAGGGACAAGCTGGAACGCAGGAGGTTCCACCTCAACATGAGGACACACTTCTGTATGGTGAGGGTGCCAGAGCCCTGGAGCAGGCTGCCCAGAGAGGTTGTGGAGTCTGCTTCTGTGGGGAGATTCCAAACCCACCTGGATGCATTGCTGTGCAGACTGCCCTGGGTGAGCCTGCTCTGGCAGGGGGGTTGGGCTGGATGATCTCTGGAGGTCCCTTCCAGCCCCTACCGTTCTGTGATTCTGTGATACCGAAACAGACAAAAAGTCACTGCTCTTGGTAAGGTGTGTGTGGAAGTTCAGCTGCTCCATTTGCCATGTGATGCTGGTAATGGCTCTTTTCATTTACTGTATAAATTTATCCCCTTATTTATGGAAGAAAGGAGATCTTCTGCCATGAACATCTGGTGGGTTGGATGTTTTGTGGTGCTTTCTTGAACCAGACTGTTATCTTTAGTCTCCCAGTTTTTATTAGCAGCGTTGCCAGGTATGGAGCTAAAAAGAAACAGTTTCCTTTTGCTTACATATTTCTGTTTCTGCTTGCAAGAAATTACTATTTCCCTCCCCCTCGCTTCTCAGTTCAGTGATTTACTTTCTTGGTGTTTGTTTTTGGGGTTTCTTTACAGGCATTTTCTTCTGGTTGATGGTGGTGGACTTTATTTATATTCCTATGAAGGAAGATTAATTTCCTCTCCAAAATTTCCTGGGATGAGAACAGATGTTTTAAATGCCCAGACAGTATCTCTGAGTAATGATACTTTAGCAGTAAGAGACAAAGCTGATGAAAAGGGTAAGTTCTGCACTTTAAAAGTTCCATCTTTGCTAACAATTCATTATCATTATTATTCCATCATTAAATCATTTTCACTACAACTCAAAGTGCAAGATCCTGCATCTGGACCGGGCCAGCCCCAGGCACAGATCCAGGCTGGGTGCAGAGTGGGTTGAGAGCAGCTCTGGAGAAAGAGCCTGGGGGGTGTTGGTTGCTGAGCAGCTCCCCAGGAGCCAGCAGTGCCCTCATGCAGCCCAGCAGGCAGCTGGGTGCTGGGCTGCAGCCAGAGGAGTGTGGGCAAGAGAGGGAATTCTGCCTCCATTTCTGCTGTCCCCAGCAGAAGGACTCAGAGCTGCTGGAGAGAGTCCAGAGGAGGCCACAAAGATGATCCAAGGGCTGGAGCAGCTCTGCTGAGGGACCTGGGGGTGTTCAGCCTGGGGAAGAGAAGACTCTGGGGGGACCTTAGAGCTGCCTGCCAATAGCTGAAGGGATCCTGCAGGAAGGCTGCAGAGGGACTTTTCCTGAGGGTGTCTGGAGACAGGACCAGGGGGAATACTTGAACTGGGGGCAGGATTGGAGGTGAGGTCTCAGCAGAGCAGAGCCAAGGGCCAGAATCCCCTCTCCTGCCCTGCTGCCCACACTCCCTCTGGCTACAGCCCAGCACACAGCTGCCTGTTGGGCTGCATGAGGGCACTGCTGGCTCCTGGGGAGCTGCTCATCAATCAACATGCCCAAGTCTCTTTCTTCAGAGCTGCTCTCAACTCCAAATCTGGGCAAGCTGCTGTGGGTGCCCCTGCTTTAGCAGAAGAGCTGGACTGGATGATCTCCAAGAGGTCCCTTCCAAACCTCCCCATGCTGGCATTCTGCAATCCCTTGGCATCACTGAGATGACACCAATATACCTCACCTTCCCAAGCAAGGGGGTGGATGCTCTTTCCCTGCTCACATGGGTTGAATTCTTTGTGTTAAAATGTGGGGAGGCCTGTGGATGTGGTCTACCTGGACTTCAGCAAGGCCTTTGACACTGTCCCCCACAGCAAACTCCTGGCCAAGCTGTCAGCCCCTGGCTTGGATGGGAGCACACTGCGATGGATTATGAACTGGCTGGAGGGCCGAGCCCAGAGAGTGCTGGTGAATGGTGCCACTGCCAGCTGGCAGCCAGGCACTAGTGGTGTGCCCCAGGGATCAGTGCTGGGCCCCATCCTGTTCAATATCTTCACTGATGATCTGGATGAGGGGATTGAGTCCATCATCAGTAAATTTGCAGATGACACCAAGCTGGGGGAGGAGTTGATCTGCTGGAGGGCAGAGAGGCTTTGCAGAGGGACCTCGACAGGCTGGACAGATGGGCAGAGTCCAAGGGAAGGAGATTGAACACATCCAAGTGCCAGGTGCTGCACATTGGCCACAGCAACCCCAGGCAGTGCTACAGGCTGGGGTCAGAGTGGCTGGGGAGCAGCCAGGCAGAGAGGGACCTGGGGGTGCTGGTCGATGGTAGGCTGAACATGAGCCTGCAGTGTGCCCAGGCAGCCAGGAGGGCCAATGGCATCCTGGCCTGCATCAGGAACAGTGTGGCCACCAGGAGCAGGGAGGTCATTCTGCCCCTGTACACTGCACTGGTTAGGCCACACCTTGAGTCCTGTGTCCAGTTCTGGGCCCCTCAGTTCAGGAAGGATGTTGACTTGCTGGAAGGTGTCCAGAGAAGTGCAGCGAAGTTGGTGAGGGGTCTGGAGCACAAGCCCTATGAGGAAAGGCTGAGGGAGCTGGGGTTGCTTAGCCTGGAGAAGAGGAGACTCAGGGGTGACCTTATTGCTCTCTACAACTACCTGAAGGGAGGTTGTAGACAGGCAGAGATTGGTCTCTTCTCCCAGGCACCCAGCAGCAGAACAAGAGGACACAGTCTCAAGCTGTGCCAGAGGAGGTTTAGGGTGGAGGTGAGGAAGAAGTTCTACACAGAGAGAGTGATTGCCCATTGGGATGGGCTGCCTGAGGAGGTGGTGGAGTCACCATCACTGGAGGTGTTCAGGAGGAGACTTGATGGGGTGCTTGGTGCCATGGGTTAGTTGATTAGGTGGTGTTGGATGATGGGTTGGACGCGATGATCTTGAAGGTCTCTTCCAACCTGGTTTATTCTATTCTAAAAGACAAACACAGTCACTGTGCCCTTCCTCTGGATGTTCAGAGGGAGAGAATGGCCTTTGTTTCTGATGTTAAGTCTTACATATTGAAGAGATAGAGTGGAGGTTCTAAGGGATTGTAAAGTGAAAGATGTAAATGAGTAAAAAGAGGAATTTGCCCAAGCAGAGAGAAGAAAAGCCCAACCCACAAAATCCAACTACCATAAACCTGCAAAGTTAATCAATTTTACTTGTAAATTAAGTACAGTGATTTGCTTTAGACCTCTCCTAATCTCTCTTCCTAAAGCTAGCAGAGTAGCAGGAAAATGGCCTTGTAGAGCTAGACCAAAATACATTTCATGCCTCCAAGTGAGAAACCCAGTGTGTCTCATGACTTTTGGATGCTTCCCCAGCTGCCACGAGCAAGCCTGGTGCAAACCCCTCTCTTTCCCTCCCTTGCAAACTCAGGCAGTGCTTTCTGAACACATGCTCTTACAGGGGCTGGGTTTTGAGTTCTGTCTGTGTGAGCACTGACCTCAAACCCAACATCCTGTGTCCAGAGAAAGGCAGTGAGGCTGGGGAGAGGTCTCAAGCACAAACCCTATGAAGAGAGGCTGAGGGAGCTGGGGTTGTTTAGCCTGGAGAAGAGGAGGCTCAGGGGAGACCTTCTTGCCCTCTACAACTCCCTGAAGGGAGATTGTAGCCAGGTGGGGGTTGGTCTCTTCTGCCAGGCAGCCAGCAGCAGAGCAAGAGGACACAGTCTCAAGCTGTGCCAGGGGAGGTTTAGGCTGGAGGTGAGGAGAAAGTTCTTCCCAGCAAGAGAGATTGGCCACTGGGCTGTGCTGCCCAGGGAGGTGGTGGAGTCACCATCCCTGGAGGTGTTCAGAAAAGGCTTGAATGTGGCACTTGGAGCCATGGTTTAGTTGTCAGGAAGTGTTAGGTATTAGGTCATAGGTTGGACTTGATGATCTCTGAGGTCTTTTCCAACCTGGTTGATTCTGTGATTTTATTCTATGAATCTAACAAAAGCAAAGCACAGCAGCATGAACACTTTAACATGCCTCCTTTGGAGGCAGCCTGGATGTTCATCTGAGGTCATGCACTCAGGATAGGATAGGATAGGGTAGGATAGGATAGGGTAGGGTAGGGTAGGATAGGGTAGGATAGGATAGGATAGGATAGGATAGGATAGGATAGGATAGGATAGGATAGGATAGGATAGGATAGGATAGGATAGGATAGGATAGGATAGAAATAGAATAGAATAGAATAGAATAGAATAGAATAGAATAGACCAGACCAGATTGGAAGAGACCTTTGAGATCATCAAGTCCAACCTATCACCCAGTGCCATCTAATCAACTAAACCATGGCACCAAGCACCCCATCCAGTCACTTCCTAAACACCTCCAGTGATGGTGACTCCTGGGCAGCACATTCCAATGGCCAATATCTCTTTCTATGAAGAACTTCTTCCTAACATCCAGCCTAAACCTCCCCTGGTGCAGCTTGAGGCTGTGTCCTCTTGTTCTGAGGAGCAGCATGGAATTGCTTTGCTCAGGTAATAACCTGTGAGGGTGCAATGAGACCACAGAATCCAGCTGGATGGTCTTCCAACCCAAACCATTCTATGATAGCTTTCCAAGTGTAAAATCAGTTCTCTTTTCCAGAGTAAAACTCTTACAGGCTCACAGGTTCACAGCATGTTAGGGGTTGGAAGGGACCTCTGGAGATCTTCCAGTCCAATGCCCCTGCCAGAGCAGGAGCAGAGAATCCAGCACAGGTCACACAGGAACACATCCAGACAGGGCTGGAAAAGCTCCAGAGAAGGAGACTCCACAACCTCTCTGGGCAGCCTGCTCCAGGGCTCTGGGACCCTCACAGGGAAGAAGTTCCTCCTCATGTTGAGGTGGAACCTCCTGTGCTGGAGTTTACATCCATTGCTCTTGTCCTATCTGAGGAGCAAGTGAGCAGAGCCTGTCCCCTCCCTCCTGACCCCCAGCCCTCAGATACTTAGAAACATTTATTAAATCCCTTCTCAGTTTTCTCTTCTCCAGACTAAAAAGCCCTTGGGCTCTCAGCCACTCCTGATAGGGCACTGCTCCAGTCCCTCACTGATCTAGCTTAATGGAACTTAATGGAACTGATTGAAAAGTCTACAAACCAGATAATTTTGATTTTTCCTTCTTCAGTTATCTACATATTTGAAGCTTTATCTGGAAAGCCCCTGGGTGATGGAAAGCCCCTAACCCATAAGGTAAGGCAAAGGAGGTAATGTCTCTTTTTGATAACACTGAGCTCAGGAATCAATTGCAGGTTTGCTCCATAATGGGTTTAATAACTCATTAAAGGTTTGCAGTCTCAATAGAGGGGAGCTAGACAGCTGGCTGTCTCCCATAAAATTACCAAAACTAGGTTCTTTATGCAGTGTTGATGTACAAAGGGATATGGTCTAGTTGTTCTCAAGGGTCAGGGCAGGCCTGGGCACCAGCTGAGTGCCAGAGGCTCTCCAGGAGCCCCTCTGCCTCTCCTAAGTGAAGGAGGGAGAGTGCCTGATGAGCTGGGAAAGAAACTAACCCAGCTGGGGTGGGAAGAAGAACAATGCCATGGGACAGAGACACAGAGACACAAACCAACATGGAACCCAAGCCCTGAGGGCAAGGATGGCACCACTGGCACCACTGGTGCTGGGGGCAGGCACTGGGCAAGTCCCAGCCTGGGCTCAGCAGCAGATGGGAAGCAGATTCAGGAGCTGGATTGTGGAGCTGGATTGAGGAAGACAGGGATGGGGATGGAAGGCAGAAGGGACAGAGTCCTGCTGGGACAGCAGCCAGGGAAGGAGAGGCTTGAGCCTGGGCATCCCTCAGCTTGCTGCTGAAGATGCCATGCATGGGCTGCAATCCCTTGGGGGGCACTTGAGGCTCCCCTGTGCTGTCTGCTCCTCCCCACAGCTGCCCCCTCTGCCTTCCTGCCCCCAAAGTGGGGCAGAGCTGTGGCAGTGCCCTTGGTATGCAGAGCAGCAAGTCATAGGCAGAGGCTTTGTGCCCCCAGGCCTTGACAGGACTTCTGCCCCTCAGCTTCTCCCTGCTGGCAGCAGCCCCTGTCTGTGCCAAGCTGCCCTGAGCTTCAGCAAGTGCCTGAGTGAGCAGAGCCTGAGCTGGGCAGTCACAGCCTGAGCAGAACTGCTGCTGGCCCAGCTCAGAGCGGGACAGTGGTGCTCAGTTCCTGGTGTGTTTTGCATGCATGTAAGTGTTTGAAACTCCAGTTAAATGATTTTGTTGTGCAGTAAAACTAATAGCTTTTATTGATCAGTTATCAATGCCAACCTCTTAGCACTGAAGTAAAGAACATCGGGGGAAAATTGTCTTTGTTCAGCCTGAGCTTTGACTGGTTTCATTGCAAAACCCATTGCCTGATCTGCAGTTTAATTCTCTTCACCCTTGTGGTGCACACCAAAGGCAAAATGAGGCAGCAGCTTTGGAGGGAGGAAGAAACAGTCAGCTTTAGAGCAGCTTTTGCTTTGGGACTGCCACTGCATTTCTGTGGTTGACTCCTGATCTGGCTAACTCATCTCTGCTGCCATTTCAGTTCTATCTGCATGAAACTCAGCTCATGGAGTGCATCATCACACAAAGTGTCTTTTACCATCCAGTTTTCAAGGGCTTTGTGCCTTGCTTTTCAGGAAGCATTCATTTGGTTGAGCCTCACCTTTGCTGTGCTAGGAATCCCCCAAAGCACAAAGCAGCTCTTGTCTGTTGGTTTTCACTTTACCTTTGCAGACAGAAATTGTGGAAATTGCTTTGGACCAGAGAGGGCTGACAAGTGAAAGAAAAATAGCTTTGATTGATAAGAACAGAGACCTTTACATCACTTCAGTCAAGAGGTTTGGGAAAGAGCAGAAGATTGTCAAAATAGGTAAGGAAAAACTAATCACAGTGCAGTTTAACTGGGTGCTGAGAAGCAGACTGTGCCACTTGGTCTCTTTGCACAAGAGACAACATTTTGCTTTTGGTTTGATGGTGAAATAGAACTAGAAAAAAAAATAAATAGAACCAGTGCTGTGGATTGCATTAGATAGTGGGATAAAAAAAAACCCCACCCAATTTGAGTGCATTTTGTCTAAATCCTGATCACTTTTGTATCAGCTGCATGTTGTTTAACTTTTAAGCACTTGTTAGTGCATTCATAGAACCACAGAATCAACCAGGTTGGAAAAGACCTCAGAGATCATCAAGTCCAACCTATTGCCTGTCACCCAACACCTCCTGACAACCAAACCATGGCTCCAAGTGTCACATCCAATCCCCTCTTGAACTCCTCCAGGGATGGTGACTCCACCACCTCCCTGGGCAGCACAGCCCAGTGGCCAATCTCTCTTGCTGGGAAGAACTTTCTCCTCACCTCCAGCCTAAACTTCCCCTGGCACAGCTTGAGACTGTGTCCTCTTGTTCTGCTGCTGGGTGCCTGGGAGAAGAGACCAACCCCCACCTGACTACAACCTTCCTTCAGGGAGTTGTGGAGAGTAATAAGATCTCCCCTGAGCCTCCTCTTCTCCATTCTGGAGCAAGCAATGAGGATATTGGAGAAGGATGACTTCTTCAACACAGAATCTTTGCAACATGTTTTCTTGCCAGTGCAAGCTCTTAAGTTCATCATGTTTTTAGTTAGAAGTTTAAGTGCTGAAGGCAGACTCAGGATCCAAGAGCAGGAAGGTGCAGTCTCACCATTCTGCTCATTTTGATCTCCAGTCTCAAAGCTAAGACCAAACAACACTCTTCTGAAAAGAACTTTCTTTCAGAAAGAGCTGAATTAGTTTGAAAGCTTTAAGATCATTGAATCCCAGCAGTGAAGGGGCTTGGAAGGGACCTCTGGAGGTCACCCAGTCCAAGCCCCTGCTCAAGCAGGGCACCCACAGCAGCTTGCACAGCAGCACAATGCCCAGGGAGGGTTGGAAGTTCTCCACATAAGGAGACTCCACAACCTCTCTGGGCAGCCTGCTCCAGCCCTCCAGCACCCTCACAACAAACAACTTTCTCCTCCTCTTCACATGGAACCTCCTGGGGTCCACTTTGTGCCCACTGCCCCTTGTCCTGTCCCTGGCACCACTGAGCAGAGCCTGGCCCCAGCCTCTTGCCTCCCCACAGCTCCTTTGTCTCTTGCTGAGCATTGCTCAGCTCCCCTCTGGGGCTGTTCTTCTCCAGGCTCAACAGCTCCAGGGCTCTCAGCCTTTGCTCCTCCCAGAGCTGCTCCAGGCCCCTCAGCAGCTTTGCAGCCTCCCCTGGACTCTGCCCAGCAGTTCCCTGTCTCTCTTGAAGTGGGGAGCACAGACCTGGACAAAATACCCCAGCTGTGGCCTCACTGGGGCAGAGCAGGGAAGGAGAACCTCCCTCAATCTGCTGGCCACTCTCTTCTTCATGCATTCCAGGACCCCACTGGCCTTGTTGCCCTGAGGACACCTTGCTGGCTGATGGTGAACTTCTTACTCCCCCAGCACTCCCAGGTCCTTCTCTGTAGAGCTGCTCTCCAGCAGGTCTCCCCTCAGCTGCACTGCTGCAGAAGGCTTTTCCTGCCCAGCTGCAGGACCCTTGTTGAACTTCAGAGACTTTTAGGAAGATGTTAAACCAGGTTTTAAACCAATAAACAGATCTGAAGTGTTGTGTCTTCAGAAGTGTGTAACGGAGTATGGGTCAGGGGAGGGAAGTTTAGAAGACATTCATCAGTTGAGGATCTACCTGAATATCCAAATACATCTAAAATCTTAAGACTCTCTCAACCTTTTCTCCTCACAGAGATGCTTCAGTCCCCTCAGCATCTTTGGAGCTTCTGCCTAACTCTCTTCTTCTCTTTCTTGAGCTGTGGAGGCCAGAACTGGCCCCTGTCCTCCATCTCTGGCCTCCCTGGAGGATGCTACCTTACACAGCAGGTTTAACCAGGCCTTCTGAAAGGAGCTGAGAATGTCTGAGAATTACCCATTCCCTACAGACAGAGAAATGTTCCTTGTTCCTGAGGTTCCCTGTGCAAATGCATGTTCTTCTCTTCATGTCAAGGTACAATGGTTCAAACTTTGGCCTGGAATGACACATCTAACATCCTCTGTGGCATTCAAGATGCTCATTTCACAGTCTGGTACTACCCCAACACAGTCTATGTGGATAAAGACCTTCTGCCAAAAACTCTGTATGAAAAGATGGAAGGTAAATGGTTCCAAATGGTATGGTGAGGGATTTGAACCACTTCACTCCTTCCTGGAAGGAAGGGCACTTTGAAGCCAACTTCTAAAGCTGGGTTTGGTTTTCTTTAGGTTACTATTTTTTGACTGGTTAAGGAGACATCATAGAATGGGTTGGGTTGGAAGGGACCTTAAAAGATCATGCAGGAAAGAGTGGTTTATGTTATCTGAGAAAATTTGGCCTTGAAATAATGAGTTTAAAAAGGAGAGCAATATCTTGATGCAAACAAAAAGGGGGGAAAGGTTGATTTAATCATAGCTTTTGAAATAGTGTCTTAGTTGTTTGTAAACAATAAAGGATGGACCAGGGGTGACCTTCACCTTCACCTTTTGGACATTAGGAAAAAACTCTTTACAAGGAGAGGGATAAAATCCTGGAACAGGCTGCCCAGGCATGTGGTTGGGACCCCCAACAGACTTGCTGTGGCCCTGGGCAGTCTGATCCAGTAGGAGGTGTCCCTACAGAGTGCAGTGGGCTTGGGGCAAGGTGCCCTTTGAGGGTCCCTTCCAGCCCAGTGCAGTCTGTAAGTCTGTGAATATTTCTAGCTTCACACATTTAATTCCATTCCACACTTTGTAGCATGGAATTCTTCATAAACAATGCCCAAACTGATTCTTGCATTCTAAGAGTTATGGGATCCCAAATGTTTTATACTGAAACATGTATTTGAACATAATACAGTCACAGATTGCACTGGGTTGGAAGGAGCCTCCAAGGGCATCTTGTCCAACCCCTGCAGTCAGCAGGGACACCTCCAACTAGATCAGGCTGCACAGGGCCACAGCAAGTCTGATCTTGAATGTGCAAAGGGATGGGGCCTCAACCACATCCCTGGGCAGCCTGTCCCAGTGTCTCACCACCCTCACTGTGCAGAACTTCCTCCTGCTGTCCAACCTAACTCTGCCCTGCTTCAGTTTCAAACCATTGTCCCTCGTCCTACCCCCACAGCCCCTTCTGAACAGTCCCTTCCCAGCCTAGCTGGAGGTCCCCTTCAGATATTGAAGTGCAGCTCTAGGGCCTCCCTGGAGCCTTCTCTTCTCCAGGCTGAACAGACCCCGTTCTGTCAGCCTGTCCCCATCTCCTGCCCTCTGGTCATCTTGGTGGCCTCCTCTGGACCCCCTCCATCAGGTCCATGACCTCCTTGTGTTGGGGGTTCCTGAGCTGGACACAGTTTGCATATATTTGCCTTCCAGCTGTGAATGTGCATAACTATGATTTTATTCTTAGAGAAGAAGAGGAGAAGGCTCCCAGGAGACCTTCTTGTGGCCTTCCAGTATCTGAAGGGGGCTCCAAGAAAGCTGGGGAGAGACTTGAGGCTGTCAGGGAGTGATAGGACTGGGGGGGATGGAACAAAACCAGAAGTGGAGAGATTTAGATTGGATGTTAGGAAGAAGTTGTTCCCCCTGAGGGTGGTGAGAGCCTGGCACAGGTTGCCCAGGGAGGTGGTGGAAGCCTCATCCCTGGAGGTGTCTGCAGCCAGGCTGGCTGTGGCTGTGAGCAACCTGCTGCAGTGTGAGGTGTGCCTGCTCATAGCAGGGGGATTGGAACTGGCTGATCCTTGAGGTCCCTTCCAACCCTGACAATTCTATGATTCTAGCATTACCTGCTGGCTGTAGGTGCTGAATAATAAGGTGCTCAGATCTTTATACCCTCTGAAACCAAGTTCAGTCACGTTGTGAGTCAGAGCAAGCTGTCTTTCTCTTCCTAATACTCTTTTGTCACTGAGCAAGAAGCGAAGATTAACTTTCTTTTGTCTCCCCCCCCCCCCCCCCCCCCCCAGTGAATTTAGCAGAAATCCCCAGATTGTGCATTTTGTGGGCAATCTAATCACAATCAGAAGAGCAGATGGTGCCCTTGTTCACCTCAGTGTTTCACCTTACCCTGCCATTCTCCACGAGTATGTCTCTGGCTCCAAATGGGAAGATGCTGTCAGGTTGTGTCGCTTCATCAAGGTAACTGCTAATGACTGGCAGCATTCAGACACCCTTGCACTCCAATTAGTTTCTATTCTCAAGTGTGACTTTAGCAGTGGTAGTTGCAAATCACTTGTGACATCTCCACAACATCCACCTGCATTATTATTATTGCTGAGTATTTTGGGGCTGGTCAGGAAAAAAAAGGGACACATTTTTTGTAACTGCACTGAATTTCAGGGTTTTCCTTCCACCTGGTTCATAGAATCACAGAATGGATTGGGTTGGAAGGGACCTTCAAGATCATCCAGTTCCAAACCCCCTGCCATGGGCAGGGACACCTCCCACTAGCCCAGGTTGCTCAAGGCCTTCATCCAACCTGGCCTTGAATACCTTCAGGGAGGAGGCATCCAGGACCTCCCTAGGCAACCTGTTCCTGTGTCTCACCACCCTCACTGCAAAGAATTTCTTCCTCATCTCCAGTCTAAATCTCCCTTCTTCCAGCTTCAATCCACTACCCCATGTCCTGTCACTCCCAGCCCTTATCAAAGTCCCTCCCCAGCTCTCCTGGACCCCTTCAGGTACTGGAAGGCTGCTCTAAGATCTCCCTGGAGCCTTCTCTTCTCCATGCCGAATAGTCCCAACTCTCCCAGCCTGTCCCCATAGGGGAGGTTCTCCAGCCCTCTGATCATCCCCATGCCCTCCCCTGGAACTTCTCCAGCAGCTCCAGGTCCTTCTTGTGCTGAAGGAACCAGAACTGGAGGCAATGCTGCAGGTGGGGGCTGAGCAGAGGGGCAGAATCCCCTCCCTGTGCTGCTGCTCTCCCTGCTCTGGTTGCAGCTCAACACACAGCTGCCTGCTGGGCTGCCAGGGACCACTGCTGGCTCCTGGGGAGTTTGTCACCACCTGACACCCCCAAGGCCTTCTCCTCCTCCCCAGCCACTCCTCACCCAGCCTGGATTTGTGCTTGGGATTGCCCTGACCCAGGTGCAGGATCTTGCCCTGGGCCTTGTTGAACTTCATGAGGTTGGCTTGGGCTCACCTCTGCAGCCTGCCCAAGTGCTTCTGGATGGATCCCTTCCTTCCAGTGTGTCAACCACATCACACAGCTTGGTGTCATCTCAAACTTGCTGAGGGTGCCTCCATCCCACTGTCCATGTAGCTGACAGGGAAGTAAAACAGAACTGACCCCAATACTTATCACTGCTCTCCATTTGGCCATTGAGCTGTTGACCACAACTCTGATTATTTATATTGACACCAAAGCCCAGAGGGATTTAGCCTAGGTCCTCCCAGCACTTAGGAATAAGCCTATTTTTTTAGGACTAGACTAAAAATGTTTTGCATCTCCAACAGCAGCTTAGATTTTTTTTTCTCCATGTTTTATTTCACTTGGGTTTGTTTTTTGTTTGGTTTTTTTCCCCCTTTGCTTTCATTTGTTTTGTATTTAGGCAACAGCAACAGATGAGGTGAGTCTGGTAGTCTTGAAAAGAAACAAACAAAAATCCCTCCCCAAACTCTGCTTCCTTTCCCCTGTTAACTCCTAGAAAATCATTAGAATCAAAATAGACTGGACTAGAGTAGACTAGAATTAACCAGGTTGGAAAAGACCTTAGAGGTCATCGAGTCCAACCTATCACCCAGCACCATCCAATCAACTCAACCATGGCACCAAGGGCCACATCCAGGCTCTTCTTAAACAGTGATGGTGACTCCACCACCTCCCTGGGCAGCACATCCCAGTGGCCAATCTCTCTTTCTGGGAAGAATTTCTTCCTCACCTCCAGCCTAAACCTCCCCTGGCACAGCTTGAGACTGTGTCCTCTTGTTCTGGTGTTGGCTGCCTGGGAGAAGAGACCAACCCCCACCTGGCTACAACTTCCCTGCAGGGAGTTGGAAAGAGCAAGGTCTCCCCTGAGCCTCCTCTTCTGCAGGCTAAGCAAGCCCAGCTCCCTCAGCCTCTCCTCATAGGGCTGTGCTCCAGACCCCTCCCCAGCTTTCTTGCCCTTCTCTGGACACCTTCCAGCAGCTCAACATCTTTCCTAACCTGAGGAGCCCAGAACTGGACACAGGACTCCAGGTGTGGCCTAACCATTGCTGAACACACGGCAGAAGGGCTTCCCTGCTCCTGCTGGCCACACTGTTCCTGATGCAGGCCAGGATGCCATTGGCCTTCTTGGCCATCTGGGCACACTGCTTGCTCCTGTTCAGCCTCCTGTCAACCACTACCCCCAGGTCCCTCTCTGCCTGGCTGCTCTGCAGCCACTCTGACCCCAGCCTGTAGCACTGCCTGGGGTTGCTGTGGCCAATGTGCAGAACCCGGCACTTGGATGTGTTCAATCTCCTGCCCTTGGACTCTGCCCATCTGTCCAGCCTGGCAAGGTCCCTCTGCAGAGCTCTCCTACCCTCTAACAGATCAACTCCTGCCTCCAGCTTGGTGTCATCTGCAAATTTACTGACAATGGACTCAGTCCCCTTCTCCAGATCATCAGTGAAGATATTGAACAGGATGGGGCCCAGCAGAGTTTAGCACTTCTCCAGGCTAAGCAAGCCCAGCTCCCTCAGCCTCTCCTCATAGGGCTTGTGCTCCAGGCCTCTTCCCAGCTTTCTTGTCCTTCTCTGGACACCTTCAAGAGGTGTCCCTGCCTATGGCAGAGGGTTGGAACTGGATGATCTTCAAGGTCCCTTCCAACCCAGTCCATTCTATGAATCTATGAATCTCAGTCTTTGAAGACTTCTTCTCCTCTGCTGATCACAAAACAAAATTTTGTGAGGACTTCTTTGAAGACTTCTCCACTGATGGCAAACCAAAGCTTTTATCTAAACCATCCTAAATTAGAATAGAATAGAATTAACCAGATTGGAAAAGACCTTTGAGATCATTGAGTCCAACCTATCATCCAACACCATCCAATCAACTCTATCGTGGCACCAAGGGCCTCATCCAGCCTCTTCCTAAACACCTCCAGTGATGGTGACTCCACCAGCTCCCTGGGCAGCACATTGAATATCCTTTCTTTTTCACCATTTCTGATGCTTGGGTTGAGGGATGACCTGGAATCCCCTTACATCAGGGTAAACAGAGAGCCAGCACAGCAGGTCTTGCCTTGAGCACTTCTATCTTTCATGACTGAAAGAGTTCTCAAGGACTCACAAAGGATGCCCAGGGAGGTGGTTGAATCCCCATCCCTGGAGGTGTTCCAGAGGCTCAGAGATGTGGTGCTGAGGGACATGGCTTAGCAGCAGCCTTGGCAGAGTTAGAGAATGGTTGGACTGAGAATGAGGCTGTTCAGTCTGGAGAAGAGAAGACTGAGAGGGGATCTGATCAATGTCTATCAGTAGCTGAGGGCTGGGGGTCAGGAAGGAAGGAACAGGGACAGGCTCTGCTCAGTTGTGCCCTGGGACAGGACAAGATGGATGGAAACTACAGCACAGGAAGTTCTACCTCAACATGAGGAAGAACTTCTTTACTGTGCCTCAGCCTTTCTTCATAAGAGAGAGCTGTTTCAGTCCTCTAATCACCTTGGTAGCCCTTTGCTCTACCCTCTCCAGCAAATCCCTTACACAAGGGCAGAGTAGAGGGGGCAGCTGGTCACAGACTCACAGGATGTTAGGGGTTGGAAGGGACCTTTGAAGATCATAGAATCCAATCCTCCTGCCAGAGCAGGAGCAGAGAATCCAGCACAGGTCACACAGGAACACATCCAGACAGGGCTGGAAAGGCTCCAGAGAAGGAGACTCCACAACCTCTCTGGGCAGCCTGCTCCAGGGCTCTGGGACCCTCACAGGGAAGAAGTTCCTCCTCGTGTTGAGGTGGAACCTCCTGTGCTGGAGTTTCCATCCATTGCCCCTTGTCCTTAGTCATAAGGTGATGCCTTGGCATCACTGGTTCATCACTGGCTGAGATGCTGAGAACAAGTGACTCCTGTCCTCAGCTGATCACATCAACATCTTTATGAGGGGCTCTGAGAAAGAATTAATTAGTGACATGCTCATAAGAGACCTTGAGCACAGTGCCAGAAGTGGCACACTGAGAAGCACAGTGGTGTTCTGCATCATTTTCAGGGCCTGTATGCTGCCTTTGAGCAGTCATCTTTAGCATGATAGTAAATAGCTGAAGTTTTAGGAACTGCATTTGGTTTCATTACAGGATCAGACTCTGTGGGCATGCTTGGCTGCTATGGCAGTTGCCAACAAAGACATGGCTACAGCAGAGATTGCCTATGCAGCCATTGGGGAGGTAAGGAAATGCTGCCACTGCCCACCAAATCCTTGCAGTACTCATTTCATTGATTGGTTCCCCCTTAATTGGACTGTTTTACATCTCATCAACAGATTGACAAAGTTCAGTACATCAACTTCATCAAAGATCTTCCATCAAAAGAGTCCAGGATGGCTCATATACTGCTCTTCAGTGGAAACACCCAGGAAGCTGAAACCCTCCTTCTTCAAGCTGGCCTCATTTACCAAGCTATTCAAGTCAACATTACCCTTTACAACTGGGATAGGTAGCATTTCTGCCAACACACCATGGACTCATACAGTGGGTTGGGTTGGAGGGGAGACCTCAAAGACCTAATTCCAGCCCCCTGCCATGGGCAGGGACACCTCCCACTAGCCCAGGTGGCTCAGGGCCTCACCCAACCTGGCCTTGGACACCTTGTGGGAGGGGGCATCCACACACCTCCCTGGGCAACCTGTTGCATGTTTATGAAGTCTTACTGGGGTAAGCTCTAAGCTATTTAGTTCAATTCATACATTCATAAATTGATAGAATGGGGTGGGTTGGATGGGACCTTGGATGGGATCTTTAGATCACCTTGTTCCAAGCCCCTTGCCATGGGCAGGGACACCACTTGGTTTGTTGAGGAGGCTGAGATGACTAATTTCCTGTCTGTGATTGCCCAAAGATGAAGTAAATCACAGCCTAGAGCAACCTTGGAACCCAAGCCCTGAGGGCAAGGATGGCACCACTGATGCTGGGGGCAGGCACTGGGCAAGTCCCAGCCTGGGCTCAGCAGCAGATGGGAAGCAGATTCAGGAGCTGGATTGTGGAGCTGGATTGAGGAAGGCAGGGATGGGGATGGAAGGCAGAAGGGACAGAGTCCTGCTGGGACAGCAGCCAGGGAAGGAGAGGCTTGAGCCTGGGCATCCCTCAGCTTGCTGCTGAAGATGCCATGCATGGGCTGCAATCCCTTGGGGGGCACTTGAGGCTCCCCTGTGCTGACCAGAGGAGGCCACAAAGATGATCCAAGGGCTGGAGCAGCTCTGCTATGAGCACAGACTGAGGCAGCTGGGGGTGTGCAGCCTGCAGAAGAGAAGGCTCCAGGGGCACCTCAGAGCTGCCTGCCAGGACCTGAAGGCATCCTGCAGGAAGGCTGCAGAGAGACTTTTGCTGAGGGGGTCTGGAGCCAGGCCAAGGGGGAATGGTTTGAAGCATTTGAGGCAGAGTAGGGTTAGAGTGGAGCTGAGGCAGAAGTTGTTCCTTGGGAGGGTGGTGAGAGTGTGTCCCAGGCTGCCCAGGGAGGCTGTGGCTGCCTCCTTGCTGGGGGTGTTGAATGCCAGGCTGGCTGAGGCCTTGAGCAGCTGAGTGTAGCTGAGAGGTGTCCCAGGGCATGGTGGGGAGCTTGGAGCAGATGAGCTCTGAGCTCCCTTCCAACCATTCTGTGAATAACCAGAGGAGTAACCTTTTACTTCCTGCCCTGTTGAGGAGATAGAAATATCCTGTGACAAAAGTGCAAAACATGCTTGGAAGCATTTTCAAATAGCATTCTGCTTTCTCACCCACAGTGAAGTCCTTGGTGATCCCTCAAACTGTGGGTGACCCTCAAAGAATTAAAGCTGTGTTGAAATGTCTTGTTGCTAAAAATAGAGACGTGGCAATGCAGGCTCCCAGCACTGTGTAGGTGGATGAAATGTGAATGAGGCCTGAGAAAACAAAGGAGGAATTCCTCCTTTAAACAAACCCCCACGTTTTCTGACAGAAGCTGGCAGGCTGTTGAGCAGTCATTTCCCAGTTACAGCAGTGTGGGCAAAATGTTGGTTTGCCCCCACCCCAGATCTGGGGAGGGGTTGTTATGTTGCCTCAGATGTGTCAGCTGAAACCAGCATCTGTCAAATAGAAGTGCTCACAGAATGGTTTGGGTTGGAAGGGACCTTCCAGATCACCCAGTTCCTGCACCCCTGCCATGGGCAGGGACACCTCCCACCAGCCCAGGTTGCTCGAGGCCTCATCCAGCCTGGCCTTGAGCGAATCCAGGAGGCGATATCCACAACCTCCCTGGGCAACCTGTTCCCGTGTCTCCCCACTCTCACTGTCAAGAATTTCTTCCTACTCTCCCCTCTTCCAACTCAAAGCCATTGCCCCTTGTGCTATCACTACAAGCCCTTGTGACAAGTCCCTTCCCATCCCTCCTGTAGCATTTTTGTGCCGTGAGAAGAAACCAGATGAGAAAGAAAACCTATGGGAACAGAACAGATGTGGGAGTAATCAGTCATAAAATCCACTGGCTAATCATTCCCACCTAGAGAATATTCATAACTGCTGTGCAGCACACACTGTCAATGTTCAGTATGTGAATCCTTCATCTGCCACAGAAAAATATCAAGTATTATATAAATGTTCATTCTGCCACTGCACTCTCCTCTGCTGAGCCCTCACCTGCAGTGTTGTGTCCAGCTCTAGAGCCCTCAGCATAGGAAGGACATGGACCAGATGGTGTGGGTCCAGGGAAGGCCACAAAAATTATCAGGGGTTGGAGAACCTCTGCTGAGGCACCTGGGGCTGTTCAGCCTGGAGAAGAGAAGGCTCCAGGGAGGCAGCCTGCCAGTACCTGAAGGGGGCTACAAGAAGGCTGCAGAGGAACTGTTGCCATAGGCTGCAGTGACAGGACCAGGGGCAATGGTTTGAATGAGAGCAGAGCAGATTGAGAATGGATGTGAGGAACAAGTTCTGCACCATGAGGGTAGTAGAATGTTGCAATAAGTTGCCCAGGGAGGTGGTTGAGGCTCCATCCCTGGAGATATTCAAGGTGAGGCTCAACAGGACTCTGGGCAACCTGATCTAGTGTGAAGTGCCCTTCCCATGGCAGGGGGGTTGGAACTAGATGATCCTTGCAGATCATTAGAGGATGACTAGGAGGCTGGAGCTCCTCTCCTTTGAGGACAGCCTGAGAGAGTTGGGGTTGTGCAGGCTGGAGAAGAGAAGGCTCCCAGGAGACCTCCTTGTGGCCTTTCAGAATCTGCAGGGGCTCCCAGAAAGCTGGGGAGGGACTTTTGAGGGTGTCAGGGAGGGATAGGACTGGGGGGATGGAGCACAACTAGAAATGGGGAGATTGAGATTGTATGTGAGGAAGAAGTTGTTGCGCCTGAGGGTGGTGAGAGCCTGGCACAGGTTGCCCAGGGCGGTGGTGGAAGCCTCCTGCCTGGAGGTGTTTGCAGCCAGGCTGGCTGTGGATGTGAGCAACCTGCTGCAGTGTGAGGTGTCCCTGCCCATGGCAGGGGGCTTGGAGCTGGCTGATCCTTGAGGTCCCTTCCAACCCTGACAGTTCTGTGCTTCTGTGATCTAGTTGGGGATGTCCCTGCTGACTGCAAGGGGATGGACTGGTTGACTTTGGGAGGTCCCTTCTAATCCAGACCATTCTATGATTCTGACACTGTCCAGAAGTGATTTCTTACTGTAACAAAGTTATTTAAAGTTCTTTTTACCCCTTGATCCTGAGAGTGCCAAGCCATTCTCTTGTATTCTGGTGCTGGGTGCCTGGCAGAAGAGACCAACCCCCACCTGGCTACAACCTCCCTTCAGGGAGTTGGAGAGAGCAAGAAGGTCTCCCCTGAGCCTCCTCTTCTCCAGGCTAAGCAACCCCAGCTCCCTCACAGACCCCTCCCCAGCTTTCTTGCCCTTCTCTGGACACCTTCCAGCAGCTCAACATCTTTCCTGAGCTGAGGAGCCCAGAACTGGACACAGGACTCAAGGTGTGGCCTGAGCAGTGCTGAGCACAGGGCACAATGACTTCCCTGCTCCTGCTGGCCACACTGTTCCTGATGCAGGCCAGGATGCCCTTGGCCTTCTCGGCCCCCTGGACTTGATGATCTCAAAGGTCTTTTCCAACCCAGTTAATTCTATTCTATTCTATTCTATTCTATTCTATTCTATTCTATTCTATTCTATTCTATTCTATTCTATCCTATCCTATCCTATCTCTATTTCTATTCTATTTCTATTCTACTCTGTTCTATTCTATTCTATTCTATTCTATTCTATTCTATTCTATTCTATTCTATTCTATTCTATTCTATTCTATTCTATTCTAATTCTATTCTATTCTACTCTATTCTATTCTACTCTATTTTGTTCTAATTCTATTCTAATTAATTCTATTCCAATCTAATTCTATTCTATTCTATTCTGTTCTGTTCTGTTCTGTTCTGTTCCCCTTTAGCTAAGCAGTCTGTCCTGTCAAACTCCAGCCATGTACTGAGGCTGTCAATGCCTGGGTGTTTTTCAGAGCACACATCATCAAGCAGACAGTCTCCTCTGCTGGCTACTTTTAACCCCCTGTGACTGATACTGCTTGGCACCATAGGGTAGGGATCTTTGCCTGCAGCCCAAACACTTCTCAGCCTGTCATTTGGCAAAGCCATGGCGACTGAAGTTGTGCCAGAGCCCTTCCAGAGCCTGACAAAGCCTTTTCTGTTGTGTTGCAGGGCTCTGGACCTAGCAGTAAAGCACAGGACACATGTTGACACGGTGCTGGCTTACCGACAGAAGTTCCTACAGGACTTTGGGAAAACAGAAACCAACAGAAGGTTTTTGCAGTATGCAGAAGGTGTAAGTACTCCTCCCAGCTTTAGGTCAGCTTCATCTGTGTGGCCAGTTTGGGAGGGAAGGGGAGAATTCATTCATAGACTGGTTTGGGTTGGAAAAGACCTAAAATATCATCTACTAGAATAGAATAGAATAGAATAGAATAGAATAGAATAGAATAGAATAGAATAGAATAGAATAGAATTAGATTATAATTAGAATAGGAATAGAATAGCATTAGAATAAAATAGAATAGAATTAGAATAGGATAGAATAGAAATAGAATACAATAGAATTAGAATAAAATAGCATAGTATAGGATAGAATGGAATGGAATAGAATAGAATAGGAATAGAATAGAATTGGAATAGGATAGAATGGAATAGAGTGGAATAGAATAGAATAGAATAGAATAGGGATAGAATACGATAGAATAGAATAGGAATAGAACAGGATAGAATAGGAATAGAATAGAATAAACTGGGTTGGAAAAACCCTTTGAGATCATCAAGTCCAGTGGGCCAAGAAGGCCAAGGGCATCCTGGCCTGCATCAGGAACAGTGTGGCCAGCAGGAGCAGGGAAGTCATTGTGCCCTGTGCTCAGCACTGCTCAGGCCACACCTTGAGTCCTGTGTCCAGTTCTGGGCTCCTCAGCTCAGGAAAGATGTTGAGCTGCTGGAAGGTGTCCAGAGAAGGGCAAGAAAGCTGGGGAGGGGTCTGGAGCACAGCCCTGTGAGGAGAGGCTGAGGGAGCTGGGGTTGCTTAGCCTGGAGAAGAGGAGGCTCAGGGGAGACCTCATTGCTCTCTCCAACTGCCTGAAGGGAGGTTGTAGCCAGGTGGGGGTTGGTCTCTTCTGCCAGGCACCCAGCAGCAGAACAAGAGGACAGAGTCTCAAGCTGTTCCAGGGGAGGTTTAGGCTGGAGGTGAGGAGAAAGTTCTTCCTAGCAAGAGAGATTGGCCACTGGGATGTGCTGCCCAGGGGGGTGGTGGAGTCAAAAAGGAGGTGTTGAAAAAGGGATTGGTGATTCAATAAGGATGTGGCCCTTGGAGCCATGGTTTAGTTGTCAGGAGGTGTTAGGTATTAGGTTGGACTTGATGATCTCTGAGGTTTTTTCTGGGTTTCTTTTCTGGTGTGGTTAGCATCTGTGTGACATCTGGGAAAGCAAACACATTCTTGCTGGGAGCTCCATAAAGCTTGCAGGCATCAGATGCAAAGCACCTGGAGCCAGTAAATGCATCCTGAAGTGAAGGATTAACCTCTTCACATGAGAAGGTGGGGCCTGCAGTCACGTCTCCCCTCAGAGAGGATCTGCTGTGCTCTTTCATGACTTAGTTAACAGAGCAACAGCTACTCTGAAAATTCCCTCTGCAGCACTTGAGATTCTTTTCCCATCCCATTACTGTCAGGCTGAATTCTTCAGCAGTGAAACTCAACTTCACCATATTTTTGCCCAGGTTTCTGACAGGTTTTTCTAGTCATCAAGTGCACCATGGACCATTCTTCAATGTCAAGCATTGCTGGAAGGAAAGACAAGTGGGGGACCCTGCTCTACCCTCACAGACTGGGTTGGGTTGAAAAGGACCTTTCAGGCTCAGCCAGTCCAAGCCCCCTGCAGCCAGCAGGGACATCCCCAACCAGAGCAGGTTGCTCACAGCCCCAAACAGCCTGACCTGCAACGGTTCCAGGCATGGGGCAGCTCCCACCTCTCTGAGCAACCTGGGACAGGCTCTCACCATCTTTAGTGTAAAAAATTTCTCCTTTCCCTCTAGCCTGCATCTCCCTCTTTCAGTTCAAACCATCCCCCTGGTCCTGTCACAACAGGCCCTGCTCAGAAGTCTGTCCCCAGGTTTCTGCTCAGCTCCTTTTGGCACTGCAAGGCCACCAGAAAGAAGGTCTCCAGGAGCCTTCTCTTCTCAGCCTGACCAAGCCAAACTCTCCCAGCCTGGCCTCACAGCAGAGGACATCCAGCCCTGCCAGCATTGCTGTGGCCTCCTCTGGCCCTGCTTCACTTACTGTGATGCAGCCCAGGACAAGGTTGGCTCTGTGCTGGCAGCTCTCAGTGCCAGCTCATGTCCAGCTTTGCACCCCCCACAACTCCCAAGTCCTTCTCCACAGTGCTGCTCTCCAGCCCTTCACCCCCAGCCCATGTTGATACCAGGGATGTAGTCCCTACTCTAAATACTCTGAATGCTTCACTTGCTGTGAGGTAAAACCTTCCAGAAACAAACCCAACCCCCTCCATGTTTCCTGGAATGTCACCCAAATAACATAGAGCCAGAAGCTGATGATTCTGTAGCTGGAGAAATGCCAGGCTAAAGCTCAAACATTTATTGATGGAGAAGACAAATTTCCAGTAGAAATCTGATTTCTGTCAGAGCAGATAACTACTGTAGTATACTGTCAGGTTACTTGGGGGACTTCAGGTGCAGACAGGAGACATCACTGTATTACTGATAAGGAGCTACATTCTCAGGGGTCAGGTGTCCTTGCATTTAAATTGGATGCAACTTACAGAATCATAGAGTGGCAGGAGCTGGAAGGGACCTCTGGAAACCATCCAGTCCAACCCCCCTGCTAAAGCACAGCAGCTTGCCCAGCAGCACAATGGCCAGGGGGTTGGAAACATGCATGGTAGGGGTTGGAAGGGACCTCTGGAAACCATCCAGTCCAACCCTCCCCCGCTGCCAGAGCAGCATCACCCAGGAACACATCCAGGGGTGCTGCTTGCTGGGAATGGGTTGCAGAATGTATGGGAGGGGTTGGAAGGGACCTCAGAAAATGAAGCAGTCCAACCCCCTGCTCCAGCAGGGCACCCACAGCAGCTTGCCCAGCAGCACAATGCCCAGGGCGGGTTGGAAGCTCTCCACACAAGGAGACTACACAACCTCTCTGGGCAGCCTGCTCCAGGCCTCCAGCACCCTCACACCAAACAAGTTCCTCCTCCTCTTCACATGCAACCTCCTGGGGTCCACTTTGTGCCCACTGCCCCTTGTCCTGTCCCTGGGCACCACTGAGCAGAGCCTGGCCCCAGCCTCTTGCCCCCCACAGCTCCTTTGTCTCTTGCTGAGCATTGCTCAGCTGCCCTCTGGGGCTGCTCTTCTGCAGGCTCTCAGCCCCAGGGCTCTCAGCCTTTGTTCCTCACAGAGCTGCTCCAGGCCCCTCAGCAGCTTTGCAGCTTCCCCTGGGCTCTCTCCAGCAGTTTCCTGTCTCTTGAGCTGGGGAGCCCAGACCTGGACCCAGTACCGCAGATGTGACCACACTAGGGCAGAGAAGTGTGGGAGGAGAACCTCTCTTGACCTGCTGGCCTGGGGCAGGAGGGGTTCCATGGATGGAGCATTCAGTGCATACAGAACTGGCTTGAGGTCTGCACCCAAAGGGGGCTGGCAATGGGACCATGGCCAGGTGGAGGCCAGGGACAAGTGGAGTCCCCCAGGGATCAGTCCTGGGACCAGGCTTGGTTAACATCTCTGTTGGTGCCATGGGCAGTGGCATTGAGTGCACCCTCAGCAGGGTTGCTGATGACACCAAGCTGTGTGGTGCAGCAGACAGCTGTAGGGAAGGATCCATCCAGAGGGACCTGGACAGGCTGCAGAGCTGGGCCCAAGCCAACCTTATGAGGTTCAACAAGACCAAGTGCAAGGTCCTGCAGCTGGGGCAGGGCAATCCCAGGCATTGATCCAGGCTGGGCAGGGACTGGCTGGAGAGCAGCCCTGAGGAAAAGGCCTTGGGGGTGCTGGGGGAGGAGAAGCTCAACAGGAGCCAGCAGTCAGCACTTGCAGCCCAGAGAGCCAAGCAGAGCCTGGGCTGCAGCAAGAGAAGTGTGGCCAGCAGGGCCAGGGAGGGGATTCTGCCCCTCTGCTCCATTCTGCTGAGACCACAGCTGGAGCTCTGGGTCCACTTCTGGAACCTCTGTGCCAGGAAGGATCTGGAGGTGCTGGAAGGTGTCCAGAGAAGGGCCATGAGGAGGAGCAGAGGGCTGGAGCTGCTCTGCTCTGGAGACAGCCTGAGAGAGTTGGGGCTGTTCAGTCTGGAGAGGAGAAGGCTCCCAGGAGACCTTCTGGTGGCCTTCCAGGATCTGCAGGGGGCTCCCAGAAAGCTGGGGAGGGTCTTTTGAGGGTGTCAGGGAGTGACAGGACTGGGGGGATGGAGCAAAACTAGAAGTGGGGAGATTGAGCTTGGCTGTGAGGAAGAAGTTGTTGGCCATGAGGGTGGTGAGAGCCTGGCACAGGTTGCCCAGGGAGGTGGTGGAAGCCTCCTGCCTGGAGGTGTTTGCAGCCAGGCTGGCTGTGGATGTGAGCAACCTGCTGTGGTGTGAGGTGTCCCTGGCCATGGCAGGGGGCTTGGAACTGGCTGATCCTTGAGGTCCCTTCCAACCCTGACAATCTGTGATTCCATCAGTACAAGCTGTCACTCACATGAGGAGGAGAATGGTTGCTGTGGGCACTTTGCATCTTCCAGTTATCCTCTGAGTCTGACCTCTCTGCACTCACTTTTGTCTCGTTGCAGCTGGAAGTGGACTGGACTAAAATCCAAGCCAAGATAGAGATGGAAATCGCTAAGGAGAGAGAAGGGGCAGCAGCTGGGGCTGCGGGGAGAGCCAGCGTCACCGTCCAGCAGTGACTGTGCCCTTGGGCACCACCTCCAGCACTGCTTCTGCCATGTTCTGTGCTCAGCTGACAGATGTCAATAAAAACCCCTCAGCCAGCAGCCTCTGCAGCAGGAGAGAACTGCAGTAGTTCAGGCAGAGTGATTTGCTGACTAGTCTTGTTCTGAGCTCTGCTTATCTTCTGATGCCTTTCTCCAGTTAGTCCACAAAACAAGGAGGGCAAAATCCAAAAGGGAAATTCACTTCTCTCTTCCCATTAGTGGCTTTCAAATGTGGTTGCCATTAAGATGATTTAACCTTGGTTGCCTCTAAGTACCAGTTTGCCACATTTAAGCACCTGGTTAAGTAGCCTGGCTTTTCCTGCAGCCTCAAAGACCTCAGCAAAGCTTTGTTTAAATGGCCCTGTGACAAACTCAAGCCACCTCTGAGTGCTGAAGGTTTCAAAGGGGCTTGCACCTGGAGGCTTTCACTCCCAGTTACAGTAATACACATTCCTCCTGATACTTCTGTCCTAGCAAGTTCCTCACTGGATTGTTTTAGATGACTTCAGCAGCTTGGGGTTTCATCATTCAGTGGTCATGGAACCACAGAGTGGCTTAGATTCGAAGGGACCTCAAAGATCATCTACTCCAACCTCCCCACCATGCCCTGGGACACCTCTCAGCTACACTCAGCTGCTCAAGGCCTACATCCAGCCTGGCCTTCAGTACCCTCAGCAAGGAGGCAGCCACAGCCTCCCTGGGCAGCCTGGGACACACTCTCACCATCTTCACCATGAACAACTTCTGCCTCAGCTCCATTCTAACCCTGCTCTGCCTCAGCTTCAAACCATTCCCTCTTGGCCTGGCTCTAGACCCCCTCAGCAAAAGTCTCTCTGCAGCCTTCCTGCAGGATTCCTGGCAGGCAGCTCTGAGGTGCCCCTGGAGCCTTCTCCTCTGCAGGCTGAACACCCCTAGCTCCCTCAGCCTGTGCTCATAGCAGAGCTGCTCCAGCCCTTGGATCATCTTTGTGGCCTCTTCTGGTCAGCACAGAGGAGCCTCAAGTGCCCCCCAAGGGATTGCAGCCCATGCATGGCATCTTCAGCAGCAAGCTGAGGGATGCCCAGGCTCAAGCCTCTCCTTCCCTGGCTGCTGTCCCAGCAGGACTCTGTCTCTTCTGCCTTCCATCCCCATCCCTGTCTTCCTCAATCCAGCTCCACAATCCAGCTCCTGAATCTGCTTCCCATCTGCTGCTGAGCCCAGGCTGGGACTTGCCCAGTGCCTGCCCCCAGCACCAGTGGTGCCAGTGGTGCCATCCTTGCCCTCAGGGCTTGGGTTCCATGTTGGTTTGTGTCTCTGTCCCATGGCATTGTTCTTCTTCCCACCCCAGCTGGGTTAGTTTCTTTCCCAGCTCATCAGGCTCTCTCCCTCCTTCACTTAGGGGAGGCAGAGGGGTTCCTGGAGAGCCTCTGGCACTCAGCTGGTGCCCAGGCCTGCCCTGCCCCTTGAGAGCAAGTGGCACTGTGTGATGTGGATCTTCCCAATGTTACCACCAAAGCTCAGTATCTGTCTGTCTTCAAATCTCTTGGGTGGTGGTTTCTGTATAGTTCTAGCTCTGTGTAAAAGCAGAGGCGGGGGGGTTGGGTTGTCTCCTAGCTGATGCATTAGGTCATCTCCATTGATCAGCCTCCCTGCTAAATAAAACAGCACTTGTGGTGCAGCTCCACAGTGTCCTGGTGGCCTGACAGTGTGGCAGACTGAACACCTTCCCCTTCCCTTGCCTTGCACAAAGCGCTTCACTAAGTCCAGGATTGTAGTGGTTTGAGCCTTAAGTGGAGTTTAAGAGCTCAGAGGGTAGCAAAGCAAGAATTCCTCCCTCCCACCTTTGCCCTGATAAGGAAAAAGGAGAGGGGGAAAAAAAGGGGATAGGGGAAAAGAGAAAGAGGTAAATCTACCAAAAATAATCTGGGGTTGGTTTGGAAGTAGGAGAAGTCAGTTTTAAATTATCTATCCTGTCTATCTATCTATCTATCTATCTATCTATCTATCTATCTATCTATCTATCTATCTATCTATCTATCTATCTCTCTATCCCTCTCTCTATATCTATATCTATATATCTATATCTATATCTATCTATATTTCTGTATCTCTCTCTATATATATCTGTGTATCTCAGTACCAGGGAGGGTTTAAAAGGATGAGGAATAAGGATTAATAAGAAAATACATAAACCCAAGCCTGGATGGCCTTGGATTTCCCTGGCTGTGTGTGGATTCCAGTCCTTTAGAGAAGCCTGGATGCAGCAGGCAGAGGCCAGCCCTGACCACGTGGCAGAACCAGGAGGCTGGCTGCGGCTGTTGTCCCCTCAGCAGGCGAGGCAGGAGCGAAGAGAGCAACTGCAGCAGGGTTCTGCTTTTTATAGGCTTGCTGGACAGGAAGGGGGAATGGAATAGCCAGCCTGTGACCCAGGGGACCCCTCTTCCTGGGAGGGGGAAACCAAGTCCCTCTCTGTTCACCTGGATCAGGTTTCTTCTGTCCCCTGGGGGAAGCAGGGCTCTCGCAGCCCTCCCCCAGGATGGGAGTAACCCAGCACAAGGACTGAGCCCAAAATGTCACCCATGGCAAGCTGTTTAATGTGAAATCCCTGAAGCCTGCCTCAGATCTGCAGCACAACCCAAGGAATTTCTGAAGAGCAGTCTAGTGGTGAGACACCTTTCCTCTTGGGTCAGTTGGAAGTGTGGCAGAGGCAGCAAATGCAGTAGAAGCTCACTAAAAATGCTGAGCAAAGCACTGCCAGGGCTGAAAGGAAGCAGTGGGCTGGGTGCTGTGGTTCCTAAGGTGCTGTTGCTCTCATGACCCTTCAGGGGGTGGTGCTGCCATTCACAGAGAGGAAGTACCCAGCAGTCACACATTCTTACACCTCACTGTCTTGGAAGGGACTCTCCAAGGTCACCCTGTCCAACCCCCCCCTGCAGGCAGCAAGGACACCTCCAGCTAGAGCAGGCTGCCCAGGGCCACAGCAAGTCTGATCTTGCAGAACTGTTGTGTTTGTAGGGGCTGGGAAAGGTTGTTTAGCTCCTAGGCCAAAGCACAATGAAGACCTTAAGAGATTTATCACATTTTTTTCCATGCACATCCAGTCCTGAACTACACAAACTTCTGGGTTCCTCACTGCATGAAGGGCAGAGTCCTGCTGGGACAGCAGCCAGGGAAGGAGAGGCTTGAGCCTGGGCATCCCTCAGCTTGCTGCTGAAGATGCCATGCATGGGCTGCAATCCCTTGGGGGGCACTTGAGGCTCCCCTGTGCTGTCTGCTCCTCCCCACAGCTGCCCTGCACTCTGGGCCATACTTCCCACATGGTATTCTCTTTCTAAGGATGTTCCCCCTGGCCAGAATATTTTGGCAGAGAAAAAGGAGGTGGAGAGGAAGCTGTTGATGCCTCTAACCAAAAAGACTTCTCCTAGTTGCTTGCTTAGCTGAACCTGCCCGAAGTACAATCTGGCAGTGGATGTCCCTCAGAAAACATCCACTGCTCCCAAGCTTCTGCAGCATGAGGAACACCACTCTTGCACCTCAGATGATTTACCAGCCTTGCCTGTAAGAGGAGTTGGGAGCTCTTTAGCTGTCCCCTCCTCCCCAGGTGAGGTAGCTGAGTTTTGGAGGGTTTGTGGGCAGGAGACCTGTCAGCATGGTGCTGCGGTGTGGCCTCTGCTAGCTTGTGCCATTCATGGCCCTTAGAGAAGTGATCCCAGGTCACCTTAGTGGAACAAAAAGCACAGGCCCAGGAGGTGCTCATATTTTATTAGCAAGCTTTGGAGGTTCTCCTTTTGCCTTGCTGGCAGAGACAAGGCCTCACACAACCACAGCAGGGTGCCAAAGGGCAAACCTCAGCCTGCTTTCCACCACCCACCGGCCCCTGCCACCCATGGGTGCGGGAGGTGGGAGGATTGTGCCAGCAGGCCAGCTCCATGCAGTGGTGCCCGTGGTGCCCTGCCCCTGGTGCCCTGCTGCTCACCCCACGTTCCCAGGGCACACAAGGCCACAGCACATGGCCTGCTGAGAGGAGCTGGACAGCTGCAAGCAGGCCTTTCACCCCCGCACAAAGAGCACATCACCGTGCTGGAGGGGGCGATCCCGAGTCAGCTTCCTCCTGCAAGATGGATTCCTCTTCTCAGCCAGCCCCCACTGGGGCTTGGGAGCTGAGCAGTAGGCTCCGCCCACCATGCTGCCCAACCCATGCCCCTAGGGGCTGGAGGGCAGGAGGAGCTCCCCCAGACTCGTGGTCCCACCAGGACTGTGGCATTGTCCTTCTAAGGAGCTCTGGTGTCCTGTAGGCTGTTCTGCTGGGGAACAGCAGCCTCTGATGGACTCCCAGGCACGGTGGCACATTCCTCTGTGGGCCCTGGCATCCTGCAGGCCACATCCTCTTGGAATTCTGCACAGCCCTTCTTGCAGAGCCTGGAGTCCAACAAAGTATCCTGCTGTGGATCTTGGTGTGGGACATAATCCATTGATGGGAAAAGACCTTTAAGATCATCAAGTCCAGCCACTCTCTTAACTCCACCAAGCCTGGTGCTAAGACATGTCCCTCAGCACCACATCTGCAGGGCTTTTCAACAACACCTCCAGGCATGGCCACGATGTCCATCCAGGGAAGGTTGTTGTGTCCCTCCCAGAGACCTCCACGCCCGGCATCCTGTCCCTCCTGAAGACCACCACCTGTGTGTCCCATCCGATGGCAACCGCCGTGTCCCTCCGTCCCAGCAGCACATCCCCGCGGGCCCTGGTCCGCAGCGGGCCGGGAGCTCAACCGCAGACTCCTCGGTGCCTATCACAGTGCCCGGAGGGGAGCCGGGGTTCCCGCTGCGCTTCCTCATAGCTGGGCAGATGCTTCACCTCCTCGTAGCGGGGCAGCGGCGGCAGCTCCAGCCCCGGTCCCTGATCGGTGACAGCGGCAGGACCCTCGGCCTCTAGCAGCGCGGTGGGACCGGGTCCGGGACCGGGGTCGGGGCCGGGCGGGGGCGGGCGGCAGGCGGGCGGGGGCCGGCGGCGGCGGGGAGCGGAGCAGGCTCGGCGGCGGAGCACGCAACCGGCAGCCACCAGCACCAGCAGGACCAGCAGCGCTGCCAGCCTCCGCGCCAGCCACCGCGCCCGCGGAAGCCAGGAGCGATCCGCCGCAGCCCCCAAGCCCCGACCCCTGTCCCGACTCCCGCCCCGCCGCAGCCGTCCCGGCCGCACGGTGCCGGTCGCCGCCCGCCCGCCATCCCCCGGGCCCGGTCCGTGCGCGCACCTTCCGCGGAGGCGCTGGAGCTGCTCGGCATCACCCACCCCCTCCCTCCCGCTCCGTGCCCCTCCCGGTTTTATCCGCTCCCGGTGGTTTTCTCCCGATGAAAAATTGATGGGGCCATTTGGCCGCGGCTCAGGGGATAATGGGGCCGTGCGGGACCGGGCTACGGGCCAGGCTCCACCGAGGGGACGCGCAGTGACCGGCAGCCACACAGCCCAGCCCGGCCTCTCCCAGCCGGAGTGGGGTGTCCCCAGCACCCGGCCGGTATGATAAATGTGTCCCAAAAATGTACTGCTGAGCCGGAAGGTGGCTTCTGGGTGGGGGCAAGGTCCTTCACCAGGGGTGTTCTGAGCTCAAGGACATGGAGATGTGGCACCCAAGGATGTGACAATGAACCTGAGGACTCAGGGATCAACCTGAGGATGTGGGACCCAAGGATGTGAGAATGAACCTGAGGACTCAGGGATCAACCTGAAGATGTGGGGGTTTGGTCTCCAAGGATGGAGGGATGAGCAGTACCCAACTATGTGGGATGAGCACAAAGCTGCAGGGATGAGCAGTACCTAAGGATGCAGGGATGAACCTGAGGCTATGGGATGAGTGGTACCCAAGGATGCAGGGATGAGCAGTACCTAAGGATGCAGGGGTGAACCTGAGGCTATGGGATGAGTGGTACCCAAGGATGCAGGGATGAGCAGTACCTAAGGATGCAGGGATGAACCTGAGTGTACAGGGATGAGCCATGCCTGAGGATGTAGGGATAAACCTGAGGATGGGGGAAGAACCTGAAGACATGGGGAGGATGCAGGGATAAGCAGTAGCTGAGGACACAGGGACGAGTGGTACCCAGTGGCATGGTGATGAGCTGTACCCAAGGACATGAGGATAGGCGACACCTGAGCCCTGAGTGACCCATGGGAGGGGAAATGCAAGGTGATGAGCCCCGCCACTGGTCCTGCTGCATCAAAAGGATGACTGAGTGTTGGAGCAGGCAGCGGCAGGCTGGGTGCCAGTGCCTGTGCAAGGCCCAGATGAAAGTGAGCCCTTCAGGCTTCCATGTGGTTGGGTTTTAGTCCTACCATTAAGGCTTCGCAGCTTTTCTCCTGCTGGTAAGGCCAGGGGTCCCCATCTCACCCAGCAGTGACTATTGCCCACACTTCTGGAGCCCAAATCCATCATTTCCTTCAGTCCCATTGCTGTAGCTCCTTGGCTGCATTGTTTGCTGCTTACCCTGAGGCCAACTGCAAAACGCAGGAGTTCAGGCTGGACAAGGCCCTGTTTCAGTGGAAGGTGTCCCTGGCCATGACAGGGGGTTGGAACTGAATGAGGAGGGGAAGGGAAGGAAGGGGAGGGGAGGGGAAGAAGGGGAGGGGAGGTTCGGAGAGGGGAGGGGAGGTTCGGAGAGGAGAGGTTCGGAGAGGAGAGGTTCGGAGAGGAGAGGAGAGGTTCGGAGAGGAGAGGTTCGGAGAGGAGAGGTTCGGAGAGGGAGAGGAGAGGTTCGGAGAGGAGAGGTTCGGAGAGGAGAGGAGAGGTTCGGAGAGGAGAGGTTCGGAGAGGAGAGGTTCGGAGAGGAGAGGAGAGGTTCGGAGAGGAGAGGTTCGGAGAGGAGAGGAGGAGGTTCGGAGAGGAGAGGAGAGGTTCGGAGAGGAGAGGTTCGGAGAGGAGAGGAGAGGTTCGGAGAGGAGAGGTTCGGAGAGGAGAGGTTCGGAGAGGAGAGGTTCGGAGAGGTTCGGAGAGGAGAGGAGAGGAGAGGAGAGGTTCGGAGAAGAGAGGTTCGGAGAGGAGAGGTTCGGAGAGGAGAGGTTCGGAGAGGTTCGGAGAGGAGAGGAGAGGTTCGGAGAGGAGAGGAGAGGAGAGGTTCGGAGAGGAGAGGAGAGGTTCGGAGAGGAGAGGAGAGGTTCGGAGAGGAGAGGAGAGGAGAGGTTCGGAGAGGAGAGGAGAGGTTCGGAGAGGAGAGGAGAGGTTCGGAGAGGTTCGGAGAGGTTCGGAGAGGTTCGGAGAGGAGAGGAGAGGAGAGGAGAGGAGAGGAGAGGAGAGGAGAGGAGAGGAGAGGAGAGGAGAGGAGAGGAGAGGAGAGGAGAGGAGAGGAGAGGTTTGGAAGCTCTAACCTAGTCATGGAAACACTTACTAAGATGGAACATGGCAAGAACCAAGCAGTGCTGTTCTGCTTGGTTTGCTCTTAGATGGCCAGGCCAAATCTGATAGAGAGCAGCACAGCCACCTACGTGGCCATCCCATGGAATGTGCTTGTTTCCTTTGTCCTGTTTACTCGACCTGAGATGATTTGGTTGCGGATGTCTGTGAGCCAGGCCCCTGCTGTCATCCCTGCCTTCTGGGTAACTCATTGCCTGTCCTAGCTGCTCCAGAGTCTGTGGTGTTCAGTCAAAGGTGGGAAGAAAAGGTCCCAGGCAGTGATGCAGCACTGGGCAGAGCTTGCATAAAAATAGTGTGAAGGGAAGGAGGGAGCTGCTGGTGCTGGGCTGCTGGCAGGCGGTGAGAAACCACCATCTCCTGCTGTATCTCCTTTCTTCTGCACCTTGCCTCACTTTATGGACATCTCTCCCTGCAGAAGGCTGCTGGGGAGCCCATGAAAGATGGCTGCAGACATGGAGCCAAGGCAAGAAGGTGGAAGAAGTGCAGCACAGCCCTGGCCTCAGCTGCTTTAGGACGGACTGACTTGACCAGGCAGTGCTAAGGGGGTGGGGGCGCTGTCCCTACCCCTCAGGATCACATCCCAGCCCATGGCCAGCAGGATCAGCAAAGTCAAGCACCAGCTCTAGCAGCAGGTCTGTGCTGTGCCTGGGGCTGCATTTGCTCCAGACTTAAAATCACAGAATCATTGTGGTTGGAAGAGGCCTTTAAGCTCCTCCAGTCCAGCCATGAACCCAGCACTGCCAGGACACCTCCAAACCATGGCCCTCAGCACCACAGCTACACAGCTGTGAAACCCCTCCAGGGATGGGGACTCCACCACTGCCCTGGGCAGCCTGGGCCAGGCCTTGGCAACCCTTTGGGGGAAGAAATTGTTCCTCATGTCCAACTGCTGTAACTTGAGGCTGTCTCCTCTCCTCCTGTCATTTGCTCCTGGCTAAAAGAGACCAACCCCCACCTGGCTCCAGGCTCTTTTCAGGGAGCTGTTGAGAGCCTCCATCTCTCCAGGCTGAACCACCTCAGGTCCCTCAGCTGAAGACTTGTGCTCCAGACCCTTCTCCAGTTTTGTTGCCCTTCTCTGGATGCACTCCAGCCCCTCAATGTCTTTCTTGGAGTGAGAGGCCCCAGTCTGAATCTGGGGTTCATGATGGGACCTCCCCAGTGTGCTGTACAGAGGGGCAAAAGACTAATGCAGTGGTGAGCCACCAGCAGGCACCAGCTGAGTTGATGGATCCATTAATAAAGCTCTGCATTTAACAACATTTCTGATCAGCTGGAGCTCCTCAGTCAGGGCTCTATGAAATATTAAAGCCTGTTGATAGCTGATGGAAGCTGCCATCTGGGCTGGCCCTCCAGGGTGTGCCGTGGCCTGGGTGTTGGTGCTCAGCCTGGAGAAGTGCAAAAGGCCTTGGGGGTGCTGGGGGAGGAGAAGCTCAACAGGAGCCAGCAGTGAGCACTTGCAGCCCAGAGAGCCAAGCAGAGCCTGGGCTGCAGCAAGAGAAGTGTGGCCAGCAGGGCCAGGGAGGGGATTCTGCCCCTCTGCTCCACTCTGCTGAGACCACAGCTGGAGCTCTGGGTCCAGTTCCGGAGCCTCTGTGCCAGGAAGGATCTGGAGGTGCTGGAAGGTGACCAGAGAAGGGCCACGAGGAGGAGCAAAGGGCTGGAGCTGCTCTGCTCTGGAGACAGCCTGAGAGAGTTGGGGTTGTGCAGGCTGGAGAGGAGAAGGCTCCCAGGAGACCTCCTGGTGGCCTTCCAGGATCTGCAGGGGGCTCCCAGAAAGCTGGGGAGGGACTTTTGAGGGTGTCAGGGAGGGATAGGACTGGGGGGAATGGAGCAAAACTAGAAGTGGGGAGATTGAGCTTGGCTGTGAGGAAGAAGTTGTTGGCCATGAGGGTGGTGAGAGCCTGGCACAGGTTGCCCAGGGAGGTGGTGGAAGCCTCCTGTTGGAGGTGTTTGCAGCCAGGCTGGCTGTGGCTGTGAGCAAGCTGCTGTGGTGTGAGGTGTCCCTGCCCATGGCAGGGGGCTTGGAACTGGCTGATCCTTGAGGTCCCTTCCAAGCCTGACAATGCTGTGATTCTAAGTGGCTGAGGCCCAGCTCTGTGCCCCATCAGATGGGGATAGCTGTGGCTGGAGGGGAAAGGGAATCTGCTTCCTCCAAGCTGTGGGACCCCCTGTGCTGCTGCCCAGGGCTGCCGAGTGGTTTCTGAGGAGGAGCTGGAGGAGCTGCTCTTCTCCAGGTTTATGAGGGATGGACAACTATTGATCCAACAAATGACCCCTGGAGCAATACATCGATCCTCCTGGAGCAGTGGATCATTAAAGACTCGACTTCCAGGCCTTTCAGATGGTGCCAAAGAGCTGAGCTGGCAAAAGAATTATTTGATAGGGCATGGAAGCATCCCTGCAATGTTTGTGGAGCTCTGAACCCACCTTTGTGGCAGCCTGTGACCTAGAATGCTCTTTGAGCAGTGAGGCTTCACATCTGCATTTGCCTTTCTCTTCCATGTTTCCCTCCCAAATATGGGAAACCCGCTTGGGAAAAAAGAAACTCATGGAGAGGAGGTTTCTCTCTTTGGGGCAAAGCAGTGAAAGCCTCACATACAAACTCCAGGTGGATTGGTGGAGGGAAGAGCAGCTTTCAGTGATGCTAGACCGAGGTGGAGATAAAAATGATCTTGTCCCTCAGAGCTTCAAGTGAGATGAGGAAATCCCCAGAGGAGCCAAACCTTGGGGGAGCTGAGGCGTTCATGGGAATTATGGAGCAAATTGCTGCTGTGCTGGAGGATGAGCAGGCACTTCATGGCCACATGGAATCATTTGGGTTGGAAGAGACCTTTAAGATCATTGAATCCAAGCCTTAACCCAGCACTGCCAGCTAACCACTGAACCATGGCCCTCACCACCACATCTACACGGCTCTGAAATCTCTCCAGTCATGGGGACTCCACCACTGCCCTGGGCAGCCTGAGCCAGGGCTTGACAACCCCCAGGGGGAAGAAATTGTTCCTCATGTCCAATCTAAACCTCCTCTGGGTCACCTTGAGGCCATTTTCTTTTGCCCTATCTCTTGTTTCTTGAGAGAAGAGACCAAGAGACCAAGAGACCTGGCTCCAATCTCCCTTCAGGGAGTTGTAGAGAGCCAGAAGGTCTCCCCCTCAGCCTCCTCTTCTCCAGGCTAAACACCCCCAGCTCCTCCCCAGCCCTGTTCTCCAGACCCTTCCCCAGCTTTGTTGCCCTTCTCTGGACACCCTCCAGCCCCTCAGTGTCCTTCTGGGAGTAAGTGACCCAAAACTGAACCTGGGATTCAAGCTGTGGCTTCCCCAGTGCCCAGTCCAGGGGCACAATCCCTGCCCTGCTCCTGCTGGCCACACCATTGCTGATCCAGGCCAGGCTGCTGGTGGCCTTCTTGCTGGTTCATCTTCAGCTGGCTGCCGAGCAACACCCCCAGGTCCTCTTGTTCCCTGGTGAGGCAGGTGCTGCACCAGCAGCCCTCACACCCTCCATGCAGCCATCCTCACAGCATCTGCCACAACCTGAACTTCTCAGCTGCTGAAGAAGCTCTCCAGAAAGCCCAGAGGCAGTCAGCTTTGGAGACCCGCTGAGGGAGAGCTCCGCTGAGGGAGAGCTCCGCTGAGGGAGAGCTCCGCTGAGGAGAGCTCCGCTGAGCCCTGCTGAGGGAGAGCTCCGCTGAGGGAGAGCTCCGCTGAGGGAGAGCCCGCTGAGGGAGAGCCCTGCTGAGGGAGAGCTCCGCTGAGGGAGAGCCCTGCTGAGGGAGAGCTCCGCTGAGGGAGAGCTCCGCTGAGGGAGAGCTCCGCTGAGGGAGAGCTCCGCTGAGGAGAGCTCCGCTGAGGAGAGCCCGCTGAGGGAGAGCTGAGGGAGAGCTCCGCTGAGGGAGAGCCCCGCTGAGGGAGAGCCCTGCTGAGGGAGAGCTCCGCTGAGGAGAGCTCCGCTGAGGAGAGCTCCCTGAGCTCCGCTGGGAGAGCTGCTGAGGAGGGAGAGCTCCGCTGAGGGAGAGCTCCGCTGAGGGAGAGCCCTGCTGAGGGAGAGCTCCGCTGAGGGAGAGCCCTGCTGAGGGAGAGCTCCGCTGAGGGAGAGCCCTGCTGAGGGAGAGCCCTGCTGGGGGAGAGCCCTGCTGAGGGAGAGCCCTGCTGAGGGAGAGCTCCGCTGAGGGAGAGCTCTGCTGAGGGAGAGCCCTGCTGGGGGAGAGCTCCGCTGAGGGAGAGCCCTGCTGAGGGAGAGCCCTGCTGGGGGAGAGCTCCGCTGAGGGAGAGCCCTGCTGAGGGAGAGCCCTGCTGGGGGAGAGCCCTGCTGAGGGAGAGCCCTGCTGAGGGAGAGCTCCGCTGAGGGAGAGCTCCGCTGAGGGAGAGCCCTGCTGAGGGAGAGCTCCGCTGAGGGAGAGCCCTGCTGAGGGAGAGCTCCGCTGAGGGAGAGCCCCGCTGAGGGAGAGCCCTGCTGAGGGAGAGCCCTGCTGGGGGAGAGCTCCGCTGAGGGAGAGCCCTGCTGAGGGAGAGCCCTGCTGGGGGAGAGCCCTGCTGAGGGAGAGCCCTGCTGAGGGAGAGCTCCGCTGAGGGAGAGCCCCGCTGAGGGAGAGCCCTGCTGAGGGAGAGCCCTGCTGAGGGAGAGCTCCGCTGAGGGAGAGCTCTGCTGAGGGAGAGCCCTGCTGGGGGAGAGCCCTGCTGAGGCAGAGCTCCGCTGAGGGAGAGCTCAACTGAGAGAGAGCCCTGCTGGGGGAGAGCCCTGCTGGGGGAGAGCCCTGCTGAGGGAGAGCTCCGCTGAGGGAGAGCTCCGCTGAGGGAGAGCTCCGCTGAGGGAGAGCTCTGCTTGAATTCAGCACACCAAGCTGAGCTCTGTTGCTTCACATTTCCCGGCACATCTGTAAGTGCAATAAGGCTGAAGAGCTGAGGAGATGACTCTGCACATGTAAGGGGAAAAAAAAAAAAAAAAAAAAAAGGACGGAGCCATTACCTCACAGCTCAGAAATCTCTGCTGCCAGCAAATACTTGCTGTTAGACTCTCAGAGAAAAGAGAAAGGAAGAGAGAGGGAGGCTGAGACACTCCTGAGTGACTCTGATTCCCTCCCAGGTTCGGTCAGTCCTCCTCTTACCAAGCTGGGAGGTCCTCCAGGCACCAAATGTATTTTCTCCAAATAAATAAAAGGTGGAAATATCACAGGGCAGGGCCATGGGTGTCAAGGCAGTTCTCAGGCTTCCCAGACTCCGTGTCTCAGTTCATGTGTCCTGTTTCACAGAGTAACAGCATGGTGGCGTTGGAAGGGACCTCTGGGGAACGCCCAGCCCAAGCCCCCTGCTCCAGCAGGGCACCCACAGCAGCTTGCCCAGCAGCACAATGCCCGGGGGGGTTGGAAGCTCTCCACACAAGGAGACTCCACAACCTCAGAAATCATCTACTCCAACCAGGCTGGAAGGGAGCTTAGAGCTCATCTACTCCAACCAGGCTGGAAGGGACCTCAGAAATCATCTACTCCAAACAGGCTGGAAGGAACTTCAGAGCTCATCTACTCCAGCTGGGCTGGAAGGCAACACAGAGCTCATCTGCTCCAAACTCCCCCACCATGCGCAGGGACACCTCCTGGGCCAAACCCCATCCTTAATCACCTGTTGAATTTCAAGCCCCATCACCTGGATGCCAGTGAGACCCTGAGGGAGGCTGGTTGGTAGAAGAGATTGGATGCCCAAGATGCCATGGAAGGATGGATGAGCAGCTGAGCTCCTCCTGGGAAGGACTGAAACACAGCAACAATCCAAAGGATGACCCTGGGTGCTGGAAGGCTCCCTGCAGTGACCTGGAATAACCACAAATCCCTCTTTTTTTTTACAGGGTGGCTTTTTTTTTGGGGGGGGAGGAGTTTGTTCACTGGGACCGAGATTCTTGCAAGCCATGGTGCTGGTTAGTCATGCCATTTCTCAAGAGGCTGCCATGATCCAGTCAGGAATTTCTGGGCTGATTTCATCTCACTGCTATTTACTACGTGAGCCCAAAGAGCTCAGCCTCTTCCTATTATTTGTGGTTAAATATAGCAACAGATTCTTTCCCACTCCTCCTTCTCTCCCAGGGCTGCTTCTGCCACCCACACGACTCACATGAGTCAGAAGGCACAGGCAGGAGCCCTTCCCAGCTGCCTGTGTTCCTCACCAGTCGCCTTTGAGCATCCTGAGCAAAACCCAAGAGAGCACCAGGAGGTGAAATAATGTCTGGCTGCTCACAAGTGGGGGTCCAGCCAGGAGGGGCTCATCCCCCACCCTGGGGAGAGAAATAGAAATAGAATAAACCAGGTTGGAAGAGACCTTCGAGATCAACACATCCAACCCATCATCCAACACCACCTAATCAACTAACCCATGGCACCAAGCACCCCATCAAGTCTCCTCCTGAACACCTCCAGTGATGGTGGCTCCACCACCTCCCCGGGCAGCACATTCCAATGGGCAATCACTCTCTATGTGTAGAACTTCTTCCTAACCTCCAGCTTAAACCTCCCCTGGCACAGCTTGAGACTATGTCCCCTTGTTCTGGTGCCAGTTGCCTGGCAGAAGAGACCAACCCCCACCTGGCTACAACCTCCCTTCAGGGAGTTGGAGAGAGCAAGAAGGTCTCCCCTGAGCCTCCTCTTCTCCAGGCTAAGCAAGCCCAGCTCCCTCAGCCTCTCCTCACAGGGCTGTGCTCCAGACCCCTCCCCAGCTTTCTTGCCCTTCTCTGGACACCTTCCAGCAACTCAACATCTTTCTAACCTGAGGAGCCCAGAACTGGACACAGGACTCCAGGTGTGGCCTGAGCAGTGCTGAGCACAGGGCAGAATGACTTCCCTGCTCCTGCTGGCCACACTTCCTGACGCAGGCCAGGATGCCCTTTGCCTTTTTGGCCCCCTGGACACACTGCTGGCTCATGTTCAGCCTACCATCGACCTGGATGCTCCAGGAACTTCCTCCCCTCCATCAGCTCCTGCATCCCGAGGTGGGGGTCACCATAGCTGCATCCTGGCTGTGTCACCTCCCTCTGGGGTAAGGTCTCTGGGGGCACCTTCTGGTGGCCTCTTGGTGCTTAAAGGCTTCCCAACAGAGATCAGCAGCTTCCATCACTGAGGGCTGTTGTGGTGACCCTGGAGCTTCCAAAATGTCATCCAGGAGCAGGGAAGCTGAGCCATGCTCAGGTATCCCTCACTTTGGAGGGATAACCTAAAGCCCAGGTTTGTCTACTGCAGCATCTGCAACTCTCACTCCACACAAAGGTTTTGTTGCTCTTTTTAGGTAGCATCCAGCCAGGAGGAGCTGTCAGCCTGGCTGGGGTATAAAGATGATCCAAGGGCTGGAGAACCTCTCTGCTGTGAGGCCAGGCTGAGAGGATTGGGGTTGTGCAGCCTGGAGAAGAGAAGGCTCCAGGGAGACCTTCTGGTGGCCTTGCAGTGATTCAAGTTGCTGAGCAGAAAGCTGGGGACAGACTTCTGAGCAGGGCCTGATGTGACAGCACAAAGGGTGATGGTTTGGACTGAAAGAGGGAGAGTCATACTGTGGAGAAAGGAGAAATGTTTGATACTGAGAGTAGTGACAGCCTGTCTCAGGTAGAGGTGGGAGCTACCCCATGCCTGGTACCATGCCAGGTCAGGTTGTTTGGGGCTCTGAGCAACCTGCTCTGATTGAGGATGTCCCTGCTGAGTGTAGGGGTTATACTGGGAGACTTCGAGAAGTCCCTTCCAGCCCAAACCATTCTGTGATCCTAAAAGAAGAGGCACAACTGGAGGGACTTTGGTGGAGGTTGGCCCAACAACCACCCCAGCTGAGAGCAGCCAGGTCAGTAACTTGTTAGAACACAAAAGAAAAAGGAGGAAAAAACCTCCCAGCAGTGTGGTTAGGAAGGGGGTGATGACCATGGCAGGGCAGCCAAGGGGCTCCTCTCTGGTAGAGGTGGTGCTTGGTGGTGAGCTGGCAGCCCTGGGTTCATGGCTGGACTGCAGGAGCTTAAAGGTCTCTTGCAACCAAAATGATTCTGTGACTCTCAGGAGCTGTGCAGGAGGGAGGGTGGGAAGCTGCTCAGTGATCAAATAGCTCAGAGATCAAATTGCTCAGAGATTTAACTGCTCAGGGATCTAACTGCTCAAAGTGCTCAGGGATCTAACTGCTGAGGGATCAAACTGCTCAGGGATCAAAGCACACAGTGCTAAAATTGCTCAGAGATCAAATTGCTCAGGGATCAAATTGCTCAGGGATCTGACTGTTCAGTGATCAAACTGCACAGGGATCAAGTTGCTCAGGGATCTAACTGCTCAGGGATCAAATTGCTCAGGGGTCAAACTGCTCAGGGATCTAACTGCTCAGGGATTGAATTGCTCAGGGATCATGCTGCTCAGGGATCAAACTGCTCAGGGATCGAATTGCTCAGGGGTCAAATTGCTCAGGGATCATACTGCTCAGGGATCAAATTGCTCAGGGGTCAAATTGCTCAGGGATCATACTGCTCAGGGATCAAATAGCTCGGGGATCATACTGCTCAGGGATCTTAGAAGTCTTTTCCAGCTGAAATAATGCCAAGGTTATTGGTGTGCTCAGCAGCCAGCAAGCTGAAGGGCCTGAGCGGCTAAGGGCATCTCCAAGGGCATCCTGAGCTGCTTCTGGTTTGGGTTGTGGTACTCCCCTACAACCATTTTACAGAGCTGGCTAAAAGTCTCTTCTCTCTCTCTCCATTTTCATAGAATCATCAAATCATCAATGCTGGCAAAGATCTCTAAGATCATCCAGGCCAACCATCAGCCCAACACCACCACGGCCACTAAACCATGGCTCAGAGAGCCATGAACCCCTCCAGGGGTGGTGACTCCACCACCTCCCCGGGCAGCCTGTTCCAATCCCTGACCACTCTTCCAGTAATTGTTCCTAATATCCAGCCTAAACCTCCCCTGGGGCACCCTGAGGCCATTTCCTCTTGCCCTATAACTTGTTCCTTGGGAGAAGACACCAACTCCCACCTCGCTCCAGCCTCCTTTCAGGGAGTGGTGGAAAGTGGCAGGGTTTGCCCTCAGCCTCCTTTCCTCCAGACTAAACCACCCCATCTCCCTCAGCTGCTCCTCACCAGCCTTGCTCTCTAGGCCCTGCTGGTGGCCCACATTTGCCCAGTGACCTTCCTTCCTGCAGTGTTTCCTGTCACAGCCAGCCAGAGTCTTTTCCTGTCCTTTCCACCACATCCAGCAATTCCCTCTGGTTTCCTTCCTGTCTTTCCTGGCTCAGAGTCCTGCTCTCTCCTTATTTGCTCTTCCACTGCAAGGAGCAACCAGTCCCTGCCTTTTAGTTAAGAACTAACATCCCTGTGAGCAATTACTTGTGGGCAAGCTCAGGAGGTGTGGGACAGAAGAGCAGACAGTGAGAGGGATCAGGAACTGGTGACACAATAGAGTGCAAAGAGTGGTGGTCAGTGGTGCCAGGTCCAGCTGGAGAGCTGTGACCAGTGGAGTCCCCCAGGGATCAGTGATGGGTCCAGTCCTGTTCAACATCTTCATCAATGACACTGATGAGGGCACAGACAGACAGACAGAGTCTGCTCAGCAGGTTTGCTGAGGATACCAAACTGGGAGGCTTGGCTGAGACACCTGAAGGCTGTGAGGCCATGCAGAGACTTGGGCAGGCTGAGAGCTGGGCACAGAGGAACCTAATGAGGGTCAGGAAGGGTGAGGGCAGAGTCCTGCTCCTGGGAAGGAAGAATAAACTGCAGCAGCACAGACTGGGAGGGGATCTGCTGGAGAGCAGCCCCAAGGAGAAGGACCTGGGAGTGCTGGGGGACAGCAAGTTCTGCATGGGACAGCAATGTGCCCTGGGGGCCAAGAAGGCCAAGGGGGTCCTGGGCTGCATTCAGAGGAGTGTGTCCAGCACAGCCAGGGAGGTTCTCCTCCCCCTCTGCTCTGCCCTGCTGAGGCCTCACCTGCAATATTGCATCCAGCTCTGGGCTGCCCAGTTCAGGAGGGACAGGGATCTGCTGGAGGGAGTCCAAGGGAGGGCTCCAAGGATGCTGAAGGGACTGCAGCACTGCCTGGGGAGGAGAGGCTGAGAGCCCTGGGGCTGTTCAGTCTGGAGAGGAGAAGGCTGAGAGGGATCTGATCAATGTCTATCAATAGCTGAGGGCTGGGAGCAAAGAGGGAGGGAGGGGACAGGGACAGGCTCTGCTCACTTGCTCCCTGGGATAGCACAAGGAGCAATGGATAGAAACTCCAGCACAGGAGGTTCCACCTCGCCATGAGGAGGAACTTCTTCACTGTGAGGGTCCCAGAGGCCTGGAGCAGGCTGCCCAGAGAGGTTGTGGAGTCTCCTTCTCTGGAGCCTTTCCAGCCCTGTCTGGATGTGTTCCTGTGTGACCTGTGCTGGATTCTCTGCTCCTGCTCTGGCAGGGGTTGGACTGGAAGACCTCCAGAGGTCACTTCCAACCCCTGACATCCTGTGAGCCAGTGAAAAACCCAAATCCCTCACACCTAAAAAGCCTCTTGGTGCACCAAGTGGGAACACCAAGCCAGCATGGAGAGCCTGCACTGGAAGTGATGGAGTGACAGAGCTTTTGGAGCCAGGTCTCCAAGAACTGGGGTTCTAAACTGAAATAGTTTAACATTTCATGGAGTCATAGAATCACAGCAGGGGTTGGGTTGGAAGGGACCTTCCACTTCCAACCCCTTGCCATGGGCAGGGACACCTCCCACCAGCCCAGGCTGCTCAAAGCCTCATCCAGCCTGGCCTTCAACACCTCTGGGGGTGGGGTTAACAAAAAGAAAAGCCAAGCTTCCCAAAGGTCCATCTGTCAGGAAAAGTGAGTGTGAGGTTGGATTATCACACACTGGAGCACTTATGGGGCTGTGCCTGTGTGGTTTCTGCACCCTGGCTGGAGAATCCAGTGCAAGAGGGAAGTGAAATGTCAGGAACTGAATAGAAACAGGAGCTGCAAACCTGAAGAAATTTCTGCTCTGCAATATAAAAACTGGGGAAATAGTCTGATGGGATAGAAGCTGCCTGAGTCATGTAGAAGGAGCTCAAAGGGCTTTCTGATGAGCCCCAGCTGACATTTAGGATGGGATTGTAGCCAGGTGGGGGTTGGTCTCTTCTCCCAGGCACCCAGCACCAGAACAAGAGGACACAGTCTCAAGCTGTGCCAGGGGAGGTTCAGGCTGGAGGTGAGGAAGAAATTCTTCACAAAAAGAGTAATTGGCCACTGGGATGTGCTGCCCAGGGAGGTGGTGGAGTCACCATCACTGGTGGTGTTTAGGAAGAGACTGGATGGGGTGCTTGGTGCCATGGTTTAGTTGATTGGATAGTGATGGGTGATAGGTTGGACTTGATGATCTCTCAGGTCTCTTCCAGCCTGGTTTATTCTATTCTATTCTATTCTATTCTATTCTATTCTATTCTATTCTATTCTATTCTATTCTATTCTATTCTATTCTATTCTATTCTATTCTACAAGCACAGCCAGCAGGGCCAGGGAGGGGATTCTGCCCCTCTGTTCCACTCTGCTGAGACCACAGCTGGAGCTCTGGGTCCACTTCTGGAGCCTCTGTGCCAGGAAGGCTCTGGAGGTGCTGGAAGGTGTCCAGAGAAGGGCCACGAGGAGGAGCAGAGGGCTGGAGCTGCTCTGCTCTGGAGACAGCCTGAGAGAGTTGGGGTTGTGCAGGCTGGAGAGGAGAAGGCTCCCAGGAGACCTTCTGGTGGCCTTCCAGGATCTGCAAGGGACTCCCAGAAAGCTGGGGAGGGACTTTTGAGGGTGTCAGGGAGGGATAGGACTGGGGGAATGGAGCAAAACTAGAAGTGGGGAGATTGAGCTTGGATGTGAGGAAGGAGTTGTTGCCCCTGAGGGTGGTGAGACACTGGCACAGGTTGCCCAGGGAGGTGGTGGAAGCCTCCTGCCTGGAGGTGTTTGCAGCCAGGCTGGCTGTGGCTGTGAGCAAGCTGCTGTAGTGTGAGGTGTCCCTGCCCATGGCAGGGGCCTTGGAACTGGCTGATCCTTGAGGTCCCTTCCAAGTCTGACAGTTCTGTGATTCTATGATTAAACAACCTCACACACCCAAGTGAGAGGCAATCAGGCACTGACTTCTCTGTAACCTTACTGTCCTGGCAACAAACCCTGATTCACTTTTTTTCCCCAGGAAACGAGCTTTTTTTCCCCCACAATCGAGACAGGCTGGGGAGCTGTTGCCATCTGCAGGCAGCTTTGACTTGGTGCTGGTCAGGAAAATTGAAGTGCAGCCAGAAAGATGCTGGTGGAGGCTGTGGGACAAGTGAAAGGGTTGGGAGCCCCCATCCCGGGGAGCCCCCATCTCAAACCAGCTGCCTACCTTCCCAAAGCACCTTTGCTGATAATTAATTAATCAATCCTGATAACCTGCTGAGCAGCAAGGCTGCAGCTGCCTCCTCTTCCTCCTCCTCTTCATAGAAGTGTTTGGGTTGGAAAGGACCTTTCAAGGTCACCCAGCCCAACCCCCCTGCAGCCAGCAGCCAGCAGGGACAGCTGCAACCAGAGCAGGTTGCTCACAGCCCCAAACAGCCTGACCTGGGATGGTTCCAGCCATGAGGCATCTTCCACCTCTTTGTGCAATCTGGGACAGGCTCTCACCACCCTCAGGGTGAACCATTTCTTCCTTCAGCCCATCCTGAGTCTCCTTCTTTCAGTTCAAACCATCACCCCTTGCCCTGGCACATCAGGCCCTGCTCAAAACTCTGTCCCCAGCTTTCCTTAAGCACTGAGAGGCCACCAGAAGGTCTCCCTGGAGCCTTCTCTTCTCCAGGCTGCACAACCTCAACTCTCAGCCTGGCCTCACAGCAGAAGGCTTCCAGCCCTGCCAGCATTGGTGTGGCCTCCTCTGTTCCTGCTTCAACAGGTCCCTGTCTGTGCTGAGGACTGCAGAGCTGCCCCAGCACTGCAGGGGAGCTCAGCAGAGGGGTAGAATCCTCTCCCCTCATCTGCTGGTCTTCCTCCATCAGCTCTCCCTTCCTTGGTGCTGCTTTCCACATTTCTGTCCCTGTGTAGCAGGTCCGGGGACTGGCCAGCAGCTTCTGAGGTAGAAGGAAGTTGGTGGGAGAGCCTGAGCCATGACAGCCTGGAGGTCTGGAGAGCACAAGGAATTGGATTACCTATTGTTTATTGCAGACCTGGCCCAGGCTGCCAGGGGCAGTGGTGGAGTCCCCATCACTGGAGGGGTTGCAAAGCCTTGGAGATGTGGTGCTGAGGGCCATGGCTTAGGGGTGAGCCGGCAGGGCTGGGCTCATGGTTGGGCTGGGTGAGCTTCCAACCCAGACAGTTCAGTGGTGTGTAAAGGAATGGAGGAGGAAGCTTAGCAATTGGAAACTTAATGTTATGAAAATTGATCCTTCCCTTTCAAGGGGAGGACTTCATCCTGCTGCCATCAATAAGTAATGGCCCTGCAGCTGCAGGAAGAGCTTGTTTAACTTGAGGATGGAGCAAGGGCTGCAGAGGAACAATCTCATCTCATCATAATGAATAAGGAGCTGGCCTGTGCTCAGCAGAAGCTGGTGGTGGGGTTCCAAGAGGAGCTCTTTAGCAGGGACACGAGGGACACCTATGACTGAGGCAAAGGCTTTGGGAGGCTGAGCAGATCCTGCTGCTGCAGCTTGAACCCGGCTCATTAATTAAGCTAATTGCAAAGGGATGGCAGGCAAAGGATGTGGCTCCTTTGTGCTGTGAATGCAAAGATCTGGGGTTCCTGACAAAGGGGATTGAAGGGCACAATGTCCCCTTGTAGGGTGTCCCAAGCCAACAATTCCAGCCCACAGCCAAGCCTGGCACAGGGCAGCCTCCCAGCCTCCCCCATGAATATGTGAATAGCAATTCTTTGAGCACAGGCAGGCAAATGCTCTCCCTTTGCATACATTTTAATCATCCCAGGCAGGGCTGGAACACACACACACTGTTGTACTGGGATGGGGCAGTGCCAGCAGAAACAAGCCACTACCCCTGGCCTCTGATGGAGCTTGTCCTAAAGAGCTGGAGGCCACTGAGCACTGAAGATCCTGTGTGGCCATGGCTGGTGTGGTGGGTTTGAAATCACACCCCCACCACACACACCCCCACAAAGCAGCTTGCCAGATTAGCTCAGCTGGAAGCCAATGAAGCTCTATTTGCAAGCAAACCCACAATCTAAGGTATGAAATGCAATGAATATGTACAAAATGCACAATATTGGCAGCTATTTACCATTTATAAACAATGCAAGACCCCTCTCCTCCCTCCCCCCCGGACATAACCAGGGGGCTACCCACAGCTTCCCCCTCCCTGCTCACTTCTCCCACCCTGCCAAAGGTAAAAGAGAGAGAGGGGAGCAGAGAGCAGCTGTGAGTGCTTCACAGCATCACAGAATTTCAGGGGCTGGAAGGGACCTCCAAAGCTCAGCCAGTCCTTCCCCCTGCCAGAGCAGCATCACCCACAGCAGATCACACAGGAACACATCCAGGCAGGTCTTGAATCTCTCCAGAGAGGGAGACTCCACAACCCCCCTGGGCAGCCTGCTCCAGGGCTCTGTCACCCTCACAGGGAAATAATTCTTCCTCCTGTTTCCATGGCACTTCCTCTGCCTCAGCTTCCACCACTGCCCCTTGTGCTGGCATTGGGCATCCCCCAGCAGAGCCTGGCTCCAGCCTCTGGGCATCACCCTGCACAGCTTTAGCGACAGCAATGAGGTCACCCTCAGGCTCCTCCTCTCCAAGCTCCAGAGCCCTCAGCTCCCCTCAGGCTCTCCTCATGAGGAAGATCTTCCACTGCCTGCAGCATCTTTGTGGCTCTGCACTGGACTCTCTCAAGCAGTTCCCTGAGGTCCTTCCTGACCTGAAGGGCCCAGAACTGGACACAAGATTCCAGCTGTGGCCTCAGCAGGGCAGAGTAGAGGGGATGGAGAACCTCTCTCGACCTACTCACCACAGCCCTTCTAATCCAGCCCAGGATGCTCTTGGCCTTCCTGGCCACCAGAGCACATTGCTGGCTTGTGGTCATCCTTCCATCCACCAGGACCCCCAGGTTCCTTTCCCCTTCCCTACTCTCCAGCAGGTCTATCCCCAACCTATCCTGGTGCATGGAGTTGTTCCTTCCCAGGTGCAGGACTCTCCCCTTGCCCTGGTTGAACTTCACTAAATTCCTCCCTGCCCAGCTCTCAGCCTGTCCAGGTCTGGCTGGATGGCAGCACAGCCTTCTGGTGTGGCAGCCACTCCTCCCAGCTTGGTGCCATCAGCAAACTTGCTGGTAGTGTCCTCTGTGCCCTCATCCAGGTCATTGATGACTATACTGAACAGCTCTGGTCCCAGTACTGACCCCTGGAGGGACTCCAGTAGCCACAACAAGAGCACAGCCAAGGTCAGCAAGCAACCAGCTGCTATCAGCTAGACTGAAGAAGCTCAAAAGAGAAAGAGTTAATTTATACAACGAACTTTATGCTGGCAATCAGCCCAGTAGGATAAGTTAGACCTCATGATTATTTTCCATCCTTTGGTGATCTATTTACATTCTACCACTTTTCTACTCAATCTGTGGGAAATTCTGGGCACAGCCTTAAAGTGTCACAGCTGGCCTGGGTAGAAAAATGTCTGGGGGCACTAAGTGGATCATTTAGGGGCATTTACATCAGTTTCCTTCATGTCTCTCTCGTTTTCTGGAGGCATTCTGGACATACATGAGCTGCCCAAACAGCAGCCAAAAGGGAGAAGTGCAGAGGGAGCTAAGGAGTGGTCATAAGAAAAATAACAGCAATGAGCAGAATAAGGCTAACATTAAAGAGAATGAGGAGAAGGGGAAGAGAAAGGAGGAGGAAAGAAAAGAGAAAGGAGGAGGAATGTGACAAGAGGAAGATGAAAAAGAAGAGAAAGATGAAATACAAAGAGAAAGAAGGAATACAAAAAGAAGAGAAAGAAGGAATACAAAAAGAAGAGAAAGAAGGAATACAAAAAGAAGAGAAAGAAGGAATACAAAAAGAAGAGAAAGAAGAAAAATAATGGGGGGAGGAAAGAACAAAGAAAAAAAGAGGAGAAAAAGAAGAGGAAATATTAAATTAAGAGAAAGAGGAGAACGAAGAAGAAGTAGAAGAAGAGAAGGAAAAAGAGAAGAAAAATAAGAGAAAGAAGAAACATTAAAAAGAAGAGAAAGAAGAGAATGAAGAAGTAGAAGAGAAGGAAAAAGAGAAGGAAAATAAGAGAAAGAAGAAACATTAAAAAGAAGAGAAAGAAGAGAATGAAGAAGTAGAAGAGAAGAAAAAAGAGAGGAAAAATAAGAGAAAGGGGAAATACTAAAGAGATAGAAGAGAATGAAGAAGTAGAAGAAGAGAAGAAAAGAAGAAAATAGAGAAGAAAAATTAGAGAAAGAAGAGAAAGAAGAGAAAGAAGAGAATGAGGAAGTAGAAGAAGAGAAGAAGAAAAAAGAGAATAAAAATAAGAGAAAGAGGAAATATTAAAAGAGAAAGAAGAAGAAGAAAGATCAGGAGAACAGAAGAAAAAAAAAGAAGGAAAAAAAAAGAAGAAGAAATAAAGAAGAGAAAGAGAGAATGGGGAAGAAAAATACGGAGAAAAGAAGAAAGAATAAGAAGAAGGAGAAGCAGCAAAAGAAAATTTAAAAAAGAAGGAAAAAAGAAGGAGAAAAAGAAGAGGGGAAAAGGAGAAGAAAAAGAGGAAAGGGAAGAAGAAAAATATGGAGAAAAGTGAAAAAATGAAAGAAAAAAAAAGGAGAAAGGAAGAAGGAGAAAAAGAAGATGAAAAAGAATGGAGGAGGAGGAGAAGAAGTCCAGCAGGGCTGGGGAGGTTCTGCTCCCCCTCTGCTCTGCCCTGCTCAGACCACAGCTGCAATCCTGTGTCCAGCTCTGGGCTCCCCAGGTCAGGAGAGACAGAGACCTGCTGGAGAGAGGCCAAGGGAGAGCCAGGAGGATGCTTAGGGGACTTGAGCATCTCCTCTGTGAAGAGAGACTGAGAGCCCTGGGGCTGTTTAGTCTGAAGAGGAGAAGGCTGAGAGGGATCTGATCAATGTCTATCAATAGCTGAGGAGTGGGGGGCAAGTGGAGGGGGCCAAGCTCTTTTGGGTGGTGCACAGGAATAAGTCAAGGACCAATGGAGACAAACTTGAACATAGAAGGTTTCAGCTCCACAGCATGAGAAACTTCTTTGGTGTGAGGGTGCCAGAGGCCTGGAGCAGGCTGCCCAGAGAGGTTGTGGAGTCTCCTGTTCTGGAGCCTTTCCAAACCCCACCTGGATGCATTCCTGTGCAGCCTCCCCTGGGTGATGCTGCTCTGGCGGGGGGGTTGGACTGGATGATCTCTGGAGGTCCCTTCCAACCTCTAATGTAGTGTGAGACTGTGAAATGATCAACTTCAGTGCTGAAAATCCAGCTCTTGAAACCTCTGGTGAAGCCTGCCAAGGGATAAAGCAGAGATGGTTCTGCTCCTTGTCTCAAGCTGCTGTCCTCCACGGCTGGGGCAGGAGCTGCGGTTGGACCCCACGTGGAAAACTGGGAAGGGACAGCCCAGGGTAGTGCTGGGGTCCCAGCCCTGGAGGGGTTTCAAAGCTGTGGTGCTGAGGGATGTGGCTCAGTGTTGACCTGACAGTGCTGGGCTAAGGGGTGGACTTGGTGATCTTGCAGGTCTCTTCCAGCCCAAATGACTCCGTGCTCCTCTGATTCTGCTCTGTGCCCTGAATCCTCCGTGCAGCCTTGGATGGCTGCCCACAGTGCTTTACCCCAGAAGGCCTCAGTGATAGGAACTCAGAGAGGAGAAGCAGGAAAACCCTTTGGTGCTGCCTGCAAGAACTTACTTTGGAGACAGAGCTGAACAGAATACAGAATTAACCAGGTTGGAAAAGACCTCAGAGATCACTGAGTCCAACCTATCACCCAGCACCATCTAATCAATTAAACCATGGCACCAAGGGCCTCATCCAGGCTCTTTTAAAACACTTCCAGGGATGGTGACTCCACTAGCTCCCTGGGCAGCACATTCCAAAGGGCATTCTCTCTCTCTGTGAAGCAATCAGCAGCTCAGCTTTCTCTTCCATTTCTCCTTTTTAAGGACAAGCTCATCAAGTGTCACTAAAGCCATCCATAACCTGATAGCAGTTCTGCCCCAGAGACATAGTTTCTGCTTCAGGAAACAATTCAAGCCTTGTTCCACCACTGCATGACTCAGAATCCCGGCATGGTGAGCGTGGGAAGGAACTTCTGGGGATCATTCTGCTCCAGCAGGGCACCCACAGCAGCTTGCACAGCAGCACTGTGCCCAGGGGGATTGGAAGCTCTCCACACAAGGAGACTCCACAACCTCTCTGGGCAGCCTGCTCCTGGCCTCCGGCACCCTCACAACAAACAACTTTCTCCTCCTCTTCACATGCAACCTCCTGGCTTCCACTTTGTGCCCACTGCCCCTTGGCCTGTCCCTGGGCACCACTCAGCAGAGCCTGGCCCCAGCCTCTTGCCCCCAACAGCTCCTTTGTCTCTTGCTGAGCATTGCTCAGCTCCCCTCTGGGGCTGCCTTTCTCCAGGCTCAGCAGTCCCAGGGCTCTCAGCCTTTGCTCCTCACACAGGTGCTCCAGGTCACTTCAGCACCTGTGTAGCCTCCCCCTGGACTCAGTTCTGAACTGGGGAGCCCAGACCTGGACCCAGTCCTTCAGCTGTGGCCTCACTGGGCAGCGAGGCCCAAGGGACAGAGCTGCTTTGCAGCAGTGTGCAGCAGGTTGGCTCTGCCTTGGGATAATTGATGGTCACTTTGCTGTGGAACCACTCTCAGGACATTTACTCCATGGATGTATTTCTTCACCTCAGTGTGAGGATGTCTGGAAAGAGTCAGGGAAACCATGGTTTGGCACAACAGCCCTGAGCAAGCTGTGAGCAGCAGCAGCAAGGGATGGGGCTGGGACAGGCAACCCCCCCAGGCAGACCCCATAGAAACACAGAGTTGTTTTGGGTAGACAAGGTTTCTAAGATCATTGAGTCCAGCCATCAGTCCAATACCTCTATGTCCCAACGTGCCATGGCCACGGGTTTCTTGAGTTCCTGCAGGGATGGTGACTCCACCACCTCCCTGGTCAGCCTGTTCCAGTGCCTGACTACTCTCAGGAAAGCTGTTTTTCCTAATCTCCATCTGGATGATCAAATCATAGAATCACAGCATTGTCAGGGTTGGAAGGGACCTCAAGGCTCAGCCAGCTCCAAGCCCCCTGCCATGGGCAGGGACACCTCACACTGCAGCAGGTTGCTCACAGCCACAGCCAGCCTGGCTGCAAACACCTCCAGGCAGGAGGCTTCCACCACCTCCCTGGGCAACCTGTGCCAGGCTCTCACCACACTCATAGGGAACAACTTCTTCCTCACATCCAATCTCAATCTCCCCACTTCTAGTTTTGCTTCATCCCCCCAGCCCTATCCCTCCCTGACACCCTCAAAAGTACCTCCCCAGCTTTCTTGTAGTCCCCTGCAGATCCATCTTCTGCTTATTTCCCCCTTGTTTACTCTCCACCATGGGCACATTTTTTTTCAACCTCCCTTCCAAGCTGTTTCCATTGTTCCAGGAACTCTTTCCTCCTCCTCTGGCTTGCTGCAGGCTGGACTTGGTCCAGCTGCAGGGTGTTGCTTGCGAGGGGATTTCCTTCAGCAAGGCTGCTCAGCTTTTCATCTCTGCCTGCCCTGACCCTTCGTGGCCCTTTCCTGGTGTCTCCTGTTCAAGAGCTTTGTTTGCCTTTTTAATTTGCTTGGGTTCCAGTCACAGTTTTACAACCAGCAGCATCATCTGTTCCCACCAGCTCTGTGGCTGTGCTCTCCTGGAGCCATGGAGGAGGTGGGAGCTGGGCACTTCAAAGGCACCTGGGACAACGTTTGGAGACTGTGTTTGCTTTCACCCTTAGGTTTGTTTGCAGAGCTTATCTTTTATCTCCCCTCCCCCTCCTTTTTTCTTTGCTGTATGCCCTGGGCAGGCACTCAAATGGTGGCCCCATAGCCAGTCTGCACCCAGGAGTTGCTTTGAGGTTGGCACAAGGGGAGGATGAGGATGATAGAATGGTAGTGGTTAGAAGAGACCTCTGGAGTCTAATCCCCCTGCTAGCACAGGAACGCCTCCAGATCAGGTTGCACAGGAATGCATCCAGGTGGGTTCTGAAGGTCTCCAGAGAAGGAGACATTGGCACAGGTAGCCCAGGGAGGTGGTGGAAGCCTCATCCCTGGAGGTTTTTGCAGCCAGGCTGGCTGTGGCTGTGAGCAAGCTGCTGTAGTGTGAGGTGTCCCTGCCCATGGCAGGGGGTTGGAACTGGCTGATCCTTGAGGTCCCTTCCAACCCTGACAATTGATGCTATGATCCTTTTTAGCCTTGTAAACTCAAGCAACAAGAGCCAATACAAACCATGTCATACTGGTGATTGAAAAGAGTTCTAATGAAATGTAGCTATAAGATTTAAACTCCCACTGGAGGTGGTGAATTCCTCTACCAGCTACTGGTCAAGGCCCATCTTGAAAGGGTGCTGGGCCACCTCATTTAAACTCTATTCTTACCCTGAAAGCTTGGACTAGATGAGCCTTGAGGTCCCTTCCGACCTGGAATTCTATGAATCTATGAGACTCCACAGCCTCTCTGGGCAGCCTGCTCCAGGGCTCCAGCACCCCTGAATTAAAGACATTTCTCCTGAAGATGTTGATGCTGAGGTCTGGGTTGAGGCAGATGAGTCTTTGGCATAAAAGGACTAGCTTTAAAATATCTGATAGACCTTTCTCCAAAGGACTTTGCCCAGATGGGCACAATCCAAGATGTCTTTGGATGCCATTGGTGTGCTTGGCTGGAGAGGCAGTGGGGCAGGGGTGGGGGAGTGAGGGTGTGAAATCTTGATCAAGGGTTTATAAAGTCATAGACTTGTCAGGGTTGGAAGGGACCTCAAGGATCAGCCAGTTCCAACCCCCCTGCCATGGGCAGGGACACCTCACACTACAGCAGCTTGCTCACAGCCACAGCCAGCCTGGCTGCAAAAACCTCCAGGCATGAGGCTTCCACCACCTCCCTGGGCAACCTGTGCCAGTCTCTCACCACCCTCATTGGGAAGAGCTTCTTCCTAACATCCAAGCTCAATCTACCCATTCCTAGTTTTGTTCCTTGCCTGGAAGCCTGGATACCCCCCGGCAGCCCTCCCCCAGGGTGGATGGGCTCTGGCAGGGATGTTTCAGTGCCCTGCTGAGGTGGCTGCCACCAGCTGACACTGCCAGGGCACAGGAGGAGCTGCTGGCTCTGTGGGGTTTGCTGCATCGCTCAGGGCAGCTGTGGTGCTCCAGGAGCACTACAGCACCAAAATGCTTCTGGTGGAGAAGCTTAGATTCCCTTTTTAAACCACCAAAACCTGACTTGCATGCTGCTGCAGGTTTGGGCTGGCTTTTCCCTCTCTTTTTAGGTTCTTATTTATTTTTTTTTTTAGCCAATCAGCTCTGTGATCATCTCAGGGCAGATCTCAGCATGCCAACTGTGAGGGCAGCAGCTGGATTGTCCTGTTCCCAACTCTCCAGTGGCGTTTCGAGCTGCCCAACGTGTTTGGCAGGGGATGGTGGCTGATGCTGAGGTAGAATAGAATAGATTACAATAGAATAGAATAGACCAGGCTGGAAGAGACCAACCTATCATTCAACACCACCTAATCAACTCAACCATGGCTCCAAGGGCCACATCCAATCCCCTCTTCAACACCTCCAATGCTGGTGACTCCACCACCTCCCTGGGCAGCCCATTCCAATGGGCAATCACTTTCTCTGTATATAGAATTTCTTCCTCACCTCCAGCCTAAACCTCCCCTGGCACAGCTTGAGACTGTGTCCTCTTGTTCTGCTGCTGGCTGCCTGGCAGAAGAGACCAACCCCCACCTGGCTACAACCTCCCTTCAGGGAGTTGGAGAGAGCAAGAAGGTCTCCCCTGAGCCTCCTCTTCTGCAGGCTAAGCAAGCCCAGCTCCCTCAGCCTCTCCTCACAGGGCTGTGCTCCAGACCCCTCCCCAGCTTTCTTGCCCTTCTCTGGACACTTTCCAGCAGCTCAACATCTTTCCTACACTGAGGAGCCCAGAACTGAACACAGGACTCCAGGTGTGGCCTAACCTGTGCAGTGTACAGGGGCAGAATGACCTCCCTGCTCCTGCTGGCCACACTGTTCCTGATACAAGCCAGGATGCCACTGTCCCCCTTGGCCCCCTGGGCACACTGCAGGCTCATGTTCAGCCTACCATGGACCTGCACCCCCAGGTTCCTTGACCCTGGGTGAATACAGAATACAGAATTAACCAGGTTGGAAAAGACTTCAGAGATCATCAAGTCCAACCTATCACCCAGCACCATCTAATCAACTCAACCATGGCACCAAGGGCCTCATCCAGTCTCTTCCTAAACACCTCCAGTGACGGTGACTCCACCACCTCTCTGGGCAGCACATCCTAGTGGCAAATCTCTCTTTCTTCCTAACATTCAGCCTAAGCCTCCCTGGGTGCTGGCACTCCTCCTCCCTGCCTGCCCACAGACTGGCAAAGGGGGCAGGGGAGTGGCATAGGCATTGTGAGGAAAAGGGCAGCTCTTTCCTGCCCGGTGTTCAGTGCCTGGGTTCCTGGATGGAAACTGGTGGCAGTGCCAACCTTTGTGCCAGTGTGCCCAAGTTGGGGCACAACCTGCTGTCCCCTGGCAGTGTAGATCTCATCTTTGCCACTGCTGGGGTCTTGCAGCCTTTATGCCCAGGCTGGCAGGTTGGGTGTGTGCAGAGGTGAGGTATTACAGCTATCAGCAGCTCCTGGCCAGTCACCAGTGGTGTTCCCCAGGGCTCAGCACTGGGGCCAGTTTTCTTTAACACCTTCCTCAGTGACCTGGGTGAGGGGATCCAGGAACCCTCAGTAAGTCTGCAGATGACACTAATTAGGCATAAGTGTTGATCTGGTTGAGGCTCTACTGAGGGACTTGGCCAGGCTGGCTGGATGGGACAAGGTCAGCGGGATGAGGTTCAACGAGGCCAAGTGCTGGGCCCTGCGCTTGGGTCACAACAGCCCCATGAATGCTCCAGGCTTGGGGTAGGATGGCTGGAAACTGCCCAGTGGAAAAGACCTGCAGGTGCTGGGGATTGACAGCAGCTGAACGTGAGCCAGGGTGTGCCCAGGTGGCCAAGACGGCCACCAGCATCCTGGCCTGGATCAGCAATGGTTCAGCCAGCAGGAGCAGGGCAATAATTGTCCCCCGCACAGGTGAGGCCACACCTTTAATCCTGGGAGCAGTTTTAGGCCTCACTCCAAGAAAGATGTTGAGGGGCTGGAGCAGGTCCAGAGGAGGACAATGAAGCTGGGGAAGGGTCTGGAGAATGGGGCTGGGGAGGAGCAGCTGAGGGAGCTGGGGGTGTTCAGCTTAGAGGGGGCTGAGGAGACCTCATTGCTCTCTACAAGTCCCTGAAGGGAGGTTGGAGCCAGATGGGGGCTTCTCTCTTCTCCCAAGGAACCAATGGCAAAATGAGAGAAAGTGGCTTCAAGATGCCCCAGGGCAGGTTTAGATTGGACATGAGGAACAACTGCTTCCTCCTGAGGGTTCTCCAGCCTCGGCCCAGGCTGCCCAGGGCAGTGGTGGAGTCGCCATGTCTGCAGGGGTCTCAAAGCTCTGTAGATGTGGTGCTGAGGGCCATGGTTTGGTGGTGTCCTGGCAGTGCTGGGTTCACGGATGGGCTTGGTCTTAAAGGTCCCTTCCAAGCAAAACCATTCTGTGATTCCATTTTACTGTGCACAAGGACAGCTGCCTATAGACATTGTGTATCAGGTACGGATACATACAGCACCTTCTAATCTAGCCTGGGCATTCCACTCCGTTGCATTCCAACCCTATTTCTATTCTATTTCTTTTCCATTCTACTCCATTCCATTCTGTCCCATTCCTTTTCTATCCCATTCCTTTTCTCCCCTATTTCTATTCTTTTTCCACTCCACTCCATGCCATTCCTTTTCTATCCCATCCCTTTTCTACCCTATTTCTATTCTATTTCTTTTCCCTTCCATTCCGTGCAGTGAGGTGGGGGATGGTCTGCTCTCTAGTCTCAGGTGACAGAAGGAGAGGAAACGGCCTGGAATTGTGCGAGGGGAGGGTTAGGTTGGAGATGAGGAACAATTTCCCTGCTGCAGGAGTGGTCAGGCACTGGCGGGGGCTGGCCGGGGAGGTGGTGGAGTCCCCGTCCCCGGGGGCGTTCAGGCGGCCATGGCACGGCGGGACACGGTCGGGCGAGCACGGCGATGTTTTGTTGACGGTTGGCCGCCAAGGCTCCGGAGTGGCCTCTGCCGTGGGCGTGCCCTGCTCCGGGGGCGTGCTCCCCCCGGCCCCGCCCGCGCTCGGTGCTTTCCCCGCGGCTGCCGCCGCTCCGCCTCCCGCCTCCCGCCGCGATGGCCCTGAACGGCCAGGAGCCCGACAGGTGAGCGGGGAGAAGGGTGCAGGCGGGGAATCGGGGGTCCTGCCTGCCTCCTGGGGCTCTCCCTAGCATCATCGGGACCCCCTCGCTTCCCCAGCCCTGCTCGGCATCCCTCCGACTCTCCTGCGCCCTTCCCCGCATCCTCCCGCCATCCTTGCGCTGCCTCCCTGCAGCTCCCTCCTCCCACCCCATGGCTCCCTGCACCCCCAGCTCCTTCTGCTCCTTTGCTCCCCTAGCTTCTCTCGGTGCTCCCCCACCCTCCCGACGGCCCCCCACTGCATCCTCCCTATCCCCCCAACATCCTCCCCAGCTAGCACCTGCATCCCCCAGCATCCTTCCATTTCCTCCATCTTCCCTTTACCACTCGCCCCCTGCATTGCTTCCAGATCCCCTCATCTTCCGCACCTTACTGGATCCCAATAAAGGATCCCTGCCTCCTTCCTTCTCCCCCAAAAAGGGAACTCCCCCCACAGCTCAGTTTTGGGGCAAAGAGCTCAGCCTTGCACCTGCACCGGGGGTTCCCAAAGCTCCCCCCGCCCCCCGTTCGGCATCCTCCGGCAGACAAAAGCGCCGAGCGAGCCAGCGGCGTTCCCGCCCCTGCCCCGACTGCGCTCCACCCCCGGGCTCCGTTCCCTAGGTCCCGCTCCGCCCCCCGCCCTGGGTTTCCCGTTCTCCTGGCCCCCAGCTCCGCCGGCCTCCCCTCCCCCCGCAAGGGGTCCCCGTTATTCCTCTCCCCCAGGGGTCCCTGTTCCCCTGGCCCCGCTGCACCCCCAGGGGTGCCGGTTGCAGCGGCCGCGCTACTCCCCTCCCCCGGCGGTCCGCGTTGCCCCGGCCCCACTGCTCCCCCCGTGGGTTCTGGTTCCCCCAGCCCTTTTGCGTCCCCGGGACTCCCCTCGGGGGGTGTTCCCTCAACAACCGGCAGCTGGGACCGTTTAGGATCGAGCCCGGTTTATCTTCTGCGGGGGCTGGGCAACCACATCCTGACCCTGTAGCTCTTGCAGGGCTGTGAGGCTAAAGCTGGGGAGATGCCCTCTCGCCCTCTTCTCATTAGTGGTGGAAAATAGTTCCTAATACTGAGTATTTTTGGGGCAGTCTTTTGTTCTTCCTGCTCCTCTGTTTCTAGCTCTGGAGGAGGGCAATGCGAGGGGTGGTGGAAGGCTTACACAAACAGCTCTTGGCTCAGGTCCTTTCCCTGGGGTATATGCAGCCTTGCTCCAGATCCTGCAGCTCCTAGGTCATTATTTATCTGTTTTGAAGATACAGTTTGGAAGGCATAACCCTCTTGTGTAACCTCCCATTTGTTTTTTAAGATCCAGTTTGGGAGCACCAATGCTGTTATGTAACCTCCTGCTTGTGTCCATGGTGGGAAACCTTTGCCCAGTTTCTCTGGTGTGGCTAGCTGGCCACAGCATTGTTTTCCCTGCTCTTGCTCCTCACCCAATACCCTTCTTGCTCTCATCTTTTCATCCAGGCCCTTTCCCTCCTTCCATCCTTTCATCCAGGAGCTCCCCTCCTTCCATCCTTTCATCCAGGAGCTCCCCTCCTTCCATCCTTTCATCCAGGAGCTCCCCCCTTCCATCCTTTCATCCAGGAGCTCCCCTCCTTCCATCCTTTCATCCAGGAGCTCCCCTCCTTCCATCCTTTCATCCAGGAGCTCCCCTCCTTCCATCCTTTCATCCAGGAGCTCCCCTCCTTCCATCCTTTCATCCAGGAGCTCCCTCCTTCCATCCTTTCATCCAGAACCCGTTTGCTTCAGGAGTTCAAGGGAGGTTCTCCTCCCCCTCTACTCTGCCCTGGTGGGGCTGCATGTAGAATCTTGTGTCTATTTCTGGGCTCTCCATTCCAAGAGAGACAGGGAACTGCTGGAGAAGGTCCAACAGAGAGCTATGAGGATGCTGAAGGGCCTGGAGTATCTCTGTGAGGAGCGAAGGGCCTGGAGTATCTCTGTGAGGAGCGAAGGCCCTGGGGCAGCCCTGGGGCTGTTGAGCCTGGAGAAAAGCAGCCCCAGAGGGGATCTTCTCAAGGATGAGGGCCAGAGGCTGGGGCCAGACTCTTGTCATTGCCAGTGACAGGACCGGGGGCAGCAGGCACACCCTGGAGCTCCCACCTGAGTAGGAGGAGACACTTTGTTGTGAGGGTGCTGGAGGCCTGGAGCAGGCTGCCCAGAGAGGTTGTGTAGTCTCCTTGTGTGGAGAGCTTCCAACCCCCCCTGGGCATTGTGCTGCTGGGCAAGCTGCTGTGGGTGCCCTGCTGGAGCAGGGGGTTGGACTGGGTGATCTCCAGAGGTCCCTTCCAACCTCCACCTTGCTGGGATTCTCTGATCCCTTGGAGTCACTGAGGTGGCTCCAGGATCCTTCAGCCTCCTCAAGCAGGGGCATAGATGCTCTTTGCCTGCCCCCATGGCATGCTGTTGCCATTCCAGCTGGGCACTGACCTGGCAGATGGGCGGAGCTATTTGCTCATGCCACCAGAGCAAAGGCGAGTTGGATGTCACCTGCTGGTCCGTGGTAACTGCTGCAATCCCCTTCCACAGCAGCAGCTTTTGTGGTGCTTATTCAGTGGTCCTGCAAGAAGGACCTTGTGGAGCCCTGTAGACCGCTCTGGGCAGGTTTCCAGGGCTGATCTTCACCCATGAATGACAGAGCCCTAGCACGTTTCTTCTTCTCAAGGGAAGGAAGCTTGGTCTGGTTTTGCCACAGGCCATGAATGTGTGATGGGCTCTGTTGGAGCCTCATCTGCATGTCTAAGCCGCTGTGTTTATCTGGGCTTTGTGTGCTGCTGAAGACCATTGGCTGGATGGCTCCCAAAGCCGACGGGTGCTTGGCACACACACCCTGGGCACTTGGCAAAAGGGCCCGGGGCTGAGGACTTGTGCCAGTGGGAAATGTGCAGCAGAGCCAGATGTCCTTGGCATGGCAAGAGTGAGAGCCAGGCCCGTGGGTGACGTTGGAGACAATTCATTACCAAGCCTCCCCCACTCCCAAGCTGCCTTGCAGCCTCTGGTTCCCTGCCAGAGGTTGGGACTGATGCCAGAGGGCAGGGCCGGGGCAATGTCGCCAGCAGGTCAAAGGAGGTTCTCCTCCCACTCTGCTCTCCACTAGAGAGGCCACAGCTGGAATATTGTGGCCAGTTCTGAGTTCCCCAGTTCCAGAGAGACAGGGAACTGCTGGAGAGAGTCCAGGGGAGGCTGCAAAGCTGCTGAGGGGCCTGGAGCAACTCTGGGAGGAGCAAAGGCTGAGAGCCCTGGGGCTGAGAGCCTGCAGAAGAGCAGCCCCAGAGGGGAGCTGAGCAATGCTCAGCGAGAGACAAAGGAGCTGTAGGGGGCAAGAGGCTGGGGCCAGGCTCTGCTGAGTGGTGCCCAGGGACAGCACAAGGGGCAGTGGGCAGAAAGTGGAAGCCAGGAGGTTGCATGTGAAGAGGAGGAGCAAGTTGTTTGTTGTGAGGCTGCTGGAGGCCTGGAGCAGGCTGCCCAGAGAGGTTGTGGAGAGCTTCCACCCCCCTGCGCATTGTGCTGCTGGGCAAGCTGGTGTGGGTGCCCTGCTGGAGCAGGGTGGGGTTGGACTGGGTGGTCTCCAGAGGTGTCTTCAGGCCTCCACCCTGCTGGGAGTCTGTGTGATGCCTACTTGTGTGCAGCTGGATCTGCTGATGTGTTTCCTGTCTTGTCTTCCAGTGGAGCCGAGTCCCTCTCCTCGGATGAGAAAGGTATGGGAATTTTGTCAGGTATGGTTTTGTTCCCTGGGGAGGGTCCATCCTGTGGGACTGAAATGACAATTTAACCACTGCTGCCTTTAAGAGTTGCATCTCTTTCAAGCTTCTCTCAGAACCATAGAATTATTAGGGTTGGAAGGACCAGCCAGTTCCAAGCCCCCTGCCATGGGCAGGGACACCTCACACTACAGCAGCTTGCTCACAGCCACAGCCAGCCTGGCTGCAAACACCTCCAGGCAGGAGGCTTCCACCACCTCCCTGGGCAACCTGTGCCAGGCTCTCACCACTCTCATGGGGAAGAACTTAGTCCTGACATCCCATCTGAATCTGCCCATTTCTGGCTTTATATCCCCCATCTGCTTTTGTCTTTACAGAAGTGGTGGCCAGCAGCACAGAGAGAGATGGCTCAGCGTTGGAGCAGCCAGCAGGTGAGCACCCAAGTGGCTGAGGCCTTTCCCTGCACATGGGAAAGCCACTGGTTCCCCACAGCATGTTAAAACCACCTTGGGGGCACTGCTGCAACTCCTCAACCCAATTGCTTTGCCATACTGGTGCCTCTTCAACTCAATTGGACAGAGCGAGTCATTAAAAGCTGTGTGTGACCCATCCCCATGAGTCACATCCCTGGTGGGGTGTCAGGTCCCATCAATGCTTTTCCCACCTCATGGACATGCCACCAAAAGCTGTAAGAGGGTGAGCTGGGATGTGCCATGGATGAAGCTCCAAAATGGCCCCAGATTGTGCAAAACATTAGAGCATCTTGAACATCTCATGGCTCCTTCAGGAGGGCCTGGGTCACCCCTCTGGGCCTCCTCTGTGTCTGGGATGTGATGCTCTGGTGCTCCTCCCTGTCTCAGGGTGCCTCAGTGGTTTCATTCTCTAATTTGCTGACCAAGCTGATGTGTCTAAACTCCTTGATGTGCCCCATCAGTAACCTGTGGCCTTGCTTTCTTTCATTCTGCCTTTGCCTAATGGGATTTCATTTCATTAAGGAGAGGACAGTTCGGAAAGCAGCTCCAGCAGCAGCTCAGAAGATGAGGCAGGTGAGCATTGCCTTCTGATGTCTGCTTTTGCTGCCTTTTGGAGGTGTCCCTTCAGCTCAAACCAGCTGCTCTCCATGGGGCTGGTCTCAGGGTTATTGGATCAGACTGGTGATTCAGTGGCTGTGTGCTGATGGCGTGCTCCAGGCTTGGGGAGGGGTGGTGGAAAAGGACCTGGGGGTGTTGGTCCCCAGCCAGCTGAAGATGAGCCTTGTGCCCAGGTGGCACCCAAGAAGGCCATCAGCCTCCTGGCCTGGATCAGCAATAGTGTGTGACCAGCAGGAGCAGGGCAATGATTGTGCTGGGCACTGGGGAGGCCACACCTCAAATCCTGGGTTCGGTTTTGGGCTCCTCACTCCAAGGATGTTGAGGGGCTGGAGCAGGGCCAGAGAAGGGCATCGAAGTGATCTGGAGAACAGGGCTGGTGAGGAGCAGCTGAGGGAGCTGGGGGTGGTCAGCCAGGAGAGGAGGCTGAGAGGAGACCTTCTGGCTCTCTCCAATACCCTGAAAGGTTGGAGCCAGGTCTCCCAGGTAACAAGTGAGAGGAACTGGCCTCAAGTTGTATCAGGGAAGGTTTAGGTTGGATGTGAAAAGCAATTTCTTCCCCTTGAGGCTTGTCAAGGCCTGGCCCTCACTGCCCAGGGCAGTGGTGGAGTCTCCATCCTTGGAGGGCTTTCAAAGCTGTGTAGATGTGGTGTGGATGAGGGCTATGGCTCAGTGGTGAGCTGGCAGTGCTGGGTTGATAGTTGAAATCAATGACCTTAGAGGTCTCTTCCAACTCAAACCATTCCATGGGGAGCAGAATGATGTTTTTGTGAGCTGTTGAGTTTTGAGCTGAGCAGCAGGAGGAGAGCAGCAGCTGATGCTGATACCATACCCAGACACCATACAGGCAGTTGGTTGTACACCACAGGAGTTGTCCAAACCCCAGGAGGCCGTAAATCTGCTTCAAAGCTGGCTGTTGAAGTGGCAAAACAGGATGGACAGGAAAAGAATGAGAGGAAATGCTTGCAGTTGATGAGGAGCTGCTGGGTTTGTGCTGACAGTGGTTACACCACTGGTGGTTTATTCTGGTTTCAGGCAACATTAATGGGCTGTGGGTAACTAATTGCAAAGCTTTTCCTCATCAGATGTGGATGGGAGGAGGTCAGGTGAGTGTCCTTTGTTCCTACCATCTCCTTTGGGAGGCATGAGGAAGCCAGCATAGGTTAAGGATGCTCCAGGATGGCAGGAGAGGGGCTGACAGCTGGCCCAGATGTCAGCTCTGTGTCTTTTGGGCAAAACAGATTTGCAGATTGCATTGGGTTGGAAGGGAGCCTCAAAGGTCACAAGGATGAGCAGAGGGCTGGAGCTGCTCTGCTCTGGAGACAGCCTAAGAGAGTTGGGGTTGTGCAGTCTGGGGAGGAGAAGGCTCCCAGGAGACCTTCTGGTGGCCTTCCAGGATCTGAAGGGGGCTGTAAGAAAGCTGGGGAGGGACTTTTGAGGGTGTCAGGGAGGGATAGGACTGGTGGGGATGGAGCAAAACTAGAAGTGGGGAGATTCAGCTTGGATGTTAGGAGGAAGTTGTTGCCCATGAAGGTGGTGAGAGCCTGGCACAGGTTGCCCAGGGAGGTGGTGGAAGCCTCCTGCCTGGAGGTGTTTGCAGCCAGGCTGGCTGTGGCTGTGAGCAAGCTGCTGTAGTGTGAGGTGTCCCTGCCCATGGCAGGGGCTTGGAGCTGGATGATCCTTGAGGTCCCTTCCAGCCCTGACAATTCTGTGATTCTAACCCCCTGGGGTCAGCAGGACACCTGCAGCTAGATCAGGCTGCCCAGGGCCACAGCAAGCCTGACTTGGTGGGCAGCAAGAAGTGGGGGTGCAAGGCTGCACTCATGGCCTAGAGCCTGTCTTGGTATGCAGGTGGAGCTCAGCATGGGGAGATGCTGGCTGGAGATGCCCCATGGCATGGGGGCTGCCACCCTGCAGCAGCTTGGGCACCAGCATGGCCATGGGAAGGAAGCCAAGGGTGCTGCCTGCCTGATGTTTTCCAGGCAGGGCAAGTTTTGCCTCCCACTCAGCTGCTTGCCAAGAGGCTGTTGATTGCCCAAGGTGACTTTGGGATGGCTTGGCTGTCGTCCCTGCTCACAGGAAGGGTGTTGGTGGGATGGGGAGCAGGAGCTGGCACCCAGCCCATCACCTTGGCACCACAGCTCTGCTGCAAAATCCACCCCTGGGGCTAGAAGTTTGGGCCTGGTGTGTTGTCAGTTTGCTCCCTTGGATGTTAGCAGGAGGGTTTGGCCACCCTTAAATCATTCTGGGGATCCATAGAATCATAGAATCACCCAGGTTGGAAAAGACCTCAGAGATCATCAAGTCCAACCTATCACCCAACACCTCCTGACAACTGAACCATGGCTCCAAGGGCCACATCCAATCCCCTCTTGAACACCTCCAGGGATGGGGACTCCACCACCTGCCTGGGCAGCACATTCCAGTGGCCAATCTCTCTGTATAGAACTTTCTCCTCACCTCCAGCCTAAACCTCCCCTGGCACAGCTTGAGACTGTGTCCTCTTGTTCTGCTGCTGGCTGCCTGGCAGAAGAGACCAACCCCCACCTGGCTACAACCTCCCTTCAGGGAGTTGCAGAGAGCAAGAAGGTCTCCCCTGAGCCTCCTCTTCTCCAGGCTAAGCAAGCCCAGCTCCCTCAGCCTCTCCTCACAGGGCTGTGCTCCAGACCCCTCCCCAGCTTTCTTGCCCTTCTCTGGATACCTTCCAGCAGCTCAACATCTTTCCTAACCTGAGGAGCCCAGAACTGGACACAGGACTCCAGGTGTGGCCTGAGCAGTGCTGAGCACAGGGCAGAATGACTTCCCTGCTCCTGCTGCCCACACTGTTCCTGATGCAGGCCAGGATGCCCTTGGCCTTCTTGGCCCCCTGGGCACACTGCTGGCTCCTGTTCAGCTGCTGTCAAGCAGTACCCCCAGGCCCCTTTCTGCCTGCAAACAGGCTGCTTACCTGCCTGCTGGTCCAGCTCCCACACCAGGTGGTTGAACTTTGCCCTTGGCATGATAAGTCTCATCCTGGACATGGGTGTTTCTTAACACTGTGAAAATTTCCTGTGGTTTGTGTCAGTGAGGTGCTTCTGGCAGAAGCTGCATCCTGGTGTTCACAGGAAAGTGTGTACAGAGACTTAGTCTTAGCAGTGTTCTCCATGGCTTCTTATTGGATCGTACAATCACTGAGCTTGGAGAAGACCTCTAGGATCAAGTCTAACCATCAGCCCAGCACCACCATGGCTGTTAAACCGTGTCCTGAAGTGCCATGGCCACACCTCCAGGGCTGGGGACTCCACCACCTCCCTGGGCAGCCTGTGCCAGTGCCTGACCACTCCTGCAGCAAAGAAATCGTTCCTCATGTCCAAATGTTGTGGTGCAACCCAAGGGAGGTTTGCAGGGAGCACCATTTCGTGTTTGTTGGGGGTTTGTGATGCTTTTTGAGGGCAAAGCCTGTTGTGGGGTTATATAAAATCCTCCTGTTCAGTTATGGTCACCACTGGGAAGGGTTTGTGAGTCCAGCTCTGGAGTGCTCAGCACAGCACAGGCAGGGACCTGGTGGTGCAGAGAGAGAGGAGCAAAGAAATTGTTCCTAACAGCCAACCTAAACCTCCCCTGGTGCAACTTGGGACCATCCTCAGGTTGCTGAGGGTCCCTCCTGTCAGCATAGTGGTAGTTACTTGAAGGTTCTGAAGGGTGAGTGCCCTGTGAGCAGAGGCTGAGAGCCCTGGGGCTTTTTAGTCTGGAGAGGAGAAGGCTGAGAGGGATCTGATCAATGTCTATCAATAGCTGAGGGCTGGGGGTCAAGAGGGAAGGGACAGGCTTTGCTCAGCTGCACCCCGGGATAGGGCAAGGGGCATTGGATATAAACTCCAGCACAGGAGGTTCCACCTCACCATGAGGAGGAACTTCTTCACTGTGAGGGTCCCAGAGGCCTGGAGCAGGCTGCCCAGAGAGGTTGTGGAGTCTCCTTCTCTGGAGCCTTTGCAGCCCTGTCTGGATGTGGTCCTGTGTGACCTGTGCTGGATTCTCTGCTCCTGCTCTGGCAGGGGGGTTGGACTGGAAGATCTCCAGGGGTCCCTTCCAACCCCTGACATCCTGTGAGCCTGTGAATGTGTGAGCAGAAACCCACTGGAGGCTGAGACACTTCCAACTCATTTTTGTAGCTGAAGAACAGGAGGAGGAGGAGGAAGAGGAGGAGGAATTGCCACCGCGCTGCGATGAATCAGGTAGCGACAGGTCTCTCGAGGGCTGCCTTAGGCTGCCTTGCCTTTTTTTCCCTCAGAGTGTTTTAATTCTTTGCTTTTCATGAGCTGATTTCCTCTTTCCTCCCCAGGAGTGAGCTGCCTGCCAGCCTGCCACCACTGCAGGAAGGAAAATGTAGGTTTTTACCAACCCAGCCCCTGGATCTGTTTTCCCCACGCGCCGTCTCTGCAAATCATCCTTCTGCTCTGTCATCTCCTCTTTAAATGTGCTTGTTTGCAGGAGCAGAAGGAGCAAGTGACCCCAGGATGCTGTCTGGAGGACAACATGTGTATGGATTTGTTTCTAGTGTAATGGGTCTGTGTCTGCATCGTTCCCCTCAAGACGCTTCCCTCTTGGGTTTAAGTGGCAAGAAACCCAACTCGCCGCACAAAGACCTTTGGAGTTCTACCAGAAGATGTCCCCAAACCCTTCCAAGGGAAGAGCTGAGCAGCTGCCTGGGCTGCCTCCAGAGCCTGGGCCAAGAAAGCTCTTAGGATGGCTTCCTGCCTGCCTTGTCTTGCTGCAGCAATTACCAGCAGGCACATTTTTTAGTGCTTATTTCAGTCTGGAGATGCATGAAGGGTCTTGCCCTGCTTCTCAGGAGCACTCATCCTCCTGGTTTGCATTGACCTTGTGAGGAGGATCCCCAGAGAGGTCCATGCTCACCAGAGGGGTTGTGGAGTCTCCTTCTCTGGACACTTTCAGGACCCATCTGGATGCATTTGTGTGTGACCTGCACTATATTCTCTGGTCCTGCTCTGGCAGGCGGCTTGGACTCAAAGATCTCTGAAGGTCCCTTCCAACCCCTAACATCCTGTGAACATCCTGTGATCCTGTTTTTCTCTGCCTTCCAACTCTGGGCTTCCTTTCTGTGGTTTGGCAGTTGTCATCAGGGAGTGATGCTGGTGTTCTCCATCTAGGATGTTGGTACTATCAGCCTGTGGTGTTCTCCATGTGTAATGTTCAGAGAACCCCAGGCTGGTTTGGGTTGGAAGGGATCTCGAAGATCATAGAATCAATAAGGTTGGAAGAGACCTCAGAGATCATCAAGTCCAACCTATAATCATCCTGTGCCAAACACCTGCCACGGGCAGGGATGCCTCCCACCAGCCCAGATTGCTCAAGGCCTCATCCAGCTTGAGCTTGAACACCTCCAGGGACATCCCTGGACAACCTCTTCCAGTGTCTCCCCACCCTCACGTTGTGCATGTGTGATGCTGTCCATGTGGAAATGTCTGTGTGTGAGGTTGGTGTTGCTGTTGACCTATTCCTGCAGGTGCTTTGGTTTGTTGTCCATGCAGGATGTTGCTGTTGTCTGTGTTTGCTTCTCCATGCAGGTTGTTGCTGTTGACCTTTTCCATGCAGGTTGTTGCTGCTGTCTGTTTGCTGTTGGCCTTCTCCATGCAAGTTGTTGCTGCTGTCTGTGTTTGCTGTTGACCTTCTCCATGCAGGTTGTTGCTGTTGTCTGTGTTTGCTTCTCCATGCAGGTTGTTGCTGCTGTCTGTGTTTGCTGTTGACCTTCTCCATGCAGGTTGTTGCTGTTGTCTGTGTTTGCTTCTCCATGCAGGTTGTTGCTGCTGTCTGTGTTTGCTGTTGACCTTCTCCATGCAGGTTGTTGCTGTTGTCTGTGTTTGCTTCTCCATGCAGGTTGTTGCTGCTGTCTGTGTTTGCTGTTGACCTTCTCCATGCAGGTGGTTGCTGCTGTCTGTGTTTGCTGTTGACCTTCTCCATGCAGGTGGTTGCTGCTGTCTGTGTTTGCTGTTGACCTTCTCCATGCAGGTGGTTGCTGCTGTCTGTGTTTGATGTTGACCTTTTCCATGCAGGTTGTTGCTGCTGTCTGTGTTTGCTGTTGACCTTCTCCATGCAGGTTGTTGCTGCTGTCTGTGTTTGCTGTTGACTTTCTCCATGCAGGTTGTTGCTGCTGTCTGTGTTTGCTTCTCCATGCAGGTGGTTGCTGCTGTCTGTGTTTGATGTTGACCTTTTCCATGCAGGTTGTTGCTGCTGTCTGTGTTTGCTGTTGACCTTCTCCATGCAGGTTGTTGCTGCTGTCTGTGTTTGATGTTGACCTTTTCCATGCAGGTTGTTGCTGCTGTCTGTGTTTGCTGTTGACCTTCTCCATGCAGGTTGTTGCTGCTGTCTGTGTTTGCTGTTGACCTTCTCCATGTGTGATGTTCCTCTTGCCCATGTGTGACCCTGACCTTGCCCATGTATGCTGTTGGCTCTGAGCTCAGTGGGAGCCAGGCTGAGCCCTTCATGTCAGGGCAGCTGCTTTGTTTGCAGGAAGTGTTCTGCAAAGCAGTTCAGTGCAGTTACTTTGCACATGCCGGCTGCATGTCCTCCTGGCCAGCTTTCAAGGCTCCAGGGATGGTTTAAGCCTAGAAATTGGAGGGGGAAAAAAAACAACCTACTTGGTTTGGCTTCTGTGCTGTTCAGATAAAGTTCCCTCTTCCTGCTGGGGTGGGAGTTTTATCTGTTGTCCCCTGCTAACCACATTGTTCTGATGGGATTTACTGAGTGGTGGAAACAAACCTAACTGGGTCCCTCTTGCCCCTGACAGGGTGCAGCTGGATGGAGAAGGCACATACCAGTGCAGCCTCACTGGGCTGATCTTTGAGGTGACAGGGGCTGTCAAAATCACATATTCCCTCTTGTCCTGGAGCAAATATGCCAGCCTGGTGAAGAAGCCCTGGATTGTGGGTGGCCCTCTCTTCGACGTGCGCTGCGACTTGGCCTCCGCTCTCTCCTCCATCCAGTTTCCCCACTCCCTCTGCCTGGCTGGTGAGTGCTGCCTGCTGGCCCAGTGGGGCTGGGAGGTTGGAAGGGGCCGCTGGGGTGGCTCCCCCAGCGCTGAGATGCCCCCCATGTCCCCGCAGATCACGGTGCTGGCATGGCCTTCAAGGTCCTGCACATCAAAGGGCAAGAGGCAGCCATAGAGCCCACGGCCGAGTACTCGGCGTCACACGTGAAGTGGGTGGTGAGCTCTCTGTCACCAGTGGGACCTCTCCTCCAGAGCCAGGAGCCAGTGCAGTACCATGGTGCTGTCATCCTCTACAAAGTGGTTGACCCCCACCCCTCCCTGTCCTTCCGGGTCTACGTGGCTACCAACAACGACTCCTTTATAAAGGTAGGAGCCGCCGTGGGCTGCTGTGGCCCAGCAGTGCTGGCAGGGCTGCTTGGTGGAGCTGCTCCCTGCAGCATGGCTGTGAGGGGGAGATGCTCCTTGTCACCCCACTGTTTGCATGCAGTAATAATAAATATTATGTCTATGATCTGGAGCAGGCTGCCCAGAGAGGTAGTGGAGTCTCCTCCTCTGGAACCCTTCCAGCCCTGTCTGGATGTGTTCCTGTGGGACCTGTGCTGGGTTCTCTGCTCCTGCTCTGGCAGGGGGCTCGGACTGGAAGATCTCTGGAGGTCCCTTCCAACCCCTATCATCCTGTGTTCTATTATATATGGTGTTTATTATACAGGCTAAAGGGTGAGGGGGCAAGAGGCTGGGGCCAGACTCTTGTCAGTGGTGGCCAGGGACAGGACAAGGGGCAGTGGACACAAAGTGGAACCCATGAGGTTCCATCTGAATAGGAGGTAAAAACTCTTTGGTGTGAGGGTGCTGAAGGCCTGGAGCAGTGTTGTTTTTCTCCCCCCAGTTCAGGGGCCATTGGGTGAGGAACGAAGGCAGGAACCCTGCTGCCAGATAGGAGACTCCAGAAATGCAGAGAGCAGAGAAGCTCAGAAGCCCTCCCACAAGTCCTTCACTGCTGCAGTGTAGCATTCCCAGCATCACAGAGTCTCAGAGGCCCACCTACAGCAGAAGTCCTGGAAGCCCTTAACAGAGGAAGTCCTGAGCATGTCCCCAGCAGCATCCCTGCACTGAAGCCCTGACCAGAAGCAGCAAACTGACAGAAGCAGCAGTCCCCAGCAGCCCCAACCCCCAGGCTGCTCCTAACCCAATCCCTAACCCAGTGACTCTTGCTCAGGGTGGCTGCTTCTATGCTCTGTTATCAGTCCCTTAACCAGTGAAACCCAACCACATCTAGAAGCTAAAATCCTCCCAATGAGAGGTGCCAGCAGGGCAGGGAGGTGACTCCTGCAGCCTGTTCCAATCCCGGGCTGCCAAGGTGAGGCTGTTGCTCTTGGCACCCATGGAATGTGATTGTTTTGCTCTGGGCTGCTGAGGAATTGGTGAGCTAAGGATTCCTGCCCTCTGCAGGTGGCCAGCAGCTGCCCTCAGAGCAGTGGCTGCAACAGAGCAGGCTGCCCAGAGAGGTTGTGGAGTCTCCATGTGTGGAGAGCTTCCAACCCCCCTGGGTGCTGCTGGGCAAGCTGCTGTGGGTGCCCTGCTGGAGCAGGGGGTTGGACTGGGTGATGTCCAGGGGTCCCTTCCAGCCTTCACCACTGCACTGCATTCTGTGATCTATCTAATGGTGCTCTGCTCAGTTGCACCCTGGGATAGGACAAGGGGCAATGGATGGAAACTCCAGCACAGGAGGTTCCACCTCAATATGAGGAGGAACTTCTTCACTGTGAGGGTCCCAGAGGCCTGGAGCAGGCTGCCCAGAGAGGTTGTGGAGTCTCCTTCTGTGGAGCCTTTCCAGCCCTGTCTGGATGTGTTCCTGTGTGACCTGTGCTGGATTCTATGCTCCTGCTCTGGCAGGGGGGTTGGACTCAGAATACAGAATCAACCAGGGTGGAAAAGACCTTTGAGATCATCAAGTCCAACCTATCACTCAACACCATCTGATCAACTAAACCATGGCACCAAGGGCTTCATCCTGTCCCTTCCTAAAGACTTCCAGTGATAGTGACTCCACCACCTCCCTGGGCAGCCCATTCCAGTGGCGGTGTTCAAAAAGGGATTGGCTGTGGCACTTGGAGCCATGGTTTAGTTGTCGAGAGGTGTTGGGTGATAGGTTGGACTTGATGATCTCTGAGGTCTTTTCCAACCTTATTGATTCTGTGATCACAGAATGTTGGGGGCTGGAAGGGACCTCCAGAGATCATTCAGTCCAATCTCCCTGCCAAAGCAGCATCACCCAGGAGCACATCCAGGTGGGGTCTGGAAAGTCTGCAGAGAAGGAGACTCCACATCCTCTCTGGGCAGCCTGCTCCAGGGCTCTGTCAGTAGCTGAAGAAGCTTATCTGGTGGGGGTTGAGGATGATGGGCCAGAGGAATGCCCAAGGAGCCCCATCAAGGTTTTCAATGTGCTTCAGCAAGGCACCTTTCAAACCCTTGTTTTTACACTTCAGGACATCTCAAGAGCTGTGAAACATTCCAACAAGAAATTCATTAAAATTGACAAGCCACCTGTGTGCCAAAAGTTACTTCAGAATGGAAAGAGATACAGATTGGTGTGTGAGCCAGAAGCTGAGGTCACTCCAGAGGTAAGTCCCTCACAGGGTGCTCCTCCTGGGCATTGCAGCTTCAGCAGAGGCATGGTACAAAGGTTTGGACACTTCTAAGGTTCAGCTGGGCAGGATTCATCTTCTTTAGACCATGCTGTTCTCCAGGAGTCTTCAGAAAGACTTCTCTTGAAGTCCCTTCTAACCTGGGATTCTGAGATGGGTTAGCCTGGAGAAAAGGAGGCTGAGGGGAGACCTTCTGGCTCTCTGCAGCTCTTTGGAAGGAGGTTGGAGCCAGATGGGGGTTGGTTTCTTCTCCCAAGGAACAAGCAATAGGGCAAGAGGTAATCATAGAATCATAGAATGGTTTGGGTTGGGTTGGAAGGGACTTCCAAAGGTCATCCAATCCAACTCCCCTGCAGTGAACATCCTCCCTTAGCTCAGGCTGTCCAGAGCCCTCTTAAGCCTGATCTTGAATATCTCTTAAGGATGGGACCTCAACTACTTCCCTGGGCAACCAGTGCCAGTGTTCCACCACCCTCATAGCAAAGAACTTCCTCCTAACGTCCAGCCTAAATCTGCTCTTCTCTGATTGCCTGAAGTTGCACCTGGGGAAGTTAAGGTTGGGCATGAGGAACAATTTCATCTCCCTGAGGGCTGTCAAGGCCTGAGCCAGGCTGCCCAGGGCAGTTGGTGGAGTCCCCATCCCTGGAGGGGTTTCAGACAGTGTGGACATAGCACTTCAGGGTGTGGATTGGTGGGCATGGTGGTGTGGGGTTGATGGTTGGACTTGGTGACTTTAGAGGTCTTGATACTTTGAAAATGGCTTTGCCTGTATGTTCCTGCACTGCATTAGGGGCATCTTCCACATGCTGCAGAAGGCATTTGCCTCTTGGTGTCCTAAAACCTTGGGGTGGGGTCCTCTAGGGGTGGGGTCCTCTAGGGGTGGGGAATCTTGATGCTAAAGTCAAGGACAGCAGAGCTCTGGGGAGGTTGGAGCAGGGCTCTGTGCCCGCAGCCAGATTCCTCCTCTTTGCCCTCTGGCTGGGATCAGTGTTTATTGTTAACACATTTGCACTGCCCAGGAAATTGAGTTTGTTGATGGCTCCCTCTTGAAACTGAAAAGTTACATCGAGGTCTATCTGGAGAAACCTGATGACTTCACCTTGTCCTTGGTGGAGCTGGAGTCGGAGGCGACCGTGTGGAAAGCCAAGCTGCGAGAGAGTGAGTTGAGCCTTTGGTCTTCCAACCTGCTGAGAAGGGGCAGGAGTTTGGGTGTCACTCAGCCTTCACATGCATAGAATCACAGCATTGTCAGGGTTGGAAGGGACCTCAAGGATCAGCCAGCTCCAAGCCCCCTGCCATGGGCAGGGACACCTCACACTACAGCAGCTTGCTCACAGCCACATCCAGGTTGCTCATAGCCATAGCCAGCCTGGCTGCAAACACCTCCAGGCAGGAGGCTGCCACCACCTCCCTGGGCAACCTGTGCCAGGCTCTCACCACCCTCATGGGCAACAACTTCTGCCTAACATCCAAACTCAATCTCCCCACTTCTGGTTTTGTTCCATCCCCACCAGTCCTATCCCTCCCTGACACCCTCAAAAGTCCCTCCCCAGCTTTCTTGGAGCCCCCTGCAGATCCTAAAAGGCCACCAGAAGGTCTCCTGGGAGCCTTCTCCTCTCCAGCCTGCACAACTCCAACTCTCTCAGGCTGTCTCCAGAGCAGAGCAGCTCCAGCCCTCTGCTCCTCCTCGTGGCCCTTCTCTGGACACCTTCCAGCACCTCCAGATCCTTCCTGGCACAGAGGCTCCAGAGCTGGACCCAGAGCTCCAGCTGTGGTCTCAGCAGAGTGGAGCAGAGAGGCAGAATCCTCTCCCTGGCCCTGCTGGCCACACTTCTCTTGCTGCAGCCCAGGCTCTGCTTGGCTCTCTGGGCTGCAAGTGCTGACTGCTGGCTCCTGTTGAGCTTCTCCTCCCCCAGCACCACCAAGGCCTTTTCTTCAGGGCTGCCCTCAAGCCAGTCCCTGCCCAGCCTATATTGGTGCTTGGGATTGCCCCAACCAATCTAAATCCCTGCTGATAAAAGAAATCAGGAGGTTTGGAGCTGGGAAGAACTAAAAACACAGAGAAGAGCTCCAGGAGGTTGTGTAGGGCATGCTGCAATGATCCTATGAGCAAAGAGGAGGAGGTTTTGGGGCTGTGGATGTGTGGGATGATGTTCCACCTTGGTTTTCCTTGCTGGGAATCTCTGTTTCTGGTGCATATTATGGCTGATGTGCTGCAGCACTTTGGATTCAAAGGGGGGAAAATAATCATCTCATGATAGGAAATTTTAGCTGAGTAGCTGGGCAGCTGGGGTTTGTGCCTCAGGGTTGTTGGGGGATGGGTGCCACCAATGGGAATTCCTCCTTCACCTTGTGTGTCTCCTGCAAACTCTTTACCAGGTGACTGGATCCATTATGACCAGAACAAGAATGAGCAGAAGAGGAGCACAGGCAGTAAGTCTTGGTCCTTATTCTCTGCCCAGCTTGCTTGCTGCTGTAGCTCAGGAGATAAGAGTGGACCTGACATCACCTCCTGCTTCCTCCTTAGGTGTCAAGAAAAGAAAACCCTCTTCAGCAGAGGAGCCCTGTCACAAAAAGCAAAGGACTGGCCACCCTCCAGGTGCTGTCTGCTTTAAAATAGCTGATTTAAGGCTTTGGTTGTTTTGTTTCCTTTGGTGCTTGTAGCTCAGGAACAGTGCTGGGTCTGGTCCTGTTCAATGTCTTCATCAATGACATTGAGGGGACAGCCAGCCAGCCAGAGGCTTTTCCTGTCCTTTCCACCACATCCAGCAATTCCCTCTGGTTTCCTTCCTGTCTTTCCTGGCTCAGAGTCCTGCTCTCTCCTTATTTGCTCTTCTACTGCAAGGAGCAACCAGTCCCTGCCTTTTAGTTAAGAACTAACATCCCTGTGAGCAATTACTTGTGGGCAAGCTCAGGAGGTGTGGGACAGAAGAGCAGACAGTGAGAGGGATCAGGAGCTGCTGACACAACAGAGTGCAAAGAGTGGTGGTCAGTGGTGCCAGGTCCAGCTGGAGAGCTGTGGCCAGTGGAGTCCCCCAGGGATCAGTGCTGGGTCCAGTGCTGTTCAACATCTTCATCAATGACACTGATGAGGGGAGAGACAGACAGACAGAGTCTGCTCAGCAGGTTTGCTGAGGGCACCTCTCTGGGCAACCTGGGCTAGGGTCTCACCACTCTGTGTCCAAAATTTCTCCCTTCTCTGTAGCCTGCATCTCCCTCTTTCAGTTCACACCGTCCCTCCTTGTCCTGCCACAACAGGCCCAGCTCAAAAGCCTGTCCCCAGCTTTCTGATCAACCCCTTTAGGTATTGAAAGGCCACCAGAAGGTCTCTCTGGTGCCTCCTCTTCTCCAGGCTGAGCAGCCCCTGCTCTCTCATCCTGTCCTTGTAGGAGAGCTGCTCCAGCTTTCTGCTCAGCTTTGTGGCCCTCCTGGATGCTGTCCTCTTCATGAGCTGGGCTTCTTGGTCCTTCAGCTGCTGTTCTCCAGTGCTTGGCTCTGACCTTGCTGCATAGTCTCAGCGATCCCCTCTGTAACTCCATGAATCATCTTAATAAAACCTTAATCCCATGTCCCCAGGCCACAGACAGAGCCAGTAGTGGAACTGGGTTAGAGGTTCAATGAGAAGAGTGATGTTAGCTCTTTTATTTCTGCCCTGTGTCTTTTCAGATGGAGCTGAAACAAAGAACTTGACAGACCAGCAGCTGATGGTGATCGCCAAGTTGTTTGGAAGGCAGTGGAGGGAGATTGCCATTGAGTGTCTTCAGATGGAAATGAAAGACATTGAGCAGATTCAGGAAACAGAGGAAGAAGTTAATATGCAGAAATTCCTGGTGCTGAGCAAGTGGAGAGACAGAGAACAAAGCAAGGGCACAGCAGAAGCTCTGTACCGGAGCCTCCGTGACAAAGCATCCTATGAGATCCTCCAGGCCCTGCAAGGTATCACCTCCGTGCTGCTTGGTTTGGGGACATCAGCATGCTTCAGAGGTGGCCTAAGAGTTCATGTCAGAAAGCTCACCAGCAGCCTGGTGCTTGCATTCCTACACAGGCCAAAGTTACACCAGACTAGAATAGAATAGAATAGAATTAACCAGGTTGGAAAAGACTTTCAAGATCACTGAGTCCAACCTATCACCCAGCACCATCCGATCAACTCAACCATGGCACCAAGCACCCCATCCAGGCTCTTCCTAAACACCTCCAGGGATGGGGACTCCACCACCTCCCTGGGCAGCACATCCCAGTGGCCAATTACTCTTTCTGGAAAGAACTTCTTCCTCACCTCCAGCCTAAACCTCCCCTGGCACAGCTTGAGACTGTGTCCTCTTGTTCTGGTGCTGGCTGCCTGGCAGAAGAGACCAACCCCCACCTGGCTACAACCTCCCTTCAGGGAGTTGAGAGAGAGCAAGAAGGTCTCCCCTGAGCCTCCTCTTCTGCAGGCTAAGCAACCCCAGCTCCCTCAGCCTGGCCTTCTTGGCCCTCTGGGCACACTGCTGGCTCATCATGTTCAGTCTACTATCAACCACTACCCCCAGGTCCCTCTCTGCCTGGCTGCTCTCCAGCTACTCTGACCCCAGCCTGTAGCTCTGCCTGGGGTTGGTGTGGCCAAAGTGCAGCACCTGGCACTTGGGCTTGTCCAGTGCCTTCCTGTTGGACTCTGCCCATCTGTCCAGCCTGGCAAGGAACATTCACTACTCCTTAATCAAAGTGGTTGGCCTGGATGGTCTCCAGAGGTGCCTTCCAACCCCCACCACGCTGGGGTTCTGTGGCCAGCTGTGGGCTGCACTGAGCTGGTGGCTCAGGGTATTTCCTACCCAGGAGAGCAGCTCTCTGATGGTATCTCTGCAAAGCCCTGTGAGGAGAGGCTGAGGGAGCTGGGCTTGCTTAGCCTGGAGAAGAGGAGGCTCAGGGGAGACCTTCTTGCTCTCTCCAACTCCCTGAAGGGAGGTTGGAGCCAGGGGGGGTTGGTCTCTTCTCCCAGGCAGCCAGCCAGCAGCAGGACAAGAGGACACAGTCTCAAGCTGTGCCAGGGGAGGTTTAGGCTGGAGGTGAGGAGGAAGTTCTTCCCAGCCAGAGTAATTGGCCACTGGGATGTGCCCAGGGAGGTGGTGGAGTCCCCATCCCTGGAGGTATTTAGGAAGAGCCTGGATGAGGCCCTTGGTGCCATGGTTTGGTTGATTGGATGGTGCTGGGTGATAGGTTGGGCTCAATGATCTCAGAGGTCTTTCCCAACCTTGTTGATTCTCTGATAGCTCGAGGCTATGGGCAGAGAAGATGTCTTCTTGGTTTTTAATGGATTTATTATCCATGCTGAACATCACAACAACTTCCAGAGGTCAGGTAACCCCTTCTGTGTTTGTGCCTCTTCCTTTCTGCAGGGTTCTCTGCTGGCTGCTGAGCTGGCCCAGCCGCAGCGGCCAGAGGGCGTTGGGAGCTTCCTCAACTCCATGCTCTGCTCCAGCTGCTTCCCTGGGCTCTCACTGACCTTCAGGCTGCAAGGGGCAGACCCCAGCGCTCAGCAGAAACTTTAGGCAAGAGCTGCGCACGAACTGTGGTGCGGAAATAGCCCACCCGAGGCTGTCAGGAGCCGCGGCTCACGTGGTGGATCCGCGGCCGGCAGCGCCGCGCCTGGCGTGACAGGAAGCCCCGCGCCCGCTTCGCTCTGCTTCGAGCCGGACCTCCGAGCGGCGACCACTGGAAGAAACCACTCTGCCGGCCTCGGGGCCCTGCTGCCTGCCTACCAATGGGTTTATTTGCATCAGGGAAAGAGAGGGTGAAAAGTTAGGTGGAAGCTTCTCACCCCCTCCCAACGCTAGCCCGACCTGCCCCAATCATGAGGTGCTTGGTGTTTGGCACAGATCATTCAGGGAGTTCCTTTTGTGTGATCACTGTTCATGTACACAAGGACTGTACAGACCTCTGGCCCCTCCCCCCGCGCGCCCGTGGCCCTTCCCCGCCACTGCCTGCGGCCCTTCCTCCTGCGTGCCCGTGGCCCTTCCCCCTCCCCCTGCCTGCCGTCCTTCCCCCTCCGCGCCCGCGGTCCTTCCCCCCCCCCTTGCCCGCGGTCCTTCCCCCCCCTTGCCCGCGGTCCTTCCTCCCCCCCCTTGCCCGCGGTCCTTCCCCCCCCCCCTTGCCCGCGGTCCTTCCCCCCCCTTGCCCGCGGTCCTTTCCTCCCCCCCCTTGCCCGCGGTCCTTTCCTCCCCCGCTTGCCCGCGGTCCTTTCCTCCCCGCTTGCCCGCGGTCCTTTCCTCCCCCCGCTTGCCCGCGGTCCTTTCCTCCCCCCCGCTTGCCCGCGGTCCTTTCCTCCCCCCCCTTGCCCGCGGTCCTTTCCTCCCCCCTTGCCCGCGGTCCTTTCCTCCCCCCGCTTGCCCGCGGTCCTTTCCTCCCCCTTGCCCGCGGTCCTTTCCCCCCCCCCCTTTGCCCGCGGTCCTTTCCCCCCCCCCCTTGCCCGCTGTCCTTCCCTCCCCCTGCCTGTGGACCTGTTTCCTACACCCCCAAGGACTGGTTTCCTGGGAGCACCAGTAGGAGCTCTAGGCAGCTGGGGATGTTCCCCAGGAATCATTCTTCTTTGCCCTGTTCTGTCTCAATTCTTCTGAGATCGTTTTGTTGTGTTGTATAATTTAATTTTTTTTTTAATACTATTTCTTTTTTTAGCTTTTGTATTTTGGTTTGTTTGATAAACTTTTTATACCTTTTTACTTGATGGATCTGTTTCTTTTCATCTGGACTGGAACCAGCTGCTGGCAGCTAAAATGGGAGAAGCCACAGCCTCTCTCATCTGGCTCTGTACTGCAGAACTGGAAAGGGTTTGGTAAGACTCCCTGAGCCCCAACATGGTAGGGGCTGGAGGGGACCTCTGGGGGTCACCCAGTCCAGCCCCCTGCTCCAGCAGGGCACCCACAGCAGCTTGCCCAGCAGCACAATGTCCAGGGGGGTTGGAAGCTCTCCACACAAGGAGACTCCACAACCTCTCTGGGCAGCCTGCTCCAGGTCTCCAGCACCCTCACATCAAACTTTCTCCTCCTCTTCACATGGAACCTCCTGGGGTCCACTTTGTGCCCACTGCCCCTTGTCCTGACCCTGGGCACCACTGAGCAGAGCCTGGCCCCAGCCTCTTGCCCCCCACAGCTCCTTTGTCTCTTGCTGAGCATTGCTCAGCTCCCCTCTGGGGTTGCTCTTCTCCAGGCTCAACAGCCCCAGGGCTCTCAGCCTTTGCTCCTCACAGAGCTGCTCCAGGACCCTCAGCATCTCTGTGGTCTCCCCTGGGACGCTCTCCAGCAGTTCCCTGTCTCTCTTGAAGTGGGGAGCCCAGAGCTGGCCCCAGCTCTCCACCTGTGGCCTTGTTAGGGCAGAGTAGATTTGATGTTCTTCTCTCCACATCCTCAGAAGAGATATTTGGATCTTGTCTTTGTAGCCCTCAAGGATGAGATTTGCAGGAGACAGCTCTGATACCCATCCCTGGAGGTTTTGAAGGCCAGGCTGGATGTGACTGAGCAAGCTGCTGTAGTGTGAGGTGTCCCTGCCCATGGCAGGGGGGTTGGAGCTGGCTGATCCTTGAGGTCCCTTCCAAGCCTGACACTTCTGTGACACAGGAGATGATTATCCTGGTTTTCAAGAGGCAGGACTCCATTGCTCATCTTCCTCTGTGTGTGTTTCTCAAAGACAAAGCCTCCTTTAAAGAAATCAGGATTAAAAAGGAAACATTTGCACTATTGTCTTGAGATTTGTTTCTTCTTTTAGCTGTTGAATGGTTGTTGTCTGTTCTGGGCTAACTTTCCAATTTGAATACATTTCATACAATGGTTTGGGGTGGAAGGGATCTCAAAGATCATCCAATTCCCACCCCCCTGCCATGCTCAGGGACACCTCTCAACAAGCCTCAGCTGCTCAAGGCCTTATCCAGCCTGGCTGTGAACGTCTCCAGGGAAGAGGTATCCTCAGCCTTCCTGGGCAACCTGTGCCAGTGTCTCCCCACCCCCGGAAAGAATTTCTTCCTCATCTCCAGTCTCAGTTTGCCCTCCTCAAGCTTCCATCCATTCCCCCATGTCCTATACAACAAGCCCTTGGTCTTCCATGGCTGAAGAAAAGGCTGTGTTGGTGCCCAGGACCTTCACAGTATCACAGAATCACCAAGGTTGGAAGAGACCTCGAAGATCATCAAGTCCAACCTGTAACCACAGACCTCATGACTAGACCATGGCACCAAGTGCCACATCCCATCCCCTCTTGAACGCCTCCAGGGATGGCTACTCAACCACCTCCCGGGCAGCACATTCCAATGGCGAATCACTCTCTCGGTGAAGAGCTTTCTCCTCACCTCGAGCCTAAACTTCCCCTGTTGCAGCTTGTGCTGTGTCCCCTTGTTCTGGTGCTGGTTGCTAGGGAGAAGAGACCAACCCCTAACTTCTGGTGAGGGAAAGCAGCTGTGGGAGGCAGGGAGGTGCCATGGGGCTCTCTCTTCACTCCCAGGTAAGGCAGCTGTGGGCTCTTCTCCCTGTGATCAGAGGGGGGAACAGGAGCAGGCTGCCCAAGGAAGTGGGGAATTCCACCCCTGCAGGGGCTTCAGTGGCCATGGCACTTTGTAGAGGGCATGGTGGCGTTGGGTTGACAGTAGGGCCTGGTGATCTTAGAGGTATTTTCCACCCTTTATCATGCTCTGCAGATGCCAGCAGGGGCATCTGTAGCTTCCCAATAAAGCTCTTAAGAACATCTGGTCAGAAGCTGAAAACAAAGGGCTTTTTGTGGGGGGAACAATGAGGCTAGCTGGACAGTGTAGCAGGTGGTGACAGGAGGTGATGAGGTCTTCAAGCTTAAAATCAAAGGGAGGGAGGTTGTAAAGAAAAAGAAACAAAAAATGTTGTAGTTCTGTGTACTTCAGGTGGCCTCTGTCAGGCTGCTCACAGCCACAGCCAGCCTGGCTGCAAACACCTCCAGGCACGAGGCTTCCACCGCCTCCCTGGGCAACCTGTGCCAGGCTCTCACCACCCTCATGGGGAAGAATGTCACCCCAGGAGCTGTAAGCAGCTGGAACATGCCTGGAAATGAGGATGAAGCTGAGCAGGTTGCTTTGGGTGCTGAGAAACCTGTCTGAAGTGAGTAGTGAGGCAGGCACAGGGTTCTAACATGGGATACCAGTGCTGGATGTTGCTCTGGAGCACCTCTACAGGTCAGCATCTTCCAAGTGATCTGCTGGAGGGAAGAGAGCCTTTGCAGAGGGACCTCAACAGGCTGGACAGATGGGCAGAGTCCAAGGGCATGAGATTGAACACATCCAAGTGCCGGGTTCTGCACATTGGCCACAGCAACCCCAGGCAGTGCTACAGGCTGGGGTCAGAGTGGCTGAGAGTGGCCAGGCAGAGAGGGACCTGGGGGTGCTGGTTGATGGTAGGCTGAACATGAGCCTGCAGTGTGCCCAGGCAGCCAAGAGTGCCAGTGGCATCCTGGCCTGCATCAGGAGCAGTGTGGCCAGCAGGAGCAGGGAGGTCATTCTGCCCCTGTACACTGCACTGGTTAGGCCACACCTCGAGTCCTGTGTCCAGTTCTGGGCCCCTCAGTTCAGGAAGGATGTTGTCTTGCTGGAAGGTGTCCAGAGAAGGGCAACAAAGTTGGTGAGGGGTTTGGAACACAAGCCCTGTGAGGAGAGGCTGAGGGAGCTGGGCTTGCTTAGCCTGCAGAAGAGGAGACTGAGGGGTGACCTTATTGCTCTCTACAACTCCCTGAAGGGAGGTTGTAGCCAGGCAGAGGTTGGTCTCTTCTCCCAGGCAGCCAGCACTAGAACAAGAGGACACAGTCTCAAGCTGCGCCAGGGCAGGTTTAGGCTGGACATTAGGAGGAAGTTTTACACAGAGAGAGTGATTGCCCATTGGAATGGGCTGCCTGGGGAGGTGGTGGAGTCACCGTCATTGGAGGTGTTCAGGGGGAGACTTGATGGGGTGCTTGGTGCCATGATCTAGTTGTTTGATGGGTTGGACGCGATGATCTTGAAGGTCTCTTCCAACCTGGTTTATTATTGTATTATTGTATTGTATAAGTGGTTTAAAGGTACAATTGGTATCACATCATTGCATCTCCACAGGTCTGGTGAGGAGCAGCTGAGGTTGTTCAGCCTGGGGAGAAGGAGGCTGAGGGGAGACCTTCTGGCCCTTGATAACTCCCTGAAAGGAGGCTGGAGCCAGGTGAGGATAGGGCTCTTCTCCCAAGGAACAAACAATAGGACAAGAGGAAATGGCCTCAGAGGGAGCTCAAGTTGCCCCAGGGGAGGTTTAGGTTGGACATGAGGAACAATTTCTTCCCCCTAAGGGTTGTCAAGGCTGCCCAGGGCAGTGCTGGAGTCTCCATCCCTGGAGGGGCTTCAGAGCTGTGTAGATGTGGTGCTGGGGGCCAGGGTTTAGTGGTGAGCTGGCAGTGCTGGGTTAAGGCTTGGACTGGGTGGCCTTAAAGGTATTTCCCTACCCAAAGCATTCCATGGTTCTATGGCTCCATTTGATACCTCAAAGAAGAGCCAAGAAGTCACCACAATTACAGCTGGGTTTGTGGGGCTTTTTAATGTAAACTTCCACTTTATTAGGCAATAAATAGAATAAATAAGAAAGGTCCTCATAAATAAATTCCCTGTTACAAATCAGTTTCCTTTCCTCACAATTGCAGCTGAAGAAAGAAGAGAGTGGAGACCAATTCCAGTGGAGTAGCTGGGGGTGGCTTGAGAACATATGGGGTGGTTTATCTCCTAGAAGTTCAACCTGAGAGCTCCAAAGGCTGCAACATCATTTTTAAGGCACTCCATGAAAGCTCAGGTGCTGGATCCATCAAAGCCCCCAAACACCTCTCAGGGTTCTGACTCTACTACTGGGGTTTGTTTCTTCTCCACAGGTCAAAGATCTACCCAAGGCTGTAGAGGGCCAGAGGGCTCAGAGGGAGCTGTCTGGAGGGCTCAGGGGGAGCTGTCTGGAGGGGTCAGAGGGAGCTGTCTGGAAGGCTCGAAGGGAGCTCTCTGGAGGGCTCAGAGGGAGCTGTCTGGAGGGGTCAGAGGGAGCTGTCTGGAAGGCTCGAAGGGAGCTCTCTGGAGGGCTCAGAGGGAGCTGTCTGGAGGGCTCAGAGGGAGCTGTCTGGAGGGCTCAGGGGGAGCTGTCTGGAGGGCTCATAGGCAGCTGTCTGGAAGGCTCGGAAGGAGCTGTCTGGAGGGCTCAGAGGGAGCTGTCTGCAGGGCTCAGAGGGAGCTGTCTGGAGCGCTGAGGTGGTTCATCACCCTGTTGATGGTGACTGTGCGGATTTGGAAGGCGTGGAAGATGCTGCAGAGCTTCATCCTCTCCTTGAAGGACATCTGCCCTGCACTCACTGATGGCTGTGGGATGCTGCTGCTGGGCTTCAGGGCCTGGGGGAGGAAAGGACATTAGAAACCATCCCAGAGAGTGGAGAAAACAGAACCCCTTTAGAATCACAGAATCAACCAGGTTGGAAAAGACCTCAGAGATCATCAAGCCCAACCTATGACCTAATACCTAACATTGTGGCTCCAAGTGCCACATCCAAGCCTTGTCTGAACACCTCCAGGGATGCTGACTCCACCACCTCCCTGGGTAGCACATTCCAGTGGCCAATTCCTCTTTCTGGGAAGCACTTTCTCCTCACCTCCAGCCTAAACCTCCCCTGGCACAGCTTGAGACTGTGTCCTCTTGTTCTGGTGCTGGGTGCCTGGGAGAAGAGACCAACCCCCACCTGGCTACAACCTCCTTTCAGGTAGTTGTAGTTTAGGCTTTTCACCCCCTGAGTAACAACTGACAAGACTTAGACACTAGGCTGTGTTCTCCTAAATGACAAAGTTGATATGTTCGGTGAAGAGCCCAACCCCAACCTGGCTCCAGCCTCCTGTCAGGGAGTCATAGAGAGCCAGAAGGTCTTCCCTCAGCCTCTCCTCCAGGCTGTACAACCCCAACTCTCTCAGCTGCTCCTGACCAGCCCTGTTCTCCAGACCCCTCCCCAGCTTCATGACCCTCTCTGGACCAGCTCCAGCCCCTCAATGTCTTTTTTAGAGTGAAGGGCCCAGACCTGAACCCAGGATTCCATGTCTGGCCTCAGCAGTGCCCAGCACAAGGGGACAATTTCTGCCCTGCTCCTGCTGGCCACACCATTGCTGATCCAGGCCAGGCTGCTGGTGGCCTTCTTGACCACCTGGGCACGCCCTGGCTCATCTTCAGCTGCTGTCAACCAACCTCCCCTTGTCCTTTTCCACTGGGCAGTTTTCAGACACTCTGCCCCAAGCCTGGAGCGCTCCTGGGGGGTGTTGTGACCCAAGTGCAGGAGCCAACACTTGGCCTTGTTAAACCTCAAGCAGCAGCAAGGAAGGACAGCAACGCTTACCCTCATCATCTCATCAATAGTTGCCAGCAGCTTTTGATCACTGAGGTTCTTCAGCTCTGCCCTGTAGGCTTTCAGATCCTCATAGACGCCCTGCAGGCACTGGCTCTGCAAAAGGCAACAGCGTGAAGAGCTAAAAGCTTTAAGCACAGAGCAAGGACCAGGAGGAGCTCACAGGGGAAGATCTTTACCATATCAAAAGAAGATCTTTCCAGGCCCAGACAGTTTCCAGCCTGCAAATTAAAGAAGAAATGGGAGAAGAGGATGATTTTGTGTTGTGAGTGTGAATTCTGTGGCTGGGCCAAGACTATAGGCTGCTGAAACCTGTGTCCAGACAGACTGAATGTCTCTCTCTCTCTTTTCCCCTTTACCTCTGGGTCCTGAGCTATGCAAGCTTGGATGGTGTTGATTTGATTCTTGGTGACGTCTTCAAGATCAATTTCTTCAAGGGTGCATTCAAAGCCCAGGGTGTCAGCCTCCTGTGTGGGAAAGGGGAGGGAGGAAGGGTTGGTGGTTGGGTTTAATGGGAAGGAGCTCAGGCTTGGCACAGACTTCAGGCAGAATCATGGAAGCATTTTGGTTGCAACAGATCTGCAAGATCACCAGGGCCAGCCTTTGCTTCAAGATATTCTTACAGAATTAATCAGCTTGGAAAAGGCCTTCCAGAGCACCAACTCCAACCTAGCACCCAGCACCATCCAATCAACTCAACCATGGCACCAAGGGCCTCATCCAGGCTCTTCTTAAACACCTCCAGGGATGGGGACTCCACCACCTCCCTGGGCAGCACATCCCAGTGGCCAATCTCTCTTGCTGGGAAGAATTTCTTCCTCACCTCCAGCCTAAACCTCCCCTGGCACAGCTTGAGACTGTGTCCTCTTGTTCTGGTGCTGGCTGCCTGGCAGAAGAGACCAACCCCCACCTGGCTACAACCTCCCTTCAGGCAGTTGGAGAGAGCAAGAAGGTCTCCCCTGAGCCTCCTCTTCTCCAGGCTAAGCAAGCCCAGCTCCCTCAGCCTCTCCTCACAGGGCTGTGCTCCAGACCCCTCCCCAGCTTTCTTGCCCTTCTCTAGACACCTTCCAGCAGCTCAACATCTTTCCTGAGCTGAGGAGCCCAGAACTGGACACAGGACTCAAGGTGTGGCCTCAGCAGTGCTGAGCACAGGGCACAATGACTTGCCTGCTCCTGCTGGCCACACTCTTCCTGATGCAGACCAGGATGCCCTTGGCCTTCTTGGCCCCCTGGGCACAGTGCTGGCTCCTGTTCAGCTGCTGTCACCCAGTACCCCCAGGTCCCTTTCTGCCTGGCTGCTCTCAGCCACTCTGACCACAGCCTGTAGCTCTGCCTGGGGTTGCTGTGGCCAAAGTGCTGCACCTGGCACTTGGACTTGTCCAATGCCATCCTGTTGGACTCTGCCCATCTGTCCAGCCTGGCAAGGAGCATTCACTACTCCTTAATCAAAGTGGTTGGCCTGGATGGTCTCCAGAGGTGCCTTCCAACCCCCACCACGCTGGGGTTCTGTGGCCAGCTGTGGGCTGCACTGAGCTGGTGGCTCAGGGTATTTCCTACCCAGGAGAGCAGCTCTGTGATGGTATCTCTGCTCCACCACGTTAAACCCCCAGGTCCCTCTCTGCCTGGCCACTCTCCAGCCACTCTGACCCCAGCCTGTAGCACTGCCTGGGGTTGTTGTGGCCAAAGTGTAGAACCCGGCACTCAGATGTGTTCGATCTCATGCCCTTGGACTCTGCCCATTTGATGTTCTTCCAGACATCACATCTATCCAGGGCTTTGCACCACTATGGTTTTAAATGTAAAAAGAGCTTTTAGAAAGTGAAAACTGAATGATGGCATCTCCCCAGACCTTTAAGAGTGCTTCCTGAGCCACCTCTTGGTGTGGTGGGGGCTTTTCTGGGTCTCTCAGGTGGAGCTTGCAATGGAAACAGGGAGTTTTAGCAGAAAAAGAGAAGTCCCCTTGGCACTGCTGCCAGGGTGCTGCTTTATGGTGGGAAGAAGCTTCAGCACCAAACCAAACCCCCCAGCAGCAGCACAAGAAGGTGACCAAGCTAAGGATTTGCTGAGCCAGCTCTGCAGGGGCTTGGGGAAGGGACTCAAACCTGAGAGCGCTCATAGCAGAGCAGGGCCACGAGGATGCTGGGGGAGGAGAAGCTCAACAGGAGCCAGCAGTCAGCACTTGCAGCCCAGAGAGCCAAGCAGAGCCTGGGCTGCAGCAAGAGAAGTGTGGCCAGCAGGGCCAGGGAGGGGATTCTGCCCCTCTGCCCCACTCTGCTGAGACCACAGCTGGAGCTCTGGGGCCAGTTCTGGAGCCTCTGTGCCAGGAAGGATCTGGAGGTGCTGGAAGGTGTCCAGAGAAGGGCCACGAGGAGGAGCAGAGGGCTGGAGCTGCTCTGCTCTGGAGACAGCCTGAGAGAGTTGGGGTTGTGCAGGCTGGAGAGGAGAAGGCTCCCAGGAGACCTTCTGGTGGCCTTCCAGGATCTGCAGGGGCTCCAAGAAAGCTGGGGAGGGACTTTTGAGGGTGTCAGGGAGGGATAGGACTAGGGGGGGTGGAACAAAACCAGAAGTGGGGAGATTGAGTTTGGATGTTAGGCAGAAGTTTTTGCCCATGAGGGTGGTGAGAGCCTGGCACAGGTTGCCCAGGGAGGTGGTGGAAGCCTCCTGCCTGGAGGTGCTTGCAGCCAGGCTGGCTGTGGCTGTGAGCAAGCTGCTGTAGTGTGAGGTGTCCCTGCCCGTGGCAGGGGCCTTGGAGCTGGCTGAGCCTTGAGGTCCCTTCCAGCCCTGACAGTTCTGTGATTCTATGATGATGTGCATGCTTGTGAGGGCTGAGGAGGACACCTCTCCTAAAGCCTTGGTCAGTGGAGGCAGGAAAGCAAAGACCAGGTATGGAGCCTTAAAGGGAGGCAACAGAGCATCCAGCCTTTGGGGTACCTTCAGCAACCCATCACTGCCCCATCAATCCCTGCCTGGGTTCCACCACTGTTTCATCCCCTGCTGGCTCAGTGCTATGACTGCTTCATCACTGCCTGGATCAACACCATCAACTCCTCATTGTCCCCTCACTGCCCACCACCCACCCATCACGTCCTACCCAGGTACTATTGCTGCCTCCCTCAGTATCCTCACTGTCCTACCACTGCCTTCCTGGGTACCAAGCCTGTCCTACTACTACCTGCCTTGACACTATCACCACCCCATCACCAGGGGGTACCAGCATCACCTTCCTGAGTACCAACCATCCTCACCAACCCACCACCAGGGGCTCACCACCTGGATAACATCATCACTTTCCTGGATACCAACCATCCTCCTCAGTCCATCACCAGGCACCTGGGTAGCATCACTGTCCCATCACTGACTCCCTGGTACCATCTCCAACACATCACCACCCTCCTGGGTACCATCACTGACTCCCTGGTACCATCTCCAACACATCATCACCCTCCTGAGAACCATCACTGACTCCCTGGGTACCATCACCACCCCCCTTGGGTACCATCACTGACTCCCTGGTACCGTCTCCAACACATCACCACCCTCCTGAGAACCATCACTGTCCCGTCACTGACGCCCTGGTACCATCTCCTACCATCACCACCCTCTTGGGTACCATGACTCCTTGGGTACCATCTCCTCACATCACCACCCTCTTGGGTACCATTACTGACTCCTTGGGTACCATCTCCTACACATCACCACCCTCTTGGGTACCATTACTGACTCCTTGGGTACCATCTCCAACACACCACCACCCTCTTGGGTACCATTACTGACTCCTTGGGTACCATCTCCTACACATCACCACCCTCTTGGGTACCATTACTGACTCCTTGGGTACCATCTCCAACACATCACCACCCTCTTGGGTACCATCACTGACTCCCTGGTACCATCTCCTACACATCACCACCCTCCTGAGAACCATCACTGTCCCATCACTGACTCCCTGGTACCATCTCCAACCCATCACCACCCTCCTTAGTACCATCACTTTTCCATCACTTCCCTCTCGGCTTCCAACCATTCTCCCCAAACCTATCACCACCCTCCCTGGTCCCACCCCTGCCCCATCACTCCCCGCTGCCCACCCAAGCCCTGGCAGACCTTCAGCCGGTGGAGGGAGGCGTTGGCAGCCGCCAGCAGCTCCCGAGAGCGGCTCAGCCAGTGGGTCCGGTTGTGCCGGGGGTGGCAGCGCCCGGGCAGGGGTCGGTAGCGCCAGGGCCAGGCAGAGCAGGGCCAGCAGCCGCCAGCCCGCCGCCCGCTGCCGCCTGCAGAGCCAGGGCCGGGCACGGCGAGGCGCTGCCTGCCCGCGGCTGCCGCTGCTGCCGGTACCGCTGCGCTCCATGCCGCTGCCGGGGGAGGGATGCTGCTGCCGGCCGGACCTCGGCGGCTTTTATAGAGGGGCGGAAGGTGCGGGGGTTCCCTTTCTTCTCCTTCCCTTTTCCAGGAGCGGCCCGGGGAGCACTGGGCAGCCCGGGAATCCCGGGGCACCGAGGGAGGGGGAGAACGGAGCTTCTGGGGGGTTGCCAGAGCCTGAGGATGCTGCGGGGCAGAGCTGGGCACTGGGGAGGCTGAAGATGCTTGGTCAGGAACCACAGGGGGCCCAGAAGGCCACCAGCATCCTGGCCTGGATCAGCAAGAGCGTGGCCAACGGGACGAGGGCAGGGTTGTTACGCTGGACTGGGCACTGGGGAGGCTGCACCCTGAACCCTAGGGTCAAGCTGTGGGCCCCTCACTCCAAGAAGGACATTGAGAGGCTGGAGTGGGTTCAGAGAAGGGGAACAAAGTTGGTGAAGGTTCTGGGGAGGAGCAGCTGAGGGACCTGGGGTTGTTCAGCTTGGAAAAAAGAGGCTGAGGGGAAACCTTCTGGCTCTCTCCAACTCCCTGAAAGGAGGTTGGAGTCCGGTGGGGATAGGTCTCTTCTCCCAAGCAGCAGGTGACAGGGCAAGAGCAAATGGCCTCAAGCTGCACCAGGGAAGGATTAGATTGGACATAAGAAACAATTACTTCCCCCTGAGGGTTGTCAAGGCCTGGCCCAGGCTGCCCAGGGCAGTGTTGGAGTCCCCATCCCTGGAAGGGTTTCAGAGCGGTGTAGCTGTGGTGCTGAAGGCCATGGTGCAGTGGTGAGCTGGCAGTGCTGGGTGCTTGGCTGGACTGGAGGAGCTTGGAGAGCTCTTCCAATCTAAATGATGACAGAATCACAGAATCAACCAGGTTGGAAGAGACCTCAGAGATCATCCACCCCAACCTCTCACCCAACCCTATCTAATCAACTCAACCATGGCACCAAGGGCCTCATCCAGGCTCTTCTTAAACACCTCCAGGGATGCTGACTCCATCACCTCCCCAGGCAGCCCATTCCAATGGCCAATCTCTCTGTCTGTGATGAACTTCCTTCTAAGATCAAGCCTAAACCTCCCCTGGCACAGCTTGAGACTGTGTCCTCTTGTTCTGGTGCTGGCTGCCTGGCAGAAGAGACCAACCCCCACCTGGCTACAACCTCCCTTCAGGCAGTTGGAGAGAGCAAGAAGGTCTCCCTGAGCCTCCTCTTCTCCAGGCTAAGCAAGCCCAGCTCCCTCAGCCTCTCCTCACAGGGCTGTGCTCCAGACCCCTCCCCAGCTTCCTTGCCCTTCTCTGGACACCTTCCAGCAGCTCAACATCTTTCCTACACTGAGGAGCCCAGAACTGGACACAGGACTCAAGGTGTGGCCTGAGCAGTGCTGAGCACAGGGCACAATGACCTCCCTGCTCCTGCTGGCCACACTGTTCCTGATGCAGGCCAGGATGAAGCTTTATCCATCCCTGGGCTCTGCTGTGAAGCCAGTGGGAACTGTGCTGTTGGGAGCAGGATGGATCAGGAGCTCTCCAGACTGTGTGTTCATGTTTCAGGTTCTATTTTATCTTAACTGCCGTTTGTTTCCCCTAAGCAGGGGGTGGTGGCTCTGCAGCTTGGCTGCTGTGGGTGAAGCAGCCCTGCCTGGTTTCCCAGCCTGCCTGTGTGTTTCCCCCCCCAGCACTCGGCCCCCGGGGGTGGGCCGTGGTTCCCAGCTGCTGCAGGGCACTTCTGCTGTTTCTGACCCAGAAGTGAAAGCGCCCTGCGGGGGCTGCTCGCACGCCTGCGCTTCAGCAGGCTCTGCTCTGCCTGCCAGGCTTCCCTCCCCACTCACTGCATTGCCTTCAGCAGGAGGTTTTCCCTTCACTGGGCTGCAGTTTCACAGAACCACAGAATGGGCTGGGCCAGAAGGGACCTCCAAAGGTCATCCAGTCCAACCCCCCACCCTGCAGTCAGCAGGGGCACTGAGGCACCTAGTGCCATGGTCTGGTGGGTTAGGTAGGGTTGGGTGATGGGTTGGAATTGATGACCTTGGAGGCCTCTGTCACCCCGGGTCATTCTGGTATTCTGTGACATCCCCAACTAGATCAGGTTGCCCTGAGCCCTCTCCAGCCTCACCTGGAATAGCTCCAGGGATGGAGCCTCAACCACCTCCCTGGGCAACCTGTTCCTTCTCTTCTCCAGGCTGAACACCCCCAGCTCCCTCAGGCTGTGCTCACAGCAGAGCTGTTCCAACCCCCTGAGCATCTTCCTGGCCCTCCTCTGGAGCCTCTCCATCAGCTCCAGGTCCTTCCTATATTGATTCTCCAGAGCTGTACACAATCACAGAACCACAGAATGGGCTGGGCTGGAAGGGAGCTCCAAAGCTCATCCAGCCCACCCCCTGCACTCAGCAGGGACATCCCCAACTAGATCAGGTTGCCCAGAGCCCTCTCCAGCCTCACCTGGAAGATCTCCAGGCATGGAGCCTCAACCACCTCCCTGGGCAACCTGTGCCAGTGTTCCAGCAGCCTCCTGGTGCAGAACTTGTTCCTCACATCCAATCTCAATCTGCTCTGCTCTAGCTTGAAGCCATTGCCCCGGTCCTGTCCCTGCAGGCCTTTGCAAACAGCCTCTCTGCAGCCTTCCTGGAGCCCCCTTCAGGTCCTGGCAGGCAGCTCTGAGCTCTCCCTGGAGCCTTCTCTTCTCCAGGCTGAACACCCCCAGCTCCCTCAGGCTGTGCTCACAGCAGAGCTGCTCCAAGCCCCTGAGCATTTTTGTGTCCCTCCTCTGGAGCCTCTCCATCAGCTCCAGGTCCTTCCTGTGCTGAGGGCTCCAGAGCTGCACACAGCACTGCAGGTGAGGTCTCAGCAGAGCAGAGCCAAGTGTCAGAATCACCTCTCTGTACCTCTGGCAGTGCTGCTTTGGATGCAGCCCAGGCTGTGATTTCCCTTCTGGGCTGCAATTTGGACACCAGCTTCTGGCCTGTGGCATTCCTGTGCTGCACTTAAGCATCTACTGGGCTGTAAGTTAAGGTTCTTTGGTCCACAAAGAGGAATATTTAGCTTGAATACCTTCAGAGGGGTTGGACTGGCTGACCCTGAGAGCTCCCTTCCAAGCCAAACTGTTCCCTATGGTAATGATGGCTTTAATTTACATATGTGGATGCATATGTGTGTGGATAACTACTGCATAATTGTGAGAGATACATGCAATGATTGCATAATTCTATCTAATGGTAACTGCAGGGCCTAGGGCTCTCCTACAAACAACTCCTCTCCTCCCCCAGGCAGCCCATCCCTTCCCAGGGAAGATGTGTTACAAGGTGCCCCACGGCCTGCTGGTGGAGAAACCTCCCCCAGTTTACAAGCACAGGATCATTAAGGCTGGAAAAGACCTCTGAGGTCATCCAGCCCAGCCCCCACTTTAACGTGGTGGAGCAGAGATACCATCACAGAGCTGCTCTCCTGGGTAGGAAATACCCTGAGCCACCAGCTCAGTGCAGCCCACAGCTGGCCACAGAACCCCAGCGTGGTGGGGGTTGGAAGGCACCTCTGGAGACCATCCAGGCCAACCACTTTGATTAAGGAGTAGTAAATGTTCCTTGCCAGGCTGGACAGATAGGCAGAGTCCAACAGGAAGGCATTGGACAAGCCCAAGTGCCAGGTGCTGCACTTTGGCCACAGCAACCCCAGGCAGAGCTACAGGCTGGGGTCAGAGTGGCTGGAGAGCAGCCAGGCAGAGAGGGACCTGGGGGTAGTGGTTGATAGTAGACTGAACATGATGAGCCAGCAGTGTGCCCAGATGGCCAAGAAGGCCAAGGGCATCCTGGCCTGCATCAGGAACAGTGTGGCCAGCAGGAGCAGGGAAGTCATTGTGCCCTGTGCTCAGCACTGCTCAGGCCACACCTTGAGTCCTGTGTCCAGTTCTGGGCTCCTCAGGTTAGGAAAGATGTTGAGCTGCTGGAAGAGCCTGGATGAAGCCCTTGGTGCCATGGTTTAGTTGATTAGATGGTGCTGGGTGATAGGTTGGACTTGGTGATGGCTGAGGCCTTTTCCTCAGTTAATTCTATTCTATTCTATTCTATTCTATTCTATTCTATTCTATTCTATTCTATTCTATTCTATTCTATTCTATTCTATTCTATTCTATTCTATTCTATTCTATTCTATTCTATTCTATTCTATTCTACTCTATTCTATTCTACTCTATTATATTCTACTCCTATTCTAGTCTATTCTACTTCTATTCTATTCTATTCTATTCTATTCTATTCTATTCTATTCTATTCTATTCTATTCTATTCTACTCTACTCTATTATATTCTACTTCTATTCTATTCTATTCTATTCTATTCTATTCTATTCTACTCTACTCTATTCTATTCTACTCTACTCTATTATATTCTACTTCTATTCTATTCTATTCTATTCTATTCTATTCTATTCTATTCTATTCTATTCTATTCTATTCTATTCTATTCTATTCTACTCTACTCTATTATATTCTACTTCTATTCTATTCTATTCTATTCTATTCTATTCTATTCTATTCTATTCTACTCTACTCTACTCTATTATATTCTACTTCTATTCTATTCTATTCTATTCTATTCTATTCTATTCTATTCTATTCTACTCTACTCTACTCTATTATATTCTACTTCTATTCTATTCTATTCTATTCTATTCTATTCTATTCTATTCTATTCTATTCTATTCTATTCTACCCAAAAAGAGCAACAAAACCTTTGTGTGGGGTAAGAGTTGCAGATGCTGCAGTAGACAAACCTGGGCTTTAGGTTATCCCTCCAAAGTGAGGGATGCCTGAGCATGGCTCAGCTTCCCTGCTCCTGGATGACATTTTGGAGGATCCAGGGTCACCACAACAGCCCTCAGTGATGGAAGCTGCTGATCTCTGCTGGCAAAGCACAGAGCTGAAACCTGCCTGGGTGGTGTTTTTTGTCTGGCTGCGGGTGATTTGCCGCTGAGGAATCCCCTGCAAGGCGTAAGGCCAGGCATGTGCTGAGGGCTCACCAGTGTGAAAGCTCCAGTTGCATCACCAGCTGAGACTTCTGACTCAGACTGACTTTCCTGACCCTGAGCTCAGCTCTCGGGAGCCTGGAAGATCTGAGGGGCAGGCACCTCCCCCACCTGCCTCTCCTCCCACTCAGCTACCAATGAAGCTTCTGTGGTTTTCCCCACAATCCTCCCCTCTCCTCTCCTCTCCTCTCCTCTCCTCTCCTCTCTCTCTCCTCTCCTCTCCTCTCCTCTCCTCTCCTCTCCTCTCCTCTCCTCTCCTCTCCTCTCCTCCTCTCCTCTCCTCTCCTCCGAACCTCCTCTCCTCACCTATCCTCTCCCTCTCCTCTCCTCTCTCTCCTCTCTCCTCTCCTCTCCTCTCCCTCTCCTCTCCCTCTCCTCTCCTCTCCTCTCCTCTCCTCTCCTCTCCTCTCCTCTCTCTCTCCTCTCCGAACCTCTCCTCTCCGAACCTCTCCTCTCCTCTCCGAACCTCTCCTCTCCTCTCCGAACCTCTCCTCTCCTCTCCGAACCTCTCCTCTCCCGAACCTCTCCTCTCCGAACCTCTCCTCTCCGAACCTCTCCTCTCCGAACCCTCTCCGAACCCTCTCCGAACCTCTCCTCTCCTCTCCGAACCTCTCCTCTCCTCTCCTCTCCGAACCTCCCGAACCTCTCCTCTCCTCACCTATCCTCTCCGAACCTCTCCGAACCTCTCCTCTCCTCCCCCCTGCCAAGGGCAGGGACACCTTCCACGGGACCAGCTTGCTCAAGGCCTTGTCCAGCCTGAGTTTTGCAGCCCCCCCTTGAACCTATCACAGATTCATAGCATCAGTCAGGGTTGGAAGGGACCACAAGGATCATGTAGTTGCAGCCCCCCCCGGGAGGCTTTGCTGAGCCACTGTCTGCCTGAGAGGAGCCAGGGGCTGCAGTTTTTATCCCGTTCCCCCCCAGCAGCTGTTCCAGTTGGATTTGGGAGCTCAGCAGCTGACTGCTACGTTGACTGCAAAGTTTTCTGTTCAAAGCCCAGCAGCAGCAGTGCCAGCAGTGCCAGGAGTGCCAGGAGTGCCTGGAAAGCCAGCAGTGCCAGCAGTGCCAGCAGTGCCAGGAGTGCCAGCAGAGCCAGCAGTGCCAGCAGTGCCAGCAGTGCCAGCAGAGCCAGCAGTGCCAGCAGTGCCACTCTGAAGGATTGCTGCCCTCGGCTTGTGATGCTTTACAGGGAAGAGGAGATGTGGCCAAGCTACAGGAACCCTTCCCCACAGAACCAGGGTTGGTGATGTGGGTAAAAGCCACAACCCCTGGCTTTCCCTTCACACAGTGATGAATGGTGAGGTTGGAAAGGACCTCTGGAGCTCACCCAGTCCAGTCCAAACCTCTGGAGCTCACCCACCCCCTGCTCAAGCAGGGCACCCACAGCAGCTTGCCCAGCAGCACAGTGCCCAGGGGGGTTGGAAGCTCTCCACACAAGGAGACTCCACAACCTCTCTGGGCAGCCTGCTCCAGGCCCCCAGCACCCTCACAACAAACAACTTTCTCCTCCTCTTCACATGCAACCTCCTGGCTTCCACTTTCTGCCCACTGCCCCTTGTGCTGTCCCTGGGCACCACTGAGCAGAGCCTGGCCCCAGCCTCTTGCCCCCCACAGCTCCTTTGTCTCTTGCTGAGCATTGCTCAGCTGCCCTCTGGAGCTGCTCTTCTGCAGGCTCTCAGCCCCAGGGCTCTCAGCCTTTGCTCCTCACACAGCTGCTCCAGCTCACTCCAGCACCTCTGTAGCCTCCCCTGTGCTCTCTCCAGCAGTTCCCTGTCTCTCTGGAACTGGGGAGCCCAGAACTGGACCCAGGACTCCAGCTGCAGCCTCACCAGGGCAGAGTAAAGTGTGAGGAGAATCTCCCTTAACCTGCTGGCCACACTCTTCTTCATGCAGCCCAAGACCCCCTTGGCCTTCTTGGCCCCCAGGGCACGTTGCTGTCCCATGCAGAACTTGTTGTCCCCCAGCACTCCCAGCTCCTTCTCCACAGAGCTTCTCCAGCAGGTCAACTCCATCAACTCTGTGGGTTTTGGTTTAAAGTTTGATTATGTTAACAGAAGTAAAACTCTCCCATGAGGACCTTCCTGAGGCTGGATGGTGCTGCAGTGCAGAGGGATGTGGCAGCCTGCTGCCCCCTCGGCCCTCCATCTGAGCACGGAGCAGTGATGCTTCTCTTCCTCATCACCCTCCAACCATTGGCTGGGCATAGAACCATAGAATCAATGAGGCTGGAAAAGACCTCAGAGATCACCAAGCCCAACCTGTCACCCAACACCTCCTGACTACTAAACCATGGCTCCAAGGACCACATCCAATCCCCTCTTGAACACCTCCAGGGATGGTGACTCCACCAACTCCCCAGGCAGCACATCCCAGTGGCCAATCTCTCTTGCTGGGAAGAACTTTCTCCTCACCTCCAGCCTAAACCTCCCCTGGCACAGCTTGGGACTGTGTCCTCTTGTTCTGCTGCTGGCTGCCTGGCAGAAGAGACCAACCCCCACCTGGCTACAACCTCCCTTCAGGGAGTTGCAGAGAGCAAGAAGGTCTCCCCTGAGCCTCCTCTTCTCCAGGCTAAGCAAGCCCAGCTCCCTCAGCCTCTCCTCACAGGGCTGTGCTCCAGACCCCTCCCCAGCTTTCTTGCCCTTCTCTGGACACCTTCCAGCATCTCAACCTCTTTCCTACACTGAGGAGCCCAGAACTGGACACAGGACTCAAGGTGTGGCCTGAGCAGTGCTGAGCACAGGGGCAAAAAAGCTGTGGTGGGGAAGAGCCACAGGAGGTCTGTGCTCCAGAGCCCCGGCAGAGGATGAGCCATTCCCAGCAGCTTTTCTTGCTGTCAATACCCAACCCCAGCATGGGCCAGAGGGGTTTGACAGGGGCCAAAGAGATGAACAAGCCCGAAGAGGGACTGGTTCAGAGGCGCTGCCACCAGCCCCCTGCACCACCTCCATTACCTCCTCTGCCAGCAGAAGAGCTTCAATGGGAGCGTAAGCAGCCAGCCTCCTGCTGCCTCCTGCACTCACCCTCCCCCCACAGGGCACAATGACTTCCCTGCTCCTGCTGGCCACACTGTTCCTGATGCAGGCCAGGATGCCCTTGGCCTTCTTGGCCATCTGGGCACACTGCTGGCTCATCATGTTCAGTCTACTATCAACCACTACCCCCAGGTCCCTCTCTGCCTGGCTGCTCTCAGCCACTCTGACCCCAGCCTGTAGCTCTGCCTGGGGTTGCTGTGGCCAAAGTGCAGCACCTGGCACTTGGACTTGTCCAATGCCATCCTGTTGGACTCTGCCCATCTGTTCAGCCTGGCAAGGAACATTCACTACTCCTTAATCAAAGTGGTTGGCCTGGATGGTCTCTAGAGGTGCCTTCCAACCCCCACCACGCTGGGGTTCTGTGGCCAGCTGTGGGCTGCACTGAGCTGGTGGCTCAGGGTATTTCCTACCCAGGAGAGCAGCTCTGTGATGGTATCTCTGCTCCACCACGTTAAAGTGGGGGCTGGGCTGGATGACCTGAGAGGTCTTTTCCAGCCTTAATGATCCTGTGCTTGTAAACTGGGGGAGGTTATTCCATCAGCAGGCCGTGGGGCACCTTGTAACAGTGTCAAACATTTCTCCCTTCTCCCAGGGCCCCCAGCCTCCACCACCTCTTGCTCCTCTCTTCCCCTCCCAGCCCTGACAGCAGCCCGGTGAGTCCTGCTGCTGGTGGCAGGGGTGGCTGTGGCTGGCTGTGGCTGGCTGTGTGGGCAGGGAGCTGTGCTCTCTGCTGAGCCCAGCACGCTCAGGCTGCTGCCACCACTTTCGACGCTGCTTTCGCTTTCTGTTTCCACTCCCTGCAGCGCTTCTCATCCGGGGGGCTTTTCCCCACCCTGCCCTTTCATCCTTCCCCTTCTGCTCCCGTGTCTCTCGTGGGCTCTGCTGCGCTGCAGCTGGGGTGGTGGCGGTGGGAGAAGGAGGTGGCTGTGTCCTTGGCTTGCCGCTTTTGTGGCTGCCGGGAGGATGGGGCCAGGCTTTGCTCAGCGGTGCCCGGGGACAGGGCAAGGGGTGAGGGGCACAAACATGAGCATCAGGAGCTCCATCCGGACGTGAGGAGCAGCTTCTGTAATTTAAAGGTGGCAGAGCCCTGGAGCAGGCTGCCCAGGGAGGTGGTGGAGCCTCCGTCCCTGGAGCCATTCCAAACCCATCTGGATGTGTTCCTGGGTGACCTGCCCTGGGTGACCCTGCCTTGGCAGGGGGCTTTGACTCAATGGTCTCCAGATGTCCATTCCAACCCCTCCCATTCCATGATTTCACCTGGCTGTGGTCTTGCACCCAGTGAAAAGAAGAGGCATGGATCTCAGCTGGGCAGAAGATGCCTCATCATGGTTGGAGGCTGGATGAAGCCTTGATCAACCTGGGCTAGTGGAAGGAGACCCTGCCCGTGGCAGGGGCCTGGAACCAGATGAGCTGTAAGGTTCCCTTCCAACCCAAACCACTCATTCTGTGATGGCTTTTTGCATCTCTATGGTGGAGCCTGGCTTTGTGAATGCCATTAATGATGGATCCAAGCCACCACCTCAGCATGAGGAAGCAGGATGAGGCCATGGTTCATGCTTTTGCTGCTGAGCCAGCTGGTGATTCAATGGCCCTAAATAGCTATGAGCTGCACAGGGCAGAGTTTTGGGTGCCTGGGGATACCCAGGGAGCTGCTGCCATGACTCATGGGGAGAGCATTCTCTGCTGAGAGGGAAACAAGAGGCCAAAGGAGCTGGAGGAGTTATCTGGGGACCCATCCTGCTCTGGCCAGGATGTGGTGGAAGGAAGTCCCGAGTGAAAGGAGCTCCTAGGGCTCGGTGGGGAGGCTGGGAAAGGGAGCAGCTCTTTCCACTGAAGTAAGCAACCTCATCTAGTTCCAGATGCCCCTGGTGAGTGCAGGGGGATTGGATGACCTTGAAAGGCTCCTTCCAACCCAAACAACTCCCTGATTATTACATGTTGGAAGAAAACAATCATAGTCTGGGCTGGGTTGGAAGGGACCCTTCAAGGCCATCCAGTCCAACCCCCTGCAGTCAGCAGGGACATCCCCATCTAGAGCAGGCTGCTCAGAGCCCCAAACAACCTGACCTGGGATGGCTCCAGGGATAGAATCATAGACTCAATAAGGCTGGAAAAGACCTCAGAGATCATCAAGTCCAACCTGTCAGCCAGCACCTCCTGACAACTAAACCATGGCTCCAAGTGCCACATCCAATCCCCTCTTGAACACCTCCAGGGATGGTGAATCTACCACCTCAATATAATACAATACAATACAATACAGTACAGTACAATACAATACAATACAATACACCAGGTTGAAAGAGACCTTCAAGATCATCGCATCCAACCCATCAACCAATCCAACCCACCTAAACAACTAACCCATGGCACCAAGCACCTCATCAAGTCTCCTCCTGAACACCTCCAATGCACATCCCAGTGGCCAATTGCTCTTGCTGGGAAGAACTTTCTCCTCACCTCCAGCCTAAACCTCCCCTGGCACAGCTTGAGACTGTGTCCTCTTGTTCTGGTGTTGGATGCCTGGCAGAAGAGACCAACCTCTGCCTGGCTACAACCTCCCTTCAGGGAGTTGCAGAGAGCAAGAAGGTCTCCCCTGAGCCTCCTCTTCTGCAGGCTAAGCAAGCCCAGCTCCCTCAGCCTCTCCTCACAGGGCTGTGCTCCAGACCCCTCCCCAGCTTTCTTGCCCTTCTCTGGACACCTTCCAGCAGCTCAACATCTTTCCTGAGCTGAGGAGCCCAGAACTGGACACAGGACTCCAGGTGTGGCCTAAGCAGTGCTGAGCACAGGGAACAGTGACTTCCCTGCTCCTGCTGGCCACACTGTTCCTGATGCAGGCCAGGATGCCCTTGGGCTTCTTGGCCCCCTGGGCACACTGCTGGCTCCTGTTCAGCTGCTGTCCACCAGTACTTCCAGCCCCAGGAGAAGTCACCTCCAGGAGGGTTACAGTCAGCACTCATTTCCCTGCAGGCCCCACCCCTGCTCCCAGGGACTTTCTCTTCCTTCTTATTGTAAAGAAAAATGAAACTGGTGTGTGGGAGACCCTGCAGCCTCCATCCCCTGCTGCGGGGGTGGCCAGGAGCATGTCCTGGCAGCAGAGCCCCTGGGGGGCTGCCGGCCAGCGCCATGCCTCAGCCGAACGCAGCTGCCCTTGGGCACTTGGTGGTGCAAGGGGAAAGCAATCTCCCTCCTCCACTGCTACCAACCATCAGCTCCTTCTTGGCGCTAAAATACTGTTTGCTGTTTTAATTTTGGGGTGGACAGCTTGCCCAGGGGGGGTGGTGGAAGCCTCCTGCCTGGAGGTGTTTGCAGCCAGGCTGGCTGTGGCTGTGAGCAACCTGCTGTGGTGTGAGGTGTCCCTGCCCATGGCAGGGGGTTGGAACTGAAGGATCCTTGAGGTCCCTTCCAACCCTGGGAATTTTCTGTGATTCTGTGACAAAAGGATCAATGCAAAAGAAATGATCCCATTTCCCAGAGGTGTCCCTTCAGTGCCTCTTCCAGTCCACGGCTTCACAGAATACCAGGTGGGAAGGGACCTCAAGGTCCTACCCTGGAGGACTTGATGCCCAGTTGTGCTTTGTCTGCAAATGGAATGGTGTCACCACCCACTGTGTTTAGATGATGAAGTTGTGGAGGCTTCAATGCCTGCCTGGAAGGGACCCCAAGGATCCTCGGGCCCAACCCTGAAGGACTTGATGCCCAGTTGTGCTTTATTAGATGAAGAAATGAGGTCACCTTAGGTGACTCCCTGAAGGGAGGTTGGAGCCAGGTGGGAGTTGGTCTCTTCCCCAGGCAATCACCACCAGAACAAGAGGACACAGTCTCAAGCTGTGCCAGGGGAGGTTTAGTCTGGAGGTGAGGAGAAAGTTCTTCCCAGCAAGAGGAATTTGCCACTGGGATGTGCTGCCCAGGGAGCTGGAGCAGTCCCCATCCTTGAAGGTGTTCAAGAGGGGATTGGATGTGGCACTTGGAGCCATGGTTTAGTTAGTCAGGAGGTGCTGGGTGACAGGTTGGACTTGATGATCTCTGAGGCCTTTTCCAACCTTATTGATTCTGTGAATCTATGGTTCTGTGATGAAGTTGTGCAAGCTCCAAGCCTGGAAATGCTCAAAGCCAGGCTGGATGAGGTTTTGAGCAACCTGGGCTAGCAGGAGGTGTCCCTGGCAGGGGGTTGGAACTGGATGATCTTTAAGGTCCTTTCCAGTCCAGACCAGTCTGTGACTCTGTGAAGTGGGGGTGGTGGTTGTGTTGCTGATGAAATGATTGGAGCCATGAGAGGCTGGCAGAAGGGCCTGGCCACTGCTGTACCCAGCCAGCTCTCGGCTTTCCAGTGACTGCAGGCTTGGGGAAGAAAGTTGCCTTCAGAAGAAAAGTGAAAGAGCTTCAGCTGGCTGACAAAAGGGAATTGCAGGGTTTCAGGTGGAGCTCCTGAGTGGTCATTTCCAGGCAGCCAGCTCAGCACTCCTCCACTGCCCAGCACTGGAACTGCTCACAGCCACAGCCAGCCTGGCTGCGAACACCTCCAGGCAGGAGGCTTCCACCACCTCCCTGGGCAACCTGTGCCAGGCTCTCACCACCCTCATGGGCAACAACTTCTCCCTAACACCCAGTCTGAATCTCCCCACTTCTAGTTTTGCTCCATCCCCCCAGTCCTATCCCTCCCTGACACCCTCAGAAGTCCCTCCCCAGCTTTCTTGGAGCCCCCTGCAGATCCTGGAAGGCCACCAGAAGGTCTCCTGGGAGCCTTCTCCTCTCCAGACTGCACAACCCCAACTCTCTCAGGCTGTCTCCAGAGCAGAGCAGCTCCAGCCCTCTGCTCCTCCTCGTGGCTCTTCTCTGGACACCTTCCAGCACCTCCAGACCCTTCCTGGCACAGAGGCTCCAGAGCTGGCCCCAGAGCTCCAGCTGTGGTCTCAGCAGAGTGGAGCAGAGGGGCAGAATCCCCTCCCTGGCCCTGCTGGCCACACTTCTCTTGCTGCAGCCCAGGCTCTGCTTGGCTCTCTGGGCTGCAAGTGCTGACTGCTGGCTCCTGCTGAGCTTCTCCTCCCCCAGCACCCCCAAGGCCTTTTCTTCAGGGCTGCTCTCCAGCCAGTCCCTGCCCAGCCTGGATCAGTGCCTGGGATTGCCCTGCCCCAGCTGCAGGTCTTGCACTTGGATTTTTGAACCTCATAAGGTTGTCATGGGCTCAGCTCTGCAGCCTGTCCAGGTGCCTCTGGATGGATCCCTTCCCTCCAGCTGTCTGGAGGAATGGATGGAAACTGCAGCACAGGAAGTTCCACCTCACCATGAGGAGGAACTTCTTCCCTGTGAGGGTCCCAGAGCCCTGGAGCAGGCTGCCCAGAGAGGTTGTGGAATCTCCTTCTCTGGAGCCTTTCCATCCCTGTCTGGATGTGTTCCTGTGTGACCTGTGCTGGATTCGCTGCTCCTGCTCTGGCAGGGGAGGTGGACCTGAAGCTCTCCATCTGTCCCTTCCAACCCCTGACATCCTGTGAGCTGTGGTCCTGGTTGATGATGCTCTGTAAGAGTCTAAACCTTGTCTCTCTTGATGTGACTCATCAAAGACAAAATCACCTTTGCTGCTTGCCCAGACACCAGCTGATGTGTATTGGGCAGACTGGATAAGGACTCTCTGGAATGTGCACAGCCAAGATCATCTCTACCCATCAGCTACCCTGGCAAGGGAGGATGGTGAAAGGGACAATGGATTCACCACCTGGATACATACCTCAAACCCCCTCTGACTAAAAAACTGTAGGAAAGACCTGAGCAATGCCTGCTCAGGAGAAGGAAAAGGCAGAATACAAGGAGAGAAAAGGACAGAGACAGGAGAAAAGACATCACCAGGGAGCTTGTAAGCAGCAGACTGGGAGGAACCCTCTCTCCATGTCCTAAGTTCCACCTGATGCAACTCATGGAGCTGAAGAGGCTGCTCAGAGAAGGACTTGGACTTGGACTTTGGGACCTCTCCCTCCCCTCCTCCAGGGGAGGCGAGCACAGCCACCGAGGATGACCTCTCCTCCACACCAAAGTGTCAGCAGCCTTCCTCCACAGACCCCAACCATCCTGGGGGGTAGTGGCAAGAGAATTCCTTTCCTCTTCTCCCTCCCCGGGGGTAGTGGTGGACAGCAGCTGGACAGCAGCTGAACAGCAGCCAGCAGTGTGCCCAGGGGGCCAAGAAGCCCAAGGGCATCCTGGCCTGCATCAGGAACAGTGTGGCCAGCAGGAGTTCTACACGGAGAGAGTGATTTGCCATTGGAATCGGCTACCCGTGGAGGTGGTGGAGTCACCTTCACTGGAGGTGTTCAGGAGAAGACTTGATGGGGTGCTTGGCTGTATGGTCTAGTTGTTGGGTGGGTTGGATTGGTTGATGGGTTGGACGCGATGATCTTGAAGGTCTCTTCCAACCTGGTGTATTGTATTATTGTATTGTAAGGTGATCTCCCAGGTTTTTCCCCAGCAGGGAAGTCATTCTGCCCTGTGCTCAGCACTGCTCAGGCCACACCTTGAGTCCTGTCTCCAGTTCTGGGCTCCTCAGGTTAGGAAAGATGTTGAGCTGCTGGAAGGTGTCCAGAGAAGGGCAAGAAAGCTGGGGAGGGGTCTGGAGCACAGCCCTGTGAGGAGAGGCTGAGGGAGCTGGGCTTGCTTAGCCTGGAGAAGAGGAGGCTCAGGGGAGACCTTCTTGCTCTCTCCAACTCCCTGAAGGGATCCTGCAGGAAGGCTGCAGAGAGACTTTTGCTGAGGGGGTCTGGAGCCAGCCCAAGGGGCAATGCTTTGAAGCTGAGGCAGAGCAGGGTCAGAGTGGAGCTGAGGCAGAAGTTGTTCCTTGTGAGGGTGGTTGGAGTGTGTCCCAGGCTGCCCAGGGAGGCTGTGGCTGCCTCCTTGCTGGGGGTGTTGAAGGTCAGGCTGGCTGAGGCCTTGAGCAGCTGAGTGTAGCTGAGAGGTGTCCCTGGGCATGGTGAGGAGCTTGGAGCAGATGAGCTCTGAGCTATTCTCTGGCTCTACTCATGTTTGCTGCGAGCTCCCTGAGGCAGCTCAGGTAGCATCAATGGTGATGCTACCCAGCATCAGCCCTGTGCTTTCCTTCAGCTCTTTGAAGTCATTGGAATGCTTTCTCCTGTCTGTTTTTATCCAAATATTTATTCCCCCACCCCTAATTCTTGGTGAGGGGCACTGGGCATGGGGGGGAAGCTTCAGACCATTGCAGCTGCCCCCCATGGTGGAGCAGTGGCCACTCTCATAACAGAAGCTGCTTATTACTGTCCCTGCTGAGCTCACCCTGCAGAAACAACCTTCTGACTGAGAACCCTTTGAGTCCCCTCTGGGGAATTCAGCTCCAGGTTCCAGTACTGATACTGGGAGTCCCAAGTGGAACTGGGTAAATGCTCCATTCATGGGAGGGGAAAAAAAACCCACCCAAAACCCCAGCAAGGACAGATGGAAAAATAAGAAAGCAGAGCAAAGCCACCCAGGTGGTGCCCAGGGGTGCAGCTCCCAGCTTGCAAGGAGCAGTTGTTCCCTATGGGGACACAGAGTTAGCTGCAGCTGATGGAGGGCAGCAGCCTTGGGGAGGTGGGAGCTTGTGGGACCAGCCCAGCCTTGTCAGCTCGTGTGTCTGCAAGGAGGGGAGATGTTCCTGCTGCCTACAGCAGCTACTTTGGGTCACATGTAGAATAGAACAGAACAAACCAGGTTGGAAGAGACCTTGGAGATCACTGAGTCCAACCTATCACCCAGCAACATCCAATCAACTAACCCATGGCACTGAGTGCCTCATCCAGGCTCTTCCTAAACACCTCCAGGGATGGGGACTCCTCCACCTCCCTGGGCAGCACATCCCAGTGGCCAATTACTCTTGCTGGGAAGAACTTTCTCCTCACCTCCAGCCTAAACCTCCCCAATTTAGTATCACAGTATCACCAAGGTTGAAAGAGACCTCAAAGATCATCCAGTCCAACCTGTCACCACAGACCCCATGACTAGACCATGGCACCAAGTCCAATCCCCTCTTGAGGAGGGAGGACATTGCTGCCCAGAGAGAACTCTCCTGCCCACTGCAAGCTTGAACTCACGACCTTCCCAGTAAGAGTCTTATGTGCTACCAACTTATCCACATGGTCCCCTGGAGCAGCTTGAGACTGTATCCTCTTGTTCTGCTGCTGGGTGCCTGGCAGAAGAGACCAACCCCCACCTGGCTCCAACCTCCCTTCAGGGAGTTGCAGAGAGCAAGAAGGTCTCCCCTGAGCCTCCTCTTCTCCAGGCTAAGCAAGCCCAGCTCCCTCAGCCTCTCCTCACAGGGCTGTGCTCCAGACCCCTCACCAACAAATAAAGAACTCTACACAAATCCTCTCTTCTCTCCAGGTTTATCAGCCAAAAAAATCCTCAAAGAAGGCTCTGTGTGATGATGACAGACCAGGAACTGCACACACTGAAGCCTGAGGAGCACACCGCTGCTGTGCAGCACCACATCTGCTGGGCCCCTCAGCTCAAGAAGGGAGCAGCTGGAGAGAGCCCAGCCCACAGCTACCAAGATGCTGCAGGCAGTGGAACATCTCCCTGTGAGGCCAGGCTGAGGCAGCTGGGGCTTGGAGCAGAGGAGCCTGAAGGCTGCCCTCATTGCTGGGGACCAAGCTGTGCAGGGCTGGAGCCAGGCTCTGCTCAGGGATGGCCAAGGACAGCACAAGGGGCACTGGGGGCAAGCTGGAGCAGAGGAGGTGCCAGGGGATCAGAGCTGATGGAGTTGACCTGCTGGAGAAGCTCTGTGGAGAAGGAGCTGGGAGTGCTGGGGGACAACAAGTTCTGCATGGGACAGCAACGTGCCCTGGGGGCCAAGAAGGCCAAGGGGGTCTTGGGCTGCATGAAGAAGAGTGTGGCCAGCAGGTTAAGGGAGATTCTCCTCACACTCTACTCTGCCCTGGTGAGGCTGCAGCTGGAGTCCTGGGTCCAGTTCTGGGCTCCCCAGTTCCAGAGAGACAGGGAACTGCTGGAGAGAGCACAGGGGAGGCTACAGAGGTGCTGGAGTGAGCTGGAGCAGCTGTGTGAGGAGCAAAGGCTGAGAGCCCTGGGGCTGAAGAGCAGCCCCAGAGGGGAGCTGAGCAATGCTCAGCAAGAGACAAAGGAGCTGTGGGGGGCAAGAGGCTGGGGCCAGGCTCTGCTGAGTGGTGCCCAGGGACAGGCCAAGGGGCAGTGGGCAGAAAGTGGAAGCCAGGAGGTTGCATGTGAAGAGGAGGAGAAAGTTGTTTGTTGTGAGGGTGCTGGAGGCCTGGAGCAGGCTGCCCAGAGAGGTTGTGGAGTCTCCTTGTGTGGAGAGCTTCCAACTCCCCCTGGATGTATTCCTGCCCTGGGTGATGCTGCTGTGGCAGGGAAGGAGGGTTGGGCTGGATGGTCTCTGGAGGTCCCTTCCAACCCCTCCCCCTGCATCCTGTGAGCCACCCCCCCAGCAAGCAGCACCCCTGGATGTGTTCCTGCCCTGGGTGCTGCTGCTCTGTCAGGGGAGGAGGGTTGGGCTGGATGATCTCTGGAGGTCCCTTCCAACCCCTCCCCCTGCATCCTGTGAGCCACCCCCAGCAAGCAGCACCCCTGGATGTGTTCCTTTGTGCCCTGCCCTGGGTGATGCTGCTGTGGCAGGGGAGGAGGGTTGGGCTGAATGATCTCTGGAGGTCCCTTCCAACCCCTCCCCCTGCATTCTGTGAGCCACCCCCAGCAAGCAGCACCCTGGATTGCCCTGGGTGAGCTGTGGCAGGGGGAGGGTTGGTCTGGGTGGTCTCAGGTCCCTTCCAACCCCTCCCCCTGCATTCTGTGAGCCACCCCCAGCAGCAGCACCCCTGGATGTGTTCCTGTGTGCCCTGCCCTGGGTGATGCTGCTGTGGCAGGGGAGGAGGGTTGGGCTGGATGATCTCTGGAGGTCCCTTCCAACCCCTCCCCTGCATCCTGTGAGCCACCCCCCCAGCAAGCAGCAGGCCAAGCAGCAGGCAGGTTGATATGAAACAAAATGTTTTCCATTTTTATTTTACATCTTTATACATAAAACTTCTCAAGGGGAACTCCCTCTGGCTCCCCAGGGAGGGGGAAAGGTTAAGAGCACATCTTCAAACAAAAAACACACCAAACCAACCCCAAGCCCAAGCCCAACCAAAACCCCAAAGCCCAAGCAAATCAGAAATGGAGGTCAGGGAGTCAACATTCACAAAATGTTGAGGAACTGAGGGGGGGAAACAAAAAGTATTCCAGACCTGACTGAAAAGCTACAACTCCAGCAGGAGGCAGGCATGGATTTTGCTGCTGTGGTTTTGGTCTTGGGGGTGTGGGGGGTTCTGTTTGTGTGTGGGGGTGTTCCCCCTCCCCTCTTTTTTGTGTTTTGTTTGGTTGGGTTTTGTTTTCCCCCCTTGATAGCACCTTTGAGTTCAGTTTCTTGAGCTGGAAAACTGAGGTGGGGAAGAAAACAAAGCAACAAACCCTCCCTCCCCTCTCCCCCCCCCCCCAAAATAAAGCAGTCAGTGGGAAAAGATCGTTCAACAAAATGCAAACAGAAACCTTCCTCCACCACCTCCACCTCCTCCTCTTCCTCCTCCTCCCCCTCAAAACCAACCAACCAACCAACCCCCCCCTTGAAAAAAAAAACCCAACCCAAACTCTAAACAAACTTAAATAAAGCTAAGCTCCCCCTCTCTTCTCACCCCTGATGTGTAGTGTTAGAAGGGACAGAACCCAGAATCAGCCAGGTTGGAAAAGACCTCAGAGATCACCAAGTCCAACCTGTCACCCAGCACCATCCAATCCACTCAACCATGGCACCAAGGGCCTCATCCAGGCTCTTACACACTTCCAGGGATGGGGACTCCACCACCTCCCTGGGCAGCACATCCCAAGGGCTAATCTCATTTTCTATGAAGAACTTCTTCCTCACCTCCAGCCTAAACCTCCCCGGCACAGCTTGAGACTGTGTCCTCTTGTTCTGCTGCTGGGGGCCTGGCAGAAGAGACCAACCCCCACCTGGCTACAACCTCCCTTCAGGCAGTTGGAGAGAGCAAGAAGGTCTCCCCTGAGCCTCCTCTTCTCCAGGCTAAGCAAGCCCAGCTCCCTCAGCCTCTCCTCACAGGGCTGTGCTCCAGACCCCTCCCCAGCTTTCTTGCCCTTCTCTGGACACCTTCCAGCAGCTCAACATCTTTCCTAACCTGAGGAGCCCAGAACTGGACACAGGACTCAAGGTGTGGCCTGAGCAGTGCTGAGCACAGGGCACAATGACTTCCCTGCTCCTGCTGGCCACACTCTTCCTGATGCAGACCAGGATGCCCTTGGGCCTTCTTGGCCCCCTGGGCACACTGCTGGCTCATGTTCAGCCGCTGTCCACCAGTACCCTCAGGTCCCTTTCTGCTCTCCAGCCAAGCTGCTGGCCCTGACTCCAGCAGCTGCCTTCCCACTCTTGGACCTTCCTTGCAGCAGGTGCTGTGGCTGAGGTTGGGCCACGGCTGTATGTGGAAAGTGGGAGTGGGGAAGTGCTGTGGATCCCTTTTCCACACCCTCAAATGGATCTCCAGATCATTTGGAAGCTACAGAGCCCTGCAGAGTCCTCCCCTGGCACCGCTTGGGACTGTGTCCTCTTGTTCTGGTGCTGGGTGCCTGGCAGAAGAGCCCAACCCCCGCCTGGCTACAACCAGGGAGCTGCAGAGAGCAAGAAGCTCTCCCCTGAGCCTCCTCTCCCCCAGGCTAAGGGTTCTGTCTGTCTGTCTGTTTTCTGGTATGGGTATCATCCCAAGGCCTGGATATTTAGTGGCACAGATCCAAAACAAAACCCCCAACCCCCCCCACCCCCAAAAAAAAAAAAAAAAACCCAAAACAACCCCAAAAGTAGAATAAATTAAGAAGCAGAGGCCAAATCACCAGACAGAAAGCTTCAGACATGGTCAAGGACTAACACTGCTTTGCCTTTTTTTTTTGGTGGCCTTTTTTTTTGTGGCCTTTTTTTTTTTTCTTGGCCTTTTTTGGGGTTTTTTTTTGGCCTTTTTTTTTTTTTGCCTTTTTTTTTTTATTTCTTTCTTTTTTTATTTCTTTTTTTTTTTTTTTTTTTTTTTTTTTTTTTGTTTTGTTTTTCTTCCTTCTGGACACACAGAGAAGCAAAAACAGAAACAAAAATGGAAGTTGAGCTTTGGCTCTCTGGCTCCCAGGGTCACTTTGCAGGCATCTTCTCTGCCATGTGCTTCTGCTGGCTCTCAGCGTGCCTGGAGAAGGGGAGGGAAGGAGGAGAGAAGCTTCAGCTGTTGGTTGCTCAGGGAGGGAGGTGGCAGCCCCAGGCCACAGGGGGAGGCTGTGCTCCAAGGCAGAGTCTGAACTGCTTGCCCGTGAGGCTGGAGCTCAGGAGGAAGCTCTGCACAGAGGGGAGGGAGCTGTTGCAGAGACGCTGCAACAGCCTGCCCAGGGAGGGTGCTTGAGGCTCCATCCCTGGAGAGGTTCATGATCAGACTTGCTGTGGGCCTGGGCAGCCTAAGCTAGTTGTGGAGGTGTCCCTGCTGACTGCAGGGGGTTGGACAAAACGACCTCTGAGAGTCCCTGGCTCTGCTCTGGCAGAGCACCAAAGAGAACATTTGCCTGAGGGACAAAAAATCCCATCAGGGATGGGCGGTGTCTGCCCAGGCTCCTCCCTGGCAGGAAGGCACCAGGAGGTGGCTGAAGAGAAGAGGAAAGAAAACCCTTCTCTGGAGCAGTTGCAGGTGAGCTGAACTGGTTTGGGTCAGCTGGGATGGTTTGGGTCAGCTGGGATGGTTTGGGGCAGCAGGGATGGTTATGGTCAGATGGGATGGTTTGGGGCAGCTGGGATGGTTATGGTCAGATGGGATGGTTTGGGGCAGCTGGGATGGTTTGGGGCAGCAGGGATGGTTATGGTCAGATGGGATGGTTTGGGGCAGCTGGGATGGTTTGGGTCAGCTGGGATGGTTATGGTCAGATGGGATGGTTTTGGGATGGTTTGGGTCAGATGGGATGGTTATGGTCAGATGGGATGGTTTGGGGCAGCTGGGATGGTTATGGTCAGATGGGATGGTTTGGGGCAGATGGGATGGTTATGGTCAGATGGGATGGTTTGGGTCAGCTGGGATGGTTATGGTCAGATGGGATGGTTTGGGTCAGCTGGGATGGTTATGGTCAGATGGGATGGTTTGGGGCAGCTGGGATGGTTTGGGGCAGCTGGGATGGTTTTATGGTCAGATGGGATGGTTTGGGGCAGCAGGGATGGTTTGGGTCAGCTGGGATGGTTTGGGGCAGCTGGGATGGTTTGGGTCAGCTGGGATGGTTTGGGGCAGCTGGGATGGTTATGGTCAGATGGGGATGGTTTGGGGCAGCTGGGATGGTTTGGGTCAGCTGGGATGGTTATGGTCAGATGGGATGGTTTGGGGCAGCTGGGATGGTTTGGGGCAGCTGGGATGGTTATGGTCAGATGGGATGGTTTGGGGCAGCTGGGATGGTTATGGTCAGATGGGATGGTTTGGGGCAGCTGGGATGGTTATGGTCAGATGGGATGGTTTGGGTCAGCTGGGATGGTTATGGTCAGATGGGATGGTTTTGGGTCAGCTGGGATGGTTATGGTCAGATGGGATGGTTTGGGGCAGCTGGGATGGCTTGGGGCAGCTGGGATGGTTATGGTCAGTTGGGGAAGTTTTGGGTCAGCTGGGATGGTTTGGGTCAGCTGGGAGAGGGTTTGGGTCAGCTGGGAGGGTTTGGGTCATTTGGGAGGGTTTGGGTCAGCTGGGAGGGTTTGGGTCAGTTGGGAGGGTTTGGGTCAGTCTTTGGTCCCCCACACAATGCTGTGACAGGGGAGCTGGTGCCCCCTGGCACACAGCAAAGCCCTCACCATCCTGAGCAGCCTCCAAAGAAACATCAGTTACTAAGGTGCCATGGAGGGCATCTAGGAGGCCCCAGGAGGCTGCTTCACCTGGTCAGGTCCTCGATGTCCACCAGCATGGCGTCCTGCTCCGTGTGCAGCTCGTCCCGGATCAGCAGCAGCTGCACCAGCTCCTCGTTCAAGCCTGGCACCAAGGACAAAGGAGTTGAGTTGGTGATGCCCTGGAGGATCCCAGGTTGGGAGCCTTCCATCCTCCTTCCCCAGCATGGTGCATGTAAGCTGGTGTGGAGAACCAGGAGGGCCCTCCCCAGGGGATGTGTGGGGTTTAGGCTGAGCTGGAAGCCCCTGGCTGCTGCATCTGAGAAGCTCAAAGGTAAAGAGGAACTTCTCAGAGCCTGGGGTCCTACCAGCCCTCTGCTCAGGAAGGATGCTCCAGGGCATTGGATTCTCTGCTTGGGGTTGTGTCAAAGAGTGGGGAAGGGGAAGAAGAAAATGGGAGGAAAGCAGGAGGATGGGGCCCAGGCTCTTTTCCAACCAAAACAACTCTGTGTTTCTATGGGGTCTGCCTGGGGGGTTGCCTGTCCCAGCCCCATCCCTTCCTGCTGCTGCTCACAGCTTGCTCAGGGCTGTTGTGCCAAACCATGGTTTCCCTGACTCTTTCCAGACATCCTCACACTGAGGTGAAGAAATACATCCATGGAGTAAATGTCCTGAGAGTGGTTCCACAGCAAAGTGACCATCAATTATCCCAAGGCAGAGCCAACCTGCTGCACACTGCTGCAAAGCAGCTCTGTCCCTTGGGCCTCGCTGCCCAGTGAGGCCACAGCTGAAGGACTGGGTCCAGGTCTGGGCTCCCCAGTTCAGAACTGAGTCCAGGGGAGGCTACACAGGTGCTGAAGTGACCTGGAGCAGCTCTGTGAGGAGCAAAGGCTGAGAGCCCTGGGACTGCTGAGCCTGCAGAAGAGCAGCCCCAGAGGGGAGCTGAGCAATGCTCAGCAGGAGACAAAGGAGCTGTTGGGGGCAAGAGGCTGGGGCCAGGCTCTGCTGAGTGGTGCCCAGGGACAGCACAAGGGGCAGTGGGCAGAAAGTGGAAGCCAGGAGGCTCCATGTGAAGAGGAGGAGAAAGTAGTTTGTTGTGAGGGTGCTGGAGGCCTGGAGCAGGCTGCCCAGAGAGGTTGTGGAGTCTCCTTGTGTGGAGAGCTTCCAACCCCCCTGGGCACTGTGCTGCTGGGCAAGCTGCTGTGGGTGCCCTGCTGGAGCAGGGGGTTGGACTGGGTGAGCTCCAGAGGTCCCTTCCAACCCTCACCATGCTGGGGCTCTGTGAAGCAGGCTCAGTGCTATTGACATGACCACTTTTGCTCCCACTCTTGAGAGCTTTCTAAATGAATGAGCTTTGGGTTTTTTCCCCCTTTGCAACACAGAACATCAAATCCCAACTCGATGGCACAGCTCTGCATCCTCACCAGGGGGCTTCCAGAAGAGATGCCAGCCAACCAACCAACACAAACAGGGAAGGAGCAGCACAGCAGCACCCAAACAAGCTTTCTTTTGACCTACAACCACTTCTCTGCTGTGAAGTCTGTCCCCAAATGGCTCATTGATTACTTGATTGGAAGGTTTGGATCCATTGGAAGAAGAGAACCTTGGCTCTTTAGACAGAGCAAAGAAAGATTCTTGAGAGTGAGGGTAGTGAGACTCTGGCAGAGGTTGCCCAGGGAGGCTGTGGATGCCTCTTCCCTGGAGGTGTTCAAGGCCAAGCTGGATGAGGCCTTGAGCAACCTGGGCTGGTGGGAGGTGTCCCTGGGCAGGGGGTTGGAACTGGATGATCTCCAAGGTCCCTTCCAACCCACTCTATGAATCCATAAAGTGGTGTGGCACTGTCCCACACAAGGATACATGAAACACAGGAACTGCAGGAGTGGCTTTACCCCAGGGTCTTGGCTAAACTGGAGAGTTTCTCCACTTCTGGATGGTTTGATGCCATGGCATGGCACCACGTGATGGGGAGAGACTGTTTGCAAAGGCCTGCAGGGACAGGACCAGGGGCAATGGCTTCAAACTAGAGCAGAGCAGATTGAGATTGGATGTGAGGAACAAGTTCTGCACCAGGAGGCTGCTGGAACACTGGCACAGGTTGCCCAGGGAGGTGGTTGAGGCTCCATGCCTGGAGCTATTCCAGGTGAGGCTGGAGAGGGCTCAGGGCAACCTGATCTAGCTGGGGATGTCCCTGCTGAGTGCAGGGGGGTTGGACTGGCTGAGTCTTGGAGGCCCCTTCCAGCCCAGCCCATTCAGTGATTCTGTGATCCTGTACAGCTCTGGAGAATCAATACAGGAAGGACCTGGAGCTGATGGAGAGGCTCCAGGGGAGGGACACAAAAATGCTCAGGGGCTTGGAGCAGCTCTGCTGTGAGCACAGCCTGAGGGAGCTGGGGGTGTTCAGCCTGGAGAAGAGAAGGCTCCAAGGAGACCTCAGAGCTGCCTGCCAGGACCTGAAGGGGGCTCCAGGAGGGCTGCAGAGAGACTGTTCCCAAGGGCCTGCAGAGACAGGACCAGGGGCAATGGCTTCAAACTAGAGCAGAGCAGATTGAGATTGGATGTGAGGAACAAGTGCTGCACCAGGAGGCTGCTGCAACACTGGAACAGGTTGCCCAGGGAGGTGGTTGAGGCTCCATGCCTGGAGCTATTCCAGGTGAGGCTGGAGAGGGCTCTGGGCAACCTGATCTAGTTGGGGATGTCCCTGCTGAGCACAGGGGGTTGGACTGGCTGAGCTTTGGAGGCCCCTTCCAGCCTGGACCATTCTGTGATTCCCTGATGCTATGAAGATGCAGCCATAAAGCCAGGAGCAGCAGATGCTCCCAGGACAGGCAGACTTCCCAGCACCAGGTTTGGAGTTACAAGTGGGCTGTTAGGTGCCCTGTCTGATGGAGCCAACAGAAAGCTTTAGGAGAAATGGGGGGGAGAGGAGGGGACAAAAAAAATAAGGAAAGAGAAGAGGCAAATCTGGAGAGGCCTCCATCTGCAGCTGCTGTGGTGCTCCTCAGCCATGCACAGGGGCTCCCAGGCAGCCACCAACACTTCTGTGTGTGCCCTGGAGATCTGCTCTTCATCAAAGGGGACACAGGAAAGGATAATCAAGGAGTCTCACTTACTTTCTATCTGTGAGTGGAGGTCATTGACTATCACTTGTAGCTGCCCAATGGTCATGTCTCGTAGGTCAGTGGGTTTTAAACTCCTCTTCATCAGGCATTCACTTATATGAGGCATATGTGGCAGCTGAAAAGGAATGCTCCATTTGTAACTCTTGCCTTCAAATCAGTTCTCTTTGGCACTGGGGATGTGCCCCCCTCACAAGCCTGCCCCAGGGATTCCACTGGCACTACCCAACTGAGCTGAGACTTCCACACAAGGTTGGAGCTGAGCCTTCAAACCTCCCAGCATCAGGCCTGTGCTGATGGAGAGGGAGGGGAGGGAGCTGATCAGTGGAGATCTGAGCAATGCTCAGCAAGAGACAAAGGAGCTGTGGGGGGCAAGAGGCTGGGGCCAGGCTCTGCTCAGTGGTGCCCAGGGACAGGCCAAGGGGCAGTGGGCACAAAGTGGAAGCCAGGAGGTTGCATGTGAAGAGGAGGAGAAAGTTGTTTGGTGTGAGGGTGCTGGAGGCCTGGAGCAGGCTGCCCAGAGAGGTTGTGGAGTCTCCTTGTGTGGAGAGCTTCCAACCCCCCTGGGCATTGTGCTGCTGGGCAAGCTGCTGTGGGTGCCCTGCTGGAGCAGGGAGTTGGACTGGGTGACCTCCAGAGGTCCCTTTCAGCACCACCATGCTGGGGTGCTGTGAGTGCTACAGCAAGCAGCCTCATACCAAGGCAGGAAGGCTGCAGGATGGGATGGGAGAAGCAGAGCACATCTTGGAGCATGAGCAGCATCCTGCTTCCTGAAGGCATGAACATCCTTCACCCTTCCTCATCCCACCTCATGCATCCATCCCACCGCTGTAACACCCTGCTAAGGTGACCCATGCCAACCCTTCAGCTCCTGCTAACCACTGCTGGCCCCTGGGCACACCTCCACGGGCAAAAGCCAGCAGCAGCAGGGCTGCTGTGGTTTCCCCAACACCATCCCCTGGCTCCTACTTACAAGATCTGCTACTGGTGATTTCTTCCTGTTCTGCTTCTCCACCTCCACCTGCATTTTGGCCATGGGCTTTGCCATAGCCAAGGCCATTTTGGCTTCAGCTTGGAGCTTCTTCTGCCTGGTGAGGAAGTCCATGTCGTCGAGGGACTCTGACTCTTCCTCTGTGGTGTCTCTGTCAGAGTAGGATGAGCTCTGCTTGCTCTAGGGAAGCAGAAACTGAGTGTCACAGACCCACCCCCCAAGCTGTGCCTCAGTTTGCTGATGCCTTAAAACAATTTTGTGCAGTTCCAGGAGGGTAGGATTTCGAGAGAAACAGTGAAACCCACAGACTGATTGTGATTTTAATCCATGTGATCATCTCCAAAACTCAAGAGCCATCCCCAGACAGGTGCCCTTGGCTAGAAACAGCAACTTGAGCACCTGGAATGGAAAAGAGAAGCCAACCAGATCAACAGGGGGGAAGAGGCCAACCAGATCAACAGGGGGAAGAGGCCAACCAGATCAACACGGGGGAAGAGGCCAACCAGATCAACAGGGTTGAAGAGGCCAACCAGATGAATAGGTGGTTAGCATGGAGGACTTGACTTGAGCAACCTGGGTTAGTGGGAGTTAGTCCCTGCCCTTGGCAGGGTGGGGTGTCAAAACTGGATCCTCTTTAAGGTCTCTTCCATCCAAACCATTCTGTGAATCTGTGAGGAAAATACCTGGGGCAGTGATGTTACATCCACAAAGAAAGAACAGGGACCTGTTGGAGCAGGACAAGAGAAGGCCACCAACATGATCATGGGGCTGGAAGCCTTCTGCTGAGAGGCCAGGCTGAGAGAGATGGGGTTGTTCAGCCTGGAGAAGAGAAGGCTCCAGGGAGACCTTCTGGTGGCCCTTGCAGTGCTTAAAGGGGGTGGTGAGAAAACTGGGGACAGGGAGGGCCTGATTGTGACAGGACAAGAGGGGATGGTTTGAACTGAAAGAGGGAGATTCAGGCTGTGGAGAAGGAAGAAGCTCTTCACCATGTGTCCCAGGTTGCCCAGAGAGGTGGGAGATGCCCCATCCCTGGAACTGTCCCAGGTCAGGTCGTTTGGGGCTCCGAGCAGCCTGCTCTGGTTGCTGCTGTCCCTGCTGGCTGCAAGGGGGTTGGGTGACCTTGAAAGGTCCCTTCCCACCCAACCCATGCCATGAGCCCATGAAAAGAGAGGAAGCTGGTGGGAGCTGGCACCATTTCGTAGCCATTCCTGGCCTGGTAACTACCAGAGCCAGAAAGAAAAGGAGGAGGAAGGCAGAAGGCAAACCTCCACACAAAGGCATCTGCTCCACAGCAGCTTGCTGCCAGCCTGGGGCCATTTGCTGTCTGTCCCTCAGCATCTCACATGTCTTTTATTGATGGCCATGGCACCTGGGGCCATGGTTTGATGGCCATGGTGGGGTTGGGCTGGTGGTTGGACTGGATGAGCTCAGAGGCCTTTTCCAACCCAAACAGTTCTGTGATTCTGAGGCTGGCTTTGCTTTCCAGTGGTCCAAACCAGCTCTGTCCTGCTTATCTCCTTCCCTGGGGGTGTGCAAAGGGGTGGGCAATGTTCTTGAGTGGGTTGGGAGTAGGCACCTTGCAGGCAGCATGCCTGAGGTGGTGTCCCATCACCCCAACTCTTCTCTTCTGAATCCTCACTTGACTTCATTGAATCAAAAACTGGTTTGGGTTGGAAGGGGCTTGAAAGAGTGGTGGAGCATTGGAGCAGGCTGCCCAGGGAGGTGGTGCAGTCCCCATTCCTGGAGGTGCTCAAGAAGTGTGTGGCCATGGCACCTGGGGCCGTGGTTTGATGGCCATGGTGGGGTTGGGCTGGTGGTTGGACTGGATGAGCTCAGAGGCCTTTTACCATACCAACCAGTTCTGTACCACACATATTCAGTTCCATTTCAAACAATGACTCAGGAATAGCTTTTTGTGGTTGTACTTTGATGAGATTTAGCCACTTAGGTGACTGCAGTGCTACCTCAACCGTCCTCAACTCATCTCATACCTGGATGGGCTCAGAGGCCTTTGCCAACCCAAACAGTTCTGTGACTCTGAGCTGCTGCTCCAGGGTTGAGTGTCGCTGTTTGAGCAGGATCAGCTCCCACCAAGCTTCCATGGGGAGGCCCTGTGCCTTCCACACTGCAGAAGCTGCAGAGGAAGGGTTCCCAGACCTACCATGGGAGACAAGGGGGTGTCCAGGCTGGTTTCTGTCTTGCTGTCGTCGCCATCGCTGTCCTTGTCGCTGCCGCTGTCGTTCACAAAGCAGATCTGCAGGTTCATCCCACTTTGTAATCTAGCAGAGGGAGGAGAGGAGAGGGAGAGGGAGAGAGAAGAGAGGAGAGAGAGAGAGAGAGAGAGGAGAGAGAGAGAGGAGAGAGGAGAGAGGAGAGAGGAGAGAGGAGAGAGGAGAGAGGAGAGAGGAGAGAGAGAGAGGAGAGAGAGAGAGAGGAGAGAGGAGAGAGGAGAGAGAAGGGCATTAACCACATTGGAAAAGACCTTTGAGATCAGCAACTCCAACCTATCACCCAACACCATCCAATCAACTCAACCATGGCACCAAGGGCCTCATTCAGGCTCTTCCTAAACCCCTCCAGTGGTGGTGACTCCACCACCTCCCTGGGCAGCACATCCCAGTGGCCAATCTCTCTTGCTGGGAAGAACTTCTTCCTCACCTCCAGACTAAACGTCCCCTGGCACAGCTTGAGACTGTGTTCTCTTGTTCTGGTGCTGGGTGCCTGGCAGAAGAGACCAACCCCCACCTGGCTACAACCTCCCTTCAGGCAGTTGCAGAGAGCAAGAAGGTCTCCCCTGAGCTTCCTCTTCTCCAGGCTAAGCAAGCCCAGCTCCCTCAGCCTCTCCTCACAGGGCTGTGCTCCAGACCCCTCCCCAGCTTTCTTGCCCTTCTCTGGACACCTTCCAGCAGCTCAACATCTTTCCTGAGCTGAGGAGCCCAGAACTGGACACAGGACTCAAGGTGTGGCCTGAGCAGTGCTGAGCACAGGGCAGAATGACCTCCCTGCTCCTGCTGGCCACACTGTTCCTGATGCAGGCCAGGATGCCCTTGGCCTTCTTGGCCCCCTGGGCACACTGCTGGCTCATCATGTTCAGTCTACTATCAACCACTACCCCCAGGTCCCTCTCTGCCTGGCTGCTCTCCAGCCACTCTGACCCCAGCCTGTAGCACTGCAGGGACAAAGGGAGGACTGACAACAGAGTCCCCTCATGCTGGCACTGCTGCCAGCAGCCCAATGGCTTAGGTGCTCAAGGTGCTGCAGCACCACCTGCAGTGAGCCAGTGGGGGTTTAGAAGGACACTGCTGTCTTGCTGTTGGACTGGCTAAAGGCAAATGGAATCATACAATCATAGAATTGTAGAGTCATAGAATCACAGAAACACAGAATCATAGAACCATAGAATCAGGGAATCACAGAATGGGCTGGGCTGGAAGGGAGCCTCCAAAGCTCAGCCAGTCCAACCCCCTGCACTCAGCAGGGACATCCCCAACTAGATCAGGTTGCCCAGAACCCTCTCCAGCCTCACCTGGAATAGCTCCAGGGATGGAGCCTCAACCACCTCCCTGGGCAACCTGTGCCAGTGTTCCAGCAGCCTCCTGGTGCAGAACTTGTTCCTCACATCCAATCTCAATCTGCTCTGCTCTAGTTTGAAGCCATTGTCCCTGGTCCTGTCCCTGCAGGCCTTTGCAAACAGTCTCTCTGCAGCCTTTCTGGAGCCCCCTTCAGGTCCTGGCAGGCTGCTCTGAGGTCTCCTGGAGCCTTCTCTTCTCCAGGCTGAACACCCCCAGCTCCCTCAGCCTGTGCTCACAGCAGAGCTGCTCCAAGCCCCTGAGCATTTTTGTGTCCCTCCTCTGGAGCCTCTCCATCAGCTCCAGGTCCTTCCTGTGCTGAGGGCTCCAGAGCTGCACACAGCACTGCAGGTGAGGCCTGAGCAGAGCCAAGTGTCAGAATCAGCTCTCTGGATCTCTGGCAGTGCTGCTTTGGATGCAGCCCAGGCTGCCCTTGGCCTCCTGTGCTGCAAGCTCCCACTGCCTGCTCCTGTCCAGCTTCTCCCCCACCAGCACCCCCAAGTCCTTTACCTCAGGGCTGCTTTCTATCCCCTCCTCCCCCAGCCTGTATTGACAGTGAGGATTGTTCTGGCCCAGGTGCAGAGCCCTGCACTTGCTCTTGTTTAACCTTGTGAGGTTCACCTGGGCACCACCTCTGCAGCCTGTCCAGGTCCCTCTGGATGCCATCCTGTCCCTCTGGCATGTCGACAGCACCATTCAGCTTGGTGCCATCTGCACACTGCTGATGGTGCATTCAGCCTCACTGTCTATGTCATTGACAGCAATATTAACGAGCACAGGTCCCAGGACAGCTCCCTGAGGGACAGCACTGTCACTGCTCTCAGCTGGACTGCCAGCCACCGAGCAGCACCCTCTGGATGCATCCATCCAGACAACCCCTCATCCACCCAGCAAATCTGTATCTCTCCAGCCTGGCCACCATTGCCACATTTTAACCTCCAAGAAGATGATATGGACGTACTGGAAGGTGTCCAGAGAAGGGCCATGAGGAGGAGCAGAGGGCTGGAGCACCTCTCCTATGAGGACAGACTGAAGGAGTTGGGGCTGTTCAGTCTGGAGAAGAGAAGGCTCCCAGGTGACCTCATTGTGGCCTTCCAGTATCTGAAGGGGGCTACAAGAAGGCTGGGGAGGGACTTCTCAGGCTCTCAGGTAGTGATAGGACTAGGGGGAACGGAATGAAGCTGGAGGTGAGGAGGAAGTTCTTCCCCATGAGAGTGGTGAAGCCCTGGAATGGGTTGTCCAGGGAGGTGGTTGAGGCCCCATCCCCGGAGGTGTTTAAGCCCAGGCTGGACGAGGCTCTGGCCAGCCTGATGTAGTGTGGGGTGTTGGAACTAGATGATCCTTCTGGTCCCTTCCAACCCTGACTGACACTACGATACCCCAAAGCCAAGCCGGGAGCAGCAGTCCCCAGCGGCAGGGCACGGGCAAGCTCCCGGCGAGCTGCACCGCCGAGCGCGCCTGCCAGCGCCGCCGCACGGGCGTGGCAATGCTTCTACCGCCACCTCCTGGCCAGCTTCGGAATGACAGACACCAGGCGGCTGCCCGCACCCCGGGCGGCTCCTTGGGCGCTTCGGTCACATGAGATCACGGAACCACACAACCATTCAGGTTGGAACAGAGCCTCAGGATCACCAAGTCCAGCCCAGAGCCCTGCTCTGCAAGGGTCACCCCTAAACCAGAGCCCCAAGCACCACAGCCAAACCACCTCGAAACACAGCCAGGCTTGGGGACTCCACCACCTCCCTGGGCAGCACATCTCAATCTCTGATCACTCTTGCTGGGGAAAATTCCTTCCTACTGTCCAGCCTAAACCTACTCAGTCACAGCTTGAGGCCATTGCCTCTTGTTCTGTCCCTAATTACCTGTGAGAAGGGACCAGCAGCAGCCTCTCCACAACCTCCTTTCAGGGTGCTGTGGACAGCCAGGAGGTCTCCCCTCAGCCTTCCTCTGTTTCACACTAACCATCCCCAGCTCCTTCAGTCACTCTCCATCAGATTTCTTCTCCAGGCCCTTCCCAGCTTCCTTGCCCTGCTCTGCTCTGGCTCCAGCACCTCCACATCTCTCTGGTATTGAGGTGCCCAACACTGGACACAGCACTCGAGGCGTTGCCTCCCCAGAGCTGAGTCCAAGATGAAACCTTTCACAGAAAGTCAATAAAAATACATTGATTATGTTAATTTAGAAAACATATAAGAGGATAAGCCTGGTGAGGAGCAGCTGAGGGAAATGAGGGTGCTTAGCCTGGAGAAAAGGAGGCTGAAGGGAGGCCTCCAGGTGGTTTGGCTCTGGCAGGGGCACTGGACGAGATGATCTTTCAAGGTCCCTTCCAACCTCTACCATTCTGTGATCCTGTGACCTTCTGGCTCTTTAAAACTCCCTGAAAGGAGACTGCAGGCAGGTGGGGGTTGGTCTCTTGTCCCAGGGAACAAGTGACAGGATGAGAGGAGACAGCCCCAAGTTGCCTGCCCCACGGGAGGTTCAGGTTGGCCATGAGGGACAATTTCTTCCTTGCAAGTGTCGTCAAGACCTGGCCCAGGCTGCCCAGGGCAGTGGTGAAGTCCCCCTTGCTGGAGGGGCAGAAAAGCCCTGGAGATGTGGTGCTGAGGGCCATGGTTTGGTGGTGCCCTGGCAGTGCTGGGTTAGGGACTCAATGATCCAAAAGGTCTCTTCCAACCCAAAGGATTTTGTGAATCTCTCCTTTTGATTCTGTTATTCTTTATTTTCCTCTCTCAATATAAACCTTCCAGGTCTCTGTGCATGGTACATAACACAGCATGGGATGAAATGTTGTTCTCTAAAGCCCTGGGGGAATGAATTATTTGTTCAGAAGGGTAAAATGCCCTCTTGGTGGCCAAGAAGCACCACTGTACCACCAGAGGTTATTCTAGTGTCTTCTGGACCCCCTACACTTCATTTGGACAGGTTCAGCCTACCTGCATCTTTTAACCCTGAGGGGTGAGACCCTGTGCCAGGCTGCCCAGAGAGGAGGGAGATGCTTCACCCCTGGAACCACTGCAGGTCAGGTTGTCTGGGCAACCATGGAAATGCTGATTGAAGCCAGAGTCATGGAATCACAGAGTCCTAAGATCACAGAATGGCCTGGGTTGGAAGGGACCTCCACAGAGGGAGCCCCTGTGCATGGCTGAGGAGCACCACAGCAGCTGCAGATGGAGGCCTCTCCAGATTTGCCTCTTCTCTTTCCTTCTTTTTTTGTCCCCTCCCCTCCCCACCATTTCTCCTAAAGCTTTCTGTTGGCTCCATCAGACAGGGCACCTAACAGCCCACTTGTAACTCCAAACCTGGTGCTGGGAAGTCTGCCTGTCCTGGGAGCATCTGCTGCTCCTGGCTTTATGGCTGCATCTTCATAGCATCAGGGAATCACAGAATGGTCCAGGCTGGAAGGGGCCTCCAAAGATCAGCCAGTCCAACCCCCTGTGCTCAGCAGGGACATCCCCAACCAGATCAGGTTGCCCAGAGCCCTCTCCAGCCTCACCTGGAATAGCTCCAGGCATGGAGCCTCAACCACCTCCCTGGGCAACCTGTTCCAGTGTTGCAGCAGCCTCCTGGTGCAGCACTTGTTCCTCACATCCAATCTCAATCTGCTCTGCTCTAGTTTGAAGCCATTGCCCCTGGTCCTGACCCTGCAGGCCCTTGCAAACAGTCTCTCTGCAGCTTTCCTGGAGCCCCCTTCAGGTTCTGGCAGGCTGCTGCTGGGTCTCCTGAAAGCCTTCTCTTCTCCAGACTGAACACCCCCAGCTCCCTCAGCCTGTGCTCACAGCAGAGCTGCTCCAAACCCCCTGAGCATTTATGTGTCCCTCCTCTGGAGCCTCTCCATCAGCTCCAGGTCCTTCCTGTATTGATTCTCCAGAGCTGCACACAATCACAGAATCATAGAATGGGCCGGGCTGGAAGGGAGCTCCAAAGCTCATCCAGTCCAACCCCCCTGCACTCAGCAGGGACATCCCCAGCTAGATCAGGTTGCCCTGAGCCCTCTCCAGCCTCACCTGGAATAGCTCCAGGGATGGAGCCTCAACCACCTCCCTGGGCAACCTGTGCCAGTGTTCCAGCAGCCTCCTGGTGCAGAACTTGTTCCTCACATCCAATCTAAATTTATTGCTCTCTAATTTCAAGCCATTGCCCATCTTCCTGTCACTTGAGGCCTTTGCAAACAGCCTCTCTCCATCCTCCCTGTAGCCCTCTTCAGGCACGGGCAGGTTGTTACTTGGTCTCACCAGGGATGACCCCAAAAGCTCCTTTCTGACCCAACCCAGTCTGTGATGCTGTTCTAGAATTCTGCCCAAGCTTTTCAGCCCTGGTGGAGAGCCTGGACCACAACCAGCACCACCACACCACCCAAGTGCCTGGTTTCACCTGGTAATTTCTGGTGGAGCAGGTGCCAGGCCCTGCTGGGAGGCATTAATTAGCCCTGAGCTGTCAGCAGCAGCTCCCTGCTTCAGCTGTCACTCCAGGGAGCAGAGCTGTTTTCCCTTTCACAGGACCTGCAGCCGAGGTTAACATCCCAGCTGCACCTCTCTGGGGTAACAACAACGAGATCCCTCCTGGCTTTATGCCTCTCCCAAGCCTTGCTCTTTCTCCTGCACCATGGCAACAGGGAGATCTTCACTGGCAGCGTGGGAGGCCACACAATCACAGAACCAGCCAGGCTGGAGGAGAGCTCAGAGATCAGCAAGCCCAACCTATTACCTAACAGCTCCTGACCACTAAACCATGGCTCCAAGGGCCACATCCAAGCCTTTTCTGAACACCTCCAGGGATGGTTTAGAATAGAATAGAATAGAATAGAATAGAATAGAATAGAATAGAATAGAATAGAATAGAATAGAATAGAATAGACTAGACCAAACAAGGTTGGAAGAGACCTTCAAGATCATCACGTCCAACCTATCAACCAACCCAACCCACCTCAACAACTAACCCATGGCACCAAGCACCTCATCAAGTCTCCTCCTGAACACCTCCAGGGATGGGGACTCCACCACCTCCCTGGGCAGCACATCCCACTGGCCAATCTCTCTGTCTGGGAAGAATTTCTTCCTCATCTCCAGTCTAAACCTCCCCTGGCACAGCTTGAGACTGTGTCCTCTTGTTCTGCTGCTGGCTGCCTGGTAGAAGAGACCAACCCCCACCTGGCTCCAACCTCCCTTCAGGGAGTTGGAGAGAGCAAGAAGGTCTCCCCTGAGCCTCCTCTTCTGCAGGCTAAGCAAGCCCAGCTCCCTCAGCCTCTCCTCCCAGGGCTGTGCTCCAGACCCCTCCCCAGCCTTGTTGCCCTTCTCTGGACACCTTCCAGCAGCTCAACATCTTTCCTAACCTGAGGGGCCCAGAACTGGAGACAGGACTCCAGATGTGGCCTAAGCAGTGCTGAGCACAGGGCAGAAGGACTTCCCTGAATTGTTTGATGCTTTCCCAGTGCCAGCAGCTACTCCTCAGCAACTGAACACAACCAACCGTGTCTGGAGCATTCTGGGTGCAGGAATTGATCTGCTGGCCTGAACTCATTGCAGATAGCCCTGCTCACTGCAGGGGTGGTGGGGGTGGACTAAATCACCTTTGAAGTGCTCTTCTGTGGTAGTTTTGGGCTGTGGCTGTTTAGTCTGGAGAGGAGAAGCCTGAGGGGGATCTCATCAATGTGTATAAATATCTGAGGGGTGGGGGTCAAGTGGAGGGGGGCAAGCTCTTTTGGGTGGTGCACAGGGATAAGACAAGGAACAATGGATACAAACTTGAACAGAGAAGACTTCACTTCCACATGAGGAGAAACTTCCTTACAGTGAGGGTGACTGGGCCCTGGAGCAGGCTGCCCAGAGAGGTTGTGGAGTCTCCTTCTGTGGAGACTTTCCAACCCCACCTGGGGGGATGCTGGTGATACTGGGGGTTGGAGGGAAGCTGATGTCACTGGACAGCAAGTTCTGCATGGGGCAGCAACGTGCCCTGGGGGCCAAGAGAGCCAATGGCATCCTGGGGTGCAGCAAGCAAAGTGTGGCCAGCAGGGCTGGGGAGGTTCTGCTCCCCCTCTGCTCTGCCCTGCTCACACCACAGCTGCAATCCTGTGTCCAGCTCTGGGATCCCCAGGTCAAGAGAGACAGAGAGCTGCTGGAGAGAGTCCAAGGGAGAGCCAGGAGGATGCTTAGGGGACTTGAGCATCTCCCCTGTGAAGAGAGACTGAGAGCCCTGGGGCTGTTTAGTCTGGGGAGGAGAAGGCTGAGAGGGCTCTGATCAATGTTACCTGAGGGGTGGGGGTCAGGTGGAGGGGGCCAAGCTCTTTTGGGTGGTGCACAGTGATAAGCCAAGGAACACCAGGGACAAGCTTGAACAGAGAAGGTTTCAGCTCAACATGAGGAGAAACTTCCTTGGTGTGAGGGTGCCAGAGGCCTGGAGCAGGCTGCCCAGAGAGGTTTGGAGCCTCCTGCTCTGGAGCCTTTCCAAACCCCCCTGGATGCATTCCTGTGCAGCCTCCCTGGGGGATGCTGCTCTGGCAGGGGTTGGGCTGGCTGATCTCTGGAGGTCCCTTCCCACCTCTGATGCACTGTGGTGCAGGGTGCTCACCGGGAGGACAGGCTGGGCTTGCCGCTCTTGCTGCAGCTGCTGTACAGGCTGGGGCCATCGTCGAAGAAACTGCCCAGAGCCAGCTTCTGCCTGATGGACTCCCGTTCATTCTTCTGGGCCTGCAAGGGAAGGCAGAGGAGAGAGAATGAAGCTGCTGCCCACACCAGGGCCCAGGAAGCAGAGCTGCCCCACCAGGTCCCAGCCCCGCGCTCCTGATGCGCCACCGCGCACAGCCTCCCGCAGGCGCTCTGCCGCGCCCGGGGGGACCACATGTTCCATCCTGTCTGGGAGGCACACTGACAGCTCTCTCTTTCCACCTATTAATAGAGATCATTAGAGGGCTGGAGCACCTCTCCTATGAGGACAGGCTGAGGGAGTTGGGGTTGTGCAGTCTGGAGAAGAGAAGGCTCCGAGGAGACCTTCCTGTGGCCTTCCAGTGTCTCAAGGGGGCTCCAAGAACGTTGGGGAGGGACTTCTGAGGGTGTCAGGGAGTGATAGGACTGGGGGGATGGGTCCAAGCTAGAGGAGGGGACATTTAGATTAGACATCAGGAAGAAGTTGTTCCCCATGAGGGTGGTGAGAGACTGGCACAGGTTGCCCAGGGAGGTGGTGGAAGCCTCCTGCCTGGAGGTGTTTGCAGCCAGGCTGGCTGAGGCTGTGAGCAAGCTGCTGTAGTGTGAGGTGTCCCTGCCCATGGCAGGGGGTTGGAGCTGAATGATCCTTGAGGTCCCTTCCAACCCTGACAATTCTGTGATTCTATGATCTATGTCCACATCTGAGATGAGGCTGCACCTCAAATCCTGGGTTCAGGTCTGGGCCCCTCACTCCAAGAAGGACATTGAGGTTCTGCAGGGAGTCCAGAGAAGGGCAACAAAACTGAGGCAGGGTCTGGAGAACCAGGGCTGGGGAGGAGCAGCTGAAGGATCAATGGAGAGAGATTCCTGGCTGAGGATCACAATGATGGAGATTCCTGGGTGAGGATCACAATGATTCCTGGGTGAGGATCACAATGATGGAGATCCCTGGGTGAGGATCACAATGATGGAGATCCCTGTGAGGATCACAATGATGGAGATCCCTGGGTGAGGATCACAATGATGGAGATGGAGAGGATCACAATGATGGAGGGTGAGGATCACAATGATGGAGACCCCAGGGGAAGGATCAACATGATGGAGATCCCTGGGTAAGAGCAGGATGCTGTGGGGACTGTGTCAAAGGCCTTGCAGCAGTCCCAACTTGGTGTCATCTGCAAATTTGCTGATGACTGTCTCAATGCCCTCAGCCAGATCATCAATGAAGATATTAAAGAGGATGGGGCCCAGCACTGATATCCACAACCTCCCTGGCTAACCTGTTCCAGTGTCTCCCCCTCCTCTCTGGGAAGCATTGCAGTGATGTGAGGGGTTGCAGTGCAGCAAAGCTGGGGAGGTTGGATGCTGGGGCCGTTCCTTAGCCCCAAGCAAGGTGCTGAGAGGCCACGCCTGGCCCCAGCTGGGGCACGGTCAGGCCCCCAAGGCTATTTTTGCCAGGGTCTATCATTACCAGCCACGGACAATGACTATATTTAAAGATGCAGAGCCATGGGCAGTGTCTCATTTCATCTCTGCAGAGCACGAGGGCTATTCCTGGCCTCACAAACAGCTCTTGTCACCACAGAACCGTTTTGGTTTCTAAATCTCCTTCAGGGTGGATTTGCTGGGAAACTCAAACCCCAGCTCCAAATGTGCATCTCAAGCCAGGCTGCAAATCACCCCAAACCCCCAGGGTCTTGAAGAAGACCATGCTTGCAAACAGCTCTTTGGATTTCCTTGGGCATGAAGTGATCTGAAAAGGCAGAGGGAGGAAGGATTCCAACAACACCGAGCGCTCCCCTGCCCCGGCGCCCGAACCCCAGCAGCCTGGCAGGGGGTGGGCAGCATTTCCAGAGGTCCTTTCCTGCCCAGGGGCTGACTTCTGGCAGACAAAAAGGTCCTTTTCTCACAGGCTGACAGGATGTTAGGGGTTGGGAGGGACCTCCAGAGATTATCGAGTCCACCCCGCCCCCTGCCAGAGCAGGACCGGAGACCCCAGCACAGGTCACACAGGCACACGTCCAGAGACGGAGACTCCACAACCTCTCTGGGCAGCCTGTTCCAGTGCTCTGGGACCCTCACAGGGAAGAAGTTCCTCCTCATGTTGAGGTGGAACCTCCTGTGCTGGAGTTTATATCCATTATCCCTTGTCCTATCCCAGGGTGCAAATGAGCAGAGCCTGTCCCTTCCAGCCCTCAGCTATTGGTAGACAATGATCAGATCCCCTGTCAGTCTTCTCCTCTCCAGACTGAACAGCCCCAGGGCTCTCAGCCTCTCCTCATAAGCAGTGCTCCAGTCCCTTTACCATCCTGGCAGCCCTCCCTTGGACCTTCTCCAGCAGCTCCCTGTCCCTCCTGAACTGGGGAGCCCAGAACTTACCTTTTTATAGCTGCCCTCCCCTCCCGGCGCGGCTGCTTTCCTGATGACGTCCCCCATGCCATCACCCTCCTCACTCATCTCCTGCGCTCCCAGGGCCTCACATGGACAGGGAAACGCTCCCGTGGGGGCATCTCAGGCCTTCCTCTGCTCTTCAGATGCCACCCAGGCGATCAAAAGCTTGTTCCAGGCGCCCAGACCCCCAGCAAGCCGCTGCCCTCCCGGCGAGCTAGGTCGCCGCCTGCCCTCCGGCAGCCTCTTGCTTCCCCCCTTCCACCTTGCTTTGCCCTAATAAAGTCAACGGCAGCGCTGCAGCCTTGGCCAGCTGCTGAGGGAGGCGAGGGCTGCACGGGCCAGGGAAGCTGTGTCCTGCTCCAGCCACTGCCAGAGCCGGATAAAAATAGCCCTGAGCCCTCAGCAGCTACACAAGGGCAGGAAAAACCCCGGGGTCTGACGGCAAAACCCGAGCCCGGCGACGGAGGCACGGCCGGAGGAGGCAGGAGGAAGAGGCTTTCCCCGGGGGTTGCTCCCTGGAGTTTCACGTACATAGGAGGAAGAATTTTGTCCCAGTGAGGGTGACAGAGCCCTGGAACAGGCTGCCCGGGGGGGTTGTGGAGTCTCTCTCTCTCTGGAAATACCAAGACCTGCTTGGATGTGTTCCTGTGTGATCTGCTCTGGGTGATCCTGCTCTGGCGGGGGTGTGTGTGTGGGTGGACTGAATGAGCTCTGGAGGTCCCTTTCAGCCTCTGAAATTCAGTGATTCTGTTATCCTAATGAAATGCCAGAGGCTGGAGGAGCTGCTGGTGCCTTGGGGTGGACTTGGTGATCTCTGAGGTCTTTTCCAACCTGGTCTGGTCTATTCTATTCTTTTCTATTCTTTTCTATTCTATTCTATTCTATTCTATTCTATTCTATTCTATTCTATTCTATTCTATTCCATTCCATTCCATCCTATCCTATCCTATCCTATCCTATCCTATCCTATCCTATCCTATCCTATCCTATCCTATCCTATCCTATCCTATCCTATCCTATCCTATCCTATCCCATCCCATCCCATCCTATCCCATCCCATCCCATCCTATCCTATCCTATTTGCCCTTGCATAATTTTGGCATTGAACCAATCTGATACTGAATAGTTAGTTGTTAATGCTGAAGAATTTGAACACTGACCAATTCTGATGCTAAATCATCTTAATCCTGAGTATTTTTAATGCTAAATAATTTCAATACCGAATAATTTGCATCCTGAAGGATTTTCCACACCAAATCATTTCAATATTGACTAATATGCATCCCGAAGAATTTGAATCCTGAACAATTTTGATGCTACCTAATTTTAATACTATTTAAAGTGCTGAAGAATTGGAATCCTGACCAGTTTTGATACTGGATATTTTCAACACTGCATATTTTTAATGCTGAATAATTTGAATGCTGAATAACTGCAATGCTGAATAAGTTGAATACTCAACAACTTTGATACTCAATCACTTTAATACTGAATATTTTTAATGCTGAATAATTGTAGCACTGAATAAGTTGAATACTCAACAACTTTGGTACTAAATCACCTCAATGCTGAATGCTTTTCATACTGATTATTTTTAATGCTAAATGTTTTTAATGCTGAAGAATGTGAATCCTGAACAACTTTGATGCCCAATAACTTTAATGCTGGATATTTTTAATGCTAAGCATTTTTAATACTGAAGAATTTGAACCCTGAACAATTTTGATACCACATAATTTCGACACTGAACAGTTTCAATACTGAAGGATTTGACTACTGAACAATTTGACTACTGAACAACTTTGATACTAAATAACTTTCAGACTGAATATTTTTAATGCTGAATATTTTTGATACTAAACCATTTTGACACTGAAGAATTTGAATCCTGAACAATTTTGATACTAAATAACTTTAATACTGAATATTTTGAACCCTAAATCATTTTTGACACTGGACAATCTGAACCCTGCACCATTTTGATACCTTATAATGTTAATACTGAATATTTTTGAATGCTGAAGAATTTGAATCCTGAACAATTTTGATACTAAATAACTCTAATACTGAATATTTTGAACCCTAAATCATTTTTGACACTGGATAATCTGAACCCTGCACCATTTTGATACCTAATAATGTTAATACTGAATATTTTTTAATGCTGAACATTTTTAATGCTGAAGAATTTGAGTGCTGCACAATTCTGATGCTGAATATTTTCAGTACTGAAGAACCTGAATGCTTTTAATAATTTTAAGACTGAATAATTTGAATACTCAACAACTTTGATACTAAACAACTTTAATGCTGAGTGCTTTTAATACTGAATATTTGTAATACTAAATCATTTTGATACTGAATAATTTGAATCCTGAACAAGTCTGATGCTTAATAATGTTAATACTGAAGATTTTTAATACTGAATAACTTGAATCCTGAACAATTCTGATGCTTAAGAATGTTAATACTGAAGATTTTTAATACTGAATAATTTGAATCCTGAACAATTTTGATGCTTAAGAATGTTAATACTGAAGATTTTTAATACTGAATAACTTGAATCCTGAACAATTCTGATGCTTAAGAATGTTAATACTGAAGATTTTTAATACTGAATAATTTGAATCCTGAACAATTTTGACACTACATAATTTCAATGCTGGATAGTTCCAATACTGAGTAAGTTGAATACTCAGCAACGTTGATACCAAACAACTTCAATGCTGAATGGTTTTAACACTGAATATTTGTAATGCTAAATGTTTTTAATTCTAAATGTTTTTAATCTGGAATATTGTGAGTACTGAAAAACTTTGATGCTAAATAACTTTGATGCTGAGTTTTTTAATACTGAAGAATCTGAGTACTGAACAACTGAATAATTGAAATGCTGGGAAAAAATTGATACTAAATAATTGAAATACTGGGAGGGGAAAAGTAAATTAACTGGTTTAAAATACAGACTAATTTGAATATGATAGAATATGACAGAATAGAATAGAATAGAATAGAATAGAATAGAATAGAATAGAATAGAACAGAACAGAATAGAACAGGATAGGATAGGGATAGAATAGAATAGAATAGAATAGAATAGAATAGAATAGAATAGAATAGATCAGGTTGGAAGAGACCTTCAAGATCATCATGTCCAACCTATCACCCAACACCACCTAATCAACTAGACCATGGCACCAAGCACCCCATCAAGTCTCCTCCTGAACACCTCCAGGGGTGGTGACTCCACCACTTCCCTGGGCAGCCCATTCCAATGGGCAATCACTCTCTCTGTGTAGACCTTCCTCCTAACCTCCAGCCTAAACCTCCCCTGGCGCAGCCTGAGACTGTGTCCTCTTGTTCTGGTGCTGGTTGCCTGGGAGAAGAGACCAACCCCTGCCTGTCTGCAACCTCCCTGAAGGTAGTTGTCCCTCCAAAGGTCACAGGTTTCAATGACAGATCCAAGTCATGTTGCCATCTCCTCCCCCAGATGCTCACTTCAGTTTATCAGCTCAAACCACATGAGAATCCTGCCTCACAGCATTCTTCTGCTAGGAAGTTCCAGGAACCCCCTCCCCTCCCCCCCCGGAATAATCAAGAGGAATTCTTGGCCCAGGATGCTGCTTTGGAACCAGAATTCCCAAGGGCCACAAAGTCCTGCTCTGGATGTGTAATGGTTTTTACTTCCCCTGCACCGCTGACTCATTGTCTCCTTTCCTGCTGTGGCTAAATTCACTTCCTCTGCTGGCCTGGGGATGGATCCTGACACAATACAGCTAGCAGGGAAAATAATAGACTAATCCCCTGCCCTGGGAGGGAGGAAGGAAGTGGTGGGCAGGAGCTGGGGGCTGCGCCTGCACTGTGCCCCAAGCTTCCTCTCTGCCTGGGGGCAGTCACGGAGTCATGCACTGCTTTGGGTCCTTTGGGAAGGGACCACCAAAGGTCACTCAGTCCAACTCCCCCTGCACTCACCAGGGACAGCTGCAACTAGAGCAGGATGCTCACAGCCCCAGCCAACCTGACCTGGGATGGTTCCAGCCATGGAAGGAGGACACAGTCTCAAGCTGTGCCAGGGGAGGTTTAGGCTGGAGGTGAGGAGAAATTTCTTCCCAGCAAGAGCAATTGGCCACTGGAATGTGCTGCCCAGGGAGGTGGTGGTCACCAACCCTGGAGGTGTTCAAGAGGAGATTGGGTGTGGCACTTGGAGCCACGGTTTAGTTGTCAGGAGGTGTTGGGTGACAGGTTGGGCTTGGTGATCTCTGAGGTCTTTTCCAACCCTATTGATTCTATGATTCCACGATTCCATGAGGCATCTCCCACCTCTCTGGGCAACCTGGGACAGGCTCTCACCACCTCAGAGTCAAACATTTCCCCTTTCACTCCAGCCTGAGCCTCCCTCTTTCAGACCAAACCATCCCCCTTGTCCTGTCACATCAGGCCCTGCTCAAAACTCTGTCCCCAGCTTTCTGCTCAGCTCCTTTCAGCACCGAGAGGCCACCAGAAGCACTCCCTGAAGCCTTCTCCTCTCCAGGCTGCACAACCCCAACTCTCTCAGCCTGGCCTCACAGCAGAGGGCTTCCAGCCCTGCCAGCATTGCTGTGGCCTCTTCTGGCCCTGCTCCAACAGGTCCCTGTCTGTGCTGAGGACTCCAGAGCTGCCCCAGCACTGCAGGGGGGGTCTCAGCTGGCAGAGCAGAGGGGCAGAATCCCCTCCCTGCCCCTGCTACCCAGGACAGGCTGGGGCTGGGCTGGCAGCGCTCAGTGCTGGCTCATGTGGAGCTTCTCCTCACCCAGCACCCCCAAGTCCTTCTCCACAGGGCTCCTCTCCAGACCTTCATTCTCCAGCATGTGTTGATTCCATGACCTTACACATGGCCCTGCTGAACAGTGGGCATCCCCTGAGCAGATCCCATATGAGCTGATCTCAGTCCCCAGCAATAACCTCATGCCCAGCAGCCCCCTCACCCAAAGCAACAGGAGGAAACCAACCCTGGTTAAGAAGCACAGTGAGGAGTCCCTCCACCCCTGTAGCCATTGTTGGAGTCATATTTGGGTGCCCTCCACAGGGACTGGACCAGACCCAACCTTGCACCGCTGGGACTGGCATCTTCCCACCATCATAGTAAAGAATCACAGAAGGTTTGAGTTGGGCAGAGACCTCAGGGGTCAGTACTGGGACCAGAGCTGTTCAATATATTCCATCAGCAGCTTGGATGAGGGCACTGCCAGCAAGTTAGCTGATGACACCAAGCTGGGTGGAGTGGCTGCCACAGGAGGGCTGTGCTGCCATTCAGCAAGACTTAGGGAGGCTGAGAGCTGGGCAAGGAGAAATGGAATGAAGTTCACCCAGGGCAAGGGGAGAGTCTGGCACCTGGGAAAGAACAACCCCATGGAGCAGCAGAATCAGCATAGAATCAGTCAGGGTTGGAAGAGACCAAAAGGATCATCTAGTTCCAATCCCCCTGCCATGGTCAGGGACACCTCATACTAGATCAGGCTGGCCAGAGGTTGGGGACTGAGCTGTTGGAGAGCAGGGAAGTGGAAAAGGACCTGGGGGTCCTGGTGGATGGGAGGCTGACCACGAGCCAGCAATGTGCTCTGGTGGCCAGGAAGGCCAAGGGCATCCTGGGCTGGATTAGAAGGGCTGTGGTGAGTTGGTCAAGTGAGGTTCTCCTTCCCCTCTACTCTGCCCTGCTGAGGCCACAGCTGAAATCTTGTGTCCAGTTCTGGGCCCCTCAGTTCAAGAAAGACAGAGAGCTGCTTGAGAGAGTCCAACACAGAGCCACGAGGATGCTGCAGGCAGTGGAAGATCTTCCTCATGAGGAGAGCCTGAGGGAGCTGAGGGCTCTGGAGCTTGGAGAGGAGGAGCCTGAGGGGGACCTCATTGCTGCTGCTAAAGCTGTGCAGGCTGAGTGCCCAGAGGCTGGAGCCAGGCTCTGCTGGGGGATGCCCAATGCCAGCACAAGGGGCAGTGGTGGAAGCTGAGGCAGAGGAAGTGCCATGGAAACAGGAGGAAGAATTTCTTCCCTGTGAGGGTGACAGAGCCCTGGAGCAGGCTGCCCAGGGGGTTGTGGAGTCTCTCTCTGGAGAGATTCAAGACCTGCCTGGATGTGTTCCTGTGTGATCTGCTGTGGGTGATGCTGCTCTGGCAGGGGGATGGATTGGCTGCTCATGCTGCCCTGAGGCTTAGCAGCAGCCACAGGAAGAGGCCAGGCCAGCAGGGCTCCAGCTCTGCTCCATGGTGGCTTTTGTGGCATTAGAGCTATCCTCCTAGGCTGCTCTCTCCAGATTCTATTCAGCAGCGAGAGTTTGTATTCACTTGAATAAAAAGATGCTGACAGCCTGGGGACTCTTCATGCCACAAAAGCCTGGGAAGCCCCTAAGGAGCTCAAACAAAAGGGGGGAAAAGAGAGAGAGAAAATAAAATGCCTAATAAAAATAATATTTAATGAGCATTTCGTGGTTTAACTTCTGATTATTATGGGCCAGCTTCCATGGCTGGGTGCTTGGTCAGTCCCTGGGAGGAGTGGGGACCAGCCAGCCTTGCCTGGTCCACCCCTGGGGCAGCTAGGCTGACCTGTTGTGACACCAGTATCCCCCCAACCCCCAGTACCACGGTGTCACAGTGCATCAGAGGTGGGAAGGGACCTCCAGAGATCAGCCAGCCCAACCCCCACTGCCAGAGCAGCATCACCCAGGGGAGGCTGCACAGGAATGCATCCAGGTGGGGTTTGGAAAGGCTCCAGAGCAGGAGGCTCCACAACCTCTCTGGGCAGCCTGCTCCAGGCCTCTGGCACCCTCACACCAAGGAAGTTTCTCCTCATGTTGAGCTGAAACCTTCTCTGTTCAAGCTTGTCCCTGGTGTTCCTTGGCTTATCACTGTGCACCACCCAAAAGAGCTTGGCCCCCTCCACCTGACCCCCACCCCTCAGCTATTGATAGACATTGATCAGAGCCCTCTCAGCCTTCTCCTCTCCAGACTAAACAGCCCCATGGCTCTCAGTCTCTGCATAGGGGAGATGCTCAAGTCCTCTAAGCATCCTCTTGGCTCTCCCTTGGACTCTCTCCAGCAGCTCTCTGTCTCTCCTGAACTAGGGATCCCAGAGCTGGACACAGGATTGCAGCTGTGGTGTGAGCAGGGCAGAGCAGAGGTGGAGCAGAACCTCCCCAGCCCTGCTGGCCACACTTTGCTTGCTGCACCCCAGGATGCCATTGGCTCTCTTGGCCCCCAGGGCACGTTGCTGTCCCATGCAGAACTTGCTGTCCAGTGACATCAGCTTCCCTCCAACCCCCAGTATCACCAGTATCCCCTAACCCCCAGTGACACCAGCATCCCCCAACCCCCAGTATCACCAGTATCCCCTAACCCCCAGTGACACCAGCATCCCCCAACCCCCAGTATCACCAGTATCCCCTAACCCCCAGTGACACCAGCATCCCCCAACCCCCAGTATCACCAGTATCCCCTAACCCCCAGTGACACCAGCATCCCCCAACCCCCAGTGCCACCAGCATCCCCCCAGTATCTCCAGCACCTCAACACTCCAGGAGCCTAACAGCCCCCAGACAAGCCTGGCAGGAGCACAACAGCATGACCTGGAGCAACCCTCAGAAGAACAGCACCAAGCAGGCTGTGCCTCAGGCCTCAAGCCACCTAAGAAATGATTTCTAAGCAAAGAAAAAAAAACAACAACCAAAAAAAAGGGGGAAAAAATGAATTCCCTTTCCCAACAGATTTTTTTTTTGGGGGGAGGGGTCTTTTTACCTTCCTCTGCATGTGGGGAGCCTGGTACCATCCCCAGAGCAGCCCTCCTGCCAGCAGATAGCTCATCCCCTGCCTGATGCCAGCAGCCAGAGCCAACCCCTGTTCCCATGGGCAACTGCTTGTTTGGAGACTCCAGTTTTGGGGTGTGGGGGGTGTGTCTTTTAAAGCCACCTTAGAAACCAACCCAAGGAGATGATGTAAACCCAGACACTCAGGAAAACATCCAAAGCCAGACAAAGCCAACAAGCAGCCCCCAAACCAATCCCATTTCAGCTCCATGCCAAGGTGGAGCTCTCAGGCCAGGCTAAATATACCACACTGACAAAGCACAGCCAACTGGCCAAGGCTGCAGGCCAGGGAAAGCACCACTAACACCCAGGCTGGGATCAAAGCCTCCATTCCTCTGCTGCCTTTTTGTTCTGGGTGAGCTCAGCACCTCACAAAGCATTACCCAGCCTGCATGAGCTGACCTCTTGCACCCTGAGCTGACCTCATTTCCCCATGAGGGTGGTGAGAGCCTGGCACAGGTTGCCCAGAGAGCTGGTGGAAGCCTCATGCCTGGAGGTTTTGAAGGGCAGGCTGGATGTGGCTGTGGTGGTTCACCAGTGAGCACTTGCAGCCCAGAGAGCCAAGCAGAGCCTGGGCTGCAGCAAGAGAAGGGTGGCCAGCAGGGCCAGGGAGGGGATTCTGCCCCTCTGCTCCGCTCTGCTGAGACCACAGCTGGAGCTCTGGGTCCAGTTCTGGAGCCTCTGTGCCAGGAAGGGTCTGGAGGTGCTGGAAGGTGTCCAGGAAAGGGCCAGGAGGAGGAGCAGAGGGCTGGAGCTGCTCTGCTCTGGAGACAGCCTGAGAGAGTTGGGGCTGTTCATTCTGGAGAGGAGAAGGCTCCCAGGAGACCTTCCTCTGGCCTTCCAGGATCTGCAGGGGGCTCCAAGAAAGCTGGGGAGGGACTTTTGAGGGTGTCAGGGAGGGATAGGACTGGGGGGATAGAGCAAAACTAGAAGTGGGGAGATTCAGCTTGGATGTGAGGAAGAAGTTGTTGGCCATGAGGGTGGTGAGAGCCTGGCACAGGTTGCCCAGGGAGGTGGTGGAAGCCTCCTGCCTGGAGGTGTTTGCAGCCAGGCTGGCTGTGGCTGTGAGCAAGCTGCTGTAGTGTGAGGTGTCCCTGCCCATGGCAGGGCTTGGAACTGGCTGATCCTTGAGGTCCTTTCCAACCCTGACAACTCTATGATTCTATGACCTCCTCCTGGTCAAAGGTAGGGGAAATGTGGAGCCCTCCCCAAAATGGTTGGTACAGGGAAATAAATCAGAATAAAAGTGGAAAAGAGTAGGAAGGAGGAGCAAAAATGCATGACATGAAGAGGGGCAAGAACCTGCATGACTCCAGGATGCAGCCACAAGAAAGATCTCCAATGCTGGGACCTCCTGACCAGGGAAGACCTGACCTGAATTTAAAGCAATGAACGTGATGTAGAATCACAGAATCACAGAGCTGTCAGGGTTGGAAGTGACCTCAAGGATCAGCCAGTTCCAAGCCCCTTGCCATGGCCAGGGACACCTCACACTGCAGCAGGTTGCTCACAGCCACAGCCAGCCTGGCTGCAAACACCTCCAGGCAGGAGGCTTCCACCACCTCCCTGGGCAACCTGTGCCAGGCTCTCACCAACCTCATGGCCAACAACTTCTTCCTCACAGCCAAGCTCAATCTCCCCACTTCTAGTTTTGCTCCACCCCCCAGTCCTATCCCTCCTTGACATCCTCAGAAGTCCCTCCCCAGCTTTCTTGGAGCCCCCTGCAGATCCTGGAAGGCCACCAGAAGGTCTCCTGGGAGCCTTCTCCTCTCCAGCCTGCACAACCCCAACTCTCTCAGGCTGTCTCCAGAGCAGAGCAGCTCCAGCCCTCTGCTCCTCCTCTTGGCCCTTCTCTGGACACCTTCCAGCACCTCCAGATCCTTCCTGGCACAGAGGCTCCAGAACTGGCCCCAGAGCTCCAGGTGGGGTCCCACCACATCCAAAATCCCAGGAGTATCCAAGGAAGACAGCAGTGCCAGCTGATTTCAGGTGGATTTCCATGGCAGGGCAGGGCACAGGATAGAGATACCCTCCTCTGCCTCGGTGACAGGAAGAAGGGTGATGGGCTGCAACCAAAGGAGGGAGATGCAGACTGGAGAGAAGGAAGAAGTTCTTCACCCTGAGGGTGGTGAGACCCCTTCCCAGGTTGCCCAGAGAGGGGGAGCTGCCCCATGGCTGGAACCATCCCAGGTCAGGTTGTCTGTGGCTGTGAGCAACCTGCTGCAGTAGCAGCTGTCCCTGCTGAGTGCAGGGGGTTGGACTGGGTGACTTTTAAAGGTCCCTTCCAAACCAAAGCAGTCTGGGATTCTATGATTCATGGCACTGTGCCCCATCCCCATCCCCCTCCCCGCTGGGGACCTTCTGTCCCAGCCCTGACATCATTCATCTCCAAGCCTTCTGCTTAATTTCTCCTACATAAACATAGCTTTAAGCTTTCTCCACACATTGGCTTGTTCCTCTCTTCCCTTTATTTAACAGCTTCAAAACAAGGGGGGTTGGGTGGAGGGGCAAGGGGGGAGGAGAGCAGAGCTCCACCCTTGCCACCATCCCTCCTCCTGGGGCAACCACCAGAATCCCATCCTCACCAGCTCCCAGTTTGATCCAAACCCTGGGATTAAGGAACATCAAAGTATTAAACCTTGACCTTTGGATTCATGGCTTTGGGAGGGGTTGGGAATTAAACCTTGACCTTTGGATTCATGGTTTTGGGAGGGGGTTGGGAATTAAACCTTGGCCTTTAGGTTTATGGCTTTGGGAGAAGGTTGGGAATTAAACCTTGGCCTTTAGGTTCATGGCTTTGGGAGAGGGTTGGGAATTAAATCTTGGCCTTTAGGTTCATGGCTTTGGGAGAGGGTTGGGAATTAAACCTTGGCCTTGAGGCTCATGGCTTTGGGAGGGGGTTGGGAATTAAACCTTGGCCTTTAGGCTCATGGCTCTGGGAGGTGGTTAGGTTTGCTCCTCATCTTTGAAGTGTCCCAGGAAGGTTTGGGAACAGATTTTGTTTGATAAAACCGTTTCTCTGGGCTTGGGGTTGTTTTTTTTCCCCACTGCAATTTCCAGGTTTTCTGCTCAGTTTCACTGGAATATTGATGGGTTGGGAGGAGAGGAAGCAATTCATAAAGAAGGAAGGAGATGAAAGGAGGTAACTGCAGCAGCTCAGCACATTAAGATGCAGGGATGCCGGCCAAGCCTGCGCTGCTGCTGCTGCCGCCGCTGCTGCTGCATGGCTCTCCCCATCCAGCTCTCTCTCTCTCTCTCGCTCTCTCGCCCACCACCGACCAGCCTTCCACCCCCACCACCCCGGGGGGGAAACAATGCAGAACCTTTAACCCTTGAGTTCCTGCAGGGCTGCTGGGAAAACATCCGCTGCACCCGAACAATGGCCCCATTTATCACGGCAGCAGAGAGCAACAGGCTCGGAGCTGCAGGAAAAGCAGAGCCTCTGAAACAAGCCGGGAGAGGAGGAACAACAACAACAACAACAACAACAACAACAACAACAAGAGAATAAAAATATAAAAAAAGGCCACAAACCAGGATTTTTGTTTTTAAGAAGGGGAAAAAAAGCCCCAAAAGCTTCAAGTTCCTGGCTGGAAAGCAGTCAGTGAAAAAAAAACCCCACAGCCAACCACCGAAGTGCTCTGAACTCTCTCCTCTGCCTGCCCGTGGAATCATTCAGGCTGGAAAAGAGCTCCGAGATCCTTGAGTCCATCAACCTAAGACCCTGAAAGCCGTGTCCCCAGGTGCCAGGGCCACAGGGTTTCTCCGACACCTGCAGGGATGGGGTCTCCACCACCTCCCACCCCCCGCCCCGGGCAGGCTCTGCCACCGCCGGAGCGCTCTCGCAGCAAAGAAATCGCTCCCTGTACCCCGCCCCGTTTCTCTCTTCCCCGCATGCCATAGGGTGCAATAGGAGAGGGGTTTCTTTGCCTTAAAGCACAGAGAGAAGTTTGGATTCAGCACGGTGTGGGGGGTGGAAAATGAGGCTGAGGCCACTCTCCTGGGTGAAATCCCCTCCCCTGAGGGCCCAGAGCTGCTTCTGGGCATGGCTGCTGAGTGTCTCGCAAAGCACACGCCGCTGCACGTAGGCGAACTCATTTCTCGGTGCCGTCCTCACTGGTGGAGGAGGAGGAGGAGGATTTGGGCATTCAATCACCCAGCAGGACCAGCAAGCCCCAGAGATGCCACTGCAGGTGCACCCAACAGCACCCACACCTCTTTAGAGGGACACGAAGCCACCATCTCAGCCCAGCCCAAGCCCTCACTCACCCCCACTACACAAACCCTGCTGCTGCTCGGCACGCAGGATGTTGTTGCCTGCCTCCAGGCCCCAGGGTCCCCAGGGATGGGGGTGGTGTGGGGGTGGCTGTGACGGATGCTGTGAGAAGGAACCGCTCATCCCCAACCCCCTCACCGCATCTGGCCTGCATTTGCTAGCAGAACAACATCAGCCAGGAGGAGATGGCACCTGAACAGCATTGTCCCGAGGGCCAGCTCCCACCACGCTTCCAGAAAGCTGAAAAGGGCTGTGCTAAACATTGGGTTTGCTCTGCTCCAGCCCCGGCAGCATCGCTCTGCAGCGGCCATGCCAGGCTGCCACCCCGCAGCGCCTTCACCCGGCCCTGCAGGCAGCCAGCGGGGGCAGGCAGGGAGTGGAGTGCAGGGTGCAGGCAGCAGGGTGTAGGCAGCAAGTCGGATGCAAGAAGAAGGGTGTAGGCAGTGGGGTGAAGGCGACGAGCTGGGGGCAGGATGCAGGCAGCAGGATGCAGGCAGAGAGTGGGATGCAAGCAGCAGGTGCAGGCAGCAGGGTGTAGGCAGCGGGGTGCAGGCAGTGAGCAGGCAGCAGGCAGAGAGTGGGATGCAAGAAGCAGGGTGCAGGCAGCGGGGTGTAGGTAGTGGGGTGTAGGTAGTGGGGTGAAGGCAGTAGGGTGCAGGCAGCAAGTTGGATGCAAGAAGCAGAGTACAGGCAGTTGGGTGAAGGCAGCAGGGTGTAGGCAGCAGGGTGTAGGCAGTGGGGTGAAGGCAGCAGCGTGCAGGATGCAGATGGCAGGATGCAGAGTTTGGGCAGTGGGGTGCAGGCAGCAGGATGCAGGCAGAGAGTGGGATGCAAGAAGCAGGGTGCAGGCAGTGGGGTGTAGGTAGTGGAGTGCAGCCAGTGAGCAGGCAGCAGGCAGAGAATGGGATGCAAGAAGCAGGGTGCAGGCAGCAGGGTGTAGGTAGTGGGGTGAAGGCAGCAGGGTGTAGGCAGTGGGGTGCAGGCAGTGAGCAGGCAGCAGGCAGAGAATGGGATGCAAGAAGCAGGGTGCAGGCAGTGGGGTGAAGGCGGCAGGTTGTAGGCAGTGGGGTGCAGGCAGCAGGCAGAGAGTGGGATGCAAGAAGCAGGGTGCAGGCAGCAGGGTGTAGGCAGTGGGGTGCAGGCAGTGAGCAGGCAGCAGGCAGAGCATGGGATGCAAGAAGCAGGGTGCAGGCAGTGGGGTGAAGGCGGCAGGTTGTAGGCAGTGGGGTGCAGGCAGCAGGCAGAGAGTGGGATGCAAGAAGCAGGGTGCAGGCAGTGGGGTGAAGGCAGTGAGCAGGCAGCAGGCAGAGAGTGGGATGCAAGAAGCAGGGTGCAGGCAGCAGGGTGTAGGTAGTGGGGTGCAGGCAGCAGGGTGTAGGCAGTGGGGTGCAGGCAGTGAGCAGGCAGCAGGCAGAGAATGGGATGCAAGAAGCAGGGTGCAGGCAGTGGGGTGAAGGCGGCAGGTTGTAGGCAGTGGGGTGCAGGCAGCAGGCAGAGAGTGGGATGCAAGAAGCAGGGTGCAGGCAGCAGGGTGTAGGCAGTGGGGTGCAGGCAGTGAGCAGGCAGCAGGCAGAGCATGGGATGCAAGAAGCAGGGTGCAGGCAGTGGGGTGAAGGCGGCAGGTTGTAGGCAGTGGGGTGCAGGCAGCAGGCAGAGAGTGGGATGCAAGAAGCAGGGTGCAGGCAGTGGGGTGAAGGCAGTGAGCAGGCAGCAGGCAGAGAGTGGGATGCAAGAAGCAGGGTGCAGGCAGCAGGGTGTAGGCAGTGGGGTGCAGGCAGTGAGCAGGCAGCAGGCAGAGAATGGGATGCAAGAAGCAGGGTGCAGGCAGTGGGGTGAAGGCGGCAGGTTGTAGGCAGTGGGGTGCAGGCAGCAGGCAGAGAGTGGGATGCAAGAAGCAGGGTGCAGGCAGTGGGGTGAAGGCAGCAGGGTGTAGGCAGTGGGGTGCAGGCAGTGAGCAGGCAGCAGGCAGAGAGTGGGATGCAAGAAGCAAGGTGCAGGGAGTGGGGTGAAGGCAGCAGGGTGTAGGCAGTGAGCAGGCAGCAGGCAGAGAGAGGGATGCAAGAAGCAGGGTGCAGGCAGTGGGGTGAAGGCAGCAGGGTGTAGGCAGTGGGGTGCAGGCAGTGAGCAGGCAGCAGGCAGAGAGAGGGATGCAAGAAGCAGGGTGCAGGCAGCGGGGTGTCGGCAGCAGGCTGCAGGAAGCAGACAGCAGGGTGCAAGGTGCAGGCAGCAGGGCGCAAGCGATGAGTAGGGCGCAGGCGGCCACCCTCCGCCCCTCCCCCGGACACCTACAGAGCTCACCCCAGTGCCCACCGCACCTTCGGGCATCACATGGGGAGCAAACCAGCCCTCCCCCGGCACAGATGGCACCTCCCCATCACGGCTGCTTTGAGAGCCCGGCGGAAGCTTCGGGACCCCCTCCCCCGAACCCTAGCCCCGAGCTCCCGGGCCCGGCTTGGTGCGGGGGCGGCTGGGAGATGGGCTGCAGCTCATATCAGAGGTGCAGCTGGGATCAGAGAGGAGGGTCAGGCCTCGCCCCCCCCTTTCCCTTACCTGGTAGGGGCAGTTTTCCTGGTGGACCATCTCCGTGCATCATCCGCCGCTGCCGCCCCCCACCCCGGCAGCGCTCGCAGGCGCCGCTCCGCTCCCCACCGCCCCGCCGGGGGAGGAGGAGGAGGAGGATGGAGGATGGGAAAAAAGGGAAGCTGGGAAGAAGAAGAAGCAGGAGCAGGATGGAAGCCCGGGCCAGCCGCTCGCCGGTAAGATGGATGCGGCTGCTCTGCTCCGCCTGCGCAGCGACAGCCCCGGTGGAACACGGCGCGGGGGGGACACAAACGACACAAAACCCCCGGGCCCGCCCCCGCCGCCGGCGGCACAAAGAGCGGAGAAGGGATGAAAAAAAAACACAACAACACAACAAAACAACCACAGGAAAGGGGAAAAAAATGTCACTAATCTTCCTCCCGCCCCCGCCCCGCTCCCTCCCGCAGACACTGCGCTACGACCCCCACCACAACCCCGGGAGCCGCAGTTCCAGCACCCCCTCGGCTTGGGGATGAGGGATGGAGGATCCCAGGAACCTGTATCATCCCGTAAGGAGCCTGTGCCCCTGCAGGGATGGAGGGATGGATGGATGGATGGATGGATGGATGGATGGATGGATGGATGGATGGACAGCTGCTCCTGGGAACCTGTGCCACCCCAAGGAACCTATGTCACCCCCAAGGAACCTGTGTCACCCCAAGGAACCTGTGTCACCCCCAAGGGACCTGTGTCACCCCCAAGGGGCCTGTGTCACCCCAAGGGACCTGTCACTCCTAAAGACCTGTGTCATCAACAAGGGACCTGTGTCACCCCTAAGGAACCTCTGTCACCCTCAAGGAACCTGTGTCACCCCCAAGGGACCTGTGTCACCCCCAAGGAACCTATGTCACCCTCAAGGAACCTGTGTCACCCCCAAGGGACCTGTGTCACCACCAAGGGACCTAAGTCACCCCCAAGGAACCTGTCACTCCTAAAGACCATCAACAAGGGACCTGTGTCACCACCAAGGGACCTGTGTCACCCTCAAGGAACCTGTGTCACCCCCAAGGGACCTGTGTCACCCCCAAGGAACCTAAGTCACCCCCAAGGAACCTGTGCCACCCCCAAGGAACCTGTGCCACCCCCAAGGAACCTGTGTCACCCCAAGGGACCTGTGTCACCCCCCAAGGGGCCTGTGTCACCCCCAAGGGACCTGTGTCACCCCCAAGGGGCCTGTGTCACCCCCAAGGGACCTGTGTCCCCACCCCGGAAGGCTGAGAGACACCAAGAGCTCCCAGGCAGTTTGTTTTCTTTGCCTTCTGCAGCAGAAATCTAGCACAGCCTCCCTGGAAAAGGCTCTGTCCTACATTCCCAGCTAATTATATCTCCAGCCTGCAGAGAGGGTGAACTGGAGGCCTCCAGCACAGCCCCTGCTCGGGCTGGGCTCCTGCCTCAGACGTGACCTGCTTCTGGGCACATGGGATGGATGGAGGCGATGTGCTCACCCCAACACCCTGCTCCCACCACAATGGGAATCACAGAATGGTGGAACCACAGGATCACGGAATCACAGGATCAAGGGATCACAATGGAAGCATTTAGGTTAGAAGAGACCTTTAGAATCTCAAGTCCAAGCATTAACCCACCGCTGCCAGGTCACCCCTGAGCCACGGCCCTCAACGCCACATCTATGACTTGATGACCTTTGGAGGTCCCTCCCAACCCCTAGCATCCTGGGAGCCTTCTCTGGACTCCTTCACAGCCAACCTGGACGTGCTCCTCTGTGGCCTGCTCCAGGTGACCCTGTTTTGGCAGGGGGGTTGGACCTGATGATCTCTGGAGGCCCCTTCCAACCCCTACCATTCTGTGATCCTGTGATCTCCATCACTTTGAAACTCCTCCAGGGATGGGGACTCCACCACTGCCCTGGGCAGCCTGGGCCAGGCCTTGACAACCCTTTCAGCCCCTAAACCAATTTCTCCAAAGGAGAACAGGGCTCTGCAGATCAAACCAACCCCCAGTGCTGGCTCTGCAGGGTCTTGGTTGGGTGAGCTGAGCTGGTGCTTCACAGCTGGGGCACAGAGAAACCTCCATGCCCCAGCAACCCTCTACCCTTACCCAGCCAGCAGGTGCCAGCTGCAGAACACTCCACTGCTGCCCCAAAACAGCTCTGGGATTCCCAAACTCTCTTCCCAGGCTGGAAGCCTGGCACATGGAGGAATAACCAAACCTTTCCATCTTCCTTTCTGTTTCCAAAAGTCCTTAACAGGACCTGCTGTAGATGTCCCTGCTGACTGCAGTGGGGTTGGACTAGATGACCTTTAAAGGTCCCTTCAGCCCAAGCCATTCCTGCATTCCATGACAAGCAGACAGCTTCTACCTCTGCATTTGCAACCTGCTGAGAGCTGGCCTCTCCTGTAGGTCAAGTTAGCTCAGTTTGACTTCACCACTCATTTTTCCAGCAGCTAAACCAGCTCCCCACAGCCTCATCTGCAACAGTTTGGAGCCCTGGCCACAACTTGGTGGGCAGCACATAGGACATCTCATGTTCAAGGCCTAGTTTTGGCTGGACAGGGCACATCCAAAGGGAATCAAAACACCTGGGGGACAATGATGCACACCAGTGTGCACTTGCAGCCCAGAGAGCCAAGCAGAGCCTGGGCTGCAGCAAGAGAAGTGTGGCCAGCAGGGCCAGGGAGGGGATTCTGCCCCTCTGCTCCACTCTGCTGAGACCACAGCTGGAGCTCTGGGTCCACTTCTGGAGCCTCTGTGCCAGGAAGGATCTGGAGGTGCTGGAAGGTGTCCAGAGAAGGGCCACGAGGAGGAGCAGAGGGCTGGAGCTGCTCTGCTCTGGAGACAGCCTGAGAGAGTTGGGGTTGTGCAGGCTGGAGAGGAGAAGGCTCCCAGGAGACCTTCTTGTGGCCTTCCAGGATCTGCAGGAGGCTCCCAGAAAGCTGGGGAGGGACTTTTGAGGGTGTCAGGGAGGGATAGGACTGGGGGGATGGAGCAAAACTAGAAGTGGGGAGATTGAGCTTGGCTGTGAGGAAGAAGTTGTTGGCCATGAGGGTGGTGAGAGCCTGGCACAGGTTGCCCAGGGAGGTGGTGGAAGCCTCCTGCCTGGAGGTGTTTGCAGCCAGGCTGGCTGTGGCTGTGAGCAACCTGCTGCGGTGTGAGGTGTCCCTGCCCATGGCAGGGGGCTTGGAACTGGCTGATCCTTGAGGTCCTTTCCAACCCTGACACTTCTGATTCTATGGTGCCATGGGTTGGCTTGCACCACACTCTGGCTGCTCCTCCTCAGGCAGGCAACAACTCACAGCTGGCAGTTAGCAGCAAGTCCATGTCCTCCCCTCCTTGGTCAGGCAAAGAGGGCATTGTTCTGCTCCCAGCTGCAGCCAGCTGTGGCTAAACCCAGCAGTCCTCATGCCTGTGAGAGCCACAAGCACGGCTCCTGGGGCAGCTCAGATTGGACCCCCTGCTCCAGATGTGCCTCCAGAAGGGGAAATAAAGATAAATGAAAGGCTTTTGTAGGATCATTGCTCTGCCCCAGTTTCCCCAGCTCCTCACTCATGCCAACAGGCTGGAGCAGCTGGGGGGGGTGAGTGAGAAGCTGCTTAGCCTGGAGAAAAGGAGGCTCAGGGGAGACCTTCTTGCTCTCTCCATGTCCCTGAAGGGAGGTTGTAGCCAGGTGGGGGTTGGTGTCTTCTGCCAGGCACCCAGCAGCAGAACAAGAGGACACAGTCTCAAGCTGTGCCAGGGGAGGTTTAGGCTGGAGGTGAGGAGAAAGTTTTTCCCAGACAGAGAGATTGGCCACTGGAATGTGCTGCCCAGGGAGGTGGTGGAGTCACCATCCCTGGAGGTGTTTAGGAAGAGCCTGGATGAGGCCCTTGGTGCCATGGTTGAGCTGATTGGATGGTGCTGGGTGATAGGTTGGTCTTGATGATCTCAGAGGTCACTTCCAACCTGGTTAATTCTATTCTATTCTATTCTATTCTATTCTATTCTATTCTATTCTATTCTATTCTATTCTATTCTATTCTATTCCATTTCCATTTCCATTCCATTCCATTCCATTCCATTCCATTCCATTCCATTCCATTCCATTCCATTCCATTCCATTCCATTCCACTCACTCTACTCTACTCTACTCTACTCTACTCTACTCTACTCTACTCTACTCTACTCTACTCTACTCTACTCTACTCTACTCTACTCTACTCTACTCTATGTCCCTTGAGTCCTCATGCAGCAGGGAGACAGAGATGCAGAGGAAGCCCCAGACCCATCTCAGCTCCAGCCTCTCCTCCTTGCTGCTCATCACCCTTGGGAATTAACCTGGGGGAAATAAAACCCAACTAAACAAACCCAAAAAGCAAAGAAGCTTTCCTTTCAAAAGAAGGAAGAAGTTCTCTTCCAAGCTTTTAAGAGAGGATGAACTCATGCCCAGCTTGTATAAACTGGATCTGCAAAGAATCCTTCTTGAGCACCTCTGGCTGATGCAGAATGATATCTGCCTTGGGTGGGGGGCTTTGCCTGTCAGAGCTGGGGCTGGAAGATGACTATGAACCAAAGCAGGCCAGAGCTCAGCTCCATCAGCATCACAGCAGGTTTCACCCTGGCTCAGCTGAAGCTGGGAACCCTTAGAGCAAGAAGCAACACTCAGGAATTTCTGCCAGCTGATTGCTGCACCCCAAGTGATGCAGCCCAGTGCCTGAGCAGGGCTGAGGGTTTATGGTTGGGGCCATAAATATCCTACAGTGAATCACTGGTTGGGTGAAGAAGAGTGTGGCCAGCAGGTCAAGTGAGAGCACAGCTAGAGTCCTGGGTCCAGATCTGGGCTCCCCAGTCCAGGAGAGACAGGGAACTGCTGGAGAGGGTCCAGGGGAGGCTATGAAGATGCTGAAGTGACCTGGAGCAGCTGTGTGAGGAGCAAAGGCTGAGAGCCCTGGGGCTGAGAGCCTGCAGAAGAGCAGCCCCAGAGGGGAGCTGAGCAATGCTCAGCAAGAGACAAAGGAGCTGTGGGGGGCAAGAGGCTGGGGCCAGGCTCTGCTCAGTGGTGCCCAGGGACAGCACAAGGGGCAGTGGGCACAAAGTGGACCCCAGGAAGTGCCATGTGAAGAGGAGGAGAAAGTTGTTTGTTGTGAGGGTACTGGAGGGCTGGAGCAGGCTGCCCAGAGAGGTTGTGGAGTCTCCTTGTGTGGAGAGTTTCCAACCCCCCTGGGCATTGTGCTGCTGGGCAAGCTGCTGTGGGTGCCCTGCTTGAGCAGGGGGTTGGACTGGGTGATCTCCAAAGGTCCCTTCCAGCCCCCAGCACGCTGGGAACTCTGTGATCCCATTCCACAAGGCAGCTCTTTGCAAACACTGACATAAACACCTCCTCCTTTCCTGCAGAAATCTGGGGCTTGCTCTGGGGACGAATCTGTGGCAAGCTAAAAGCAGCTCCAGGCATGATGCAATCCCTAATGCCATTTATCCTGTGCATCACAAGGAAATCTCCCCAAATTCCACCCCCCACCCCCCCTACTTCCCACGGGTATCTCTATCTATATCAGTGGTGACTCAGAGCTGCTCCCTGCACAGCAGATCCCTGGCAGGGACTGCTCCAACCTTCCCAGGATCCCAGAATCCCAGCATGCTGGGGGCTGGAAGGGACCTCTGTTGATCACCCACTCCAACCCCCCTGGCTAAAGCAGGGCACCCACAGCAGCTTGCCCAGCAGCACAATGCCCAGGGGGGTTGGAAGCTCTCCTGAGAAGGAAACTTCTCCATGTGATGCAGGTGCAAAGGGCCAGGCATCGTCCTCCCCCCTCTGGATTCACTCCTCCCTCCTGCATCCATCTGCAGTTTCCCTTCAGGAATGAGGTGGGCAGGCAGGTAGCAATTAAAGGGATGAGTGACTGACCTGAGTGAAAGGTTTGGCTCAACGGCAAACGATGCTCTTGGATCAAGGCGGTGAGGAAGTGGTGCTGCTGCTGGGGCTCTCCAGGGAGGCACAACCCAATGGGAAGCCCCAGGAAACCCCCAAGAACCCCCAACAGCCTCTCCCAGCTGGGAAGAGAGACCTGAGGCTACCTGCACTGTTTTCCTTTGCCTTTCTTTTCAAGACACCCTTGGGAGAAGAGGAGGCCGAGGGGAGACCTCACTGCTCTCTACGACTCCCTGCGAAGAGGCCGAAGCCAGGTGGGGCTTGGTCTCTTCTCCCTAGCCTCAGGAGATGGAAGGAGAGGAAAAGTATTTCTATGATTAAAACAGACATTGAGGAGCTGGAGCAGGTCCAGAGAAGGGCAATGAAGCTGGGGAAGAGTCTGGACAACAGGGCTGGGGAGTTGGGAGTGATCAGCCTGGAGAAGAGGAGGCTGAGGGAGACCTCATTGCTCTCTACAGCTCCCTGAGAGGTTAGCGTGAGGTGGGTCTTGGTCTCTCCTCCCAAGGAACAAGCGATAGGATGAGAAGAAATGGCCTGGAATTGTGCCAGGGGAGGGTTAGGTTGGGGATGAGGAACAATTTCCTTGCTGCAGGAGTGGTCAGGCACTGGCACAGGCTGCCCAGGGAGGTGGTGGAGTCCCCACGCCTGGAGGGGTTGAAGAAAGCTGTGGCCATGGCGGCTGGGGCCATGGCTCAGTGGCCATGGTGGGGTTGGGCTGCTGGCTGGAGTGGATGATCTGGGAGGGCTTTTCCAGCCCAAGCAGCTCTGTGAGTCTATGGCCATGTGTAACATGAATTCACATTGGTGGGTTACAGAGGGTGAAGCCCAGAGGGGTTTTCCAAGCCAAACAATTCTGTGACTCTGGGGCATTAGATTAGGGCACAGGGCATGGTTCAAACAGGTTGAAGGTGGCTTCAGTTCCCAACAGGACACTGGCATGAGACATCAAAACCCAGAGGTCTGGGAAGCTGCTGCTCAGGGGCAGGGTCAATCCTGGGTGAGCAGCCCCAAGCTGCTATGGTTAAGGTTGGTGAGCAGGCAGTCCTGATGCCCTGGATGCTGGCAGGCCTACAGGCAGGAGGACACAAGGAATTCAATTTTCATCTTGAGGGCTGGACAAGAAGCCCTTGAAAGGTCCCTTCCAACCCAATCATTCTCTGATTCAATCCCACAGCACAGGCAGCAGCAGTGCCTGAAGGGGGCTCCAGGAAGGCTGCAGAGAGACTGTTTGCAAAGGCCTGCAGGGCCAGGACCAGGGGCAATGGCTTCAAACCAGAGCAGAGCAGATTGAGATTGGATGTGAGGAACAAGTGCTGCACCAGGAGGCTGCTGGAACACTGGCACAGGTTGCCCAGGGAGGTGGTTGAGGCTCCATCCCTGGAGCTATTCCAGGTGAGGCTGGAGAGGGCTCTGGGCAACCTGATCTAGTTGGGGATGTCCCTGGTGAGTGCAGGGGTTGGGCATCTCTGTACATCTCTGTCCACCTTAAGAAGGACATTGAGACATTTGAACATGTCCAGAGAAGGGAAACGAGGCTGGGGAGGGGTCTGGAGCACAGCCCTGTGAGGAGAGGCTGAGGGAGCTGGGCTTGCTTAGCCTGCAGAAGAGGAGGCTCAGGGGAGACCTTCTTGCTCTCTCCAACTCCCTGAAGGGAGGTTGTAGCCAGGAGGGGGTTGGTCTCTTCTCCCAGGCAGCCAGCAGCAGAACAAGAGGACACAGTCTCAAGCTGTGTCAGGGGAGGTTTAGGCTGGAGGTGAGGAGAAAGTGCTTCCCAGAAGGAGAGATTGGCCACTGCTGCCCAGGGAGGTGGTGGAGTCCCCATCCCTGGAGGTGTTCAAGAGGGGATTGGATGTGGCACTTGGAGCCATGGTTTAGTTGTCAGGAGGTGTTGGGTGATAGGTAATAGGTTGGACTTGATGATCTCTGAGGTCTTTTTCAGCCTGGTTGAGTCTATGATTCCAGTTGTTTGCCCTCTTTAGCAGCACAAGGTGGGAAAAGCAGGAAGGGCTATTCCTCCAGGCAGGAATTATGATGGTCTTCCCTGCCTGGCCTCATTGCAGCTCTTTGTGCTTAGCCTGGTTGCTGCCCCAGCTCCAAGGGGATGATTAACAGGGGAGAAGGGCAAATAGAGGGAAGTTCTCAGCACTGCCAGCGTCAGCTGAGGGCAAACACTGCTGCAAACTCCACAAAGCTGGGCAGTAAAGCCAACCCCCACCCCCTCCACCTCTGTGGGAGGGAAGGGTTAGAGCCTGGAGGTGTTACTCATCAAAGGCACACACAGCCCTTCTCTGAATGGAACTGCAGAAGTTGTTGGTAGGAAGAGACCTTTAGGCCCATCCAGTCCAACCATGAACCCAGCACTGCCAGCTCACCCCCAAACCATGGCCCTCAGCACCACATCTGCACAGCTTGGAAACCTCTGTGGGGATGGGGACTCCTCCACTGCCCTGGGCAGCCTGGGTCGGGCCTTGACAACTCTTTTGGAGGAGAAATGTCCAACCTAAACCTCCCCTGGGGCAGCTTGAGGCCATTTCCTCTTGTTCTGTCACTTGTTCCATTGGTGAAGAGAGCAACCCCCATCCAGCTCCAACCTCCTTTCAGGGAGTTGTAGAGAGCCAGAAGGTCTCCCCCTCAGCCTCCTCTTCTCCAGGTTGAACACCCCCAGCTCCCTCAGCTGCTCCTCCCCAGCCCTGTTCTCCAGACCCTTCCCCAGCTTCGTTGCCCTCCTCTGGCCCTGCTCCAGGTTCCAAACCCACCTGGATATCGTGATGCTGGGCAGCCCGCTCTGGATGACCCTGCTTTAGCAGGCAGATTTGACCTCCACATCTCCAGAGCTCCCTTCCAAACCCCATCACCCTGGGATTCTGGGCTTCTGTGAGTGGATTTGCAGCCAATTCCATCAGCCACAACCAAGGTTCAGCCTTTCTTTTGGCCCTTAGAGGTTGCCGTGCCGGAGCTCTGCCGCTCAGCGTCAGCAGAGGCTTTGGCTCGGCTGCCAGAAACCACAAACCACTCAGTCACAGCTACTTAATTTTCCACCTCCAAAACCCAGCCCCAAAGCAGGTCCTTGCCCACCAGTTCTCCCCACAGCCAATGTGCAGCCCCCCACCCCCCAGCATAATTAACCCCCACCCCCCCCCGCCCCCAGCAGCAGCCCCACCAGCTGCCTCCTACCAGTGCTACAGGCTGGGGACAGAGTGGCTGAGAGCAGCCAGGCAGAGAGGGACCTGGGGGGAGTGGTGGACAGCAGCTGAACATGAGCCAGCAGTGTGCCCAGGGGGCCAAGAAGGCCAAGGGCATCCTGGCCTGCATCAGGAACAGTGTGGCCAGCAGGAGCAAGGAAGTCATTGTGCCCTGTGCTCAGCATTGCTCAGGCCACACCTGGAGTCCTGTGTCCAGTTCTGGGCTCCTCAGTTCAGGAAAGATGTTGAGCTGCTGGAAGGTGTCCAGAGAAGGGCAAGAAAGCTGGGGAGGGGTCTGGAGCACAGCCCTGTGAGGAGAGGCTGAGGGAGCTGGGCTTGCTTAGCCTGCAGAAGAGGAGGCTCATGGGAGACCTTCTTGCTCTCTCTAACTCCCTGAAGGGGGGTTGTAGCCAGGTGGGGGTTGGTCTCTTCTGCCAGGCAGCCAGCAGCAGAACAAGAGGATACAGTCTCAACCTGTGCCAGGGGAGGTTCAGGCTGGATGTTAGGAAGAAATTCTTCCCAGACAGAGAGACTGGCCACTGGGCTGTGCTGCCCAGGGAGGTGGTGGAGTCCCCATCCCTGGAGGTGTTTAGGAAGAGACTGGATGGTTAATTTAGTCGATTAGATGGTGCTGGGTGATAGGTTGGACTTGATGATCTCTGAGGTCTCTTCCAACCTGGTTAATTATTCTATTCTATTCTATTCTATTCTATTCTATTCTATTCTATTCTATTCTATTCTATTCTATTCTATTCTATTTCCATTCTGTTCTGTTCTGAAGGAGCAAGTCCCTGCCCAGAGCAGCTGCGTCTGACCTCATCCTCCTGCCTTTGCCAGGAGCTGCCAGGCACCACCACCAGCAGCCACCACCAGCTGAAATACATGGAGGGGAGGTGGGGGGAGGTACACCCCCAGCAGCTCACCCCTCACACCCCCAACTTCACCTCAAAAGCCTCATTTTCAGCTCTGAGCTCTGTGCCTGGCTGCCAGCATCCAGCACCTCCCCACAGCACCTGAAATCAAGCATCGAATGTTCCCCCCCCCCCAAAGCTGCAGCCCTACAAACATTGACACAACAGGACTGGAAAGGATCAAACCTCTCTCTGCTGCTGCCTGAGCTCCAAGTAACATCCTCAGCAGCTCCCTTTGATACCAGCTCTGACAGAAGTTTTTATCAGAGCTAATAACCCAGTTAGACATCAACTCCCCTCCCTCTGCAGCACCCCCAGGCAGCCTGCAGGTAGGATTTTCTAGCCCTCCTCCCTCTCCTCCTCCTCTTCCTCTCCCTCTTCCTCCTCCTCCTCCATTTATTGTTTTCACTCCATTTTTTCAAAGTACCAATTCTTTGTATTTGAAGGACATGAAGATGCTTCTGGTCCTCCCCACCTCCCCCCATGCACCCTCACATTTGAACAGCCAGGCAGGGAGAGGAATTAATGTGGTTTAAAATGATGAGGAAGGGGAAAATGGGATGAGAAGAGAGGGGGAAGTGGCATGGGAAGGGGGGAAAATGGGATGGGAAGTAGGGGGGGGGGGGAATGGGATGGGAAGAGGAGAAAGAATGGGATGGGAAGAAGAGGAAACTGGCATGGGAAAAGGGGGAAAATCAGATAGGAAGAGGAGAAAAATGGGATGGGAAGAGGGGGAAAATGGGATGGGAAGGGGAAAATGGATGGGAAGAGAGAAAAATGGGATGGGGAAAGGGGGAAAATGGGATGGAAAGAGGGGAAAAGTGGGATGGGAAGAGGGGAAAAATGAGACAGGAAGAGGGGGAAAGTGGGATGGGAAGGGGAAAATGGGAGGGGAAGAGGGGAAAAATGAGACAGGAAGGGGGGAAAGTGGGATGGGAAGGGGAAAATGGGATGGGAAGAGGGGGAAAATGGGATGGGAAGAGGGGGAAAGTGGGATGGGAAGAGTGGGAAAAATGAGACAGGAAGAGGGAGAAAGTGGGATGGGAAGGGGAAAATGGGATGGGAAAAGTGGGAAAATGGGGTGGGAAAAGTGGGAAAATGGGATGGGAAGAGTGGGAAAAATGAGACAGGAAGAGGGAGAAAGTGGGATGGGAAGAGGAGAAAAGTGGGATGGGAATAGGGGGAAAATGAGATGGGAAGAGTAGGAAAATGGGAAGGGAAGAATGGAAAAATGAGACAGGAAAAGGTGGAAAGTGGGATGGGAAGAGGGGGAAAATGAGACAGGAAGAGGGGGCAAGTGAAATGGGAAGAGGAAAATGGGATGGGAAGAGGGGGAAAGTGGGATGGGAAGGGAAAAATGAGACAGGAAGAGGGGGAAAGTGGGATGGGAAGGGGAAAATGGGATGGGAAAAGGGGGGAAATGGGATGGGAAGAGAGAGAAAAGAGAGGTTTTCCCCTGAGGGGATGAAGGGCAGGGTGGCCTTCGGCTTCCTCTGGCTGGGGTCAACAGGAATTCTGTGGTGAGCTGGAAGCACAGACAAACCCCCTGGGTGCCAAGTGCTCAACACTCAGCAGCCAGTCAGCCACTGCTTTGGGGCCAGGAGTAATTCCTGGGTGAAATATTCAACCCTTTGAATTGTGGGGAAGTCCCTTGAGGCTCCAGCCTGGCCATGCAGACAGCATAACCTGCACTTCATTAGGGGGTGATTAATTAGCCTTTAGCTCGGCAGGTACCAACAGCCTGCACCAATGTTCATCCCACCCCAAAAGCACCAGCTGAGAACTTCTCAAGATGAAATGAAGCCCCTGGGAAGCAGGGCCCAAAATCCCAGGCTCACGGGATGTCATGGATTGGAAAGGTCCCAAAGAGATCATCCAGTCCAAGCCCCCTGCCAGAGCAGGAGCAGAGAATCCAGCACAGGTCACACAGGAACACATCCAGACAGGGCTGCAAAGGCTCCAGAGAAGGAGACTCCACAACCTCTCTGGGCAGCCTGCTCCAGGCCTCTGGGACCCTCACAGGGAAGAAGTTCCTCCTCATGGTGAGGTGGAACCTCCTGTGCTGGAGTTTCCATCCATTGCCTCTTGTCCTATCCCAGGGAGCAACTGAGCAGAGCCTGTCCCTGTCCCTTCCTTCCTGTCCCCAGCCCTCAGCTATTGATAGACATTGATCAGATCCCTCTCAGCCTTCTCTCCAGACTGAACACCCCCCAGGGCTCTCAGCCTCTCCTGCTCAGGCAGTGCTGCAGTCCCTTCAGCATCCTTGGAGCCCTCCCTTGGACTCTCTGCAGCAGATCCCTGTCCCTCCTGAACGGGGGAGCCCAGAGCTGGATGCAATATTGCAGGGGAGGTCTCAGCAGGGCAGAGCAGATGGGGAGGAGAACCTCCCTGGCTCTGCTGGCCACACTCCTCTGAATGCAGCCCAGGACCCCCTTGGCCTTCTTGGCCCCCAGGGCACATTGCTGTCCCATGCAGAACTTGTTGTCCCCCAGCACTCCCAGGTCCTTCTCCCTGGGGCTGCTCTCCAGCAGATCACCTTGCCACTGACCCCAAGGAGCTCATCTATCCCTTTCCATTCCCCCAAAAGGCAATGGCTGAGAGAGTTTATTATGGGCTGGCTTTGTATCACAGGTCATTTTAATTGCAAACTGGATGGGCACAGCACAGAGCAGGGAGGTGGAGGCTGAAGGAGGAACCAAACCATGCCACAAACTCACTCTGAAATGCAAAGTTCCTCTCTCAGCCAGAGCCCAATGCCATAAACCCAGACACACAACCAGGTCCCAGTGGTGGCCTTTAGAGGCTCCCACACTAAAAGCCTCAGTTGCTGGAGACAAACCTCCCTCTGAGTCCTGGTTGGGATAAAAATAGACAGAATGGGATTTTTTTGAGTTCTGATGCCTGTAACCTCAAGCTTATGGACACAGTCTGGCAGAAACCCACTCCACTGTATGCTTTCTTTGGGGTGGTCTGCTTGCACCATGCACACAGCTCTCCAAAAGCCTGCAGAGAAGCCCAAACCCTGCCTCTGTTGAGGTCTGAGGGCTTCTGGAGGATGTGATGGTTGGGTGGGAGCAAAGGCAACTCCATGGCTCTTGGGTTAGGACTGTCAGAGGGCTTTGGAGCAAAGGCAGCTCCATGGCTCTTGGGTTGAGTTAGGACTGTCAGAGGGCTTTGGAGCAAAGGCAGCTCCATGGCTCTTGGGTTGAGTTAGGACTGTCAGAGGGCTTTGGAGCAAAGGCAGCTCCATGGCTCTTGGGTTGAGTTAGGACTGTCAGAGGGCTTTGGAGCAAAGGCAGCTCCATGGCTCCTGGGATAAGACTGTCAGAGGGCTTTGGAGCAAAGGCAGCTCCATGGCTCCTGGGATAGGACTGTCAGAGGGCTTTGGAGCAAAGGCAGCTCCATGGCTCCTGGGTTAGGACTGTCAGAGGGCTTTGGAGCAAAGGCAGCTCCATGGCTCCTGGGATAGGACTGTCAGAGGGCTTTGGAGCAAAGGCAGCTCCATGGCTCCTGGGATAGGACTGTCAGAGGGCTTTGGAGCAAAGGCAGCTCCATGGCTCCTGGGTTAGGACTGTCAGAGGGCTTTGGAGCAAAGGCAGCTCCATGGCTCCTGGGTTAGGACTGTCAGAGGGCTTTGGAGCAAAGGCAGCTCCATGGCTCCTGGGTTAGGATTGTTTGATGTTAAGACAACGGATGTAAAGATGGTTTTCCTTGTGTGGCTCCCAACCCCTCTGTGGCTTGAGAGAGAAAGGGAGGATAATCCTCTTTGTGCTGCAGCAGCCTGTGGGGCAGAAAGCTGATTACACTTCCCAGACCGCAGCTCACTCTGCCCTGGAGATCAGTCACAAGCTGCACAAACAATACCATCGAGTGATAAGAACCTCCCATCCCTGCCTGCTCCTGACACTGCCAGCCTGCAAACCCAGCATCTCAAAAGCAGCCCTCAGGTTATACCCCCGGGGTAGGGCAGGCACTGAGGCCTGAGGCTGGAGGAGAGCTAAAAATAACAGGAGGAGCAAGGGTGGATCCTGGCTGAGCCCTTATTAGTCATGGAGTGAGGCAGCCTGGTGGCACAGCAGCACCATATAAGAGCAAGAGAGTGCCTCTTGTCTCCTGAAATCAACAGATTCTCCCCTCCCTTCCCCCTTTCCCTCCCTTGTTGTGCCTCAGGCAGGCTTTTTTTTCCTCCAAGCAGACTTGCTCTGGCAGCCTCCAGCTTGCAGGAAGGACACGGGGGAGCGGTTGCGGCGGAGGCTCTGAAGGGAAGAAGGAACAGGGGAGGTTGGCTCCTACCAGGCTGTCTGCTGGAACAGGCCCAATGTTGACAGCTGAGCAGAGGGAGGCCTGGATTAGAGTTGGGGTTTGGTTTGTTGGGGGCTTGGGTGGATTTTTCGGGTGACTGACAACATCTGTGTATCAAAATTAAGGCTTGGAGTCGATTGAGGCTGATTGAGAGCCTGCTGGCAAAGGCAGTGCCTGCTCCCAGAGCTGGGGGAGTGGTGGACAGCAGCTGAACAGGAGCCAGCAGTGTGCCCAGGGGGCCAAGAAGGCCAAGGGCATCCTGGCTTGCATCAGGAAGAGTGTGGCCAGCAGGAGCAGGAAGTCATTGTGCCCTGTGCTCAGCACTGCTGAGGCCACACCTTGAGTCCTGTGTCCAGTTCTGGGCTCCTCAGGTTAGGAAAGATGTTGAGCTGCTGGAAGGTGTCCAGAGAAGGGCAAGAAAGCTGGGGAGGGGTCTGGAGCACAGCCCTGTGAGGAGAGGCTGAGGGAGCTGGGCTTGCTTAGCCTGCAGAAGAGGAGGCTCAGGGGAGACCTTCTTGCTCTCTCCAACTCCCTGAAGGGAGGTTGTAGCCAGGTGGGGGTTGGTCTCTTCTGCCAGGCAGCCAGCAGCAGAACAAGAGGACACAGTCTCAAGCTGTGCCAGGGAAGGTTTAGGCTGATGTTAGGAAGAAATTCTTCCCAGAGAGAGAGAGAGATTGGCCCCTGGGATGTGCTGCCCAGGGAGGGCAGTGCTGGGATGAGGTGCTGTCCCTTGGGGGACCAAAGGACATCTGCAGGGTTGGATCCAGGCCTCAAACTGCTGTTCCAGTTTTGCCTGGCCTGGTGCAAAGCATGGAAATCAGAGCCATTAGCAGCCATGCCTTTAGCAGGGTGTGATCAGAGACTCCTGGAATGCTTTGGGTGGGAAGGGACCTTTCCAGGCCATCCAGCCTGCAGCCACCAATTAAGAACCTAAAAAGCCTGCCAGCTCACCCCTGAGCCATGGCCCTCAGCACCACATCTCCAGGGCTTTGAAACCCCTCCAGGGATGGGGACTCCACCACTGCTCTGGGCAGCCTGGGCCAGGCCTGGACAACCCTTTCCATTATAGCCAACCTAAACCTCCCCTGGTGCAACTTGAGGCTGTTTTCTGTCACTTGTTCCTTGAGAGAAGAGCCCAAGCCCCACCTGGCTCCAACCTCCTTTCAGGGAGCTGTAGAGAGGCAGAAGGTCTCCCCTTAGCCTCCTCTCCTCCCCACCAAACACCCCCAGCTCCCTCAGCTGCTCCTCCCCAGCCCTGTTCTCCAGACCCTTCCCCAGCTTTGTTGCCCTTCTCTGGACCTGCTCCAGCATCCCACTGTCCTTTAATCACAGAATGGCCCAGCCCAGAAGGGACCTTCAAAGCTCATCCAGTCCAACCCCCTCTGCAGTCAGCAGGGTCACCCCAATTGGATCAGGCTGCCCAGAGCCCTGTCCAGCTTCATCTGGAAGTGGGTCCTGATGGGATGTGATTATCTAGAAAGGTTAAGAGAGTTCTAGCACTGGAGTTGGCAGGGCTCATTGGGAGGGCTTTAAACTAGGTCTGAAGGGGTGGGTGAGGAAACCAGTCTCTCTGGAGAGGGGAGAGTGGGACACAAATTAGGGTCAGTTGAGAAGTTGAGAGCCCAGCTGAAGTGCAGGTACACCAATGCACGCAGCATGGGCAACAAGCAAGAGGAGCTGGAAGTCCTGGTGCACCAGGAGGACTATGATATAGTTGCTGTTCCTGAAGCATGGTGGGATGATTCACACAACTGAGTACTGCAGTGGGGGGTTACAGGCTCTTCAGGAGAGACAGGTGAGGGAGAAGAGGAGGAGGGGTGGCTCTGTATATTAGGGAGTTGCCCTCTGCCACAGAACTTGAGGTGGAGGATGAAGGGATTGAGAGCCTGTGGGTTAAAATCAGAGGGAGGCTTAACTAAACTGATATCCTGGTTGGAGTCTGTTATAGACCAGCCAACCAGGATGAGGAGGCTGATGAAATACTCTATAAGCAACTGGAGGCTGTCTCAAGATCATCAGATCTTGTCCTTGTGGGTGACTTCAACCTGCCAAGTAGCTGCTGGGAACTTAACTCAGCAGAGAGGAGGCAGTCTAGAAGGTTCCTAGAGCGCATGGGGGACAGCTTCCTGATACAGCTGTTAAGAGAGCCTCCCAGGGGTCAGGCTCTGCTTGACCTGCTGTTCTCCAATAGAGAAGGGCTGGTGGGAGATGTGATGCTGGAAGGCTGCCTGGGGTGCAGTGACCACTTCAGGGGAGACCTCATTGCCCTCTACAACTACCTGAAAGGTGGTTGTAGCCAGGAAGGGGTTGGTCTCTTCTCTCTAGCAACCAGCACCAGAACAAGAGGACACAGTCTCAAGCTGCACCAGGGGAGGTTTAGGCTGGAGGTGAGGAGACAGTTCTTCACTGAGAGAGTTGCTAGCCATTGGAATGTGCTGCCCAGGGAGGTGGTGGAGTCACCATCCCTGGAGGTGTTCAAGAGGAGATTGGATGTGGCACTTGGAGCCATGGTTTAGTTAGTCAGGAGGTGTTGGGTGACAAGTTGGACTTGATCTCTGAGGTCTTTTCCAACCTTGTTGATTTGATGATTCTTTTGTGATCTCACCAGTCTCAGGGTAAATCTCTTCCTTCTCTCCAGCCTCAATCTCCCTCTTTTAGTTTCAAACCATCACCCCTTGTCCTGTCAGGACAGGCCCTGCTCAAAAGTCTGTCCCCAGCTTTTTTTGACTGGCCCCTTTTAAGCCCTGAAAAGCCACCAGAAAGGCTCCTTGAAGACTCCTCCTCTCCTCCAGGCTGAGCTCTCCAGCTTATACTCCACAGACAACCCTGCCTGCCAGCTCCTGCCTCCTTAGCATGTGGCTTCCTCGAAGCTCAGCCCTACCTGGCAGGTGAAGGCCTTGGAAGAGTTTGTAGATGCTGCAGAAGCCCTCCAGCAGCTATAATTAGCAGCAGCAATTTCAGTGGCATTAAGCTTCAGCTAATTGCACATCCAAATGACTTCATGAGCAAGGAAGTGCACAGATAACGAGGGAGGAGGGGCTGCGAGATGGAAATCTGGAGTGATCCTCCAACAGCAGTGCAGCTCCTGAGGGACTGCAGCACTTACAGGATTGCCAAGGGATCAGGCCCAGACACCATGGATTCAGGAAGGGCAGGTCCTGCCTGACCAACCTGATCTCCTTCCATGCCCAGGTGACCGCCTGGTGGGTGTGGGGAAGGCTGTGGATGTGGTCTGCCTGGACTTCAGCAAGGCCTTTGACACCGTCCCCCACAGCAAACTGCTGGCCAAGCTGTCAGCCCCTGGCTTGGACAGCAGCACTCTGAGCTGGGTTAGGAACTGGCTGGAGGCTGAGCCCAGAGAGTGGTGGTGAATGGTGCCACATCCAGCTGGCAGCCAGGCACTAGTGGTGTCCCCCAGGGATCAGTGCTGGGCCCCATCCTGTTCAATATCTTTATTGATGATCTGGATGAGGGCATCGAGTCCATCAGCAGTAAATTTGCAGATGACACCAAGCTGGAGGCAGGAGTTGATCTGTTAGAGGGTAGGAGAGCTCTGCAGAGGGACCTTGCCAGGCTGGACAGATGGGCAGAGTCCAAGGGCACGAGATTGAACACATCCAAGTGCCAGGTGCTGCACATTGGCCACAGCAACCCCAGGCAGTGCTACAGGCTGGGGTCAGAGTGGCTGGGGAGCAGCCAGGCAGAGAGGGACCTGGGGGTGCTGGTTGATGGTAGGCTGAACATGAGCCTGCAGTGTGCCCAGGCAGCCAAGAGGGCCAATGGCATCCTGGCCTGCATCAGGAACAGTGTGGCCAGCAGGAGCAGGGAGGTCATTCTGCCCCTGTACACTGCACTGGTTAGGCCACACCTGGAGTCCTGTGTCCAGTTCTGGGCTCCTCAGGTTAGGAAAGATGTTGAGCTGCTGGAAGGTGTCCAGAGAAGGGCAAGAAAGCTGGGGAGGGGTTTGGAGCACAGCCCTGTGAGGAGAGGCTGAGGGAGCTGGGCTTGCTTAGCCTGCAGAAGAGGAGGCTCAGGGGAGACCTTCTTGCTCTCTCCAAGTCCCTGAAGGGAGGTTGTAGCCAGGTGGGGGTTGGCCCAGGGACAGCACAAGGGGCAGTGGGCACAAAGTGGAACCCAGGAGGTTGCATGTGAAGAGGAGGAGAAAGTTGTCAGGTGTGAAGCTGCTGGAGGCCTGGAGCAGGCTGCCCAGAGAGGTTGTGGAGTCTCCTTGTGTGGAGAGCTTCCAACCCCCCTGGGCATTGTGCTGCTGGGCAAGCTGCTGTGGGTGCCCTGCTGGAGCAGGGGGGTTGGACTGGGTGAGCTCCAGAGGTCCCTTCCAACCCTCCCCCTGCTGGGGTGCTGGGAAATGCACAGAACAGAGGACAAAAAAAGACTTGGGGAGGAATCTGTTTTGTCAGAACTCCTCAGGGCAGCTTACCACCAACCTCCTGTCAGGCAAAGGAGACCTAGAGGAGGTTGTCCACTCACAACCCAGGTACCAAACTCTGTCATTTCCCCAAGTCCCTCTTCAATAAATTCAATACAGGGATTACAGGAAATAAAGAGTTTAGATCAAATTTAAGTCTAGATTAAAGTTTTAATGCCTCACTAAAAGCCTTTCCATTCCCTGTGGATCACACCACAGCAGCAGCTTGGGGATGCACAAAGAATTAAAGCACTCCAATAGAGTTCTCTCTTTCTGGGTTTTGGGGGTTCTTTTTCAGCCTTGTCATATTACCAGCCTGGAGCTGGTCAAGAGAGATGTGAACATGGCACCTGGGGACATGGATTAACGGCCATGGTGGGCTTGGGTTGAAGGTTGGACTTGATGGTCTTAAAGGTCTCTTCCAACAAAAAATTCCATCATTGTATGATTCTAAATCCCAGACCAACCCCTCTCCTCTCCCCTCCTCTCCTCTCCTCTCCTCTCCCCTCCTCTCCTCTCCTCTCCTCTCCCTCTCCTCTCCTCTCCTCTCCTCTCTCCTCTCCTCTCCTCTCTCTCCTCTCCTCTCCTCTCCTCTCCTCTCCTCTCTCCTCTCCTCTCCTCTCCTCTCCTCTCCTCTCCTCTCCTCTCCTCTCCTCTCCTCTCTCTCCTCTCCTCTCCTCTCCTCTCCTCTCCTCTCCTCTCCTCTCCTCTCCTCTCCCCTCCCTCCCCTCCTCTCCCCTCCGAACCTCTCCTCCAAACATCCCCTCCCCTCCCCTCCCCTCCCCTCCCCTCCCCTCCCCTCCCCTCCCCTCCCCTCCCCTCCCCTTCCCTTCCCTTCCCTCCCCTTCCCTTCCCTTCCCTTCCCTTCCCTTCCCTTCCCTTCCCTTCCCTTCCCTTCCCTTCCCTTCCCTTCCCTTCCCTTCCCTTCCCTTCCCTTCCCTTCCCTTCCCTTCCCTTCCCTTCCCTTCCCTTCCCTTCCCTTCCCCTTCCCCTTCCCCTTCCCCCCCTTCCCCCTTCCCCTTCCCCTTCCCCTCCCCTTCCCCTTCCCCTTCCCCTTCCCCTTCCCCTTCCCCTTCCCCTTCTCCTTCCCCTTCCCCTTCCCTTTCCTAGATATTTCCTCCAGCCCAACTCAGTGATGTTGGACTGGATGATCTCAGAGGTCCCTTCCAAACCTCCACATTCTATGATTCTATGAAAAGAGATCTGTAGATGACTGAGCAGGACACCCAGGCTGAGATTATAAAGATCACAGAATCACAGAGCTGTCAGGGCTGGAAGGGACCTCGGGATCAGCCAGTTCCAAGCCCCCTGCCATGGGCAGGGACACCTCACACCACAGCAGCTTGCTCACAGCCACAGCCAGCCTGGCTGCAAACACCTCCAGGCAGGAGGCTTCCACCACCTCCCTGGGCAACCTGTGCCAGGCTCTCACCACCCTCATGGGCAACAACTTCTTCCTCACAGCCAAGCTGAATCTCCCCACTTCTAGTTTTGCTCCAACCACCCAGTCCTATCCCTCCCTGACACCCTCAAAAGTCCCTCCCCAGCTTTCTTGGAGCCCCCTGCAGATCCTGGAAGGCCACCAGAAGGTCTCCTGGGAGCCTTCTCCTCTCCAGACTGCACAACCCCAACTCTCTCAGGCTGTCTCCAGAGCAGAGCAGCTCCAGCCCTCTGCTCCTCCTCCTGGCCCTTCTCTGGACACCTTCCAGCACCTCCAGAGCCTTCCTGGCACAGAGGCTCCAGAGCTGGCCCCAGAGCTCCAGCTGTGGTCTCAGCAGAGCGGAGCAGAGGGGCAGAATCCCCTCCCTGGCCCTGCTGGCCACACTTCTCTTGCTGCAGCCCAGGCTCTGCTTGGCTCTCTGGGCTGCAAGTGCTCACTGCTGGCTCCTCTTGAGCTTCTCCTCCCCCAGCACCCCCAAGGCCTTTTCTTCAGGGCTGCTCTCCAGCCAGTCCCTGCCCAGCCTGTATCAGTGCCTGGGATTGCCCTGCCCCAGCTGCAGGACCTTGCACTTGGTCTTGTTGAACCTCATGAGGTTCTTATGGGCTCAGCTCTGCAGCCTGTCCAGGTCCCTCTGGATGGATCCTTCCCTCCAGCTGTCTGCTGCATCACACACAGCTCGCTGTGGTTGGTGAACTTGCTGAGGGTGACACAAATGGCTGCAGAAGTGTGACAGGGAAAGACAAAGTGTCCTGGAATGGCACCAGCACCTGAAGAAGCTGGAAAGCCTCCAGGAGCAGGGTGATTATGTGGCACCTCACATCTCAGAGGCAACTACTGCAGATAATTGCCAGAGGGAAACTCATTTTCCACTGGAGCCATCAGCTCTCTGCTCAGAGAAGCAAGATTGATTTCAGATCCTGGCTGCTGCATGAGGGCTGGAAGAAATATTTTCAGAGCTTTCCAGTTGTGGCTAAGGAAGCTTCCCATGGAAAAGTGGAATTACCCCAGAGAGTCACAGAATGGTTTGGGTTGGGAGGGACCTTGAAGATCAGAGAATCACAGAACGGGCTGGGCTGGAAGGGAGCTCCAAAGCTCAGCCAGTCCAACCCCCTCTGCACTCAGCAGGGACATCCCCAACTAGATCAGGTTGCCCAGAGCCCTCTCCAGCCTCACCTGGAATAGCTCCAGGCATGGAGCCTCAACCACCTCCCTGGGCAATCTGTTGCAGTGTTCCAGCAGCCTCCTGGTGCAGAACTTGTTCCTCACACCCAATCTCAATCTGCTCTGCTCTAGCTTGAAGCCATTGTCCTGTCCCTGCAGGCCTTTGCAAACAGTCTCTCTGCAGCCTTCCTGTAGCCTCCTTCAGGTCCTGGCAGGCTGCTCTGAGGTCTCCCTGGAGCCTTCTCTTCTCCCAGGCACCCAGCACCCAGAGATTGGCCATTGGAATGTGCTGTCCAGGGAGGTGGTGGAGTCCCCATCCCTGGAGGTGTTCTCAAGAGGGGCTTGGATGTGGCATTTGGAGCCATGGTCTAGTAGTCATGTGGTCTTGGGTGACAGGTTGGACTTGATGCCCTCTGAGGTCTTTTCCAACCTTATTGATTCTATGAAAAGGTAAAAGAGTAAACAAAAGTCTCCTGCCACCAGAAAGGAAACATTTGCCTTTGGGAGGGGAAGTGGCCAAACACAAACTAATTGGGAGCTCAGCAACATTGGTTTTGCCTCCTCCCAGGCAGCTTATCCAAAAGATTGATAAATGGTTAATTTCACCCAAAAACCCCTTTACTGGCTAGACCCCACAGTGCAGGGAAGCTCCCTTTGGCTTCCCATTTCTCCTCTGCTTTAAGATGAGGGAGTAAATCCTGAGCATCCCTAGCAGCAGGGATGGGGTGTGCTTGGACAATCTGTCTCTAGATGCTGGTGTTAGCTCAGGAGCACCACCTGGACAGGCTGGAGTCCCCATCCCTGGAGGGCTTCACAAAAGGCTTGGATGTGGCACTTGGAGCCGTGGTTTAGTTGTCAGGAGGTGTTAGAGATTAGGTCACAGGTTGGACTTGATGATCTCTGAGGTCTTTTCCAACCTGGTTGATGCTGTGATTCTATGAGAAATGGTGCTCTGAATGCAGTGAGAGTGGAAGTGTCTGAGTGAGGGGAGGGAGATCTACAGAGGGGGTCTGGACAGGTTGCATCAATAGGCCAAGGTCAATGGGATGAGGTTCAACAAGGCCAAGTGTTGGTTCCTGCACTTGGGTCACAAGAACCCCATGAAGGCTCCAGGCTATGGGCAGAAACTGCTTATTGGAAAAGGACCTGAGGATGCTGGCTGACAGTGGATGAAGATGAGGCAGAGTGTGCCCAGGTGGCCAAGAAGGCCACCAGCATCCTGGCTTGGATCAGCAATGGTGTGGCCAGCAGGAGCAGGGCAGGGATTGTCCTCCTGTACTGGGCACTGGTGAGGCTGCACCTGCAACCCTGGGTTCAGACTGGGCTCCTCACTGCAAGAAGGACATAGAGGGACTGGAGCAGCTCCAGAGAAGGGCAAAGAAGCTGGGGAAGTGTCTGGAGAACAGGGCTGGGGAGGAGCAGCTGAGGGAGCTGGGGGTGGTCAGCCTGGAGAGAAGGAGGCTGAGGGGAGACCTCATTGCTCTCTACAGCTCCCTGAAAGGAGGCTGGAGCCAGGTGGGGCTTGGTCAAGCAACAGGATGGGCAAACAAGCAACAGGATAAGAGGAAATGGCCTGAAACTATACCAAGGGAGGTTAAAGTTGGACATGAGGAAAAAATTTCTTCCTCAAAAGGGTTGTCAAGGCCTGGCCCAGGCTGCCCAGGGCAGTGGTGGAGTCCCCACCCCCCCCAGAGGTTTCCAAGCTGTGCAGATATGGTGCTGAGGGCCATGGCTCGGTGGTGAGCTGGCAGTGCTGGGTTCAAGGCTGGACTGGATGAGCCTGAAGGTCTCTTCCAGCCACACCACCTCTGTGATTCTACCAATTCAGGATGAAAAGCCTGGGTGCCTGCCTCAGGAAAAGGGCAGAGACTTCTCCCAGGCAGGCCCAGGATGAGCTCTGCCTGCCCACCCACTGGCACAGGGGCTGCTGCTGCCTGCCCTGAGCTTAGCAACCCCCCACTTCCCTCCAGCTGCTCCAGCAAGCCCTGCCTGCTTAGACTTCAGCCCTGCTGCTTGCCACCTTTACTCTTCTTGCCTTTCCCAAGTGCCTGCAAGAGTTGGAGGGAGTTTGACTCATGTTCCTGAAGAGCTTTGTCAGCAACACCTTTTTGCTGCTGGGCTGGAGCTAGTCTGGCTTGCCAGCGCTCCCCAGCAGGTCTGCAGAGTGCTTTGAGTCGCACTTCTCTCTTCAGATGACTTTTAAATACCTCCTGCCTGTAATTTCTCTCTCTCCACTCAGACCATAATAATTTCCCACAGCCTCACAGACACCCCAGCCCATTCCCCTCCCCCAACACCACGGCAGCTGTGTCCAAATAACAGGTGGGACACAGCACAGGGTGATTCCAAGGATGAAATCCCACTGCCCTCCCATTTATCACCCCCAAGCCCCACCAAACACATGCACAAGCACATCATCGTTGCCCTGTCACAGAACTGCTCCTGCTGCCCACCTTGATTTCAGCCCCACAGGCTCAGGCAGGTTCAATCATAGAGTCACAGAATGGGCTGGGCTGGAAGGGAGCTCCAAAGCTCAGCCAGTCCAACCCCCTGCACTCAGCAGGGACATCCCCAACTAGATCAGGTTGCCCAGAACCCTCTCCAGCCTCACCTGGAATAGCTCCAGGGATGGAGCCTCAACCACCTCCCTGGGCAACCTGTGCCAGTGTTCCAGCAGCCTCCTGGTGCAGAACTTGTTCCTCACATCCAATCTCAATCTGCTCTGCTCTAGTTTGAAGCCATTGCCCCGGTCCTGTCCCTGCAGGCCTTTGCAAACAGTCTCTCTGCAGCCTTCCTGGAGCCCCCTTCAGGTCCTGGCAGGCTGCTCTGAGGTCTCCCTGGAGCCTTCTCTTCTCCAGGCTGAACACCCCCAGCTCCCTCAGGCTGTGCTCACAGCAGAGCTGCTCCAGCCCCTTGATCATTTTTGTGTCCCTCCTCTGGAGCCTCTCCATCAGCTCCAGGTCCTTCCTGTGTTGAGGGCTCCAGACCTGGATGATGTATTCCAGGTGAGGTCTCAGCAGAGCAGAGTCAAGTGGTTGAGGGGGAACTGAAAGACTTGGCAAAGGTAAGAATAGAATAGAATAGAATAGAATAGAATAGAATAGAATAGAATAGAATAGAATAGAATAGAATAGAATAGAATAGAATTAACCAGGTTGGAAGAGACCTTTGAGATCACCAAGTCCAACCTGTCACCCAGCACCATCCAATCAACTAAACCATGGCACCAAGGGCCTCATCCAGGCTCTTCTTAAACACCTCCAGGGATGGGGACTCCAGCACCTCCCTGGACAGCACATCCCAGGGGCCAATCTCTCTGTCTCTGGGAAGAATTTCTTCCTAACATCCAGCCTAAACCTCCCTGGCACAGCTTGAGACTGTGTCCTCTTGTTCTGCTGCTGGGTGCCTGGCAGAAGAGACCAACCCCCACCTGGCTACAACCTCCCTTCAGGGAGTTGGAGAGAGCAAGAAGGTCTCCCCCTGAGCCTCCTCTTCTGCAGGCTAAGCAAGCCCAGCTCCCTCAGCCTCTCCTCACAGGGCTGTGCTCAAGGCCTCTCACCAGCTTTCTTGCCCTTCTCTGGACACCTTCCAGCAGCTCAACATCTTTCCTGAACTGAGGAGCCCAGAACTGGACACAGGACTCAAGGTGTGGCCTCAGCAGTGCTGAGCACAGGGCACAATGACTTCCCTGCTCCTGCTGGCCACACTGCTCCTGATGCAGGCCAGGATGCCCTTGGCCTTCTTGGCCCCCTGGGCACACTGCTGCCTCCTGTTCAGCTGCTGTCCTCCACTACCCCCAGGTCCCTCTCTGCCTGGCTGCTCTCCAGCCACTCTGACCCCAGCCTGTAGCTCTGCCTGGGGTTGCTGTGGCCAAAGTGCAGCACCTGGCACTTTTATGTTTTAGACACACATCTGTGCAAGAGACTATTTACAGCATGGCCAAGGTCACAGAACCATGGAATTGTTTGGGTTGGAAAAGCCCTCCCAGATCATCCAGTCCAACCAGCAAGCCAACCCCACCATGGCCACTAAACCATGGCCCTGAGTGCCATGGCCTCAGGTTTCTTGAACACCTCCAGGACTGGGGACTCCACCACCTCCCTGGGCAGCCTCATGTCCAAATGCCCCAGCCTGTAGCACTGCATGGGGTAAAGGTGGAGCTGGGAGGGATGAGAGGCTCCAGGCAGCACAATCCCTTCGTGGCAGGATTGCACCAACAAAAGGAGGCTCTGAGAGGATGAAGAGGCTCACTTGCAGAAAACTTCCCTTTGGAAGTCCTCAGAATTTACTGTTGATGAAGCCCAACACCAAGAAGACTCTTTGAAAAGACACTGGTTGGCCTTATACAGAACCACAGAATGGTTTGAGTTGGAAGGGACCTCAAAGATCATCCAGTTCCAGGGACACCTCCCACCAGCCCAGCTTGCTCAAGGCCTCATCCAGCCTGGCCTTGAACACCTCCAGGGAGGAGGCAGCCACAGCCTCCCTGGGCAGCCTGTGCCAGAGTCTCCCCACCCTCACTGGAAAGAATTTCTTCCTCATCTCCAGTCTCAGTCTCCCTTCTTCCAGCTTCACTCCACTGCCTCTCATCCTGGCACTCCCAGCCCTTGTCACAAGTCCCTCCCCAGCCCTCCTGCATCTCCTTCAGGGACTGGAAGGCTGCTCTAAGGTCTCCCTGGAGCCTTCTCATCTCCAGGCTGAACAGCCCCAACTCTCCCAGCCTGTCCCCATAGGGGAGGCTCTCCAGGCCTCTGACCATCTCCATGGCCTCCTCTGGAGCCTCTCCTGCAGCCTCCACCTCCCCCAGTCACTCACCAGCTGACTGGGAAGCAGCAGCAGCTCGCTGGAGTCCCTCACCCAGGGGAATTCACTCAGCTAGAGGAGCAACATTCATCAAAGGAGAATCTCTGTGCTGTCACCTCACCTATTTAGCACTTCCCTTAATGAAAGGCTCTGCAGCAGCCATGAAGATAAAGGTTTCAGGTTGTGGGTTGGGTTATTTTCTCCCCCCCCAGGATTATTAATCACAGGCATTCTGCCTGGCCCAGTTTCCAAAGCAGCAAACATACATCTTCCCAATCTGGGTAATTACCAAGGCTCCTCAAGCAACAAGCATTTTCTGAGCAGCTAGAGATGTTCTGCCAGCTTAATGACATTGCATCCCTCTGGCAGAGTCATTAATATCTCACCAGCCTCATCTAACCTTTGAGCTGGGTGGAAAAGTGGCCAAAGTACAGGGCTCTGTTCATTCCTCCACAGCAGAACACCAGGGTGAGCAGAGGGCTGGAGGACATCTCTCATGAAGCCAGGCTTGGACAGCAGCACTCTGAGCTGGGACAGGAACTGGCTGGAGGCTGAGCCCAGAGAGTGGTGGTGAATGGTGCCACTGCCAGCTGGCAGCCAGGCACTAGTGGTGTCCCCCGGGGATCAGTGCTGGGCCCCATGCTCTTTAACATCTTTATTGATGATCTGGAGGAGGGGATGGAGTCCATCAGCAGTAAGTTTGCAGATGACACCAAGCTGGGGACAGGAGTTGATCTGTTAGAGGGCAGAAGGGCTCTGCAGAGGGACCTTGCCAGGCTGGACAGATGGGCAGAGTCCAAGGGCACGAGATGGAACACATCCAAGTGCCAGGTGCTGCACTTTGGCCACAGCAACCCCTGGCAGTGCTACAGGCTGGGGTCAGAGTGGCTGGAGAGCAGCCAGGCAGAAAGGGACCTGGGGGTAGTGGAGGACAGCAGCTGAACAGGAGCCAGCAGAGTGCCCAGGGGGCCAAGAAGGCCAAGGGCATCCTGGCCTGCATCAGGAGCAGTGTGGCCAGCAGGAGCAGGGAAGTCATTGTGCCCTGTGCTCAGCACTGCTGAGGCCACACCTTGAGTCCTGTGTCCAGTTCTGGGCTCCTCAGTTCAGGAAAGATGTTGAGCTGCTGGAAGGTGTCCAGAGAAGGGCAAGAAAGCTGGGGAGGGGTCTGGAGCACAGCCCTGTGAGGAGAGGCTGAGGGAGCTGGGCTTGCTTAGCCTGGAGAAGAGGAGGCTCAGGGGAGACCTTCTTGCTCTCTGCAACTCCCTGATGGGAGGTTGTAGCCAGGTGGGGGTTGTTCTCTTCTGCCAGGCCCCCAGCAGCAGAACAAGAGGACACAGTCTCAAGCTGTGCCAGGGGAGGTTTAGGCTGGAGGTGAGGAAAAAGTTCTTCCCAGCCAGAGTAATTGGCCACTGGGATGTGCTGCCCAGGGAGGTGGTGGAATCACCATCCCTGGAGGTGTTCACAAGGGGGATTGGATGTGGCACTTTACTGTGAGGGCGACAGAGCCCTGGAGCAGGCTGCCCAGAGAGGTTGAGTCTCCTTCTCTGGAGACTTTCAAGACCTAACTGGATGTGTTCCTGTGTGGCCTGCCCTAGTTGAAGTTGCCCTGGCAGGGGGTTGGACTCAATGATCTTTGGAGGTCCTTTCCAACCCTCACCACTCTGTGACTTTGCAGCTGCCCAGTGGAGTGTTAAATTGTCAAATTGAAGAGGTAGAAGAGCTGTGAGGGGGACAGGAAAGGTCTTGCTGGGCCCTCTGTGCTGTAGGAGTGACAGAAGTCTGATTTTGAACATCAAGTGTGTCAGAAGTTAATGCTGTGACAGTTCTTGTCCGGGGAAAATTGCTCCTGGGCATTAAACTCTTCCTGCCCTCTCCCAACAGCTTTGTCTAGGGGGAGGAGAAGAACCCAACCCTTCCAACAGGCTCAATCAAGTGATGAGGACTTACTTGAAGTGAGAACATACTCACTGCCCATCCTCAAGCAAAGCTGTTCCCTAAATGCTAGACATGACACACCAAGGTAGACCAAAGCTTGGCAACGGGCAGCACCAAGGCCAGGGCCTCGATCCCCGTCCCTGTTCCCAGCAGTCCTGCTACACTCACAGGCTCACAGGATCAGAGGATGTTAGGGGTTGGAAGGGACCCCTGAAGATCTTTGAGTCCAACACCCCTGCCAGAGCAGGACCAGAGCATCCAGTGCAGGTCACACAGGAACACATCCAGACGGGTCATGAAAATCTCCCCACACAAGGAGACTCCACAACCTCTCTGGGCAGCCTGCTCCAGCCCTCCAGCAGCCTCACAACAAACTTTCTCCTTCTTTTCACTTGGAACCTCCTGGCTTCCACTTTGTGCCCACTGCTCCTTGGCCTGTCCCTGGGCACCACTGAGCAGAGCCTGGCCCCAGCCTCTTGCCCCCCACAGCTCCTTTGTCTCTTGCTGAGCATTGCTCAGCTCCCCTCTGGGGCTGCTCTTCTGCAGGCTCTCAGCCCCAGGGCTCTCAGCCTTTGCTCCTCCCAGAGCTGCTCCAGGCCCCTCAGCAGCTTTGCAGCCTCCCCTGGACTCTCTCCAGCAGTTCCCTGTCTCTCCTGGACTGGGGAGCTCAGAACTGGACCCAGTGCTCCTGATGTGACCTCATTAGGGTAGAGCAGATGGAGAGGAGAACCTCCTTTGACCTGCCAGCACAAGTCCAGAAGCCTGAGGCTAAGTTCTGTGCCCGGGGCAGCCACTGCTGCTGCCACAGGTACCTGCTAACAGGCACCTATCCTTCTTGACAGCATTGGTAGCAACGTCTTAGTGATGCTGAGGGAAAACACAGCCTCCAGCACAGCCTCACCCATACAAGATGCCTCTGCAGGGAGGAGCTTTTGATGCCCACGGCCTGCAGTGAGCCTGTTCTGCGGCCAGCAAGGTTCATTCAGCAGCGCCATCCACCTGCAAGGCGCCACCAGCGCTCAAGCCTCCCGGTGGCTTGGCTGAGCCATTTCCTCTCCTCCAAGTGGTTCTATTTTTTTTTGTTCAATTGAGTATGGAATTTGCAGATATCACTTTCAGCAAATACCCTCTATTGATTGTAATTCCCACCCTCGGAGAGGCGAGGGAAAGAACATCAAAGCCATTAACGCCGCTCCGGGCTTTACGAGCGTCATTAGCGGGACAGCCAGCCCGGCAGCCTCGCCTCCCAAGCAACTTCAGCGGCTCCTAAGCTCCAGCAATCATCTCCTGGCACGTTTGGTACAGCTCTGGGCGCAGCCAGGAGCTGAGGAAAAGGGGAGGGGCAAAATAAACGGGAGAGAGAATCAGAGAATCACAGAATCGACCAGGTTGGAAAAGACCTCAGAGATCGTCCCAAAAAAAAAAAAGAAGAAGAAAAAGAAATAGGAAGATTTTTCCTCTTTGCTCTGGTTTTAGTTGGCCTTGAAGGTATTGAGCTCCTGCAGCTGAGAATCACAGAATCACTAAGGTTGGAAAAGACCTCAGAGATCATCAAGTCCAACCTGTCACCCAACACCTCCTGATTAACTAAACCATGGCACCAAGGGCCACATCCAATCCCCGCTTGGACACTTCCAGGGATGGTGGCTCCACCACCTCCCTGGGCAGCACAGCCCAGTGGCCAATCTCTCTGGCTGGGAAGAACTTCTTCCTCACCTCCAGCCTAAACCTCCCCTGGCACAGCTTGAGGCTGTGTCCTCTTGTTCTGATGCTGGGTGCCTGGTTGAAGAGACCAACCCCCACCTGGCTCCAACCTCCTTGCAGGGAGTTGGAGAGAGCAAGAAGGTCTCCCCTGAGCCTCCTCTTCTGCAGGCTAAGCAACCCCAGGTCTCTCAGCCTCTCCTCACAGGGCTGTGCTCCAGACCCCTCCCCAGCCTTGCTGCCCTTCTCTGGACGTGTTCAAGGCAGGCTTGCTGCAGCTGGGTGATTAAGAAGATGCTTGGACAGTTGAAGCTTCTAAGCATCAACTGCCTTCAGGAAAGGTGAAATTTCCCCTCTTGGGTAACTGTCCAGCAAGCTCAAGAGCCATCTAACACAACTCAGAGAGCTTGTGCACGTCAGGTTGGGCTTGCAAGCAGCTCATCTACCCAACTGCAGCTCCAGGAGCAGTTACTTCACCCTCATTTGGAGAACACCACATTGGATGAGGCCTTGAGCAATCAGGTCTAGTGAAGGATGTCCCTGGCAATGCCAAGCAGGTTGGAACAAGATGATCTTCAAGGTCCATTCCAACCCAAGCCAATCTATCAATCTAAGAAACATCCTCCATTTCTAGACTACTTCTTCCACATGAGTCCTCTCATGAGTCCCCAGGCAAACCTGGCCCTATGGAACTGGGTGGCATTACAGCAAGTCCCCATCTTGAGGGCAACCTGCCCACGGACAAGGCACAGCCAAGACTGGCAGACCCAGCACCATCCAACCCCAGCATTCTGCAGGTCTCTCATCAGCATCATTTAAAGCATTATTTAATGGGGCTGCTGATGCCAAGCAGAAGTCTTCATCCTCTTCCTCAACCCCAGAATCACAGAATTTCAGGGGCTGGAAGGGACCTCTCCAAAGCTCAGCCAGTCCTTCCCCCTGCCAGAGCAGCATCACCCACAGCAGGTCACACAGGAACTCATCCAGGTGGGTTTTGAATCTCTCCAGAGAGAGAGACTCCACAACCCCCCTGGGCAGCCTGCTCCAGGCTCTGTCACCCTCACAGGGAAATAATTCTTCCTCCTGTTCCCATGGCACTTCCTCTGCCTCAGCTTCCACCACTGCCCCTTGTGCTGGCACTGGGCATCCCCCAGCAGAGCCTGGCTCCAGCCTCTGGGCACTCAGCCTGCACAGCTTTAGCAGCAGCAATGAGGTCACCCTCAGGCTCCTCCTCTCCAAGCTCCAGAGCCCTCAGCTCCCCCAGGCTCTCCTTATGAGGAAGATCTTCCACTGCCTGCAGCATCCTCGTGGCTCTGTGCTGGACTCTCTCAAGCAGTTCCCTGAAGTCCTTCCTGACCTGAGGGGCCCAGAACTGGACACAACATTCCAGCTGTGGCCTCAGCAGGGCAGAGTAGAGGGGGAAGAGAACCTCTCACAACCTACTCATCACATCCCTTCTAATCCACCCCAGGATGCCCTTGGCCTGCTTGGCCACCAGAGCACATTGGTGGCTCATGCTCAACCTCCCATCCACCAGGACCTCCAGAATGCTTGTGGTAGGAGCTGCTCAACCACCATTACCCTGGCTCTGGCTCGTGGAACCAGCCTTGGCCCTCACATCTTGTTTGTGTCATGCAACTGCATCTGGAAGCTGAGCAACAGCCCCTGGGATTGATTTTCATTTCCTCCAAACACCCCAGCACCTGAGGCTGGCCCCATCCCCTTGTCCCCTGCCCCTCAGCTCTTGCTGAGCACTGAGAGAGTCCCTCTCCAGCATAAACTAAGAATTAATTCTCTCTTTTCCTAACACATTCTGCCAGTGGTTGGAGCAAGCTAGTCCATCTCCTCTGCAGGTGCTTCCTGGCTGCTTTCAGTTCATGATTTCCTTGTTTACAGACACTTGGGCTTCCAGCACGGCAAGGCAAGGTTGTGTTAGAAACAGCTAGACCCCAAACTGCAGGAAAATGTCCAGGGCAGGAGGTTTTAGTTGGCCTTGAAGGTATTGAGCTCCTGCAGCTGAGAATCATAGAATCAATAAGGCTGGAAAAGACCTCAGAGATCATCAAGTCCAACCTGTCACCCAACACCTCCTGACAACTAAACCATGGCTCCAAGGGCCACATCCAAGCCTTTTCTGAACACCTACAGTGGTGGTGACTCCACCACCTCCCTGGGCAGCACATCCCAGTGGCCAATTACTCTTGCTGGGAAGAACTTCCTCCTCACCTCCAGCCTAGTCCTCCCCTGACACAGCTGGAGACTGTGTCCTCTTGTTCTGGTGCTGGCTGCCTGGCAGAAGAGACCAACCCCCACCTGGCTACAACCTCCTTTCAGGTAGTTGGAGAGAGCAAGAAGGTCTCCCCTGAGCCTCCTCTTCTCCAGGCTCAGCAAGCCCAGCTCCCTCAGCCTCTCCTCACAGGGCTGTGCTCCAGACCCCTCCCCAGCCTCATTGCCCTTCTCTGGACACATTCAAGTGTCTCAATGTCCTTCTTGTTGGCTTGTTGGGATGGGTGCCACAGACACAGGCTGAACAGTGCAGGAGGGGACGGTGGTACCGTGGTGGGCATCACAGGCCTCATCTGAGCTGGCCTGAAGGTGAAATGTCTCTTCCCAGTGGGGTCTAGGCTTCTACCAACAGCCCCTTCCCTTTGCCTCAGCTGAGAAATGGAGAGAGCAGAGCTGGAATACATCCTCCACCTCCTTCCCCTTGGGAAAAGGGGAATCCCAAGGGAAAGTAAACCAGGTCCAGCTGCCTCCAGGACCACTGCTTGGGTGGGGACTTGAGGAAAGAGTCTCTCCAGGGCCACACACACTGAAAAAACTTCAGTCTGTGGAGCAGAAAACTTCAGTTTAAGAGGACTGGAGCTCAGCCCTACCCACAGGATATGCTCTCAAGGTGCTGAGCAAGTTGATGCTCAAGTCTGGCTGTCCACCACGGTTCAAATCAGCCTCATCTACTGCTGAGGCACGCTCAGGTTGCACAGCACAAGCTGCAAACCCCGGATCTCAGCAGGACAAGTCAGGGCGTGAGGCAGCAGTGAATGCCTATGGGCTCACAAGAGGGAAGGGGAGGATGGAGGAGGAGGAGGAGGAGAATCCTTAGAGGCAAAATTCCTTAGGTGACACCTCACCTGGTTAAGCACATCCCCTGAGGCAATGAGTTTCCAAGCTGCCAGCAGCTTGCTTTATCAGATAATGCCTAGAAATCACCTCCCAAACCACAAACCCCCGAGCTTTCCCCCTCTCCCCCCCCCTTTTTTAAGCCGAGTTTCTGCACAAATGACTGTCATTAAGGACGTCACCTGTCAGCTCCTCAGGGTGCTGAGGCTACAGCGTTCAGGCTGAGTCAAAAAACCCCATCCTGGCACAGCAGCTGTCCCACTCCTCTATCAGCTTCTCACGCCCAGCAGCCACCCAGATTTCTCACCAATTAGCTGTCATGCAAAGATTTGGGGTGGGTTTTTTGGGGAGGAGGAAAGGGGGAGGGGAGGGAAATCCCCACCTCCCCGAGGCAGATGACTTCACAGGAAGGAAAAGGGATGGAATGCCTCAAAACCCCACAAATAAATAAATAATCCTAAAAGCCATCAAGCGTGCCAGCGGGGAGGCTGCAGGGCGTGGGTGGCGAGAGGCACACATCCCTCGGCCCCGTGTGTCATCACCTCCCAGGGCTCCTGCCGCCGGTTTCGGGGGTGGGGGTGGGTGGTGGTGACGGTGGATTTCCTTTGATTCATACATAATGGAAGAGGCTCAACCGGCTGCGTGTGCTGGGTTGGTTCCCCTCACCATCATCACATCCTTCACATCCCAGAAGTTAGAGATAATTCCTACAACACTCCGGAGACAACGCGCCCGTGCAAGGGGTTTTATTTTAAGGGTTTGCTGTGAAAGCCGCGTTTGGGGGGTGGGGGTGTTTCAGCTCAGCCAACGCCAGGTTCTTACCATCCTTTACGGATGGACGACGCACACCACCAGTCTGCCCCAGCCCCCAGGCAGCGGAGAAGCTTCTCCAAGAGAAAACCACCTCCGAAGACAATCCAGCAGCGACGGAGCCGCACCGCTCCCACCGGGCGCTGGCACCACCCCATCCCCGGCGTCCCGCAGCTGCCCAAAGCATCCCAAAGATGCTCCGGCAAAGTTCGCTCCTCCGTTGTCACGCTTCCCCGGACGCACCGCAGCACCGGGCTGGGGGCGCCGATCCCCACCCCCGTCCGCCACCGCTTGCCGGTCCCCGTGTGGGAGGACATCCCCCAGCGGAACCCTCCACGGCCATAGCCGGGATGGGAGTCACCACCCCGGCGCTCGCCGCACCCTCCCGGTCCGCCAGCCTTCCCGGTACGACTCACCGAGGCGGGGTTGCTCCGTTGTCTTCGTTCCTGCTCCCGGCACTGCAAACCAGCCAAGTGCCTTTCCAAGGCCGCCCAGTCCATAGCCGGTGGCTGCGGTTCCCGCGGGGGCTGAGCTCCGCCGCCGCTCCTCCGCACCCGCCGCCCGCCCGGTCCCGCCGTTCCTCCGCGCCGCCGCTCCTGCGGGGGCAGCGGCGGCGGGCGCTGGTGCGGCCGCGGGCGGGAGGAGGCGGCGGCGGCGGTGGTGGTGTTGGGGCGACGGCGGGGAGAGGCGGCGGAGGGGGAACGGCGGCAGCGGGCATCGCCGCCGGGGCAGCGAGGAGGCTGCCGGAGCTCCGGTGGTGAGGGCAGGTAACCCCCGTCCTCCTCCTCCTCTTCTTCTTCCTCCTCCTCTTCTTCCTCCTCCGAGTCCTCCAGCGCCGCCAGGTCCAGGCTGCTGGGGGACGGCGAGGACTTGCCCTCCGAGCACGGCGTGGCTTTGCTGGAGTTGGACTCCGAGCTGGAGCGGCTGCTGCCGGCGTCGCTCCCTAAATCCATCCCATCCTCCCGGGAGTCCTGCCGGGGGAGAGAAGCGGAGAAAAACCCACCTCGTCAGACAAACCGGCACCGGCTCCTAAACCCTCTGAGAACCGGCCGTGCCCGGGGCGGGCCGCCCGCCTTTGCCGGGGGCCGCCCCCGCACACCGGAGCCGCCGCTAGCACCGTGGGGCGGCCCCGGGCGGGAGGCGGCGGCGGCGGCCCCGGTGCCGCTCTCGGAGCGCCCTCCGCGGGCGGAGCGGGGAGGAACGGGGCGGGGGACGGGGCGGTGCTGCCCGCGGCAGCCGGCTCGGGGGGAGCGTGGACGGGGCCGGCTCCTGGGGAATCGCTGCCGGGTGCGGAGAAGCCGAGGCCTGCCGGGGAGAAGCCACGGCGGACAGCCGAGGCCAGGGAAGGGGAAGCTGGTGGCGCGCCGTGGAGACGCCCCCGGGGAAGGAAACCGGAGCCTGGCCGGGGGAGACGGCGCGGGGGGAGCCGGAGCCGCGCTGGGGCCCGGCCAAGGGAACGGCCGCAGGGCAGAGGAAGCCGAGGCAGGGACCGTGTTGCCGCCCCGCGGGGAGCTGGAGCTGGGAAAGCCGGGGCTTGGCCGGCGGGAGCTGGGAACAGGCCGGGAGAGACAGGGCGGAGGGGAGTCCCGGCCGGAGGAAGCGCCGCGGGCAGCGGGAAGCCCTGGGCCGGGCCGTGGAGTCGCGCCGGGAGAAGCCGGGGCAGGGCCGGGGCAAGCCGCCTGGCTGGCGCCGGGCCCCTCCGGCATGGTGGCTGAGGGCAGGGCAGAGCCTCTGCCGCCGAGGGGCCGCGGCAAGGGTGCTGGGCTGGGCGAATGCGGCGCTTCGGGGCACAGAAACCGGTTTGGACATCGGCCGTGCCTCAGGGTTTGTGAGCTGCTCATGACAAGCCAAGTGCGACACACAAACGCTCCCGCTTCAAAATTCATTTCAGAAGGATCCTCTAAGGTTGGGTGGTGGAAATTGAGAGTGTTGGTCACACAGCAGCACCAGGGACGTGGTGTCTGGACTCTCAGCTTCGGGTGGCAGGTCCCTGCAGACCTAAACCAGTAGACACCTGCAGACCTAAACCAGTAGACACCTGCAGACCCAGCCTGGCGGGTGCCTACAGACCCAGTGCAGTAGACACTTAAAAACCTGATGCGGTGGACAAACCTGACCCAGAAGATCCCTACAGGCCCAACACAGTAGATAGCTAGAGACAAGCCAGTAGACATTTATGAGCCCAACCCAGTAGACACCTGCAGACCCAAAGGGGCAGATCCCTATGGACCCAGTGCAGTAGATGCTTAAAAATCTGATCCAGTAGTAGTCTCATACAAACCTGACACAGCAGATTCCCTACAGACCCAACCCAGTAGACACCTGCAGACCCGAGCCTGGCAGGTCCCACAGACACAGTGCAGTAGACACTGAAAAACCTACTCCAATAGACAAATCTGACCCAGCAGTTGCCTGCAGATCCAACCCAGCAGATAGCGAGAGACAATCCAGTAGACATCTACAGACCCAACCCAGTAGTTAGCTAGCAACAATCCAGTAGACATCTACAGACCCAACCCAGTAGTTAGCTAGCAAGTAGTTAGCTAGCTACCAGTAGATAGAGACAATCCAGTAGACATCTGCAGACCCAACTGAGTAGATAGCTAGAGACAATCCAGTAGACATCTACAGACCCAGCCCAGTAGATAGAGACAAACCAGTAGACATCTACAGACCCAACCCAGTAGTTAGAGACAAACCAGTAGACATCTACAGACCCAACCCAGTAGATAGAGACAAACCAGTAGACATCTACAGACCCAACCCAGTAGTTAGAGACAAACCAGTAGACATCTACAGACCCAGCCCAGTAGATAGAGACAAACCAGTAGGCATCTACAGACCCAGCCCAGTAGATAGAGACAAACCAGTAGACATCTACAGACCCAACCCAGTAGATAGAGACAAACCAGTAGGCATCTACAGACCCAACCCAGTAGATAGAGACAAACCAGTAGACATCTACAGACCCAACCCAGCAGATAGGAAGAGACAATCCAGTGGACCTCTACAGACCCAACCCAGTGGATAGCTAGAGACAATCCAGTAGACCTCTACAGACCCAACCCATGAGACACCTACAGACCCAGGCTAGCAGATCCCTGCAGACAGCATGTGGCAGATCCAGAGAGATCCAATCTGGCAAATCCCTACTGACAAGGCCTGGCAGATACCTACCGACCCAACTCAGCAGATACCCACAAGGAGGGGACAAGAATCATGGAACTGTTTTAGCTGGAAGTGACCTTTGTGATCACTGAGTGCAACCTTCACCCTAACCCCCCCATGGCCATTAGACCATGTCCCAGAGTGCCATGTCAAAGAGTTAAGCCTCGATCATGGAAATGCTGGCAGAAGCCTGTACCAGTTGCACACCTGTAAGGTTGGGTGGTGGGTGGCATTTGACCTACTTGGCAGGGCATAATTCTCTAGGTGAGTCTGGTTTAGTAGCTCCACCACCCTCAGAAGCAAATATCTGCTGAGCAAAGTGGTGGAGCTGCCTCACTGCTTCCAGCCTGGCAGGTGCAGCCTGCACTTGTAGCCCAGAGAGCCAAGCAGAGCGCGGGCTGCAGCAAGAGAAGTGTGGCCAGCAGGGCCAGGGAGGGGATTCTGCCCCTCTGCTCCACTCTGCTGAGACCACAGCTGGAGCTCTGGGTCCAGCTCTGGAGCCTCTGTGCCAGGAAGGATCTGGAGGTGCTGGAAGGGGACCAGAGAAGGGCCACGAGGAGAAGCAGAGGGCTGGAGCTGCTCTGGAGACAGCCTGAGAGAGTTGGGGTTGTGCAGTCTGGAGAGGAGAAGGCTCCCAGGAGACCTTCTTGTGGCCTTCCAGGATCTGCAGGGGGCTCCAAGAAAGCTGGGGAGGGACTTCTGAGGGTGTCAGGGAGTGACAGGGCTGGGGGGATAGAGCAAAACTAGAAGTGGGGAGATTCAGCTTGGCTGTCAGGAAGAAGTTGTTGCCCATGAGGGTGGTGAGAGCCTGGCACAGGTTGCCCAGGGAGGTGGTGGAAGCCTCCTGCCTGGAGGTGTTTGCAGCCAGGCTGGCTGTGGCTGTGAGCAAGCTGCTGTAGTGTGAGGTGTCCCTGCCCATGGCAGGGGGCTTGGAGCTGGCTGATCCTTGAGGTCCCTTCCAACCCTGACGATGCTGTGATTCTGTGGTCTTGCTGTGTGCCTGATGGATTAGCCACGTTTCTTTGCACTCCTGGAAGATGAGAGAGCTCCCCTGCCATGCAGCCCACTGAATTTCCCAGTGAAGCACCAGTCCACCATGCCTGGAGGACCATGATTCAGGCAGCCATCCCTAACTACATTTTGTAGGTGGAACAAGCCTGTTCCAGCCACTGCCACCAACCTTCAACCCAGCACAGCTGACTTGTCTTTTCCTGCTGCTCCATGCTGCCAGACCTTGCAGATGCTGTTTTCAGACGCTGGTGTTCCCTCATGACATTACCAGGAGTATGTGTTTAATGATTGGCCTGCTCTGAGCTGGGCCAGCAGCAGCTCTGCTCAGGCTGTGAGTGCCCAGCTCAGGCTCTGCTCATTCAGGCACTTGCTGAAGCTCAGGGCAGCTTGGCACAGCCAGGGGCTGCTGCTAACAGGGAGAAGATGAGGGGCAGAGGTCCTGCCAAGGCCTGGGGGGCACAGAGCCTCTGCCTCAGACTTGCTGCTCTGCACACCAAGGGCACTGCCACAGCTCTGCCCCACCTTGGGGGCAGGAAGGCAGAGGGGGCAGCTGTGGGAAGAAGCAGACAGCACAGAGGAGCCTCAAGTGCCCCCCAAGGGATTGCAGCCCATGGATGGCATTCAGCAGCAAGCTGAGGGATGCCCAGGCTCAAGCCTCTCCTTGCCTGGCTGCTGTCCCAGCAGGACTCTGTCCCTTCTGCCTTCCATCCCCATCCCTGTCTTCCTCAATCCAGCTCCTGAATCCGCTTCCCATCTGCTGCTGAGCCCAGGCTGGGACTTGCCCAGTGCCTGCCCCCAGCACCAGTGGTGCCAGTGGTGCCATCCTTGCCCTCAGGGCTTGGGTTCCATGTTGGTTTGTGTCTCTGTGTCTCTATCCCATGGCATTGCTCTTCTTCCCACCCCAGCTGGGTTAGTTTGTTTCCCAGCCCATCAGCCTCTCTCCCTTCTTCCCTTTCTCTTCCCTTAGGGAAGGCAGAGGGGTTCCTGCAGAACCTCTGGCACTCAGTCTGGTGTCCAGCCCAGCCCTGACCCTTGACAGCTTCTGCAATTTCACCCTGGAGCACAGGAAACCCCTTCTAGAGCAGAGTGAGCCTGGTGCCAGCACAGTCAGATGAACTACATTTAACAGCTTCTGATGACAAGCAGCTTGAAACAGCTCTGCCTTCGGCCAACCTCATTTCTCCCTGAGGCATTTCTGTTTCGGAGCAGCCTCACCCCACCTCGTTTGTATTAAAACCTCCTGCTCCCTGAACACAAGAGCTGTAAAGCACGTCCTGTGGGCTGCAAGGGCTCCTGTTCACACTCTGCACCCTTTAAACATTCCTCTGGATCTCCAGTTTTCCACTGCCTCGCACAAGGAACCTATTTGCCGTCGGCTTGTCCGGGAGATAAATGCCAGCTGCGTGGGGAGTAGCAAACATCTGCTGCCTGCTCGTGGAGGGTCGAGAGGAACACGCCCTCCCCCTGTCATTAGAAATGCACAGAGCTTCCCACAGGATTCCTAATGGCTGCTGCGTGGCTGCAAGGGACAAAGAGAAAAGGCTCCCAGGCAAGTGTTGTCACGGGCTAGGGCTGGGCTGGCCACCAGATGAGTGCCAGAGGCTCTCCAGGAGCCCCTCTGCCTCCCCAAAGGGAAGAAAGGGGAGAGCCTGATGGGCTGGGAAAGAAACTAACCCAGCTGGGATGGGAAGAACAACAATGCCATGGGATAGAGACACAGAGACACAAACCAACATGGAACCCAAGCCCTGAGGGCAAGGGTGGCACCACCGGCACCACTGATGCTGGGGGCAAAAGTCAGGTGGCAAACAGCTGGTCCCTGAACTCACCACTTGGATTCAGGAGGGTTTTTATTCCCCACCATTCCTCATCTTCTATAAGAATTTTCTGCCATGTAGGAAGAGAAGAGAAGAGAAGAGAAGAGAAGAGAAGAGAAGAGAAGAGAAGAGAAGAGAAGAGAAGAGAAGAGAAGAGAAGAGAAGAGAAGAGAAGAGAAGAGAAGAGAAGAGAAGAGAAGAGAAGAGAAGAGAAGAGAAGAGAAGAGAAGAGTAAATTAACCAGGTTGAAAGAGGCCTTTGAGATCATCAAGTCCAACCTATCACCCAGCACCATCTAATCAACTAAACCATGGCACCAAGGGCCTCAGCCAGGCTCTTCCTAAACACCTCCAGGGATGGGGACTCCACCACCTCCCTGGGCAGCACATCCCAGTGGCCAATCTCTCTGGCTGGGAAGAACAACTTCCTATCTCGTGGGTCCACCCTTACTGAGCTCACTCTGGAGGTACTCATAGATTCATAGGATGGTTTGGGTTGGAAAGGATCTTCAAGACCACCCAGTTCCAACCCCCTGCCTTGGACTGGGACACCTCCCACCAGCCCAGGTTGTTCAAGGCCTCACCCAACCTGGCCTTGGTCATCTCCTGGGAGGTGTTCCACATCCACAGCCTTTGTGGGCAACCTGTTCCCGTGTCTCCCCACCCTCACTGTCCAGAATTTCTTCCTAATCTCCAGTGCAAATCTGCCTTCCTCAAGCTTCAGTCCATCCCCTCTCATCCCATCACTCCCAGCCCTTGTGTTCTAACCTTCCGTGACAAATAAAGCATCTCCCAGCTGTGGCACAAGGCATGAGCCAAGTGCAAGAGCTGTGGTCTCTTTCCCCTGAGCCTGCAGGAGCTGGATAGGTCCCTGGCTTCCCCCACGTCACCACCTTCATTCTGAGACATCTTCAAAATATCCAGCCTAGTAAATATTCCTCATCCCAGCAACCACAACCACAGCTGGCCACAACCACAGCTGTCTGCAGCACACCATGGCCCTTGCTGAGCACTGGCTGGAGGAGTGGAGGAGAAGGAGGAGGAGTGAGGTGACTGCCAAGCTGCCTCCATCTGGGGTGTTTCTTGGCAGCACCCTCCCATGCACAGCCCCCAGCTTCTCCCCACAGCTCAGGCTGAGTGTAACCAAGGAAAAAAAGCACAACTTTGTGGTGTGGAGAAGAGCCTGGCTCCAGCCTGCCTGCAGCACACAGCCCCCCAGGGTGACAGACACCTTCCAAGGCTAGGAACTCCTGGAGGAGAATAGGCTGAGGGGCATCTTATGAATGCTTCCAAGTACCTAAGGGGTGGGTGTCAGGAGGATGGGGCCAGACTCTTCTCAGTGGTGCCCAGTGACAGGACAAGAGGTACTGGGCATAAACTTGGACTAATTCCATTTAACCATGAGGAGGAACTTCTCTGAGGGTGTTAGAACCCTGGAGGAGGCTGCCCAGATTGATGGTGGAGTCTCCATCTCTGGAGGCTTTCAGGCCCCACCTGGATGTGTTCCTCTGTGATCTGCTTTAGGTGAGCCTGCTCTGGCAGGGGGTGGGGGGGGGTGGGTTGGACTGGATGATCTTCAGAGGGCCCTTGCAGCCCCTGCCATGCTGTGATTCTGTGAATTGGTGTTTTAAGGCCAAATTAAATACAGGAGCACCAGAGGCTTGGCATCTGCTGTTCTTCCCTGTGAAAACCTTTCCCTTGATTAATCCCCCCCCAGGCAGCCTGGCTCCCAGCTAGTGCTGGGAGGAACCACTCACAATTTCTAGCTGAGACTGGGGAGATGTAGCCAACTCCTGAGCAAGGCAGCCCTGGCCAGCTGCCTGCCTGAGCTGTGCCAAGCTGTGCCGAGCTGTGCCAGCCTCCCACTCGTGTCTTAGTTAACTCCAGTGGGTAGCTGGTCACATTGGTGCTCCAAAGGGCTCAGCAGCAGAACCTGTGCTCTTGAATACCTTCAGCAATGACCTGGGTGAGGGGATTGAGGGCACCCTCTGGAAGTTTGCAGTTGGGCAGGAGTGTTGATCTGTTTGAGGGTAAGGAGCATCTCCAGAGGGCTCCGGACAAGGCTGAGACACCTGGGGCTGTTGAGCCTGGAGAAGAGAAGCCTCAGAGGGGATCTTATTAATGTTTAGAAACATCTGAAGGGTGGGTGTCAAAAAGAAGGGGCCAGGCTCTTGTCAGTGGTGCCCAGGGACAGGCCAAGGGGCAGTGGGCACAAAGTGGAAGCCAGGAGGTTGCATGTGAAGAGGAGGAGAAAGTTGTTTGTTGTGAGGGTGCTGGAGGGCTGGAGCAGGCAGCCCAGAGAGGTTGTGGAGTCTCCTTGTGAGGAGAGCTTCCAACCCTCCCTGGGCATTGTGCTGCTGGGCAAGCTGCTGTGGGTGCCCTGCTGGAGCAGGGATGATCTCCAGAGTCCTTTCCAACTCCACCACGAGTGGATTGTGGGACTCCACGACAAGCTGGATTGATGGGCCAAGGACCGTGGGATGAGGTTCCACAAGGCCAAGCACCAAGTCCTGCAATTGGGACTTCCCCCACCCTTGTACTGATTTACTACTCCTTATTCAAACATAAAAGGTCATCTCCTCTCCAAAAGACCACAAAGAACATCCTGCAGCCCCTGCACACTCAGATAATCCCCATCACAGAGCACTGATGCTTTGGGACTGTGCACAAGGACATCGCTCCATGGTTCCCAGCCCAGTGCATCCCAGCAACCAACAGACCAAACACATCCCACTCCTGAAATGCACACAATTCACAGCATGGCATTGTTCAGCCTGGAGAAGAGAACACTCTGGACCTCAGAGCTGCCTTCCTGTACCTGAAGGGATCCTGCAGGAAGGCTGCAGGAGGACTTTTCCTGAGGGTGTCTAGAGCCAGGCCAAGGGGGAAAGGTTTGAAGCTGAGGCAGAGTAGGGTTAGAGTGGAGCTGAGGAAGAAGTTGTTCATTGTGAGGGTTGTGAGACTCTGGCACAGGCTGCCTACTGCCTGGGGATCTTAGAATCATAGAATCAGCCAGGTTGGAAAAGACCTCAGAGATCATCAAGTCCAACCTATTACCTGATACCCAACACCTCCTGACAACTAAACCATGGCTCCAAGTGCCACATCCAACCCCCTACCGAACACCTCCAGGGATGGGGATTCCACCACCTCCCTGGGCAGCACATCCCAGTGGCCAATCTCTCTTGCTGGGAAGAACTTTCTCCTCACCTCCAGCCTAAACCTCCCCTGGCACAGCTTGAGACTGTGTCCTCTTGTTCTGGTGCTGGCTGCCTGGGAGAAGAGACCAACCCCCACCTGGCTACAACCTCCCTTCAGGTAGTTGCAGAGAGCAAGAAGGTCTCCCCTGAGCCTCCTCTTCTCCAGGCTAAGCAAGCCCAGCTCCCTCAGCCTCTCCTCCCAGGGCTGTGCTCCAGACCCCTCCCCAGCTTTCTTGCCCTTCTCTGGACACCTTCAAGTGTCTCAATGTCCTTCTTAAACTGAGGGGCCCAGAACTGGACACAGGATTCAAGGTGTGGCCTCAGCAGTGCTGAGCACAGGGCAGAATGACTTCCCTGCTCCTTCTGGCCACACTGTTCCTGATGCTCTGGCCAGGATGCCCTTGGCCTTCTTGGATGTTGAAGGCCAGGCTGGATGAGCCCTTGAGCAGCTGAGTGTAGCCGAGAGGTGTCCCTGGGCATGGTGGGGAGGTTGGAGCAGATGAGCTCTGAGCTCCCTTCCAGCCTGAGCCATTGCAGGATTCTGTGACTCTGTGATTTCACTGGCAAATGAGCAGGCTGGGCTCCCATGGCCACCCTTGCCCAGGCAGCTGCATCTCCCACGGCGCTGCCGGGGGACAGGCTGGGGGCAGCTCCCGTGGCGGCGAGGGAGGCCTCCCTGGGAGTGGCTTTTTCCCTGGCACCGTTTGGATTTACAGGTTTAACTCTTTAAATTTAGCAAATTAATCCTCTGCTTAATTTAGAGGAGGGCTGAAGGGGGGAGGGTGAGTGCAGGAGGCAGCAGGAGGCTGGCTGCTTACGCTCCCATTGAAGCTCTTCTGCTGGCAGAGGAGGTAACGGAGGTGGTGCAGGGGGCTGGTGGCAGCGCCTCTGAACCAATCCCCTCTTAGGGCTTGTTCTTCTCTTTGGCCCCTGTCAAACCCCTCTGGCCCATGCTGGGGTTGGGTTTTGACAGCAAGAAAAGCTGCTGGGAATGGCTCATCCTCTGCCAGGGCTCTGGAGCACAGACCTCCTGTGGCTCTTCCCCACCACAGCTTTTTTGCCCCTGTGCTCAGCACTGCTCAGGCCACACCTTGAGTCCTGTGTCCAGCTCTGGGCTCCTCAGGTTAGGAAAGATGTTGAGCTGCTGGAAGGTGTCCAGAGAAGGGCAAGAAAGCTGGGGAGGGGTCTGGAGCACAGCCCTGTGAGGAGAGGCTGAGGGAGCTGGGCTTGCTTAGCCTGGAGAAGAGGAGGCTCAGGGAGACCTTCTTGCTCTCTGCAACTCCCTGAAGGGAGGTTGTAGCCAGGTGGGGGTTGGTCTCTTCTGCCAGGCCCCCAGCAGCAGAACAAGAGGACACAGTCTCAAGCTGTGCCAGGGGAGGTTTAGACTGGAGGTGAGGAAAAAGTTCTTCCCAGCAAGAGTAATTGGCCACTGGAATGTGCTGCCCAGGGAGGTGGTGGAGTCACCATCCCTGGAGGTGTTTAGGAAGAGACTGGATGGGGTGCTGGGTGCCATGGTTTAGTTGATTAGATGGTGCTGGGTGATAGGTTGGACTTGATGATCTCAAAGGTCTCTTCCAACCTGGTTAATTCTATTCTATTCTATCCTATTCTATTCTATTCTATTCTATTCTATTCTATTCTATTCTATTCTATTCTATTCTATTCTACTCTACTCCCTGTTGCTTCCAGGAATCTCTGGGCATCTACAACTTGCCCAGAGAAGCTGTGGATGCCTCATTCCTGGCAGTGTTTAATACCAGGTTGGATGGGGCTTTGAGCAGCCTGGACTAGTGGGAGGTGTCCCTGCCCATGGCAGGGGAGTTGGAACTGGATGATCTTTAAGTTCCCTTTCAACCCAAACAACTCCATGATTCCCCAAGGACAGCTGGGATCATGCCTCCACCTGGGATAATGTCACCAGATGAAGAGTTCTGCTTGTTCCTTGTCCTGGTGTGGATGGCCATCTCCTCCCCTTCATCCTGCCAGTGCCCATCACCTCCAGGATGACGCCACCCAACACAGCCAGCTGTCCTGCTGTCCTTGAGAGAGACACCTGGGGACAGGCAAGCTGAGATGGGTTGATGCAGGAAACTGATCTTCATCCCCTCTCCTCCTTGAATCACTTAGGCTGGAAGAGACCTTTAAGATGAAGCCCCTGTTACCCCAGCAGTGCCAGCTCACCGCCAAACCGTGGCCCCCAGCCCCACACCTCCACAGCTTTGAAACCCCTCCAGGGATGGGGACTCCACCACTGCCCTGGGCAGCCTGGGCCAGGCCTTGACAGCCCTTTTGGGGGAGAAATTGTTCCTCATGTCCAACCTAAACCTCCCCTGGGGCAATGTCAGACCATTTCCTCTTGTCCTATTGCCCGTTCTTTGGGAGAAGAGACCAATCCCCACCTCACTCCAACCTCCTTTCAGGGAGCTGGAGGGTGGTCTCCCTCAGCCTCCTCTTCTCCAGACTAAACGCCCCCAGCTCCCTCAGCTGCTCCTTCCCAGCCCTTTACTCCAGCCCCTTCCCCAGCTTTGTTGTCCTTTTCTGGCCCTGCTCCAGCCCCTCAGTGTCCTTCTTGGAGTGAGGGAGCCCAAAATTGAACCAGGATTCAAGGTGTGGCCTCACCAGTGCTGAGCCCAGGGAGATGATCCCTGCCCTGGTCCTGCTGGCCAGTCCTCCTCTCAACCATCCAGAAGCATGTCTGCTCTCCCACAGTTTTCCACCAGGGACACTCTGCTGGGGGTGATCAACACTCGGTGAAGTTCTGAATTCCTCTGTCCTTCTGCTCTCCATCCTGCTGAGGCTGCTTTCCCCATGCCCAGCTCCAGCCTGGCAGGCAGGGGAGGGCAAATGAAAGACTTTGAGTAAACACCAAGCAAGGTCAACAGGGATCCTCCTTATCTGTCAGAAGGCTTCTGGAATTCAGTGCAATCATCAAGGCTGGGGAAGGAAAGCAAGCCCTTTAATGAACTGGCCTGGCAGGCACGGGGGTGAGGAATGCAAGGAGGGAAATAGCTGAAATAGTTCAAACACAAAGCCTGCAGCAGTCCTGCTGCCTCTCAGTGGTGATGTTGGTGCCTCTCAAGGCATGGACTCAGGAATTCCAGCATGTGCAGGGAAGGTTCCTCACTCTGCCTCACTCAGAACTCCCTCCTGCCCAGGATTCTTTGGGCAAAATCCTGGTGAGGAATCCACCCTTTAATTAAACTCCAAGGAGGAGAATGATATCTGCCTTGGGTGGGGGGCTTTGCCTGTCAGAGCTGGGGCTGGAAGATGACTATGAACCAAAGCAGGCCAGAGCTCAGCTCCATCAGCATCACAGCAGGTTTCACCCTGGCTCAGCTGAAGCTGGGAACCCTTAGAGCAAGAAGCAACACTCAGGAATTTCTGCCAGCTGATTGCTGCACCCCAAGTGATGCAGCCCAGTGCCTGAGCAGGGCTGAGGGTTTATGGTTGGGGCCATAAATATCCTACAGTGAATCACTGGTTGGGTGAAGAAGAGTGTGGCCAGCAGGTCAAGTGAGAGCACAGCTGGAGTCCTGGGTCCAGTTCTGGGCTCCCCAGTCCAGGAGAGACAGGGAACTGCTGGAGAGGGTCCAGGGGAGGCTATGAAGATGCTGAAGTGACCTGGAGCAGCTGTGTGAGGAGCAAGGGCTGAGAGCCCTGGGGCTGAGAGCCTGCAGAAGAGCAGCCCCAGAGGGGAGCTGAGCAATGCTCAGCAAGAGACAAAGGAGCTGTGGGGGGCAAGAGGCTGGGGCCAGGCTCTGCTGAGTGGTGCCCAGGGACAGGACAAGGGGCAGTGGGCACAAAGTGGAACCCAGGAAGTTCCATGTGAAGAGGAAGAGAAAGTTGTTTGTTGTGAGGGTGCTGGAGGGCTGGAGCAGGCTGCCCAGAGAGGTTGTGGAGTCTCCTTGTGTGGAGAGCTTCCAACCCCCTTGGGCATTGTGCTGCTGGGCAAGCTGCTGTGGGTGCCCTGCTGGAGCAGGGGGTTGGACTGGGTGATCTCCAGAGGTCCCTTCCAGCCCCTCCATGCTGGGATTCAGGGATTTCCTGTCCAGACCCTATTAAACCACAGCCCCAGAAAACAGTTCATTAAATCAAGTTGGGCTCTTCCTCACCTAGTCCTGGAATTTTCCCCAGCATACTGCTTGCCAAGCAGCTTTGCTCTCCTTTCAGCACTCATACAGTTCAGTTCAGCTCAGGGATAGATTCAGGTTACACATAAACAGGCCCAGCTGAAAGCACTCAGAGCCTAGGATGAAGGGAACCTGTGCCCTGGGAGTGAGGACTGTGCAATGCCTGCCAAAAGGGATCCTGCTGCAGCTGCCCTTCAGAGGTGGGATCAAGTTCCATCCAGCTGCTCAATTTCCATGGAATTTTGAGCCTCCAGCTGTGGCTGACTCCCAGTTTCCAGTCAAGGGCAATTACAAGTTTCAACAAGGACACTTGTCAGGTCCTGCACTTGGGTCACAACAACCCCAAGAAACCTTCCAGGCTTGGGGCAGTGTGGCTGGAAAGCTGCTGGCAGAAAGGGACCTGGGGGTGCTGATGGACAAGCAGCTGAACAGGAGCCAGCAGTGTGCTCAGGGGGCCAAGAAAGCCAAAGGCCTCCTGGCTGGGATCAGCAATGCTGTGTCCAGCAGCAGCAGGGAGGGGATTGTCCCCTGGCACTCAGCTCTGGGGAGACCACACCTGGAGCATCGTGTCCAGTGTTGGGCACCTCAGTACCAGAGAGATGTGGAGGTGCTGGAGCCAGGGCAGAGCAGGGCAAGGAAGCTGGGAAGGGCCTGGAGAAGAAATCTGATGGAGAGAACTGAAGGAGCTGGGGATGGTTAGTGTGAAAGAGAGGAGGCTGAGGGCAGACCTCCTGGCTGTCCACAGCTCCCTGAAAGGAGGTTGTGGAGAGGCTGCTGCTGGTCTCTTCTCACAGGTAATTAGGGACAGAACAAGAGGCAATGGCCTCAAGTTGCCAGTGGGGAGGTTTAGGCTGGACAGTAGGAAATAGGTTTTCCCATCAAGAGTGGTCAGGGACTGGACTGTGCTGCCCAGGGAGGTGGTGGAGTCCCCAAGCCTGGCTGTGTTTCGAGGTGGTTTGGCTGTGGTGCTTGGGGCTCTGGTTTAGGGGTGACCCTTGCAGAGCAGGGCTCTGGGCTGGACTTGGTGATGCTGAGGCTCTGCTCCAACCTGAAGGTTTCTGTAATGGTTCTGTGCTCTCTTGTGCTTCCCTTGGCTCTGCAGCTTTCCCAGCCCCTGTGCATTGAGATGCTGTGCAGGTCTGCAGGGGCGTGCGGTGCCGCCGCGCTGCCCTCCCGTGATTTATCGTGTGCCTAATGCAGCCCTGCAACGTCCCCAGCTCACTAAGCAGGCACCAGGAGGGAACCATTACAAAAGCACAGAATGGTTTGGGGTGGAAAAAAACCCTCCAAGATCATGGAGTCCAACTGCCAAGCCAACGCCACCATGGCCATCAAACCACGTTCTGAAGGGTGATGCTCACGTGGGTCTTGAACGCCTTCAGCTCTTGCTGGTGCTGGCATGTTCTCCCCATGGCCAGCTGTTCAACAGATCCCAGCAAGTGCTTGTGTTCCCCAGAAAGATCCCAGGATCCAAGCATGGAGGTGTTGAAAGGGAGCTCTGGAGATCACCCAGTCCAACCCCTGCTCCAGCAGGGCACCCACAGCAGCTTGCCCAGCAGCACAATGTCCAGGGGGGTTGGAAGCTCTCCACACAAGGAGACTCCACAACCTCTCTGGGCAGCCTGCTCCAGGCCTCCAGCACCCTCACAACAAACAACTTTCTCCTCCTCTTCACATGGAACCTCCTGGCTTCCACTTTGTGCCCACTGCCCCTTGTGCTGTCCCTGGGCACCACTCAGCAGAGCCTGGCCCCAGCCTCTTGCCCCTCACAGCTCCTTTGTCCCTTGCTGAGCATTGCTCAGCTGCCCTCTGGGGCTGCTCTTCTGCAGGCTCTCAGCCCCAGGGCTCTCAGCCTTTGCTCCTCACAGAGCTGCTCCAGGCTCCTCAGCAGCTTTGCAGCCTCCCCTGGACTCTCTCCAGCAGTTCCCTGTCTCTCTTGAGCTGGGGAGCCCAGAACTGGACCCAGGACTCCAGGCAGGGCCTCACCAGGGCAGAGAAGATGGTGGGGAGAACCTCCCTTGACCTGCTGACCACGCTCCACTGGCCTCTCCCCAGTAGTTCCCAGTTCCTCTTACCCACTTGGTTCTACCAAACATTCTACCAGATGGCCAGAGCTTTCTCCACAGCCTGCATTAGGAATCTGATCAGCTGGCCCTGGGAGGTGTTTTGGTGCTCAACTGTATCCACAGAAAGAACTGTTAATAATAATAATAATAATAATAATAATAATAATAATAATAATAACCCCCCCAAATTCCCCCAAGTGCCACAGAAACCCAGGGTAAATAAAGCAAGCAAGTCCAGGACAGGTGGCTGTGAGGACACAAGCCACCTTCCTTGAGATCACCAAGTCCAACCTATCATCCAGCACTATCCAACCTAAACCTCCCCTGGTGCAACTTGAAGTCTTGTCCTTCTCTTGGGAGAAGAGGCCACCCCCACCTACACTCCAACCTCCTTTCAGGGAGCTGTAGAGGTCCAGAAGGTCTCCCCTCAGCCTCCTCTTCCCCAGACTAAACACCCCCAGCTCCCTCAGCTGCTCTTCCCCAGCTCTCTTCTCCAGACCCTTCCTCAGTTTTGTTGCCCTTCTCTGGACCACTCCAGGCTGCCCAGCTCTGACCACAGGGGTGGCTGAAGGAAGCCCTTAGCTTTCCCCAGACTGCTTTCCCCCTAGCCAGAGGTGTCCTGAGAGCAGGGCAGGGCAGCCTCCAGCTCCTCACACGGGCTCCCTCCTCCTCTTGTCACACCCATGGAAACAAAAAGCCTCCAATTCCTGCACTGCCACACAACTGGAAAGAGATTAGGCTGAGAATGAGATTAGGGGAGCTATTAATTGAAGGGGAATTAATAAGTGTGCAGCTCTTGGCTGCTGGGAGCTAGAGAAAACTAAAGGAGCCCTTGAAGGGTTGGGAGGAAAAAGCCCTTCAAGGGCTGGAGGGACAGATGGACAGCACATGGCACTGGGTTCTCCTTCTCATTTCAAGAGTGTAAGCTCCTTAGGGTGTCACAGACACAGTGCTCCTCCTCCTCCTCAGGAGGTCAGAGGCAGAGGTGGGCAGGGAGAGCTCCTGCAGATCCAATTAGGAAGGACTTTCCCAGCTGGCTCCTCTCTGTCCTTGTCATGGTTATTAATCACAGAATCATTGACTCAGCCAGGCTGGAAGAGACCTCAGAGATCATCAAGTCCAACCTATGACCTAATCCCTAACACCTCCTGACAGCCAAACCATGGCTCCAAGTGCCACATCCAATCCCCTCTTGAACACCTCCAGGGGTGGGGACTCCACCACCTCCCTGGGCAGCACATCCCAGTGGCCAATCTCTCTGGCTGGGAAGAGCTTTCTCCTCACCTCCAGCCTAAGCCTCCCCTGGCACAGCTTGAGACTGTGTCCTCTTGTTCTGCTGCTGGTTGCCTGGCAGAAGAGACCAACCCCCACCTGGCTACAACCTCCCTTCAGGTAGCTGTGGAGAGCAAGAAGGTCTCCCCTGAGCCTCCTCTTCTCCAGGCTAAGCAAGCCCAGCTCCCTCAGCCTCTCCTCACAGGGCTGTGCTCCAGACCCCTCCCCAGCTTTCTTGCCCTTCTCTGGACACCTTCCAGCAGCTCAACATCTTTCCTAACCTGAGGAGCCCAGAACTGGAGACAGGACTCCAGGTGTGGCCTGAGCAGTGCTGAGCACAGGGCAGAATGACTTCCCTGCTCCTGCTGGCCACACTCTTCCTGATGCTCTGGCCAGACCTGGGCTGCAGGGCTGGGGTGGATGGAGGAGCATCAGTCACTTTCCACTCTAGAAAGGGCTCCCTCAGGGCTGGGGGGACCTGCTTCCATGGGAATCATCTTCTCCCTCTCTGCCCTGGGCTTGACAGCCTTGGCAGTGGTATGGATGCTACGGCCCAAGGGATGTCCAGCACGTCTCCCAGGGATGCTAACCGTGGCTGGGGAGCCACAACCAGCCCTTTCTGCAGCCCTTTCTGCAGCCCTTCTGCTCTGCAAGACACCTGAGAAGCATCAGATCCTCTGTGCCCTTCTCTGGAAAGGGGGACAAAGCAGGAGCAGGGGCAAGATATGCCTTGCCCCAGAGTATGCAGCAGATGGGCAGACACTCAGGAGCAGAGCTTGGCCTCTCCTTGGATGGAGCATATCTGGGAGACGCAGCTCATGAACCAAACATCCCCTTCCCTCCCACAGCAGGGGAATGTGGGCTTCCCCTGGGTGCAAAGCACCCTCTGAAGCCAGATCCCTCCAAAACAGTCATAGGAAAGGACCCCCAGAGCCAGGGCTGTGCTGCTGAGAGGCTGCACCCCTCTCCCCAGCCCCCTCTGGACCCCCAACCATGGCTTCAACCTGCCTCCTGCTCCTCTCTGCACCCCCCAGCTGCTGCTTTCAAGGTGCAGAGTCACAGAGGCAGCCAAACAGCAAGAAGTGTTGGATCTGCAGGGACTCACAGGTCGAGGGTTTCTTTGGCCTGCCTCGGCAGATTGAGTTGCAATGAGAGAGCCAAGTTCCAAAAGGCTCCTGGAGAGCAATTGGATGCTTGCAGGGGCTCACTTACACCCGTGCATGACCACAAAGGGGAAACTGTGCTGGATTCTCCTCCTTTAAACAGCCCTGGCTGCTAGCTGCACGACCTAGCTTAAGGGCACACCTAGAAACCTGCCCTTGATACACACTTCAGGCCAAAACCCCACCACCCAGCCAACATAAAATTCAGCAAACACATCAAATTGAGGTCACAAACATTGACATGGGGGGAATGAGGAGCTCCCTCAAGGATCCAGCAGACTAATGAGGGATGCAGCCAGGTTCAGGCTGCTGCTGGGCAGAGCAGTTCGGGATGCACTGGATGATGCCCAGCCCCAGCTCCTACCTTTTGCTGCCTAACAGCTTGGCAAGCTGCTGCAAAAGCAGCAAGAGCAGGCCTCAGGGCTGAGCTGGGGCTCTGAAATGAGAGATGCTGAAGCTCTTTGCCAGCCTTCAGCTTCCTCCACAGTGCCTGCAGGGATCCTGCTGTGTCTGAGCTCTGAAACGAGAGATGCTGAAGCTCTTTGCTAGCCTTCAGCTTCCTCCCCAGTGCCTGCAGGGATCTTGCTGTGCCTGAGCTCTGAAACGAGAGATGCTGAAGCTCTTTGCTAGCCTTCAGCTTCCTCCCCAGTGCCTGCAGGGATCTTGCTGTGCCTGAGTTCTGAAACGAGAGATGCTGAAGCTCTTTGCTAGCCTTCGGCTTCCTCCCCAGTGCCTGCAGGGATCCTGCTGTGCCTGAGCTCTGACATGAGAGATGCTGAAGCTCTTTGCTAGCCTTCAGCTTCCTCCCCAGTGCCTGCAGGGATCCTGCTGTGTCTGAGCTCCCTGAGAGAAAATGTGGGATTGGTTTTTCCCCCTGCCTTTCCCTCATCTTGCAAGCAAAAGGGCTTTCCTTAGTGCATTGCATTGTGCAGCACTGGAAGGAGGGGAGCCAGATGGGCAGTTGCCCTCTCAGGCACTCAGACTGAGCATGAATTAAAGGATTTGTCCCCCAGAACTGTGCTTCTATGTGTGTGGCTAAAGGAAAAAGAGGGTGAAAACGGAGTGCAGCCTGCAAGGGTCGTTTTCCAGCGTCCTCACAGCCATCTTCCCCCCGGGCTCCTCTTTCAAGCCATTTTGTGAGCGATCCCAGCACCTGTGGGGGCCGGGCAGAGCTTGTGGCTCGGCTCCCTCCTTCCCCTGCCCTCCGGTGGCCATTCCTCTGGGACTTGCCGGGTGAGTCGAAATTAAAACCAAAACCAAAACCAAAGCCACAGACTTCTCATTGATGTGGTCTCAAAGGTTCCAGCTCAGCTCTTCCCAGCGGCTGTCACATCCCACCCGAGGAGCTGCCCTGCCGATCGCATCCGAGGCAATCTCCTCTCCAAGGGATGAGACCAGGCTTGGACTTGGTTTAAACCCCTGGATGGAGGGAGGGGTGGAGGGGGAGAGGAAGGGATGGAGGGAGAGAGGAAGGGATGGAGGGGTAGAGGGATGGAGGGATAGAGGAAGGGATGGAGGGGTAGAGGGATGGAGGGGTAGAGAGATGGATGGAGGGGTAGAGGGATAGAGGAAAGGATGGAGGGTTAGAGGGATGGAAGGATAGAGGGAGGGATAGGGTGGTGGAGGGATGGAGGGATAGAGGAAGGGATGGAAGGGTAGAGGGATGGAGGGGTAGAGGATGGGATGGAGGGATAGAGGGATAGAAGGGTAGAGAGATAGAGGGGTAAAGGAAGGGATGCAGGGGTAGAGGGAGGGACAGAAGGGTAGAGGGATGGAGGGATAGAGGAAGGGATGGAGGAGTAGAGGGATGGAGGGATAGAGGGATGGATGGAGGGGTAGAGGGATGGAGGGATAGAGGGATGTATGGATAGAGGGATGGATGGAGGGGTAGAGGGATGGAGGGATAGAGGGATGTATGGATAGAGGGATGGATGGAGGGGTAGAGGGATGGAGGGGTAGAGGGAGGGATGGGGTGGTGGAGGGATGGAGGGATAGAGGGATGGAAGGGTAGAGAGACAGAGGGGTAGAGGAAGGGATGGAGGAGTAGAAAGATGGAGAGATAGAGGGATGGATGGAGGGGTAGAGGGATGGAGGGATAGAGGGATGGATGGGGTGGTGGAGGGATGGAGGGATAGAGGATGGGATGGAGGGATAGAGGGATGGAAGGGTAGAGGGATAGAGGGGTAGAGGAAGGGATGGAGGGATAGAGGGAGGGACAGAAGGGTAGAGGGATGGAGGGAGAGAGGAAAGGATGCAGGGGTAGAGGGAGGGACAGAAGGGTAGAGGCATGGAGGGATAGAGGAAGGGATGGAGGAGTAGAGGAAGGGATGGAGGAGTAGAGGGATGGAGGGATAGAGGGAGGGATGGAGGGATAGAGGGATGGAGGGGTAGAGGGAGGGATGGGGTGGTGGAGGGATGGGGTGGTGGATGGATGGAGGGGTAGAGGGAGGGATGGAGGGAGAAAGAAAGGGATGGAGGACTAGAAAGAGGGATGGAGAGAGAGGGAGGGCTGGAGGGCTGGATGGAGGGCTGGAGGGCTGGCTAGAGGGAGGGCTGGAGGGCTGGCTAGAGGCGTGAAGCTTTCTCTGCAGCGCTGCTCCTTCCCACAGCTTTCCCTTTTACAGCCTCGACCTTGCAAGGGAAATCCTGGCTCAGCTGAATTATTCATAATCCTTCCCCTTCTGCCAGCTCCAGCAGACATTTGCAGTCATTAATATGTCATGACTTCTGCTCCCTCAGCTTTCCTCCCCTGCCCCTCCCCGTGTCCAAAGGCAGGCAGCCGTGCCGGCGTTAATTAGCCTTCCTCTGATGTATTAACTAAGCAGCGATGTCTCCAGCCCAATGCCCGCCTCTCCCGGTGGGAATTCCCACTTGAACATCTCCAGGGACGGGGATAACGCTGGCTGGGTTCAAGCAGAGGCACTGCAAACCATTATTTGGAGCTCCTGCCTTGGGCAGTGCCTCCCAGTGTGCCAGCCTGCCCGCCGCTGCCAGCCAGGGTGGGCTCCCAGCAGCAGGGGAAAAGAAGGCAAGGCAGGAGCTGAGGGCTTGGGTTCAGCCTTGCTGGGTAAAGCCCCGAGCAGGCCATGGCTTTGCTGGGCAGTGGTGCCTGAGCCAGGCTCTGCTCCCCGTGGTGTTGTGTTGGGTCACAGGTTTGAGTGTTTCCAGACGCTGAGGCAGACCTGGGATCAGCAAAAGCACTTCACTGGGCAAAGCTCCTGGTGTGAGCTGGAGGGAGGCACCTGCCAGGCAGCCCCACGGCATGGTGGGGATTGGAAGGGACCTCTGGAGATCACCCAGTCCGACCCCCCTTGCTAAAGCAGGGCACCAAGAGCAGCTTGGCCAGGAGCACACTGGCCAGGGGGGTTGGAAGCTCTCCAGAGGAGACTCCACAACCTGTCTGGGCAGCCTGCTGCAGTGCCTGAGAATGCCTTGTGTGAAGAAATTGTTCCTAATATCCAGCCTGAGCCTCCCTTAGCACAGCCTGAGGCCTTTTCCTCTTGTCCTGTCACTTGTTGCATGTCAGAAGAGACCAACTCTCACTTCACTCCAACCTCCTTTCAGGAAGCTGTGGAGAGCCAGAAGGTCTCCCCTCAGTCTGCTGCTCTCCAGGCTGAAGGACGCCGGTTCCTTCAGCTGCTTCTCACAGGACTTGTGTTCAAGGACCTTCTCCAGCCTTGCTGCCCTTCTCTGGACCTGCTCCAGCCCCTCAATGCCCTTCTTGGAGTGGCTGTGGCTGTGAGCAACCTGCTGCAGTGTGAGGCGTCCCTGGCCATGGCAGGTGTTCAATCGCATGCCCTTGGACTCTGCCCATCTGTCCAGCCTGGCAAGGTCCCTCTGCAGAGCTCTCTAACCCTCTAACAGATCAACTCCTGCCCCCAGCTTGGTGTCACCTGCAAATTTAATGATGATTGACTCCATCCCCTCATCTAGATCATCAATAAAGATATTGAACAGAATGGGGCCCAGCACTGATCCCTGGGGCACACCACTGGTGCCTGGCTGCCAGCTGGCAGTGGCACCATTCACCACCACTCTCTGGGCTCAGCCTCCAGCCAGTTCCTAACCCAGCTCAGAGTGCTGCTGTCCAAGCCAGGGGCTGACAGCTTGGCCACCCAGGAGTTTGCTGTGGGGGACAGTGTCATGCATGAATCAAAACATTCTTCACCCAATGCTCCCAGCAAATCACAGTGACCTACAATTCAAGCAGTAGTAAGGTCCTTCCCCAGGCTGGCAGCTGCCCTGGCAGTGAGGAGAGGGGAAAAAGCCATCAGGGTGCAGACTGGAGCTAACAACCCTGCTTCCAAACTGCTGAGGGGCTGGGCTGGTGCCAACCCACTGCAGCACCCTATGGCCTTAGCCTGGGTGATGGGCAGGGCCAGCAGGAATGGCAGCCACTCTTTGGGTGCCTTAATCCCTCCTTTCCAAGATGGGATTAGGGCTTTCTCTAATAGGTTTCGGCTAATTCCTTAAGAGAATGGAGCACAAACAAATACATCCCTGCTGCTGAGGAATGCTTCCTTCCCGCTGGTGCTGGCATGTTCTCCCCATGGCCAGCTTGCAAACAGATCCCAGCAAGTGCTTGTGTTCCCCAGAAAGATCCCAGAACCCCAGCATGGAGGGGTTGGAAGGATCTCTGGAGATCACCCAGGCCAAGCCCCTGCAGGAGCAGGGCACCCACAGCAGCTTGCCAGCAGCACAATGCCCAGGGGGGTTGGAAGCTCTCCACAACCTCTCTGGGCAGCCTGCTCCAGGCCTCCAGCACCCTCACAACAAACAACTTTCTCCTCCTCTTCACATGCCACCTCCTGGCTTCCACTTTGTGCCCACTGCCCCTTGTGCTGTCCCTGGGCACCACTGAGCAGAGCCTGGCCCCAGCCTCTTGCCCCCACAGCTCCTTTGTCTCTTGCTGAGCATTGCTCAGCTCCCCTCTGGGGCTGCTCTTCTGCAGGCTCTCAGCTTTGCAGCCTCCCCTGTGCTCTTTCCAGCAGTTCCCTGTCTCTCTGGAACTGGGGAGCTCAGAACTGGACTAAATATTCCATCTGTGGCCTTCTTAAGAGAGAGCAGAGTGGGAGGAGTGCCTCCCTTGACCTGCTGGCCTCACTCTGCTTCATGCACCTCAGGAGACCTTTGGCCTTCTTGACCCCAGGGCACATTGCTGGCTGCTGGACTCTCACTGCTGGGCTCTCCCCGAGATGAAACACATAGTATCTTAACCTCCCAGGTTAAGACCATTGCTGCTCTTCTTAGCTAACAAAACAAAGGGAGACTGAGTTTTGGCTTCAGTGCCTCTCATGGGGAGATGCTGCTGGCAGCTGCCAGGAGGTTCTTCTGCTGTTCCAAAGCTGCTGCTGCCTCCAGAGAGGTGGGATGTGGCACTTGAGGCAGGTGCAAGAGCCCAGCTCCCTTTTGTGTGCCATAATTGCACCCTTGTGTGGTTGGATTTGCATCTGAAGCTGCTATTAAACCACCAAGGTAAGGAGAAGCCTGGGCAAAGTAGTGAGAAAGGCTGAAAGCAGCCCAAAAGCAGGGCTCTGAATGTGCTGCTTGCACCTGGCTGGGAAGCCTCTGGGGCTGATGCTGCTTCCCAGGAGCCAGGCAGTGCTGCAGCCATCAGCATAATCTTCAGGTGTGGAGATATTTTTAGGGCTGGGAAAGCTGCAAATGAGAATCAGAGGAATCAGGGTTGGGTTGGAAGGGACCTCTCAAGGTCATCTATCCCAACCCCCCTGCACTCAGCAGGGATATCCCCAACCAGAGCAGGTTGCTCAGAGCCCCAAACAACCTGACCTGGGATGGTTCCAGGGATGGGGCATCCCTCACCTCTCTGAGCAACCTGGGACAGGCTCTCACCACCCTCAGGGGAAAAACTCTCTTCCTTCTCCACAGTCTGAATCTGCCTCTCTCAGTTCAAACCATCCCCCCTTGTCCTGTCACATCAGGCCCTGCTCAAATGTCTGTCCCCAGCTTTCTGCTCAGCTCCTTTAAACACTGAGAGGCCTCCAGAAGGTCTCCCTTGAGCCTTCTTGTATCCAGGCTGCACAGCCCCAACTCTCAGCCTGGCCCCACAGCCAGAGGGCTTCCAGCACTGCCAGCATTGCTGTGGCCTCCTCTGGCCCTGCTCCAACAGGTCCCTGCCTGTGCTGTGCTGAGGACTGCAGAGCTGTCCCCAGACATCCCAGAGGAGTACAGCATTGGTGTGGCTCTTCAGGCAAGAAGAGCTCAATCATTCCATTTGATTAACCTCCAGGAGGTTGATAGACAGAGGTCACCTCTCAAGGATGGGTATTGCCTCACAACCCCTCCTGCAAACTGCCTTCCCTGAGGTTACCCTCAGAGAGATCATTCTGATCCCTCGAGCCTAAAGTATTTGGGGGATCCATTCAGCCCTTGGGCTGCCAGGCAGAGATTAACCAAGATGTTGATTTCAAATGTCTCTGTATGAGCCAGCCAGCTCTTCTTCCAAGGAAAAGCTAAGCCCATGCTGTGGCAGGCTCCAAACAGCAGCCATTCAAGCTTTGAACTGGGAGAGGCAGATTCAGACTGGAGAGAAAGAAGAGAGTTTTTCACCCTGAGGGTGGTGAGAGCTTGGCCCAGGGTGCCCAGTGTGGCGGTAGAAGTCCCATGCCTGGAACCACCCCAGGTCAGGTTGTTTGGGGCTCTGAGCAACCTGCTCTAGTTGGGGATGTCCCTGTTGGCTGCAGGGGGTTGGACTGGATGACCTTGAGAGGTCCCTTCCCACCCAACTTGGAGCCATTCTCTGGCTGGAGGGGGCCCAGGACTACCACTGGGCTTGGGTGAGAAGACACCATCCAGGCTGGAGCCCCACCAAAAATGATCAGGATTTAGAATAGAATAGAATAGGATAGGATGGAATAGAATAGAATAGAATAGAATAGAATAGAATAGAATAGAATAGAATAGGATAGGATAGGATAGGATAGGATAGGATAGGATAGGATAGGATAGGATAGGATAGGATAGGATAGGATAGGATAAGATAGAATAGGATAGGATAGAGTAGAATAGAATACAATAGGATATGAGAGGATAGGATGGGATAGAATAGAATAGAATAGAATAGAATAGAATAGAATAGAATAGAATAGAATAGGATAGGATAGAATAGAATAGAATAGAATAGGATAGGATAGGATAGAATAGGATAAGATAGAATAGGATAGGATAGAGTAGAATAGAATAGGATAGAATAGAATACAATAGGATATGAGAGGATAGGATGGGATAGAATAGAATAGAATAGAATAGAATAGAATAGAATAGAATAGAATAGGATAGAATAGAATAGAATGGAATGGAATGGAATAGGATAGAATAGAATAGAATGGAACAGAATAGAATAGAATGGAATAGGATAGGATAGGATAGAATAGAATAGAATAGAATAGAATAGAATAGAATAGAATAGAATAGAATAGAATAGAATAGAATAGAATAGAATAGGATAGGATAGGATAGGATAGGATAGAATAAACCAGGTTGGAATTTTAATCACTCTATGCAGGAGGTGGTGGAGTTTCTCTCTTTCTTCACTGTGCCATGATAGGACTGGGGGGAATGGAACAAAAGTGGAAGTGGGGAGATTGAGATTGGATGATAGGAAGAAGTTGTTGGCCATGAGGGTGGTGAGAGCCTGGCACAGGTTGCCCAGGGAGGTGGTGGAAGCCTCCTGCCTGGAGGTGTTTGCAGCCAGGCTGGCTGTGGCTGGGAGCAAGCTGCTGTAGTGTGAGGCAAAGCTCACTGGGCAGAGCTCCTGGTGTGAGCTGGAGGGAGGCACCTGCCAGGCAGCCCCACAGTGTGGTGGGGATTGGAAGGGACCCAGTCCAACCCAGGTGCCCACACCTGGGCCTCAGGGCATCAGATTAGGCCACACCTTGAGTCCTGTGTCCAGTTCTGGGCTCCTCAGTTTGAGAAGGACATTGAGACACTTGAAGGTGTCCAGAGGAGGGCAAGAAAGCTGGGGAGGGGTCTGGAGCACAGCCCTGTGAGGAGAGGCTGAGGGAGCTGGGCTTGCTTAGCCTGCAGAAGAGGAGGCTCAGGGAGACCTTCTTGCTCTCTGCAACTCCCTGAAGGGAGGTTGTAGCCAGGTGGGGGTTGTTCTCTTCTGCCAGGCCCCCAGCAGCAGAACAAGAGGACACAGTCTCAAGCTGTGCCAGGGGAGGTTCAGGCTGGAGGTGAGGAGAAAGTTCTTCCCAGCAAGAGAGATTGGCCATTGGGATGTGCTGCCCAGGGAGGTGGTGGAGTCCCCATCCCTGGAGGTGTTCAAGAGGGGATTGGATGTGGCACTTGGAGCCATGGTTTAGTTGTCAGGAGGTGTTAGGTATTAGGTAATAGGTTGGACTTGATGATCTCTGAGGTCTTTGCCAACCTGGTTGATTCTCTGATTCTATGATCAGCTCCCAGGAGAGAAGGGATGCTCTGAGCCCTCAGCCCACCTCACTGCTCTTGTTTCCTGCCACAGATAGTGTCAGGCTCTCTGCTGGAAGAGCAATCAACAAAGCAAGCCCAGACCAACCTAATCCTCTCCTAGCAAACCGCCCTCCTGCTTATCTGAGCAGCAGAGGAGTGCCAGCAAGCAGCCTGGGCTGCTGAGCACCAATGGGCTGGCCTTAAGTGCTCCCAAGCCTTGGGAGAGTCACCTTCTGAAGCCAGGTTTTACTTCTGGCAGCGACTCTGAAACTGCTTTCCAAACCTCCTGTGTCCCTTCCTCTGCACATCCTTGCCCTGCTTTGGGCTCTGACAGCTCTCCTGTGCCAGCTGCAGCTAAGCTGACAGCAAAGCCTTCAGCTTCAGCCCTGCAGGATTCATGCCAGCACCTCCCAGCTGATATTGGCTTCCTCAAAAGAGATCAGCACAGGGAGATGCAAAGAATGCTTGGTTCTTTGTCCCAGCATTAAGATGGGAAAGCATTAAGTGGCAATTAGGAGTTAGCTGCTTTGTAAGTGGCTCTAATTTGGCTGGATGAATAAAATCTGCTCCTAATGTGGCTAAGTCGTGGGGGGTAGGGGGTCATGGGCCACCAGAATGACATCCAAGAGGATTTAGAATCGTTAAGGTGGGAAAAGCCCTCTAAGATCATCCAGTCCAACCAGTGACACCTGGACAGGCTGAGAGCTGGGCACAGAGGAAGTTAATGAGGGTCAGGAAGGATGAGGGCAGAGTCCTGCAGCTGGGCAGGAAGAATAAACTGCAGCAGCACAGGCTGGGAGGGGATCTGCTGGAGAGCAGCCCCAGAGAGAAGGACCTGGGAGTGCTGGGAGACAAGTTTATCGTCAGCCAGCAATGTGCCCTGGGGTCAAGAAGGCCAAAGGTCTCCTGAGGTGCATGAAGCAGAGTGAGGCCAGCAGGTCAAGTGAGGTTCTCCTCCCACTCTGCTCTCTCTTAGGAAGGCTATGGATGGAATATTTAGTCCAGTTCTGAGCTGCCCAGTTCCAGAGAGACAGGGAACTGCTGGAGGGAGTCCAGGGGAGGCTATGAAGCTGCTGAAGTGACCTGGAGCAGCTGTGTGAGGAGCAAAGGCTGAGAGCCCTGGGGCTGAGAGCCTGCAGAAGAGCAGCCCCAGAGGGGAGCTGAGCAATGCTCAGCAAGAGACAAAGGAGCTGTGGGGGGCAAGAGGCTGGGGCCAGGCTCTGCTGAGTGGTGCCCAGGGACAGCACGAGAGGCAGTGGGCACAAAGTGGAAGCCAGGAGGTTGCATGTGAAGAGGAGGAGAAAGTTGTTTGTTGTGAGGGTGCTGGAGGGCTGGAGCAGGCTGCCCAGAGAGGTTGTGGAGTCTCCTTGTGTGGAGAGCTTCCAATCTGGTCTATCCTACCCTACCCTACCCTACCCTACCCTACCCTACCCTACCCTACCCTACCCTACCCTACCCTACCCTACCCTACCCTACCCTACCCTATCCTACCCTACCCTATCCTACCCTACCCTATCCTACCCTACCCTATCCTACCCTATCCTATCCTACCCTATCCTATCCTACCCTATCCTATCCTACCCTATCCTACAGAATGGCTCAGGTTGGAAGGGACCTCTGGAGATCATCTGCTCCAAATGTCTTGGGAATAGCTTCAGCACTGAGCAAATTGCAGGCAGTTCAGACATGAGGCTCAATTAAAACAAGCAAGGGCAGCTTGGACCTCAGCCTCTGTCCCCCTCTCTCTGGGCAGTGATGTGGCAGGGGCAGGAAGAATCTCCCCTTTTTCTAAGGCAAGCCCCTGCTGAAGTGCTCAGAGATGAATTCCAGCCCCTCACACTGCCACCCTTCCACATTCCAAGCTGTCCCAGTCTGCTGCTCCCTTCATGGAGCTTGGAAAGCTGGAGCCCATCAGGGGTTGGGAGGGGGAAATATTCACCCAGCTAATGGCAGGGCCTGGATTGGATGCTAAAGATCCTCTTGCAATTTCTGCCTTTCTCTTTTTTTACTGCACTAAAAGGAAGCTTTGAAAGGTTCAGGCACAGCTGTTGGGATGTTCTGCCTTCTTAAAGGAAATGCAGGCTGACACTTGGAGAGACTGGATCCCAGGAGAGGTGTCCTCAGTGCCCTGCTTTGAGGCTTTGGTGGAGGTGTAGAAACCAGAAAGCTTTAGCTGAGCATCTAAGGGCTGTGGGCAAACCACTGCCTGAGAGCTTGCTCCAGGGAAGCAAACAAAGTTCTCTCAAAAGGTGTTATTTGTTCTACCTGATTTGAGTTGATTTGGGGTTTGTTTTTCACCATTGCAGATGCTGAGGGATGCAGAGTGCTGCACTTTGGCCACAGCAGCCCCAGGCAGTGCTACAGGCTGGGGTCAGAGTGGCTGGAGAGCTGCCAAACACAAAGGGACCTGGGAGTACTGGTTGATAGTAGGCTGAACAGGAGCCTGCAGTGTGCCCAGATGGCCAAGGAGGCCAATGGCATCCTGGCCTGCATCAGGAACAGTGTGGCCAGCAGGAGCAGGGAGGTCATTGTGCCCTGTGCTCAGCACTGCTTAGGCCACACCTGGAGTCCTGTGTCCAGTCCTGGGCTCCTCAGGCTAGGAAAGATGTTGAGCTGCTGGAAGGTGTCCAGAGAAGGGCAAGAAAGCTGGGGAGGGGTCTGGAGCACAGCCCTGTGAGGAGAGGCTGAGGGAGCTGGGCTTGCTTAGCCTGGAGAAGAGGAGGCTCAGGGGAGACCTTCTTGCTCTCTCCAACTCCCTGAAGGGAGGTTGGAGCCAGGTGGGGGTTGTTCTCTTCTGCCAGGCCCCCAGCAGCAGAACAAGAGGACACAGTCTCAAGCTGTGCCAGGGGAGGTTTAGGCTGGATGTTAGGAAGAAATTCTTCATAGAGAGGGAGATTGCCCATTGGAATGTGCTGCCCAGGGAGGTGGTGGAGTCACCATCGCTGGAGGTGTTTAGGAGGAGACTTTATAGGGTGCTTGGTTGCATGGTTTAGTTGATTAGGTGGTGTTGGATGATAGGTTGGACTTGATGATCTTGAAGGTCTATTCTATTCTATTCTATTCTATTCTATTCTATTCTACTCTACTCTACTCTACTCTACTCTACTCTACTCTACTCTACTCTACTCTACTCTACTCTACTCTATTCTGTTCTCAATCCTCCTGAACTTCCTTCTGGGAAGGGATGGAGGGCAAGAAAGTCCTCCAAAGGATTAAGACACATGGGGCAAAGGTCACCAGAGAGAGAATTTCTCCTTTCCAAGGATCAAAACACACCCCTGATCCAACAAGGAGAAGCTACACTGAAGAAAACAAAGCCCAGAGTTTGGCATTCTAGGTCCACCTGCTGTTGAAAACATGGAAAGAACATGGGAAAATAAGGCTGGCTGAAAAGGCTCTGCAGCCTGGGCAGCTGGTGGGAAACAACCATCCTGCAAGGCAAGAGTGAAATGAGGCTGAGAGAGTAGAGTCAGAGGTGGAACATGGGGGAGGGTGGGGGGAGAGTGGAGAAAGGTCTTAAAGACATTGAAAACGAAATAAATGATCAGAATGGGATGGGGTGGTGAAGCAGGAGGAGAGAGAAGCTAAAATCATAGTCACAGAATCTCAGCATTGTAGGTGATGGAAAGAACCTCTGGGGATCACCCAGTCCAACCCCCCTGCTCCAGCAGGGCACCCACAGCAGCTTGCCCAGCAGCCCAATGCCCAGGGGGGTTGGAAGCTCTCCACACAAGGAGACTCCACAACCTCTCTGGGCAGCCTGCTCCAGCCCTCCAGCACCCTCACAACAAACAACTTTCTCCTCCTCTTCACATGCAACCTCCTGGCTTCCATTTTGTGCCCACTGCCCCTTGGCCTGTCCCTGGGCACCACTCAGCAGAGCCTGGCCCCAGCCTCTTGCCCCCCACAGCTCCTTTGTCTCTTGCTGAGCATTGCTCAGCTGCCCTCGGTGGCTGCTCTTCTCCAGGCTCAACAGCCCCAGGGCTCTCAGCCTTTGCTCCTCACACAGCTGCTCCAGGCCCCTCAGCAGGTTTGGTTTGTGACTCCACAGCATTTCTGGGTAGCTCAGATAATATAAAGGGTCACAATTAGAGAATAGAATAGAATAGAATAGAATAGAATAGAATAGAATAGAATAGAATAGAATAGAATAGAATAGAATAGAATAGAATAGAATAGACCAGGTTGGAAAAGACCTTCGAGATCACCAAGTCCAACCTATCACCCAGCACCATCTAATCAACTAAACCATGGCACCAAGGGCCTCATCCAGGCTCTTCTTAAACACCTCAAGGGATGGGGACTCCACTACCTCCCTGGGCAGCACATCCCAGTGGCAAATTACTCTTGCTGGGAAGAATTTCTTCCTCACCTCCAGCCTAAACCTCCCCTGGCACAGCTTGAGACTGTGTCCTCTTGTTCTCCTGCTGGGTGCCTGGGAGAAGAGACCAACCCCCACCTGGCTACAACCTCCCTTCAGGGAGTTAGAGAGAGCAAGAAGGTCTCCCTGAGCCTCCTCTTCTCCAGGCTAAGCAAGCCCAGCTCCCTCAGCCTCTCCTCCCAGGGCTGTGCTCCAGACCCCTCCCCAGATTTCTTGCCTTTCTCTGGACACCTTCCAGCAGCTCAACATCTTTCCTAACCTGAGGAGCCCAGAACTGGACACAGGACTCAAGGTGTGGCCTCAGCAGTGCTGAGCAGAATGACTTTCCTGCTCCTGGTGGCCACACTGTTCCTGATGCAGGCCAGGATGCCCTTGGCCTCCTTGGCCCCCTGGGCACACTGCTGGCTCATGTTGAGTCTACTTTCAACCAGTACCCCCAGGTCCCTCTCTGCCTGGCTGCTCTCCAGCCACTCTGACCCCAGCCTGTAGCACTGCCTGGGGTTGTTGTGGCAAATGTGCATCACCTGGCATGTAGATGTGTTCCATCTCCTGCCCTTGGACTCTGCTGTCCTGGGCTCTCCACCTTCCCTCCCCTTCTCCTCACTGCTACAGATCCACAGCCTCATCCTTTGGGCCCTCCTTGTCTCCCTGGAACATTAGCAAAGCAAAGAAATATGAATAAATTAGAGGCACCATGAATAATTCAGCCCTCTGAAGGCTCTCTGCCTGCTTTTTGGGAGCCCAGCACCACCCCCCCTCCCCCTCTGCTGCAGAGCTCAGGTGGGTTTTCTGAATTATCCAACATTGCCCTTTCAATTTTTAATTCCTTTCCCCCCACTGCTCCATAATTAATAGCCCTGGCTTGCTCCAGAAGAGCTTTGTTGTTCTCTTCCCAAGCAGTTGCTGGACTTCAGCAAGGCCTTTGACACCGTCCCCCACAGCAAACTCCTGGCCAAGCTGTCAGCCCCTGGCTTGGACAGCAGCACTCTGAGCTGGGTTGGGAACTGGCTGGAGGCTGAGCCCAGAGAGTGGTGGTGAATGGTGCCACTGCCAGCTGGCAGCCAGGCACTAGTGGTGTCCCCCAGGGATCAGTGCTGGGCCCCATTCTGTTCAATATCTTTATTGATGATCTGGATGAGGGCGTTGAGTCCATCATCAGTAAATTTGCAGATGACACCAAGTTGGGAGCAGATGTTGGTCAGTTAGAGGACAGAAGGGCTCTGGAGAGGGACCTTGCCAGGCTGGACAGATGGGCAGAGTCCAACAGGATGGCATTCAACAAGTCCAAGTGCCAGGTGCTGCACTTTGGCCACAGCAACCCCATGCAGAGCTACAGGCTGGGGTCGGAGTGGCTGGAGAGCTGACAAACAGAGAGGGACCTGGGGGTGCTGGTTGACAGCCGCCTGAACATGAGCCAGCAGTGTGCCCAGGGGGCCAAGAAGGCCAAGGGCATCCTGGCCTGCATTAGGAATGGTGTGGCCAGCAGGAGCAGGGAAGTCATTGTGCCCCTGTACTCAGCACTGCTTAGGCCACACCTTGAGTCCTGTGTCCAGTTCTGGGCTCCTCAGGTTAGGAAAGACATCGAGACACTTGAACATGTCCAGAGAAGGGCAACGAGGCTGGTGAGAGGCCTTGGGCACAGCCAAGAAGGCCAAGAGTCTTCTGGGGTGCATGAAGAAGAGTGTGGCCAGAAGGTCAAGGGAGGCTCTCCTCCCCTTCTACATTGCCCTGCTGAGGATATATCTGGAGTCCTGGGTCCAGTTCTGAGCTGCCCAGTTCCAGAGAGACAGGGAACTGTTGAAGAGGGCACAGGGGAGGCTACAAAGCTGCTGAGGGGCCTGGAGCAGCTGTGTGAGGAGCAAAGGCTGAGAGCCCTGGGGCTGTTGAGCCTGGAGAAGAGCAGCCACCGAGGGCAGCTGAGCAATGCTCAGCAAGAGACAAAGGAGCTGTGGGGGGCAAGAGGCTGGGGCCAGGCTCTGCTCAGTGGTGCCCAGGGACAGGCCAAGGGGCAGTGGGCACAAAGTGGACCCCAGGAGGTTGCATGTGAAGAGGAGGAGAAAGTTGTTTGGTGTGAGGGTGCTGGAGGGCTGGAGCAGGCTGCCCAGAGAGGTTGTGGAGTCTCCTTGTGTGGAGAGCTTCCAACCCCCCTGGGCATTGTGCTGCTGGGCAAGCTGCTGTGGGTGCCCTGCTGGAGCAGGGGGGTTGGACTGGGTGATCCCCAGAGGTCCCTTCCAGCCCTCACCATGCTGGGGTGCTGTGAGAAGGTTCAGCCCTGGTGTTGCTCCTGGTGTTCCCCAGGACACTGGGCAGATACTTCTCCTGCTTCAGTTGTTAAAAGGGTGTCTGTTAGCTTTGAGATGTCTTTGCCCATGGTGTGGAGGAGCTCTCACACCTCTCCCCCTCCATCCATGAGGTCTCACCAATGATTTGCCAGGGTTTGAATGCCAAGGGGCAGGATGACACAGGTCCTGACCTACTCCCACGCCTGAGGGACACACTGGTGGCTGCCTTTCCCCTCCCACCGTTTACCTTCAGGTTAAACCAAGGGAAGAGCTTCCACCAACCCTCACTGTCTGATTTTCCTCCCTGAAGCTGGCCCAAGTGTCCATAGGAAGCTTGGGCAGTAAAGGACTGGGCTCAGACACTCACAATCAGCCCAGCCTCATCTTCTGGGGCTCCTAATTTGCCCTGTGATATGATGGCACTTTTGGGCAATAACTGAAGTGATCTATCGCTGTGGGGATGTCATCCCTGGCTGGAGAGGAGATCTATGCCTCTAGCTTGAGCAGATATTTTACTCCCCATCAGCAATAAAAGCCTGGCTGAAAGTGCTACAAGAGCAAAATGAATGCAGGGCATGAGGCAGCTTGGCAGGTAATAAAGGGAGTTCCTTAAATCAAGCAGTTTGAGTTTAAGGAGAGAAGGTGACTGGAGTGGGGGAACCGGCCCAGGAGTGCTGCATCATCACTTCCAGCAGCACCAACTTCTGCCCTGCCTGTGGTTTGAGCTCTCCAGTTGTTCCCTTTCTCTCTGGAACTGGGGAGCCCAGAACTGGACCCAGGGCTCCAGCTGTGTCCTCACTAGGGCACAGCAGAGGGGGCAACACAGCCTCCCTAGAACTCCTGGTCACTCTCCTTTTAATGCCCTCCAGGGACCACTTGCCTTCTTGGCTCTGAGTGCACCTTGCTGGCTGATGGTGAGCTCGCTGTCCACTAGCACTCCCAGGTCCTTCTCCTTCTCTGCCCCTGCCTTGTTCTGGCTGCTCCTCCCCACCCTGGGAGAATAGAATAGAATAGAATAGACCAGGTTGGAAAAGACCTTCGAGATCACCAAGTCCAACCTATCACCCAGCACCATCTAATCAACTAAACCATGGCACCAAGGGCCTCATCCAGGCTCTTCTTAAACACCTCAAGGGATGGGACTCCACTACCTCCCTGGGCAGCACATCCCAGTGGCAAATTACTCTTGCTGGGAAGAATTTCTTCCTCACCTCCAGCCTAAACCTCCCCTGGCACAGCTTGAGACTGTGTCCTCTTGTTCTCCTGCTGGGTGCCTGGGAGAAGAGACCAACCCCCACCTGGCTACAACCTCCCCTTCAGGGAGTTAGAGAGAGCAAGAAGGTCTCCCCTGAGCCTCCTCTTCTCCAGGCTAAGCAAGCCCAGCTCCCTCAGCCTCTCCCTCCCAGGGCTGTGCTCCAGACCCCTCCCCAGATTTCTTGCCTTTCTCTGGACACCTTCCAGCAGCTCAACATCTTTCCTAACCTGAGGGAGCCCAGAACTGGACACAGGACTCAAGGTGTGGCCTCAGCAGTGCTGAGCAGAATGACTTTCCTGCTCCTGGTGGCCACACTGTTTTCCTGATGCAGGCCAGGATGCCCTTGGCCTCCTTGGCCCCCTGGGCACACTGCTGGCTCATGTTGAGTCTACTTTCAACCAGTACCCCCAGGTCCCTCTCTGCCTGGCTGCTCTCCAGCACCTGACCCCAGCCTGTAGCACTGCCTGGGGTTGTTGTGGCAAATGTGCATCACCTGGCATGTAGATGTGTTCCATCTCCTGCCCTTGGACTCTGCTGTCCTGGGCTCTCCACCTTCCCTCCCTTCTCCTCACTGCTACAGATCCACAGCCTCATCCTTTGGGCCCTCCTTGTCTCCTGGAACATTAGCAAAGCAAAGAAATATGAATAAATTAGAGGCACCATGAATAATTCAGCCCTCTGAAGGCTCTCTGCCTGCTTTTTGGGAGCCCAGCACCACCCCTCCCCCTCTGCTGCAGAGCTCAGGTGGGTTTTCTGAATTATCCAACATTGCCCTTTCAATTTTTAATTCCTTTCCCCCCACTGCTCCATAATTAATAGCCCTGGCTTGCTCCAGAAGAGCTTTGTTGTTCTCTTCCCAAGCAGTTGCTGGACTTCAGCAAGGCCTTTGACACCGTCCCCCACAGCAAACTCCTGGCCAAGCTGTCAGCCCCTGGCTTGGACAGCAGCACTCTGAGCTGGGTTGGGAACTGGCTGGAGGCTGAGCCCAGAGAGTGGTGGTGAATGGTGCCACTGCCAGCTGGCAGCCAGGCACTAGTGGTGTCCCCCAGGGATCAGTGCTGGGCCCATTCTGTTCAATATCTTTATTGATGATCTGGATGAGGGCGTTGAGTCCATCATCAGTAAATTTGCAGATGACACCAAGTTGGGAGCAGATGTTGGTCAGTTAGAGGACAGAAGGGCTCTGGAGAGGGACCTTGCCAGGCTGGACAGATGGGCAGAGTCCAACAGGATGGCATTCAACAAGTCCAAGTGCCAGGTGTCGCACTTTGGCCACAGCAACCCCATGCAGAGCTACAGGCTGGGGTCGGAGTGGCTGGAGAGCTGACAAACAGAGAGGGACCTGGGGGTGCTGGTTGACAGCCGCCTGAACATGAGCCAGCAGTGTGCCCAGGGGGCCAAGAAGGCCAAGGGCATCCTGGCCTGCATTAGGAATGGTGTGGCCAGCAGGAGCAGGGAAGTCATTGTGCCCCTGTACTCAGCACTGCTTAGGCCACACCTTGAGTCCTGTGTCCAGTTCTGGGCTCCTCAGGTTAGGAAAGACATCGAGACACTTGAACATGTCCAGAGAAGGGCAACGAGGCTGGTGAGAGGCCTTGGGCACAGCCAAGAAGGCCAAGAGTCTTCTGGGGTGCATGAAGAAGAGTGTGGCCAGAAGGTCAAGGAGGCTCTCCTCCCCTTCTACATTGCCCTGCTGAGGATATATCTGGAGTCCTGGGTCCAGTTCTGAGCTGCCCAGTTCCAGAGAGACAGGGAACTGTTGAAGAGGGCACAGGGAGGCTACAAAGCTGCTGAGGGGCCTGGAGCAGCTGTGTGAGGAGCAAAGGCTGAGAGCCCTGGGGCTGTTGAGCCTGGAGAAGAGCAGCCACCGAGGGCAGCTGAGCAATGCTCAGCAAGAGACAAAGGAGCTGTGGGGGCAAGAGGCTGGGGCCAGGCTCTGCTCAGTGGTGCCCAGGGACAGGCCAAGGGGCAGTGGGCACAAAGTGGACCCCAGGAGGTTGCATGTGAAGAGGAGGAGAAAGTTGTTTGGTGTGAGGGTGCTGGAGGGCTGGAGCAGGCTGCCCAGAGAGGTTGTGGAGTCTCCTTGTGTGGAGAGCTTCCAACCCCCCTGGGCATTGTGCTGCTGGGCAAGCTGCTGTGGGTGCCCTGCTGGAGCAGGGGGGGGTTGGACTGGGTGATCCCCAGAGGTCCCTTCCAGCCCTCACCATGCTGGGGTGCTGTGAGAAGGTTCAGCCCTGGTGTTGCTCCTGGTGTTCCCCAGGACACTGGGCAGATACTTCTCCTGCTTCAGTTGTTAAAAGGGTGTCTGTTAGCTTTGAGATGTCTTTGCCCATGGTGTGGAGGAGCTCTCACACCTCTCCCCTCCATCCATGAGGTCTCACCAATGATTTGCCAGGGTTTGAATGCCAAGGGGCAGGATGACACAGGTCCTGACCTACTCCCACGCCTGAGGGACACACTGGTGGCTGCCTTTCCCCTCCCACCGTTTACCTTCAGGTTAAACCAAGGGAAGAGCTTCCACCAACCCTCACTGTCTGATTTTCCTCCCTGAAGCTGGCCCAAGTGTCCATAGGAAGCTTGGGCAGTAAAGGACTGGGCTCAGACACTCACAATCAGCCCAGCCTCATCTTCTGGGGCTCCTAATTTGCCCTGTGATATGATGGCACTTTTGGGCAATAACTGAAGTGATCTATCGCTGTGGGGATGTCATCCCTGGCTGGAGAGGAGATCTATGCCTCTAGCTTGAGCAGATATTTTACTCCCCATCAGCAATAAAAGCCTGGCTGAAAGTGCTACAAGAGCAAAATGAATGCAGGGCATGAGGCAGCTTGGCAGGTAATAAAGGGAGTTCCTTAAATCAAGCAGTTTGAGTTTAAGGAGAGAAGGTGACTGGAGTGGGGGAACCGGCCCAGGAGTGCTGCATCATCACTTCCAGCAGCACCAACTTCTGCCCTGCCTGTGGTTTGAGCTCTCCAGTTGTTCCCTTTCTCTCTGAACTGGGGAGCCCAGAACTGGACCCAGGGCTCCAGCTGTGTCCTCACTAGGGCACAGCAGAGGGGGCAACACAGCCTCCCTAGAACTCCTGGTCACTCTCCTTTTAATGCCCTCCAGGGACCACTTGCCTTCTTGGCTCTGAGTGCACCTTGCTGGCTGATGGTGAGCTCGCTGTCCACTAGCACTCCCAGGTCCTTCTCCTTCTCTGCCCCTGCCTTGTTCTGGCTGCTCCTCCCCACCCTGGGGATCCACACTTGCCCCCTGTTGCTCTCTCATCTCCCCTCCAAACCAGCAGGAGCCCAAAGCTCTTCAGAATGCTTCTCTCCATGATCACAGAGTCACAGAACTGTCAGGGTTGGAAGGGACCTCAAGGAGCAGCCAGTTCCAAGCCCCGTGGCACAGGCAGGGACACCTCACACTGCAGCAGCTTGCTCACAGCCACAGCCAGCCTGGCTGCAAACACCTCCAGGCAGGAGGCTTCCACCACCTCCCTGGGCAACCTGTGCCAGGCTCTCACCACCCTCATGGCCAACAACTTCTTCCTAACATCCAAGCTCAATCTCCCCACTTCTAGTTGTGCTCCATCCCCCCATTCCTATCCCTCCCTGACACCCTCAGAAGTCTCTCCCCAGCTTTCCTGCAGCCCCCTGCAGGTCCTGGAAGGCCACCAGAAGGTCTCCTGGGAGCCTTCTCCTCTCCAGCCTGCACAACCCCAACTCTCTCAGGCTGTCTCCAGAGCAGAGCAGTTCCAGCCCTCTGCTCCTCCTCGTGGCCCTTCTCTGGACACCTTCCAGCACCTCCAGATCCTTCCTCCAGGCACAGAGGCTCCAGACCTGGACCCAGAGCTCCAGCTGTGGTCTCAGCAGAGTATCTGAATCTCCCCACTTCTAGTTTTAGAATAGAATAAACCAGGTTGGAAGAGACCTTTAAGATCATGGTGTCCAACTACACGGAGAGAGTGATTGGCCATTGGAATCGGCTGCCCATGGAGGTGGTGGAGTCACCTTCACTGGAGGTGTCCAGGAGAAGACTTGATGGGGTGCTTGGCTGTATGGTCTAGTTGTTGGGTGGGTTGGATTGGTTGATGGGTTGGACGCGATGATCTTGAAGGTCTCTTCCAACCTGGTGTATTGTATTGTATTGTATTGTATTGTATTGTATTGTATTGTATTGTATCAACTAATCCAACACCACCTAATCAACTAACCCATGGCACCAAGCACCCCATCAAGTCTCCTCCTGAACACCTCCAGTGATGGTGACACCACCAGGTCCCCAGGCAGCCCATTCCAATGGGCAATCACTCTCTCTGTGTAGAACTTCTTTCTAACATCCAGCCTAATGCTTCCCTGGCACAGCTTGAGACTGTGTCCTCTTGCTCTGCTGCTGGCTGCCTGGCAGAAGAGACCAACCCCCACCTGGCTCCAACCTCCCTGCAGGGAGTTGGAGAGAGCAAGAAGGTCTCCCCTGAGCCTCCTCTTCTCCAGGCTAAGCAACCCCAGCTCCCTCAGCCTCTCCTCACAGGGCTGTGCTCCAGACCCCTCCCCAGCTTTCTTGCCCTTCTCTGGACACCTTCCAGCAGCTCAACATCTTTCCTAACCTGAGGAGCCCAGAACTGGACACAGGACTCAAGGTGTGGCCTAAGCAGTGCTGAGCACAGGGCAGAATGACTTCCCTGCTCCTGCTGGCCACACTGTTCCTGATGCAGAACCCAGCACTTGGATGTGTTCAATCTCATGCCATTGGACTCTGCCCATCTGTCCAGCCTGTCGAGGTCCCTCTGCAAAGCCTCTCTGCCCTCCAGCAGATCAACTCCTGCCCCCAGCTTGGTGTCATCTGCAAATTTACTGCTGATGGACTCAATTCCCTCATCCACCTCATCAATAAAGATGTGAAAGAGCATGGGGCCCAGCACTGATCCCTGGGGCACACCACAAGTGCCTGGTTGCCAGCTGGATGTGGCACCATTCACCACCACTCTCTGGGCTCCATTCTAACCTATCCTACCCTACCCTACCCTACCCTATCCTACCCTACCCTACCCTACCCTATCCTATCCTATCCTATCCTATCCTATCCTATCCTATCCTATCCTATCCTATCCTATCCTATCCTATCCTACCCTACCCTATCCTATCCTATCTTATCCTATCCTATCCTATCCTATCCTATCCTATCCTATCCTATCCTATCCTATCCTATCCTATCCTATCCTATCCTACCCTACCCTATCCTATCCTATCCCTATCCTATCCTATCCTATCCTATCCTATCCCTATCCTATCCTATCCTACCCTACCCTACCCTATCCTATCCTATCCTATCCTATCCTATCCTATCCTATCCTATCCTATCTATCCTATCCTATCCTATCCTATCCTATCCTATCCTATCCTATCTGCACTGTCCCGCACCACCTCCTGGTCTCCAAGCTGGCGACACATGGGTTTGATGGATGGACCACTAGATGGATAAAGAATTGGCTTGATGGCCGCACCCAAAGAGTGGCTGTCAACGGGTCCATGTCCCAGTGGAGGCCAGTGACAAGCAGAGTCCCTCAGGGATCAGTCCTGGGACCTGTCTTGTTCAACATCTTTGTGGGTGACATGGACAGTGGCATCGAGTGCACCCTCAGCAAGTTTGCTGATGACACCAAGCTGTGTGGTGCAGTGGACACCCTGGAGGGAAGGGATGCCATCCAGAGGGACCTGGACAGGCTGGAGAGGTGGGCACAAGCCAACCTCATGAGCTTCAACAAGACCAAGGGCAGGGTCCTGCATCTGGGTCGAGGCAACCCCAGGCACAAATACAGGCTGGGCAGGGACTGGCTGGAGAGCAGCCCTGAGGAGAGAGACTTGGGGGTGCCGGTGGACGAGAAGCTCAACATGAGCTCTCAATGTGCGCTTGCAGCCCGGAAAGCCAATCAGATCCTGGGCTGCATCAGGAGAAGTGTGGCCAGCAGGTCAAGGGAGGTGCTTCTCCCCCTCTACTCAGCTCTGGTGAGACCCCACCTGGAGTACTGCGTCCAGTTCTGGAGCCCCTATTACAGGAGAGATGTGGACGTGCTGGAGCGTGTCCAGAGAAGGGCCACGAGGATGATCAGAGGGCTGGAGCACCTCTCCTATGAGGACAGACTGAAGGAGTTGGGGCTGTTCAGTCTGGAGAAGAGAAGGCTCCAAGGTGACCTCATTGTGGCCTTCCAGTATCTGAAGGGGGCCTACAGGAAGGCTGGGGAGGGACTTCTCAGGCTCTCAGGTAGTGATAGGACTAGGGGGAATGGAATGAAGCTGGAGGTGGGGAGATTCAGGCTGGACGTGAGGAGGAAGTTCTTCACCATGAGAGTGGTGAAGCTCTGGAATGGGTTGTCCAGGGAGGTGGTTGAGGCCCCGTCCCTGGAGGTGTTTAAGACCAGGCTGGATGAGGCTCTGGCCAGCCTGATCTAGTGTGGAGTGTCCCTGCCCATGGCAGGGGGGTTGGAACTAGATGATCCTTGTGGTCCCTTCCAACCCTGACTGATACTATGATACTATGATACTATGATACTATGATACTATGATACTATGATACTATGATACTATCCTATCCTATCCTATCCTATCCTATCCTATCCTATCCTATCCTATCCTATCCTATCCTATCCTATCCTACCCTACCCTACCCTACCCTACCCTACCCTACCCTACCCTACCCTACCCTACCCTACCCTACCCTATCCTATCCTATCCTATCCTACCCTACCCTACCCTACCCTACCCTACCCTACCCTACCCTACCCTACCCTACCCTACCCTACCCTACCCTATCCTATCCTACCCTACCCTACCCTACCCTACCCTACCCTACCCTACCCTACCCTACCCTACCCTACCCTACCCTATCCTATCCTACCCTACCCTACCCTACCCTACCCTACCCTACCCTACCCTACCCTACCCTATCCTATCCTATCCTATCCTATCCTATCCTATCCTACCCTACCCTACCCTACCCTACCCTACCCTACCCTACCCTACCCTACCCTACCCTACCCTATCCTATCCTATCCTATCCTATCCTATCCTATCCTATCCTACCCTACCCTACCCTACCCTACCCTACCCTATCCTACCCTACCCTACCCTACCCTACCCTATCCTATCCTATCCTATCCTATCCTATCCTATCCTATCCTATCCTATCCTACCCTATCCTATCCTATCCTATCCTATCCTATCCTATCCTATCCTATCCTATCCTATCCTATCCTATCCTATCCTACTCCATTCCATTCCATTCCATTCCATGCCATGCCATTCCATGCCATTCCATTCCTAAGCATACCCAGAGCTTGGATTATCCATTTGAGGGAGAAAGAGAAGTCAACAGCCCAAGACCCCTCCACATTTTAGTTGGTTTCTAAATCAGAGCAGACAAGAGAAAGCCTCATTTCTAGAGCCCTGAGGATTTTTGACCACAGACGACTGTGAAGAGGAGAAAGTTCTTCCCAGCAAGAGGAATTGGCCACTGGGATGTGCTGCCCAGGGAGGTGGTGGATTCACCATCCCTGGAGGTGTTCAAGAGGGGATTGGATGTGGCACTCGGTGCCATGGTTTAGTTGTCAGGAGGTGTTAGGGATTAGGTAATAGGTTGGACTTGATGATCTCTGAGGTCTCTTCCAGCCTGGCTGAGTCAATGATTCTGTGATTAATAACCATGACAAGGACAGAGAGGAGCCAGCTGGGAAAGTCCTTCCTAATTGGATCTGCAGGAGCTCTCCCTGCCCACCTCTGCCTCTGACCTTCTGAGGAGGAGGAGGAGCACTGTGTCTGTGACACCCTAAGGAGCTTACACTCTTGAAATGAGAAGGAGAACCCAGTGCCATGTGCTGTCCATCTGTCCCTCCAGCCCTTGAAGAGCTTTTTCCTCCCAACCTCCTCAAGAAAGGCTTGGATGTGGCACTTGGAGCCATGGATTAGTTGTCAGGAGGTGTTAGGTACTAGGTAATAGGTTGGACTTGATGATCTCTGAGGTCTTTCCCAACCTGGCTGATTCTATGGTGCTCTGAAGCATGACATCAACCCCCTCCTGTGAGGGCTATATCCTATTAACTAGGCCCAGAAGAATGATTAATTAAAGCTCTGACTTCAATGATGGGAAACCAATTTCCCTCCCCCTTCTCTCCTCAGATAATTAACAGGAATTAAAACTGCAGGGGGAAAGGGAGGGGGGGAAAAAACAAACAACCAAGAACAACAAAGAAAAGAAGAAAAATCCATTTCAAGGCATCCCTGGGAGGCAGAGGGTCTGACTTCACCTTCTTTGTCACCTTCCTCCTTGGCAATGATTAGTGATTGAATTAATGGATCATTATGTCCAGAGTAGTGAAGAAAAGGAGGGGGGGGAGAGCCAGGAGCAGGCTGCCCAGGGGAGCTGTGGATGCTCCATTCCAGGAAGTGTTTAAAGGCCAGGTTGAATGGGGCCTGGAGCAATGTTAGCAATGGAGGCTACAGAGATGACAGGACTGGAGCAGCTCTGTGAGGAGCAAAGGCTGAGAGCCCTGGGGCTGAGAGCCTGCAGAAGAGCAGCCCCAGAGGGGAGCTGAGCAATGCTCAGCAAGAGACCAAGGAGCTGTGGGGGGACAAGAGGCTGGGGCCAGGCTCTGCTCAGTGGTGCCCAGGCATGCAATGGGCACAAACTCTCTACACCTACCTGAAGGGAGGTTGTAGCCAGGTGGGGGTTGGTCTTTTCTCCCAGGCCCTCAGCACCAGAACAAGAGGACACAGTCTGAAGCTGAGCCAGGGAGGTTTAGGCTGGAGGTGAGGAAGAAGTTCTCCATAGAAAGAGAGATTGGCCATTGGGATGTGCTGCCCAGGGAGGTGGTGGAGTCACCATCACTGGAGGTGTTTAGGAAGAGCCTGGAGGAGGCCCTTGGTGCCATGGTTTAGTTGGCCTCCAAGGGGTTGGCCTCTTCTCCCTAGCAACCAGCACCAGAACAAGGGGACACAGTCTCAAGCTGCACCAGGGGAAGTTTAGGCTGGAGGTGAGGAGAAAGTTCTTCACCGAGAGAGTGATTCGCCATTGGAATGTGCTGCCCGGGAGGTGGTGGAGTCGCCGTCCCTGGAGGCGTTCAGGAGGGGACTGGATGTGGCACTTGGTGCCATGGTCTAGTTGTGAGGTTATGGTTACAGGTTGGACTCGATGATCTTCAAGGTCTCTTCCAACCTTGGTGAATTCTATTCTATTCTATTCTAGTTGATTAGATGGTGCCAGTCTGGCTGCAAACACCTCCAGGCAGGAGGCTTCCACCACCTCCCTGGGCAACCTGTGCCAGGCTCTCACCACCCTCATGGGCAACTTCTTCCCCACAGCCAAGCTGAATCTCCACACTTCTAGTTTTGCTCCATCCCCCCAGTCCTATCCCTCCCTGACACCCTCAGAAGTCCCTCCCCAGCTTTCTTGGAGCCCCCTGCAGATCCTGGAAGGCCACCAGAAGGTCTCCTGGGAGCCTTCTCCTCTCCAGCCTGCACAACCCCAACTCTCTCAGGCTGTCTCCAGAGCAGAGCAGCTCCAGCCCTCTGCTCCTCCTCGTGGCCATGCAAATGGATGTAAATGAGTGTGCAGCACTCCTGACATGGAAATGCTGCATCTCTCAGTGGGAAATGATGATGACACCAAGCTGTGTGGTGCAGCAGACAGCTGGAGGGAAAGGATCCATCCAGAGGGACCTGGACAGGCTGCAGAGCTGAGCCCATAAGAACCTCATGAGGTTCAACAAGACCAAGTGCAAGGTCCTGCAGCTGGGGCAGGGCAATCCCAGGCACTGATATAGGCTGGGCAGGGACTGGCTGGAGAGCAGCCCTGAAGAAAAGGCCTTGGGGGTGCTGGGGGAGGAGAAGCTCAACAGGAGCCAGCAGTGAGCACTTGCAGCCCAGAGAGCCAAGCAGAGCCTGGGCTGCAGCAAGAGAAGTGTGGCCAGCAGGGCCAGGAGAGGGGATTCTGCCCCTCTGCTCCACTCTGCTGAGACCACAGCTGGAGCTCTGGGGCCAGGTCTGGAGCCTCTGTGCCAGGAAGGCTCTGGAGGTGCTGGAAGGTGTCCAGAGAAGGGCCACGAGGAGGAGCAGAGGGCTGGAGCTGCTCTGCTCTGGAGACAGCCTGAGAGAGTTGGAGTTGTGCAGGCTGGAGAGGAGAAGGCTCCCAGGAGACCTTCTGGTGGCCTTGCAGGATCTGCAGGGGGCTCCAAGAAAGCTGGGGAGGGACTTCTGAGGGTATGAGGGAGGGATAGGACTGGGGGGAATGGAGCACAACTAGAAGTGGGGAGATTGAGCTTGGATGTTAGAAGAAGCTGTTCCCACTGAGGGTGGTGAGAGCCTGGCACAGGTTGCCCCTTCTTCTCTGGGACCAGACTGTAGCAAATTTTGCTCCTATCCTGGGATGCCTTCAGGGCAAAGCTTTGTCCCTTCACCTTCCATGAGGCCACATCCCTCTGCAAAGCTCTTGGGATGGGCCAGCCAAGGAGAAACCTTGCCCCAGGGTCTGCTCTTTACTTCAATTGATTTTTAAATCAAGCAGGTCCTGCAGAAGTAATTAGCTTGCCTGTGATAACTCTGCTGCCACCCCTGCTGCTCCCCCCAAGCCAGGACTCATCAGGACTGAAAACCAAGACGCAATTTGGGGCTCCCTGGTGTGTCTCAGGGGTCCTTTTTGTCCACACTCATTGCCTGAGCTCAGCAATTCTGAGTTTGGGCAACATTTTAATCGTGTTTTCTCCTGTGGAAGCAGAAGTGCAGAACAGGCCTCAGCTCTGAGCTCTTTTGGCAGTGGGATTCATAGAATCACAGAGCTGTCAGGGTTGGAAGGGACCTCAAGGATCAGCCAGTTCCAAGCCCCCTGCCATGGGCAGGGACACCTCACACTACAGCAGCTTGCTCACAGCCACAGCCAGCCTGGCTGCAAACACCTCCAGGCAGGAGGCTTCCACCACCTCCCTGGGCAACCTGTGCCAGGCTCTCACCACCCTCATGGCCAACAACTTCTTCCTCACAGCCAATCTCAATCTCCCCACTTCTAGTTGTGCTCCATCCCCCCCCAGTCCTATCCCTCCCTGACACCCTCAAAAGTCCCTCCCCAGCTTTCTTGGAGCCCCCTGCAGATCCTGGAAGGCCACCAGAAGGTCTCCTGGGAGCCTTCTCCTCTCCAGACTGCACAACCCCAACTCTCTCAGGCTGTCTCCAGAGCAGAGCAGCTCCAGCCCTCTGCTCCTCCTCGTGGCCCTTCTCTGGACACCTTCCAGCACCTCCAGAGCCTTCCTGGCACAGAGGCTCCAGACCTGGCCCCAGAGCTCCAGCTGTGGTCTCAGCAGAGTGGAGCAGAGGGGCAGAATCCCCTCCCTGGCCCTGCTGGCCACACTTCTCTTGCTGCAGCCCAGGCTCTGCTTGGCTCTCTGGGCTGCAAGTGCTCACTGCTGGCTCCTGTTGAGCTTCTCCTCCCCCAGTACCCCCAAAGCTTCCACCACCTCCCTGGGCAACCTGTGCCAGGCTCTCACCACCCTCATGGGGAACAAGTTCTTCCTAACATCCAATCTGAATCTCCCCACTTCTAGTTTTTCTCCATCCCCCTCTGCCCTATCACTCCCTGACCCCCTCAAAAGTCCCATCACCCATCTTTAAGGTCCCTTCCAACCCAAACCATTCTATGATTTTACAGCATAAAATGTTAGAGCTCTTCTGGAACAGAGAAATAAGACTTGGCCCAAAGGTCTCTTTTTCTAGGTGCTGTATCATGAGCCCAAGGACTCACTGAGTCAGAGCAACCCCCAGCCTGACACTGGGAGGAGCATCTACAGCATCACTCAAGTGACACATCACAGGCACTGGGGCTCAAAGAAGCATTGATCTGCTCCACAGATTTACAGCCCTTCCTGTTCCAAGGGATCTCCAAGGGCCACACAGTCAAAGCTTCAACAGCTTCCTTCAGCAGAGGATTTACAGGAGCCTGCTGCAGCCAGCAGCACAGCATTGTAGGATGGCAGGGGGATGGAACTGGAGAGGGTGGAGTCACCATCCCTGGAGGAATGGAACAGAGTAGAGTAGAGTAGAGTAGCATGGAGTGGAGTGGAGTGGAGTGGAATGGAATGGAATGGAATGGAATGAACCTTTGAGGTCACCAAGTCCAACCTATCACCCAGCACCATCTAATCAACTCAACCATGGCACCAAGGGCCTCATCCAGGCTCTTCTTAAACACCTCCAGTGATGGTGACTCCACCACCTCCCTGGGCAGCACATCCCAGTGGCCAATCTCTCTGTCTGGGAAGAACTTTCTCCTCACCTCCAGCCTAAACCTCCCCTGGCACAGCTTGAGACTGTGTCCTCTTGTTCTGGTGCTGGCTGTCTGGCAGAAGAGACCAACCCCCACCTGGCCACAACCTCCAGGGAGTTGGAGAGAGCAAGAAGGTCTCCCTGAGCCTCCTCTTCTCCAGGCTCAGCAAGCCCAGCTCCCTCAGGACAAGCTGAGGAGCAGGGCTAGAAGGACTTCTCAGAGAGATGAGGACATCCTCAGAGAGATGAGGATGGGAAGATTGAGATTGGATGTTAGGAAGAAGTTGTTGGCCATGAGGGTGGTGAGAGCCTGGCACAGGTTGCCCAGGGAGGTGGTGGAAGCCTCCTGCCTGGAGGTGTTTGCAGCCAGGCTGGCTGTGGCTGTGAGCAAGCTGCTGTAGTGTGAGGTGTCCCTGCCCATGGCAGGGGGCTTGGAACTGGCTGCTCCTTGAGGTCCCTTCCAGCCCTGACAGGTCTGTGATTTGTGCTGTTACACTCCCCAGGAGCTGCTGAATCCCAGCCCCTCTCATCAAGCCTGGGAGGCTCCTGCTGCAGCTCTTGTATCAGCACAGCACCAATCAACACTTCCACTGCCCACAGCAGTAACCAGATAGAGCTGTCTCTGCTCCAGCTGAGGAGCAGCTCATTAAACCCCACTGCTACCCGACCAGAAGACAATTTGCCTTTAAATGCCTTTTATAAATCCAAGGCACTAAATCATTTCACCACTTAATAGCTCAGGGTTGAACCTGAGCTTGACTTCTCTGTTTAGTGTTTGCATCCTTTCAATTACCAGAGGCCCTGGGCTCAATTAAATGCAATTACAAAGCTCCTGATTAAAAGCTGCACCTAAGAGAGCAGCCCTCGAGCACAGACCTGCCTCGTGGAGGGGTGGCAGCTGGTGGGTGGCATCTTGAGTCCTGTGTCCAGTTCTGGGGCCCTCAGGTTAGGAAAGATGTTGAGCTGCTCTAAGGTGTCCAGAGAAGTGCAACAAGGCTGGGGAGGGGTCTGGAGCACAGCCCTGTGAGGAGAGGCTGAGGGAGCTGGGCTTGCTTAGCCTGCAGAAGAGGAGGCTCAGGGGAGACCTTCTTGCTCCCTCCAACTCCCTGAAGGGAGGTTGTAGCCAGGTGGGGGTTGGTCTCTTCAACCAGGCACCCAGCATCAGAACAAGAGGACACAGTCTCCAGCTGTGTCAGGGGAGGACTAGGCTGGAGGTGAGGAGAAAGTTCTTCCCAGCAAGAGTAATTGCCATTGGGATGTTTAGGAAGAGCCTGGATGAGGCCCTTGGTGCCATGGTTTAATTGATTAGATGGTGCTGGGTGCTAGGATGGACTTGATGATCTCCAAGGTCTCTTCCAACCTGGTCATTTCTATTTCTATTTCTATTTCTATTTCTATTTCTATTTCTATTTCTATTTCTATTTCTATTTCTATTTCTATTTCTATTTCTATTTCTATTTCTATTTCTATTTCTATTTCTATTTCTATTCTATGTTATCTTCTCTCCTACCACACTCTCTTTGCTCTCTTGTCATCCCCAGGACATGAGCACCTGATGGCCTAACCAGACCTTCCTTGAATTCTGAAGAGCAATTTGATGCTTGATCATTGCCTGTATAAAGAAAGAGATCTGCTGGTCCGTGGAGGCAGCCTGAGAGAGTTGGGGTTGTGCAGGCTGGAGAGGAGAAGGCTCCCAGGAGACCTTCTGGTGGCCTTCCAGGATCTGCAGGGGGCTGCAAGTAAGCTGGGGAGGGACTTTTGAGGGTGTCAGGGAGGGATAGGACTGGGGGGATGGAGCAAAACTAGAAGTGGAGAGATTGAGATTGGATGTGAGGAAGAAGAAGTTGTTGGCCATGAGGGTGGTGAGAGCCTGGCACAGGTTGCCCAGGGAGGTGGTGGAAGCCTCCTGCCTGGAGGTGTTTGCAGCCAGGCTGGCTGTGGCTGTGAGCAAGCTGCTGTAGTGTGAGGTGTCCCTGCCCATGGCAGGGGGCTTGGAACTGGCTGATCCTTGAGGTCCCTTCCAACCCTGACCGCTCTGTGATTCTCTGAAGGAGAGCACATTGCTGCCACCCCTTCCTCTAAGGAGAGGAGAAGAACCCTGCTCTGAGCTGTGGGGTTTCTCTCTGCAGTGAGGCAGGCTGCTGTGTCCCAGTCACTGTGCACAGACACAGGGAACCTGACTGAGAGCAGCAGCTTTATCTGCACTTCCACAGCCAGCAGCCAACCCTGCCCCTCAGCATCTTCGCAGCCTCCCCTGGAGTCTCTCCAGTAGCTCCTTGTCTTTCCTGAGCTGGGGATCAAACCCCTAACTGCAGTGTGCTGCTCCCCTCAGAAAGTGTCAGCACTGAGCTGGAACCCCACCAGGACAAGGGGAAAAGAAAGGTATTTGAGTCCAACACTCCCTTCTGTTGCTCATGGGAGGTGTGATTTCCAGCTCTGGTGGTGTCAGTGTGTTTTCTATCACTTGTCCATGCAAGAGGCAGACCTCCCAGGGCAGAGGGAGGTGGTGTTTGCTCATGCTTCAAACCAAGGCTGTTGTATTAATCCCTCATTAATTCAATCATTAATCTGTCAGATAACTGCTGTCTGATCACAGAACCATTCAGGCTGGAGCAGAGCCTCAGCATCACCAAGTCCAACTCAGAGCCCTGCTCTGCAAGGGTCACCCCTAAACCAGAGCCCCAAGCACCACAGCCAAACCACCTCGAAACACAGCCAGGCTTGGGGACTCCACCACCTCCCTGGGCAGCACATCCCAATCCCTGACCACTCTTGATGGAAACAGATTCTTCCTACTGTCCAGTCTAAACCTCCCCAGTGGCAGCTTGAGGTCATTGCCTCTTGTTCTGTCCCTAATTACCTGTGAGAAGAGACCAGCAGCAGCCTCTCCACAACCTCCTTTCAGGGCGCTGTGGACAGCCAGGAGGTCTCCCCTCAGCCTCCTCTCTTTCACACTAACCATCCCCAGCCCCTTCAGTTGCTCTCCATCAGATTTCTTCTCCAGGCCCTTCCCAGCTTCCTTGCCCTGCTCTGCCCTGGCTCCAGCACCTCCACATCTCTCTGGTACTGAGGTGCCCAAAGCTGAGTGCCACCCCCACCATGCTGGGGTGCTGTGGAACATGACACAGCAAAAAGCAGCAATTTTCACAGCAACTACATTTCTCAGCATGGAGGGGCTGGAAGGGACCTCTGGAGCTCACCCAGTCCCAACACCCTGCTCCAGCAGGGCACCCACAGCAGCTTGCCCAGCAGCACAATGCCCAGGGGGGTTGGAAGCTCTCCACACAAGGAGACTCCACAACCTCTCTGGGCAGCCTGCTCCAGGCCCCCAGCACCCTCACAACAAACAACTTTCTCCTCCTCTTCACATGGAGCCTCCTGGGTTCCAGTTTGTGCCCACTGCCCCTTGTGCTGTCGCTGGGCACCACTGAGCAGAGCCTGGCCCCAGCCTCTTGCCCCCCACAGCTCCTTTGTCTCTTGCTGAGCATTGCTCAGCTCCCCTCTGGGGCTGCTCTTCTGCAGGCTCTCAGCCCCAGGGCTCTCAGCCTTTGCTCCTCACAGAGCTGCTCCAGGCCCCTCAGTCATAGGACAAGGAGCAATGGATGGAAACTGCAGCACAGGAGGTTCCACCTCACCATGAGGAGGAACTTCTTCCCTGTGAGGCTCCCAGAGGCCTGGAGCAGGCTGCCCAGAGAGGTTGTGGAGTCTCCTTCTCTGGAGCCTTTGCAGCCCTGTCTGGATGTGTTCCTGTGTGACCTGTGCTGGATTCCATGGTCCTGCTCTGGCAGGGGGGGTTGGACTCAAAGCTCCCCAGAGCTCCCTTCCAACCCCTAACACCCTCTGGTCCTGTGGTCTTTGTGGGCCTGCTGCTTCCCGGCAGTAGACTCCCTGGGGGTGTTACATAGCCACAAGGAAAACCAGGAAGGAGCTTTCCACCTGCAAAGCCCTGTGAAGTGCAGCTCAGTGTCAGCTCTCCCACAGCCCCTCCTGCCTTCAAGTGCAGAAGCTCTTGGACCCCAGCCTCAGGCAGCCAGCAGAATATTCTTTCCCCTCCCTGCTTTTGAAAGCCTCTCAGTGTGGTTTGGAGAAGGGAGGGCTCCCTACCAACAGAAGGGATGTGGAAGATGCTCTTGTAGGAGTTCATTTGAACCCTCATGCATTTCAAGGGTTCCATCAGGGTGGACACATTCTGCCTCCTTCCAATACAGATCAGTCTTAAGAGAGCCCTGCAGGCTCTCCAAGGTGTTGGGTTTGCTAGTTCAGACTCTAAGCAGCTGCTCCTGGGCTGCAAGCAAGGGTTTTAGGCAAACTGATGGCATCACAGAGGTTGGAAAAGACCTCAGAGCTCATCCAGGCCAGGCATCAACCCAGCACCACCCATGGCCACCAAACCAGCTCCCAAACTGCCACATCCACACAGGTTTTGAACATCTCCAGGGATGATGACTCTACCACGTCCCAGCACGGCTGTGGCTTCCCCTGGGGTCCCTGTTTGTGCTGTGCTGAGCACCCCAGAGCTGACCCAGCCCTGCAGGCTGGAGCAGAGGGGCAGAATCCCCTCCCTGAGCTGTGCTGAGCACCCCAGAGCTGACCCAGCCCTGCAGGCTGGAGCAGAGGGGCAGAATCCCCTCCCTGAGCTGTGCTGAGCACCCCAGAGCTGAGCCCAGCCCTGCAGGCTGGAGCAGAGGGGCAGAATCCCCTCCCTGAACTGTGCTGAGCACTCAGGAGCTGAGCCCAGCCCTGCAGGCTGGAGCAGAGGGGCAGAATCCCCTCCCTGAGCTGTGCTGAGCACTCAGGAGCTGAGCCCAGCCCTGCAGGCTGGAGCAGAGGGGCAGAATCCCCTCCCTGGGCTGTGCTGAGCACTCAGGAGCCTCTTGGCTCCATCATTGCCAGGGAAGAGGAGGGCAAAGCAGCTGCTCTTTGATAATTAACACTTAGCAAGATCTGAGAACAGCTTGAAGCAGTTGCTGCCAGACCCCAGTCAGCACAATCCCTCCTGCAGAAACACCATTTGCTCAGGGATGGCAAGAAGCTGCCAGAAGGGTTAAAGATCAGTTGGATAACTGCTGCAGGCCAGGCTGGGTGAGGCTCTGAGCAAGCTAAAGATGTCCCAGCCCGTGGCAGGAGGGTTGGAACTGGGTGATCATGAAGGTCCCTTCCAACTCAAGCTGCTCTGTGATCCTGGGAAGATCCAGCAGCCCAAGGTGCAAGAACCCATCCCAGCCTTTGATGCTCTGCTGAGACCTCCCCTGCAATATTGCATCCAGCTCTGGGCTGCCCAGCTCAGGAGGGACAGGGATCTGCTGCAGAGAGTCCAATGGAGGGCTCAAAGGATGCTGAAGGGACTGCAGCACTGCCTGGGGAGGAGAGGCTGAGAGCCCTGGGGGGTGTTCAGTCTGCAGAGGAGAAGGCTGAGAGGGATCTGATCAATGTATATCAATAGTTGAGGGCTGGGGGTCAGGAGGGAGGGGACAGGGACAGGCTCTGCTCAGCTGCACCTTGGGATAGGACAAGGGACAATGGATGGAAACTCCAGCACAGGAGGTTCCACCTCACCATGAGGAGGAACTTCTTCCCTGTGAGGGTCCCAGAGGCCTGGAGCAGGCTGCCCAGAGAGGTTGTGGAGTCTCCTTCTCTGGAGCCTTTGCAGCCCTGTCTGGATGTGTTCCTGTGTGACCTGTGCTGGATTCTCTGCTCCTGCTCTGGCAGGGGGGTTGGACTTGATGATGTCTGGAGGTTCCTTCCAACTCCTGACCTGCTGTGAGCCTCTGATCCTATTGTATTGCCCTCACAACTAAACCATGGCTCCAGGTGCCACGTCCAAGCCTTTTCTGAACACCTCCAGGGATGGGGACTCCACCACCTCCCTGGGCAGCACATCCCAGGGGCCAATCTCTCTGTCTGGGAAAAACTTTCTCCTCACCTCCAGCCTAAACCTCCCCTGGCACAGCTTGAGACTGTGTCCTCTTGTTCTGATGCTGGGGGCCCAGGAGAAGAGACCAACCCCCACCTGGCTACAACCTCCCTTCAGGGAGTTGGAGAGAGCAAGAAGGTCTCCCCTGAGCCTCCTCTTCTGCAGGCTAAGCAAGCCCAGCTCCCTCAGCCTCTCCTCCCAGGGCTGTGCTCCAGACCCCTCCCCAGCTTTCTTGCCCTTCTCTGGACACCTTCCAGCAGCTCAACATCTTTCCTAACCTGAGGAGCCCAGAACTGGACACAGGACTCCAGGTGTGGCCTGAGCAGTGCTGAGCACAGGGCACAATGACTTCCCTGCTCCTGCTGGCCACACTGTTCCTGATGCAGGCCAGGATGCCATTGGCCTTCTTGGCCCCCTGGGCACACTGCTGCCTCCTGTTCAGCTGGCTGCCAACCACTCCATTAGGCTCTGAGGCCCTGCAAGCACAAGGAATGTTAATTATTGTGCAGCCAGAAGATGATCTCATTCCAAGCCCCATCTCAAAGCTCATTTCCCCCCGTGCCTGCCAGCAGTGGCTTCCAGAGGAGCATTTTGTCAGGCTGGCTGCACTGTGTGCTTGAGACAGCTTGTCTGAAAGCCAAGGGAAGGGCAACCTTCCTGCTGCTGGTTTCTGCTGCTTCCCAGGAGCTTTGTTCCACATCCTGCAGACTATTTTTGGAGAGCTGCTGGCTGTAGAAGCAGAATTTCCCAAGGAGAAGTGGAGGTTCTCCACTGGGGGCTGGAGGAGAGGGTGGCTCTTCTCCTGGCCTCTGCTGTTGCTCTCCTGCCTGAACTTGCTGAGAGGATTTTGATCAAGCCAAATATTCTCCTCTGGCTCTTCTGACCATGTCTAGTCACCAGCTGAGTGCCAGAGGCTCTGCAGGAACCCCTCTGCCTCCCCTAAGTGAAGGAGGGAGAGAGCCTGGCTCTTCCTAAACACCTCTAGGATGGTGACTCCACCACCTCCCTGGGCAGCACATCCCAGTGGCCAATCTCTCTTGCTGGGAAGAACTTTCTCCTCACCTCCAGCCTGAACCTCCCCTGGCACAGCTTGAGACTGTGTCCTCTTGTTCTTCTGCTGGGTGCCTGGGAGAATAGACCAAGACCCCCAGCTACAACCTCCCTTCAGGGAGCTGTAGAAGGCAGTAAGAACATCATAGGGAGCAGCTGGTTGGAGCTCCAGCAGAGAGATCTTCTTGCTTGTGTGTAAATTGCTCTTCAGGAAGCCTAGCCAAGCTTTCCAGCTCAGGAGCTGAGGTTCCTCCTTTCCCCTCTAGTAGAAAGCCTTTGATGTAAGCTTCTCCTGTTTTGTTCCATCAGCTTCCTCCAGTGGAGCAGCACAGCCTCCTGTTCAAAGAGCACTGACTCCTGCCTAGTCTGTGTTCCCAGCTCCTTGGTTCCCCAGCAGACTTGAGAGGCAGCAACCTCGAATTCCAGGGCAAGGCAACTCATCAACTGGTCTGGCCAAGGCTTCCTGCACAAAACTTCTCCCTGCGGCTGATTGCCCCACGAGAGAGCTGCTGCTGTCCATGGGACAAGCAAGGGGAGAGGGAGAGGAGTGGGAGAGGGGAGGGAGAGGGAAGGGAAGGGGAGGGAGAGGGGAGGGAGTGGGGAGGGAGTGGGGAGGGAGTGGGGAGGGAGAGGGGGAGGGAGTGGGGAGGGAGAGGGGAGGGAGAGGGGGGGAGGGAGGGAGAGGGAGAGGGAGAGGGGAGGGAGAGGGAAGGGAGAGGGGAGGCAGAGGGGAGGGAGTGGGGAGGGAGTGGGGGGGAGTGGGGAGGGAGAGGGAAGGGAGAGGGGAGGCAGAGGGGAGGGAGTGGGGAGGGAGTGGGGAGGGAGTGGGGGGGAGGGAGAGGGAGAGGGAGAGGGGAGGCAGAGGGGAGGGAGTGGGGAGGGAGTGGGGAGGGAGTGGGGGGGGAGAGAGGGAGAAGAGACTCAAGGAGAGGAGACTAGAGGGGAGGGGAGAGGTTTGGAGAGGAGAGGAGAGGTTTGGAGAGGAGAGGTTTGGAGAGGAGAGGAGAGGTTCGGAGAGGAGAGGTTCGGAGAGGTTCGGAGAGGTTCGGAGAGGTTCGGAGAGGAGAGGAGGAGAGAGGAGAGGAGAGGAGAGGAGAGGAGAGGAGAGGAGAGGAGAGGAGAGAGAGAGGAGAGGAGAGGGAGGAGAGAGGGAGAGGAGGAGAGGAGAGAGGAGAGGTTCGGAGAGGTTCGGAGAGGAGAGGAGAGGAGAGGAGAGAGGAGAGGAGAGGAGAGGAGAGGAGAGGGAGGAGAGGTTCGGAGAGGAGAGAGGAGAGGGAGAGGAGAGGAGAGGTTCGGAGAGGAGAGGAGAGGAGAGGAGAGGAGAGGAGAGGAGAGGAGAGGAGAGGAGAGGAGAGGAGAGGAGAGGAGAGGAGAGGAGAGGAGAGGAGAGGAGAGGAGAGGAGGAGGAGAGGGAGAGGAGAGGAGAGGAGAGGTTCGGAGAGGAGAGGAGAGGGGGTGAGGGGGGGAGAGGAGAGGAGGGGAGGGGTTGGAGGGCCCTGAGTACAGAGTGCCCTGGTCCTGCTGGCCTCTTTATCATAGAATCAATAAGGTTGGCAAAGACCTCAAGGATCATCAAGTCCAACCTGTCACCCTCCTGACTACTGCACCATGGTACCAAATGGACTTCTTCCTGCACCTCAGCAGCTGAATTGAATGGTGTGCAAGCCTTGCTCAGTGCAGCTTCATGATTAGGACCAAGCCCCTTGCAAGGCAGCTGGTGTGGGAGAGCAGAGGCTGGCTCTGGAGGTGGGGAAGGTGCAGTGAACCTCTGCTGCTCCCAGCCAAGGAGCCCAGGAAAACATTTCCTCAGTGATACTAAAACCTTAATAAGCTGTCAAAAGCGCTGCTCAGCAGACAGCTGGGCTGAAAAATAGCTCCAAGATTTCCAGCTGAACAATGCAGAGTTCATTAAAGAGCCATCACATGCCGAAGTCAAAGGCAATTTTACCTCAAGCCAGTCTGGGGAGGGGAGCCAGAGCCCCACTGTCTGATTTTGGGGGAGCAAAGTGAAGGCTTCAGCCAGTCAGACAGGACAGATGACCCTCAGCTGAGCAGCAAGGGACTGCAGCCCATCGATGGTAGGGAGCCATACAACGGGTTGGGTTGGAAGGGACCTCCAAAGCTCATCCAGTCCAAATCCCTCTGCAGTCAGCAAGGACATCCAGGGAAAGAAGGTGTCCAGAGGAGGGCAAGAAAGCTGGGGAGGGGTCTGGAGCACAGCCCTGGGAGGAGAGGCTGAGGGAGCTGGGCTTGCTTAGCCTGGAGAAGAGGAGGCTCAGGGGAGACCTTCTTCTCTCTCCAACTCCCTGCAGGGAGGTTGTAGCCAGGTAGGGGTTGGTCTCTTCTCCCAGGCAGCCAGCACCAGAACAAGAGGACACAGTCTCAGGGTGTGCCAGGGGAGGTTTAGACTGGAGGTGAGGAGAAAGTTCTTCCCAGCAAGAGTAATTTGCCATGGGGATGTGCTGCCCAGGGAGGTGCTGGAGTCACCATCCCTGGAGGTGTTCGAAAGGGGGTTGGATGTGGCACTTGGAGCCATGGTTGAGTTGATTAGATGGTGCTGGGTGATAGGTTGGACTTGATGATCTCAAAGGTCTCTTCCAACCTGGTTAATTCTATTCTATTCTATTCTATTCTATTCTATTCTATTCTATTCTATTCTATTCTATTCTATTCTATTCTATTCTATTCTATTCTAATCTTTTCTATTCCATTCCATTCCATTCCATTCCATTCCATTCCATTCCATTCCATTCCATCCCCCACCTAGATCAGGTTGCCCAGAGCCCTCTCCAGCCTCACCTTGAATATCTCCAGGGATGAGGCCTCAACCACCTCCCTGGGCAACCTCTGCCAGTGGTAAAGAATTTGTTCCTTCAGCAGCAAGCTGAGGGATGCCCAGGCTCAAGCCTCTCCTTCCCTGGCTGCTGTGCCAGCAGGACTCTGTCCCTTCTGCCTTCCATCCCCATCCCTGTCTTCCTCAATCCAGCTCCACAATCCAGCTCCTGAGTCTGCTTCCCATCTGCTGCTGAGCCCAGGCTGGGACTTGCCCAGTGCCTGCCCCCAGCACCAGTGGTGCCAGTGGTGCCATCCTTGCCCTCAGGGCTTGGGTTCCATGTTGGTTTGTGTCTCTGTGTCTCTATCCCATGGCATTGCTCTTCTTCCCATCCCAGCTGGGTGAGTTTCTTTCCCAGCCCATCAGGCTCTCTCCTTCTTCCCTTTCTCTTCCCTTAGGGGAGGCAGAGGGGTTCCTGCAGAGCCTCTGGCACTCAGCTGGTGCCCAGCCCAGCCCTGACCCTTGACAATCAGCATTTTATCAGTGAATAAATCCCATCTGCCAGCTGTTAAAAGCCTGCTCCAAGGCTGTGGTATCTAGGTCAGTGTAAGTCACAGCTCTGGTGCCACCACCATAAATCACATCCTTGCTGCACAGCTGAGGATATTTTAGTCGTTCTCAAAGCAAACTGTTCAAATCAGCTGGGAGGTGTTCAGAGCACTCCCAGCCTCCTGTCCCCATTAGCCTTGGCCTCTCTTTTGAGTCATGCATCCTTAATTAACCCTGAGCTAACCAAGGTGCCCGAGACAACTCAGGAGATGAGACACCACCCCGGGGGAGATAAAGGTGAACAACAGCACCTTGGGACCCGTGCTCAATATCAGATGAGCCTTGAGGTGTCCTAAACCCTCTTGGAGTGCTCCTCTCCCCTCCCCTCCCTCTCCTCTCCCCTCCCTCCCTCTCCTCTCCCCTCCCCTCCCTCTCCTCTCCCCTCCCTCTCCCCTCCCCTCCCTCTCCCCTCCCTTCCCTCTCCCTCCCTTCCCTCTCCCCTCCCCTCCCTCTCCTCTCCCCTCCCCTCCCTCTCCCTCCCTCCCCTCTCCCCTCCCTCTCCTCTCCCTCTCCTCTCCTCTCCCTCTCCTCTCCTCTCCTCTCCTCTCCTCTCCTCTCCTCTCCTCTCCTCTCTCCTCTCCTCTCCTCTCCTCTCCTCTCCTCTCCTCTCCTCTCCTCTCCTCTCCTCTCCTCTCCTCTCCTCTCCTCTCCTCTCCTCTCCTCTCCTCTCCTCTCCTCTCCTCTCCTCTCCTCTCCTCTCCTCTCCCTCCCCTCCTCTCCTCTCCGAACCTCTCCTCTCCGAACCTCTCCTCTCCTCTCCTCTCCTCTCCTCTCCTCTCCTCTCCTCTCCTCTCCTCTCCTCTCCTCTCCTCTCCTCTCCTCTCTCTCCTCTCCTCTCCTCTCCGTACCTCTCCTCCTGCTTGTCAGGAGGTGCTAGGTATTAGGTCACAGGTTGGACTTGATGATCTCTGAGGTCTTTTCCAACCTAGTTAATTCTGTGATTCTCTGAGGTCCAGAGAAGAGCAACGAACTGGGGAAGGGTCTGGAGAGCAGGGCTGGGGAGGAGCAGCTGAGGGAACTGGGGTTGTTCAGTCTGGAGAGGAGGAGGCTGAGGAGCCATGGCTTAATTGTCGGGAGGGGTTGGGTGACAGCTTGGATTTGATGATCTCTGAGGTCTTTGCCAACCTTATTGATCCTCTGATCCTCTGATCCTCCTCCTCCAAGCACTGGGCAGCAGCACCCTGTGCCAGGGCTAAGAGGGGCAGTCTGGTTGCAGAGCTCCAGCCCAAAGAGTACAAATGCTGGGGAGAAGCTGCCCATCAGAGCACACATTTATCTCTGCCTCATTTCCATCTGCAGCTCTGATCTGCGTGGGCAGCACCAGCAGCAGCAGCAGCAGCAGCAGCAGCAGCAGCAGCCCACGGAGCTTGGGGATGATTAATGGCACCTGGAGGGACCCCCCGCGGCTGGCTGCCGGGGTCACCCTCGGCATCATTCTGTGCATCATTAGTCTCCAAAGCACACTGCTCATCCTCCTCTCTCCCAGCCAGCTCCACCCTTTGAAAGCCAGTTTCACAGCATCACAGTATCACCAAGGTTGGAAGAGACCTCAAAGATCACCCAGTCCAACCTGTCACCACAGACCTCATGGCTAGACCACGGCACCAAGTGCCACATCCAAGCTGTTTCTGAACACCTCCAGGGATGGTGACTCCACCACCTCCCTGGGCAGCACATCCCAGTGGCCAATCTCTCTGGCTGGGAAGAACTTTCTCCTCAACTCCAGCCTAAACCTCCCCTGGCACAGCTTGAGACTGTGTCCTCTTGTTCTGGTGCTGGCTGCCTGGGAGAAGAGACCAACCCCCACCTGGCTACAACCTCCCTGCAGGGAGTTGGAGAGAGCAAGAAGGTCTCCCTGAGCCTCCTCTTTTCCAGGCTAAGCAAGCCCAGCTCCCTCAGCCTCTCCTCACAGGGCTGTGCTCCAGACCCCTCCCCAGCTTTCTTGCCCTTCTCTGGACACCTTCCAGCAGCTCAACATCCTTCCTAACCTGAGGAGCCCAGAACTGGACACAGGACTCAAGGTTTGGCCTGAGCAGTGCTGAGCACAGGGCACAATGACTTCCCTGCTCCTGCTGGCCACACTGTTCCTGATGCAGGCCAGGATGCCATTGGCCTTCTTGGCCTCCTGTGCACACTGCTGGCTCATGTTCCGCTGCTGTCCTCCACTACCCCCAGGTCCCTTTGTGTTTGGTAGCTCTCCAGCCAGAGACCTTCTTGCTCTCTGCAACTCCCTGAAGGGAGGTTGTAGCCAGGTGGGGGTTGGTCTCTTCTCCCAGGCAAACAGCACCAGAACAAGAGGACACAGTCTCAAGCTGTGCCAGGAGAGGTTTAGGCTGATGTTAGGAAGAAATTCTTCCCAGCCAGAGAGATTGGCCACTGGGATGTGCTGCCCAGGGAGGTGGTGGAGTCACCATCCCTGGAGGTGTTTAAGGATGAGGCCCTTGGTGCCATGGTTTAGTTGATTGGATGGTGCTGGGTGATAGGTTTAACTTTGTGATCTCAAAGGTCTCTCAAAGGTCTTTTCCAGCCTGGTTAATTCTGTATTCTGTATATGAGGGGTTGGAAGGGACCCCTGGAGATCTTCCAGTCCAAGCCCCCTGCCAGAGCAGGAGCAGAGAATCCAGCACAGGTCACACAGGAACACATCCAGACAGGGCTGGAAAGGCTCCAGAGAAGGAGACACCACAACCTCTCTGGGCAGCCTGCTCCAGGGCTCTGGGACCCTCACAGGGAAGAAGTTCTTCCTCACGGTGAGGTGGAACCTCCTGTGCTGCAGTTTCCATCCATTACCCCTTGCCCTATCCCGGGGTGCAACTGAGCAGAGCCTGTCCCCTCCCTCCTGACCCCCAGCCCTCAGCTATTGATAGACATTGATCAGATCCCTCTCAGCCTTCTCCTCTCCAGACTGAACACCCCCAGGGCTCTCAGCCTCTCCTCCCCAGGCTTTATCCTCCTCACAGCCCTCCCTTGGAGGCTCTCCAGCAGCTCCCTGTCCCTCAGCTCCCCAGCTGGGAGCCTTGCTGCCGGGGCCCTCGCGGCGCGCCGCACCTCGGCACGCCTGCTCTTAATTACAGCACATTGCAATTAAGGAGGGAGAGGAATTCGATTGGAAGGCATCCTTGCTGCCAGATGGTGATCCCTAATTTCCTCCCCATGTGTTGGATGCAGCAGGAGGCATGCCTGATGAGCTGGGCCTGGGCAGATCTGGGAAAATATCACTTCTGCTATGGAAGGTGAGTGGAGCTGAGCCCAGAGAATGTCTGTGGGGGTCTCCTCTCCCAGTGCTACCTGAGCTGGTGGAGCATTAGTGGGAACCATGGCTTGTCCTAACTCTGGGGGTGTGGGACAGACCCACCTCTGGGTCAGCACCCAGGGATGCTATCAGCAGGGGCTGAGGGGGCTCTGAGCCACTCTGCTGATGACACAAAGTGTTGTGTCCAGGTCTGGGCTCCCCAGCTCAAGAGGGACAGGGAACTGCTGGAGAGAGTCCAGGGGGGCTGCAAAGCTGCTGAGTGAGGAAAGGAGCTGGGAGTGCTGGGGGATCAAGAAGTTCACCATCAGCCAGCAAGGTGAGCTCAGGGCTGAGAAAGCCAATGGTGTCTTGGGGTGAATGAAGAAGACTTTGGCCAGCAGGAGGTTCTCTTCTCCCTCTACTCTGCCCTAGTGTGGCCACAGCTGGGGTACTGTGTCCAGCTCTGGGCTCCCCAGTTCAAGAGAGACAGGGAACTGCTGGAGAGGGTCCAGGGGAGGCTGCAAAGCTGCTGAGGGGCCTGGAGCAGCTCTGTGAGGAGCAAAGGCTGAGAGCCCTGGGGCTGAGAGCCTGCAGAAGAGCAGCCCCAGAGGGAAGCTGAGCAATGCTCAGCAAGAGACAAAGGAGCTGTGGGGGGCAAGAGGCTGGGGCCAGGCTCTGCTCAGTGGTGCCCAGGGACAGCACAAGGGGCAGTGGGCACAAAGTGGAACCCAGGAAGTTCCATGTGGAGAGAAGGAGAAAGTTGTTTGTTGTGAGGGTGCTGGAGGCCTGGAGCAGGCTGCCCAGAGAGGTTGTGTAGTCTCCTTGTGTGGAGAGCTTCCAACCCGCCCTGGGCATTGTGCTGCTGGGCAAGCTGCTGTGGGTGCCCTGCTGGAGCAGGGGGCTGGGCTGGATGATCCCCAGAGGTCCCTTCCAACCCCTGTCTGCTCCTCCTCACAAGAGCCACCTCTGACTCCTTCACCTCTTTGCATCTCACTGTATGGCTTTAGAGGGCATGGCTCCCAGTTTCAAAGCCTTCCTTAATCTGCATTTCAAAGTAGCTATAAAATACGAATTCCAGTGCAGAGCATTAGCATAAAACCATTCAGTGTTATACAGTCTGTCAAAAAGTGCCAGGAAAAATTCCACCAGCATTGCATTCCCATCTGGCAGCAGCTTCCCAGCCTGGATATTTGCATAAAATATTTCCACAATAAATAAAAAGCTATGGAAGATCCCAGAATCAATTGTTAGAGGTGGAAGGGACCTCAAGGAACATCCAGGTCCAACCCCCCTGCCAGAGCAGGAGCAGAGAATCCAGCACAGGTCACACAGGAACACATCCAGACAGGGCTGGAAAGGCTCCAGAGAAGGAGACTCCACAACCTCTCTGGGCAGCCTGCTCCAGGCCTCTGGGAGCCTCACAGGGAAGAAGTTCCTCCTCATGGTGAGGTGGAACCTCCTGTGCTGCAGTTTCCATCCATTGCCCCTTGGCCTATCCCTGGGTGCAAGTGAGCAGAGCCTGTCCCTGACCCTCTTGACCCCCAGCCCTCAGCTATTGATAGACATTGATCAGATCCCTCTCAGCCTTCTCCTCTGCAGACTGAACACCCCCAGGGCTCTCAGCCTCTCCTCCCCAGGCAGTGCTGCAGTCCCTTCAGCATCCTTGGAGCCCTCCCTTGGCCTCTCTGCAGCAGATCCCTGTCCCTCCTGAACTGGGCAGCCCAGAGCTGGATGCAATATTGCAGGTGAGGTCTCAGCAGGGCAGAGCAGAGGGGAGGAGAACCTCCCTGGCTGTGCTGGACACACTCCTCTGAATGCAGCCCAGGACCCCCTTGGCCTTCTTGGCCCCCAGGGCACATTGCTGTCCCATGCAGAACTTGTCCCCCAGCACTCCCAGGTCCTTCTCCTTGGGGCTGCTCTCCAGCAGATCCCCACCCAGCCTGTGCTGCTGCAGTTTATTCTTCCTTCCCTGGAGCAGGACTCTGTCCTCACCCTTCCTGACCCTCATTAGGTTCCTCTGTGCCCAGCTCTCAGCCTGCCCAAGTCTCTGCATGGCCTCACAGCCTTCAGGTGTCTCAGCTAAGCCTCCCAGTTTGGTATCATGAACCTCCATGCTTGGTGTCCAGAGATCCTACCGACTCTCAGGACCTCTCAGGTTGCTGACATCAACCATCCAAGCACACAAGAGTTCCACTGTGTGTGAGATGCTGAAGTGATGCTGCAGTAATGCCCTTCAGTGATGCTGGACACTACCTCCATTGACAGCCAGAGGCCCTGGCATTCTTTCTGTCATTGCCAGAGGGGTTCAGTACCAGGCTCTAATGCCTTTGGCACGATGCTGCAGGACCTTCATGCTGTGCATGTCCTCTAATGCATGAATTAGTGCTTCTGTGTTCAAAAGAGGTCTGAAACAGAAGCATGGCAGAAATATCCCTCCCCCAACGACAGGGGCAGCTGAAAGGACTTCTGTGCCACATGGAGCCTTCAGGAGCAAAGGCCTTGGGGTCATGCTCAAGGCTCTGAAGGAAATTAAGGAGGAACATTTCAGAGCAAAAGATCTTTCCATTGGCAAAATGTGGATCTCCTTCCCTTGCTGGGTCATTAAAACCTCCTCTTGGAAAGGCAGCAAAGCAATTTGAGGAAGTTGGCCTTGGAGGTGTCTAATATTGTGGCCACTTAAAGGAGGTCAGTGTGTCCAGCAGAGCCAGGGAGTTTCTCCTCCCCCTCTGCTCTGCCCTGCTGAGGCCACACCTGCAATATTGCATCCAACTCTGGGCTGCCCAGCTCAGGAGGGACAGGGATCTGCTGGAGGGAGTCCAAGGGAGGGCTCCAAGGATGCTGAAGGGACTGCAGCACTGCCTGGGAGAGGAGAGGCTGAGAGCCCTGGGGCTGTTTAGACTGAGAGGGGATCTGATCAATGTCTATCAATAGCTGAGGGCTGGGGGTCAGGAAGGAAGGGACAGGGACAGGCTCTGCTCAGTTGTGCCCTGGGATAGGACAAGGGGCAATGGATGGAAACTGCAGCACAGGAGGTTCCACCTCAACATGAGGAGGAACTTCTCCCCTGTGAGGGTCCCAGAGCCCTGAACAGGCTGCCCAGAGAGGTTGTGGAGTCTCCTTCTCTGGAGCCTTTCCAGCCCCATCTGGATGTGTTCCTGTGTGCCCTGTGCTGGATGCTCTGCTCCTGCTCTGGCAAGGAGGTTGGACTGGAAGATCTCTGGAGTTTCCTTCCAACCCCTAACATCCTGTGAGCTGTGATCCTGTGACCAAGCCTCCTCTGACAGGGAGCAAGAGGTCCTCAGAGGTCACAATTCATTCCCTTTCAGCTGAGGGAAGCTGAGGCAAGGCTCAGCAAAGGATCTGCTTCATCAGAAGAGAATGGAGGACTTCCTGCAGAGAAACTGACTTAAATGTATCAGGATGGGAATAAAGACATGGAAACCAAACTGGGATTTGTACTTACAACATCTAAGCTCTTCTGATCCTCCTGCCCCTCTTAAGGGAGATTTGTGTCTCAATCAAGTGGGTTTGGAATCTTTCCAGGACTTCAGAAGGCTGAGAAATGGGAAGGGGCAAGCAGATGCCAGCAGCTGCCCAACACCAGCTGAAGGAACTCTACCACAGGAAGTGCATTTTAAAATTACTTGGGAAGAAAAAGACCTTAAAGCAGGGAGAGAAAGAGCAAAAGGGACACCAAGTGGGCAAGAAGCCACAGAAGGACTTGCAGTGGTGCTGTCTACATAATTTTGCCCCTTGTCCTGTCCCTGGGCACCACTGAGCAGAGCCTGGCCCCAGCCTCTTGCCCCCCACAGCTCCTTTGTCTCTTGCTGAGCATTGCTCAGCTCCCCTCTGGGGCTGCTCTTCTGCAGGCTCTCAGCCCCAGGGCTCTCAGCCTTTGCTCCTCCCAGAGCTGCTCCAGGCCCCTCAGCATCTCTGCAGCCTCCCCTGGGCTCTCTCCCTTGCAGTGTCTTTTCTCTCTTGAGCTGAGGAGGTCAGAATTGGACACACTACTCCAGCTGTGGCCTCACTAGGGCAGAGTAGAGGGTGAAAAAGAATCTCTTTCAAGCTACTGGCCACACTCTTGAAGCCCCCAAGGCTTCCTTATGGCAGGTTTCAAATGTTTCTTGATATAATATAGGCAGTGTCTGTGTCTGGGGGGTGAGCAGCTTTGGTTTCAATCACACACACACAAAAGAGTCATGGAATCAACAAGGTTGGAAAAGACCTCAGAGATCATCAAGTCCAACCTGTCACCCAACATCTCATGACTAACTAAACCATGGCACCAAGTGCCACATCCAATCCCCTCTTGAACACCTCCAGGGATGGTGACTCCCTGGGCAGCACATTCCAATGGCCAATTCCTCTTTCTGGAAAGAACTTTCTCCTCACCTCCAGCCTAAACCTCCCCTGGTGCAGCTTGTGACTGTGAGAAGAAGAAGATGATGATGATGTGGGATTTCTCAGACAAGATTGAAGAGATTCTTTCAGTCCTTTTCTCTGGACACCTTCCAGCAACTCAACATCTTTCCTAAACTGAGGGTCCCATAGCTGGACACAGGACTCAAGGTGTGTCCAGTTATGGGCCCCTCAGTTCAGGAAAGATGTTGAGCTGCTGGAAGGTGTCCAGAGAAGGGCAAGAAAGCTGGGGAGGGGTCTGGAGCACAGCCCTGTGAGGAGAGGCTGAGGGAGCTGGAGGTGTAGGTAGGAGAGCTCTGCAGAGGGACCTTGCCAGGCTGGACAGATGGGCAGAGGCCAAGGGCAGGAGATTGAACACATTCAAGTGCCAGGTGCTGCACTTTGGCCACAACAACCCCAGGCAGTGCTACAGGCTGGGGTCAGAGTGGCTGAGAGCAGCCAGGCAGAGAGGGACCTGGGGGTAGTGGTTGATAGTAGGCTGAACATGAGCCAGCAGTGTGCCCAGGGGGCCAAGAAGGCCAAGGGCATCCTGGCCTGCATCAGGAAGAGTGTGGCCAGCAGGAGCAGGGAGGTCATTGTGCCCTGTGCTCAGCACTGCTCAGGCCACACCTGGAGTCCTGTGTCCAGTTCTGGACTCCTCAGGTTAGGAAAGATGTTGAGCTGCTGGAAGGTGTCCAGAGAAGGGCAAGAAAGCTGGGGAGGGGTCTGGTTTTTGAAGGGAGGTTGTAATTTGATCCCAGCTGGAGGTAGGTGCCAGCCCACAGTCCTGGTGTTCCTTGGATGGCAAGATATCCTTCCTGGCTGACCTTATTGAGAACCCAGCTTATCTCATCCCCCATGGCAGATTCTTCCTGTCTTTTTTTCTGCCTCCTCCCCCCCCCCCCCGAGCTTTTTCCTCACTTCCATCTGCTTCAGCACTACAAACCAACCCTGCCCTTCTGTCCTGCTTAAAATAAAGAAGAGAGGTGTTAAAAAATCGACCAAATTAGGGCTCTGCATTGGGGGAACCAAATATAGCTCCAGCTCTCCAAACAGAATTCTCCTACCTCCTCTGAGGCTGAGCCCCAGGACAGCTCTGGTGGGAGGGAGGATGCCTGAGGGAAATGCCGCTCCTCTGGAAAATAGAGAAGGAATTGTACCAGGGATGCTCTGTCAAGGGTCAGGGCTGGGTTGGTCACCAGTCAAGTGCCAGAGGTTCTCTGGGAACCCCTCTGCCTTCCCAAAGGGAAGAAGGGAGAGAGACTGATGGGCTGGGAAAGAAACTAACCCAGCTGGGGTGGGAAGAAAAGAAAAGAACAGACTGACAGCCACCTGGCTCCAAACTCCTTTTTAGGGACCTGTAGAGAGCCAGAAGGTCTCTCCTCAGCCTCCTCTTCTCCAGACTAAACACCCCCAGCTCCCTCAGCTGCTCCTCCCCAGCTCTGTTCTCCAGACCCTTCCCCAGCTTTGTTTCCCCTCTCTGGACCTGCTCCAGCTCCTCAATTTCCTTCTTGAAGTGAGGGGACCAACAGGGAAGCCAGGATTTGAGGTGTGGCCTCACCAGTTCTGAGCACAGAGAATCACAGAATTAACTAGGTTGGAAAAGACCTCAGAGATCATCAAGTCCAACCTATTACCTAATAACTAACAGCTCCTGACAGCTAAACCATGGCTCCAAGTGCCACATCAAAGCCTTTGCTGAACACCTCCAGGGATGGTGACTCCACCACCTCCCTGGGCAGCACATCCCAGTGGCCAATCTCTCTTGCTGGGAAAAACTTTTTCCTCTTCTCCAGGCTAAACCTGGAGGAAGAGGAAAGGAAGGTGGAAAAAAGGAAGGTGGGAAAAAAAGAAGGTGGGAAAAAAGAAGGTGGTGGGTGGAATAAAAGAAGGTGGAAGAAAGGAAGGTGGAAGAAAGGAAGGTGGAAGCCGAAGAAAGAAGGTGGAAGAAAGGAAGGTGGAAGGAAAGGAATGTGGTGGAAAAAGGAAGGTGGAAAGGAAAGGAAGGTGGAGGAAAGGAAGGTGGAGGAAAGGAAGGTGGAAGAAAGGAAGGTGGAAGAAAGGAAAATGGAAGAAAGGAAGGTGGAAATCAAGAAGTTGGAAGCCAAGAAATTGGAAGCCAAGAAGGTGAAAGCCAGGAAGGTGGAAGCCAGGAAGGTGCAGGAAAGAAAAGTGGTGGAAAGGAAGGTGGAGGAGAGGAAGGTGGAGAAAAGGAAGGTGGAGGAAAGAGTTGGTGTGCAGGAATAAAATCTGCCCTTGGTGCTGTATTTTTATGCAAAGGGAGGGCAGTGCTGAAATGTAAATAGGTTAGCTCCATGGAATCGTTCATGGCAGCTCAGCAAGGGCAGGAGCAGTGTCCTGCACCTGGGAAGAACAACCTCCTGCACCAGGCCAGAGCAGGGCTTGACCTGCTGGAGAGCAGCTCCACGGATATGGACCAGGGAGTGCTGGGGCACAAAAAGTTCAGCACCAGCCAGCAATGTGCTCTCAAGGCAACAAGGCCAATGGGATCCTGAGCTGCATGAAGAAGAGAGTGGCCAGCAGGGTGATGAAGGCTCTCCTCCCCCTCTACTCTGTCCTAGTGAGGTCACAGCTGGAGTAGTGTGTCCAATTCTGGGCTCCCCACTTCAAGAAAGAAAAGACACTACAAGGGAGAGAGCCCAGGAGAGGCTGCAAAGCTGCTGAGGGGCCTGGAGCAGCTCTGTGAGCAGCAAAGGCTGAGAGCCCTGGGGCTGAGAGCCTGCAGAAGAGCAGCCCCAGAGGGCAGCTGAGCAATGCTCAGCAAGAGATAAAAGAGCTGTGGGGGGCAAGAGGCTGGGGCCAGGCTCTGCTCAGTGGTGCCCAGGGACTGCACAAGGGGCAGTGGGCACAAAGTGGAACCCAGGAGGCTCCTGGTGAAGAGGAGGAGAATGCTGTTTGGTGTGAGGGTGCTGGAGGGCTGGAGCAGGCTGCCCAGAGAGGTTGTGGAGTCTCCTTGTGTGGAGAGCTTCCAACCCCCCCTGGGCATTGTGCTGCTGGGCAAGCTGCTGTGGGTGCCCTGCTGGAGCAGGGGCTTGGACTGGGTGATCTCCAGAGGTCTCTTCCAATCTCAACTCCAATTCTGTGATTCTATGAACCTGAGTGTTACTCCAGACCTTTATCTTGCCGCAAAGGAACACTGCATTGCAGCCTACCAACCAAGATCACTTCAGGTAAAGGCTACAAGGCTTATAAATATCTAATGTTAGAACACAATCAGGACAGGTTTGTGCTTGGTTGGTTTTTTTTCCTTAGCCACAAGAGTGACAACTTCTGGTGGAGCAAATGAAATATGAAAACAAATGACACTGTCCCAAAACTCTTTTTCAGTCAGCTCCACATTTCTGAACTCTGAGGCTGTACCCCCTGCCAGAGCAGGAGCAGAGAATCCAGCACAGGGCACACAGGAACACATCCAGACAGGGCTGCAAAGGCTCCAGAGAAGGAGACTCCACAACCTCTCTGGGCAGCCTGCTCCAGGGCTCTGGGACCCTCACAATGAACCCTCCTCATGTTGTGGTGGAACCTCCTGTGCTGCAGTTTCCGTCCACTGCCTCTTGTCCTATCCCAGGGTACAACAGAGCAGAGCCTGTCCCTGTCCCCTCCCTCTTGACCCCCAGCCCTCAGCTATTGATAGACATTGATCAGATCCCTCTCAGTCTTCTCCTCTCCAGACTGAACACTCCCAGGGCTCTCAGCCTCTCCTCCCCAGGCAGTGCTGCAGTCCCTTCAGCATCCTTGGAGCCCTCCCTTGGACTCTCTGCAGCAGATCCCTGTCCCTCCTGACCTGGGGAGCCCAGAGCTGGATGCAATATTGCAGGTGAGCTCTCAGCAGGGCAGAGAAAAAAGGCAGGGAAATGGTGCTGGAGCGCCTGGGGAGGTGCCGCCGCTGTCCGCGGTGCTGAACGGGCTCCGGGGGAGCAGCTGTCCGCGGTGCTGAACCAACACAGAGAAGATCCTGAGAGGCTGCGGAGGGCTTCCTGGAAGCTCTAGCAAGGTGAGAGCTGGCTGCTGGGGGATCATAGAACAGGTCAGGTTGGAAAAGACCTCTAAGGTCATTGAGACCAACCATCAACCTAACACCATGTGGCCACTAAACCCTGTCCCACAGGGCCATGGCCATAGGTTTCCTGAACACCTCCAGGGCTGGGGACTCCACCACCTCCCTGGGCAGCCTGTGCCAGTGTCTGGCCACTCTTGCAGGAAAGAAATTATTCCTAATCTCCAACCCAAACCTCCCCTGGTGCAACCTGAGAAAGCTTCTTCCCATTCTATCATATGATACCAGGGAGAAGAGTCCAACTCCAATCTCACCAAAACCTCCTCCCAGCCAACACTCTCCTGGATATGGAATTTGAAACCACTCAGAGGCCACTGCTGTCCAGAGCAGAACAAATTCATTGTGGGGCTGGGTCAGTCCTTCAGCTCAAAGCTCTACAACTACCTGAAGGTTGTAGCCAGGTGTGGATTGCTTTCTTCTCTCAGGCACACAGCAGCAGCTGAACAAGAGGACACAGTCTCAAGTTGTGCCAGGGGAGGTTTAGGCTGGAGGTGAGGAAGAAGTTCTTCCCAGCAAGAGAGATTGGCCACTGGGATGTGCTGCCCAGGGAGGTGGTGGAGTCACCATCCCTGGAAGTGTTTAAAGAGCCTGGATGAGGCCCTTGGTGCCATGGTTTAGTTGATTGGATGGTGCTGGGTGATAGGTTGGACTTGATGATATCTGAGGTCTTTTCCAACTTGGTTAATTCCATTCCATTCCATTCCATTCCATTCCATTCCATTCCATTCCATTCCATTCCATTCCATTCCATTCCATTCCATTCCATTCCATTCCATTCCATTGTATCCTACTATGTTCTGTTCTGTTCTATCCTATTCTATTCTATTCTATTCTATTCTATTCTATTCTATTCTATTCTATTCTATTCTATTCTTCTATTCTATTCTATTCTATTCTACTCTACTCTACTCTACTCTACTCTACTCTATTCTGTTCTATTCTCCAAGAGCTCTGGAAGCAGCTGTTTCTGCCATCACTTTTTGCTTGTCTGCTGTGAACTAGCAGCTTTTCAGAGGCTCTCACAAACTGTGTCCTTGAGGCTGAACCATTTAAAGAGACACAATGGTGCCATCATGCAAACAGGTCATAACCACAGCCATATGCTAGTGGGGCATATCTGGCATCACCTTGTTTCCTTTGTTCCCCCCTTAGTAACTATAGATAGAGCAATTTATTTCAGGGGGAAAGCAGGAATTCAGTCTCATGCCACAAAGAAAGGGAAGTTTTGTCACCTCTCTACTCAATAGAGTCTTTATGAGAAGGAATATTGGATTTTAATCTAATATTTGTGCTCTTCCTAATTTCTGGATTAATAATAAGCATGGGAAAGGAGAAATAAAGCAACCAAAGATGGCAAAGGTTCTGCTTGTGTGCTCCTGACACAGTAATCACAGAATTGTCAGGGTTGGAAGGGACCTCAAGGATCAGCCAGTTCCAAGCCCCCTGCCATGGCCAGGGACACCTCACACTACAGCAGCTTGCTCACAGCCACACCACAGCCAGCCTGGCTGCAAACACCTCCAGGCAGGAGGCTTCCACCACCTCCCTGGGCAACCTGTGCCAGGCTCTCACCACCCTCATGGGCAACAACTTCTTCCTCACAGCCAATCTCAATCTCCCCACTTCTAGTTGTGCTCCATCCCCCCCCCCTATCCCTCCCTGACACCCTCAAAAGTCCCTCCCCAGCTTTCTTGGAGCCCCCTGCAGATCCTGCAAGGGCACAAGGAGGTCTATTCAGAGCCTTCTCTTCTCCAGCCTGCACAACCTCAACTTGTTCAGGCTGTCTCCAGAGCAGAGCAGCTCCAGCCCTCTGCTCCTCCTCGTGGCCCTTCTCTGGACACCTTCCAGCACCTCCAGATCCTTCCTGGCACAGAGGCTCCAGAACTGGACACAGTTCTGCATGATCTTCAGCAATGTAAGGAGACCTCACATCACCAGTGATGAAGCAGAGAGAAAGTGGTTGCTCACACTGGCTGGAGGCCAAGCCCCTTTGCCCAGCTCTCCTCACCCCATGGCAACCAAATGGCTTTAAAAGAGTCCCCTGAAAACCTCTAACCACGAAGGCTGGGGTGTGCTTGGCCAGGAAACGACTCTGACCACACACCATCCCTGCTGCTGCTGAGCAGAATCAAATCTGTTCCTGGCACCTCCTCTTCTCCTCACCTCTCTAAAGTTACTCTGAGATTCTTGGCTTGTGTTTCTGCTGTTTTTCCCTCAGCTGGGCCAAGAAGACAGTTGTCCTCCTTGATGAACCCCCAAAGTGTTACTGACTGCAAATGAGGAACAGGCTGCAAATAAAGAAGGCTCAGCTCCTGCAGGGCTCAGGCCACCACCTCCCAGGGTGAGTGTTCCTGGTCCCACTTATTAAACAGGGGGCCCATTGCCTCCAGAAACTTTCCCTGGTTTTCCAAAGGTCGTTGACAGGCTTGGCACTAGGAGAGTGTAAGAAAACTATCCCCATTTCCCTCTGCATTAAGCAAGGAGGATGGAAAAGTCAGATGAGTGGAGGTTGCACAGGGTACAAAAGAAGCAGCAGCTGCATCGTCCAAGCCTTCCCACGAGGAGATGGCTCCCAGGAAGATTCCTTTTGACCCAGGAGCATTGAAGAGAGTGTTTTTGAAAGAGGGTTATTGGTGGAGATGTAAGAGCATCCCAGACCACCCTGCACAGGGTAGGAGGGACCTCTTGTGGTGGTTGCCTCAGCCAAACATCCACAACTGCCAGCAGCAGAGGAAGGTTGGTACCCAACATTCTCCCCCTCACCAGAGGAACTCGGTTGATACAGGAGACATCAGTGCCTAACCCAGTCCTGCAACCTACTTTGCTCATCCTGGGCTCCAGCTCTGCACACAAGGGGGCTAAAAATAAACCACTCTGTTCTCAGGCGTCTTGCATTTAAATGCTGGCAGGTCCCACGCAGCTGCCCCTCTGTGGTGGCACAGAAATAGCAGCTGGGAACAGCTCACTTGGCTCCAGGCTGAGCCTGCTCCAATAGGAGTCAAGTCATGGAGCCCCAGCATGGTGGTAGCTGGAAGGGACCTCTGGAGCTCACCCAGTCCAACCCCCTGCTCCAGCAGGGCACCCACAACAGCTTGCCCAGCAGCACAATGCCCAGGGCGGGTTGGAAGCTCTCCACACAAGGAGACTCCACAACCTCTCTGGGCAGCCTGCTCCAGCCCTCCAGCACCCTCACAACAAACAACTTTCTCCTCCTCTTCACATGGAACCTCCTGGCTTCCACTTTGTGCCCACTGCCCCTTGTGCTGTCCCTGGGCACCACTGAGCAGAGCCTGGCCCCAGCCTCTTGCCCCTCACAGCTCCTTTGTCCCTTGCTGAGCATTGCTCAGCTGCCCTCTGGGGCTGCTCTTCTGCAGGGTCTCAGCCCCAGGGCTCTCAGCCTTTGCTCCTCACAGAGCTGCTCCAGGCCCCTCAGCATCTCTCTAGTCTCTGCTGGACTCTCTCCAGCAGTTCCCTGTCTCTTTGAGCTGGGGAGCCCAGAATTGGACACAATACTTTGTGTCATCAGCAGAGTGGCTCAGGGCCCCCTCAGCCCCTGCTGATAGCATCTCTGGGTGCTGACCCAGAGGTGGTTCTTTCCCACCCCAGAGAGTTAGGACAAGCCATGGTTCCCACTAATTCTTAACCAGCTCTTTTGAACTGAGGAGCTCAGAAATGGACACAGTACTCCAGCTGTGGCCTCACTAGGGCCCCATAATTGTCCCCATCAGTCCAAGACTGGAGTTCTTAGCCCAGAAAAGTGCTGTTGAACTTGTGAGCCTGCCTGGGGCTTTGCCTGGTGCTTTGCTCCCACTTTGAAACCAAAAGCAGAGTTAAACTAACAAACATCTCTCCCTCGCAAAGGGTCTCCAACTACTTTAAGACCACCACCACCCCCAGCAATAACCTCAAGACTTTCTGTAGTGAACTCAGGAGCCTGATCTCCTTCCATGCCCAGGTGACTGCCTGGTGGATGTGGGGCAGGCTGTGGATGCAGTCTGCCTGGGTCTTTGACACCGTCCCCCACAGCAAACTCCTGGCCAAGCTGTCAGCCCCTGGCTTGGAGAGCAGCACTCTGAGCTGGGTTAGGAACTGGCTGGAGGCTGAGCCCAGAGAGTGGTGGTGAATGGTGCCACATCCAGCTGGCAGCCAGGCACTAGTGGTGTCCCCCAGGGATCAGTGCTGGGCCCCATCCTGTTCAATATCTTTATTGATGATCTGGAGAAGGGGATTGAGACAGTCATCAGCAAATTTGCAGATGACACCAAGCTGGGGGCAGGAGTTGATCTGCTGGAGGGTGGGAGAGCTCTGCAGAGGGACCTTGCCAGGCTGGACAGATGGGCAGAGGCCAAGGGCAGGAGATTGAACACATCCAAGTGCCAGGTTCTACACATTGGCCACAGCAACCCCAGGCAGTGCTACAGGCTGGGGTCAGAGTGGCTGAGAGCAGTCAGGCAGAGAGGGACCTGGGGGTACTGGTTGATAGTAGGCTGAACAGGAGGCAGCAGTGTGCCCAGGGGGCCAAGAAGGCCAAGGGCATCCTGGCCTGCATCAGGAAGAGTGTGGCCAACAGGAGCAGGGAGGTCATTGTGCCCTGTGCTCAGCACTGCTGAGGCCACACCTGGAGTCCTGTGTCCAGTTCTGGGCTCCTCAGGTTAGGAAAGATGTTGAGCTGCTGGAAGGTGTCCAGAGAAGGGCAACAAGGCTGGGGAGGGGTCTGGAGCACAGCCCTGTGAGGAGAGGCTGAGGGAGCTGGGCTTGCTTAGCCTGCAGAAGAGGAGGCTGAGGGGAGACCTTCTTGCTCTCTCCAACTCCCTGAAGGGAGGTTGTAGCCAGGTGGGGGTTGGTCTCTTCTGCCAGGCAGCCAGCAGCAGAACAAGAGGACACAGTCTCAAGCTGTGCCAGGGGAGGTTTAGGCTAATGATAGGAAGAAAATCTTCACAGAGAGAGATTGTCCACTGGAATGTGCTGCCCAGGGAGGTGGTGGAGTCAGCATCCCTGGAGGTGTTTAGCAGGAGACTGGATGGGGTGCTTGGTGCCATGGTTTAGTTGATTAGAAGGTGTTGGGTGGCAGGTTGGGCTTGATGATCTTGAAGGTCTCTTCCAACCTGGTCTATTCTATTCTATTCTATTCTATTCTATTCTATTCTATTCTATTCTATTCTATTCTATTCTATTCTATTCTAGCAGAAAGTGCCAAACACTCAGAGAAACACCACAATTGGTTTCTTGGAGAACATAAAGTGCTAAACACCCTTAGCAACACCATAGCTTGCAGCTTTGGAGAGCACACAGTGCTAAGCACTAGGAGAAGTACCACAGGTTGGGTATTTGGAGAACACAAAGTGCCAAATACAGTAAGGAACATCACAGTTTGGTTCCTTGGAGAGCACAATGAGAAACACCAGGGTTGGGTTGCTTGGAGAGCACAAAGTGCCAAGCACTAAGAGAAACATCACAACTGGTTTCTTGGAGAGCGCAAAGTGCTAAACACTAGGAGAAGCATCACAGGTTGGGTCTTTGGAGAGCACAAAGTCCCAAGCTCTAGGAGAAACACCACAGTCTGGTTGCTTGGAGAGCACATAGTGCCAAGCACTGGGAGTTACACCACAGTTTGGTTGCTTGGAGAGCACAAAGTGCCAAGCACTGGGAGTTACACCACAGTTTGGTTGCTTGGAGAGCACAAAGTGCCAAGCACTGGGAATAACACCACATCTGTTTTCCTGGAGAGCACAAAGTGTTAAACACCACGAGGATTGGCACAGGTTGGGTCTTTGGAGAGCACAAAGTGCTAAACAAGCACATGTGAAGATCTCTGCTTACCCAAGAAGAACACAACTCTAATTGGAACTCCCTTTTTAACATTAAGAGGTCATCTAATATCTGCTGAGATCTAAGTCCAACAAACAGAGCCACAGATTCAACTGCCCCTACAAGAGGCACATTCCTTTGGGACTCTAACACTCCCCTCTAAGACCCTCTTCCACCAGGAGCCTGCAACTTAGCTTTCATTTATCCTTAGAGTAAACCCAACACAAATCACTAAAGTGGGAAAATCAACCCAAGTGCTGCACTCAGCAAAGAGCCTTAGAAGGAACCCAACCCAAAGCACCAGAGAGGAAAATCAACCCAAGTGCTGTACTCAGCAAAGCGACTTAGAAGGAACCCAACACAAAGCACCAGAGGAAAATCAACCCAAGTTCTGCACTCAAAAGAGCCTTAGAGGGAACCCAACCCAAAGCACCAGAGAGGAAAATCAACCCAAGTGCTGTACTCAGCAAAGCGACTTAGAAGGAACCCAACACAAAGCACCAGAGGAAAATCAACCCAAGTGCTGCACTCAAAAAGCCTTAGAGGGAACCCAACACAAAGCACCAGAGGAAAATCAACCCAAGTTCTGCACTCAAAGAGCCTTAGAGGGAGCCCAACCCAAAACACCAGAGAGGAAAATCAACCCAAGTGCTGTACTCAGCAAAGCGACTTAGAGGGAACCCAACACAAAGCACCAGAGGAAAATCAACCCAAGTGCTGCACTCAAAGAGCCTTAGAGGGAACCCAACCCAAAACACCAGAGAGGAAAATCAACCCAAGTGCTGCACTCAAAGAGCCTGCTGCACTCAAAGAGCCTTAGGGGAACCCAACCCAAAGAACCAGAGAGGAAAATCAACCCAAGTGCTGCACTCAAAGAGCCTTAGAGGGAACCCAACCCAAAGAACCAGAGGAAAATCAACCCAAGTGCTGCACTCAAAGAGCCTTAGAGGAAACCCAACCCAAAACACCAGAGAGGAAAATCAACCTAAGTGCTGTACTCAGCAAAGCGACTTAGAGGGAACCCAACCCAAAGCACCAGAGAGGAAAATCAACCCAAGTGCTGCACTCAAAGAGCCTTAGAGGGAACCCAACCCAAAGCACCAGAGAGGAAAATCAACCCAAGTGCTGCACTCAAAGAGCCTTAGAGGGAACCCAACCCAAAGAACCAGAGGAAAATCAACCCAAGTGCTGCACTCAAAGAGCCTTAGAGGAAACCCAACCCAAAGCACCAGAGAGGAAAATCAACCTAAGTGCTGTACTCAGCAAAGAGCCTTAGAAGGAACCCAACCCAAAGCACCAGAGAGGAAAATCAACCCAAGTGCTGCACTCAAAGAGCCTTAGAGGAAACCCAACCCAAAGCACCAGAGAGGAAAATCAACCCAAGTGCTGCACTCAAAGAGCCTTAGAGGAAACCCAACCCAAAGCACCAGAGGAAAATCAACCCAAGTGCTGCACTCAAAGAGCCTTAGAGGGAACCCAACCCAAAGAACCAGAGGAAATTCAACCCAAGTGCTGCACTCAACAAAGAGCCTTAGAGGGAACCCAACCCAAAGCACCAGAGAGGAAAATCAAGGCAAGTGTTGTACTCACAGGTGTGCTGCTGTCAGAGAAGGTGTTCATGCTGATGGATCTGCTCATCTTGTCTGAGGAGAGGGATGGAGGGGAGGGGCTGCGCTTGTCCAGCTGCTCGGGGGCGGCAGGTCCTGGCGCTGCAGGTACTCACGCCACGCTCGCTGGATGCTGCAGCAAACACCAAGGCACACAAAGGATCTGCACTTGCAGCCCAGGAACCAATCTCATCCTGGGCTGCAGCAAGAGAAGTGTGGCCAGCAGGGCCAGGGAGGGGATTCTGCCCCTCTGCTCCACTCTGCTGAGACCACAGCTGGAGCTCTGTGCCCGGTTCTGGAGCCTCTGTGCCAGGAAGGCTCTGGAGGTGCTGGAAGGTGTCCAGAGAAGGGCCACAAGGAGGAGCAGAGGGCTGGAGCTGCTCTGCTCTGGAGACAGCCTGAGAGAGTTGGGGTTGTGCAGGCTGGAGAGGAGAAGGCTCCCAGGAGACCTTCTTGTGGCCTTCCAGGATCTGCAGGGGGCTCCAAGAAAGCTGGGGAGGGACTTCTGAGGGTGTCAGGGAGGGATAGGACTGGGGGATGGAGGAAAACTAGAAGTGGGGAGATTGAGGTTGGGTGCTAGGAAGAAGTTGTTGCCCATGAGGGTGGTGAGAGCCTGGCACAGGTTGCCCAGGGAGGTGGTGGAAGCCTCCTGCCTGGAGGTGTTTGCAGCCAGGCTGTGGCCAATCTCTCTTGCTGGGAAGAACTTTCTCCTCACCTCCAGCCTAAATCTCCCCTGGCACAGCTTGAGACTGTGTCCTCTTGTTCTGCTGCTGGCTGCCTGGCAGAAGAGACCAACCCCCACCTGGCTACAACCTCCCTGCAGGGAGTTGGAGAGAGCAAGAAGGTCTCCCTGAGCCTCCTCTTCTGCAGGCTAAGCAAGCCCAGCTCCCTCAGCCTCTCCTCCCAGGGCTGTGCTCCAGACCCCTCCCCAGCTTTCTTGCCCTTCTCTGGAAGCTACTCTCTGCTCTTCTCTCTCTTTCGCCTTGCCAGGGAGGAAGGGAGCAGGGAGGTGGAAGCTGGTGGTAACCCCCTGGTTTTGTCCAGGGGTGGGTCTTGTGTGGTTCCTGAGTGGTCAATTCCTGCAAATATTGTCTCTTTTGCACACATTCATTGAATTTCACGCTTCTAGATTAGAGTTTGCTTGTAAATAGAGCTTCATCTGCTTTCCAACTGAGCTGGCCTGGCAATTTTGTGTTTTGAGTGTGTGTGTGGGGGTAATTTCAAACCACAGTGGCCAGCTGGTTGTGGGAGGTCCTCCTCAACCTCTATGGCACCCTGCTGAAGTAAAATGTGGAGTACTGGCTCCAGTTCTGGGCTTTCCAGTCCAAGAGGGACAGGAATCTACTGGAGAAAGTCCATGGGGAGGCTACAGAGATGCTGAGGGGCCTGGAGCAGCTCTGTGAGCAGCAAAGGCTGAGAGCCCTGGGGCTGAGAGCCTGCAGAAGAGCAGCCCCAGAGGGCAGCTGAGCAATGCTCAGCAAGAGATAAAAGAGCTGTGGGGGGCAAGAGGCTGGGGCCAGGCTCTGCTGAGTGGTGCCCAGGGACAGCACAAGGGGCAGTGGGCACAAAGTGGACCCCAGGAGGTTGCATGTGAAGAGGAGGAGAAAGTTGTTTGTTGTGAGGGTGCTGGAGGGCTGGAGCAGGCTGCCCAGAGAGGTTGTGGAGTCTCCTTGTGTGGAGAGCTTCCAACTCCCCCCTGGGCATTGTGCTGCTGGGCAAGCTGCTGTGGGTGCCCTGCTGGAGCAGATCATTGTGGACTGGAGGATCTCCAGAGGTCCCTTCCAACCTGCACCACGCTGGGGTGCTGGGATCTAAATTTGAGGCTGTACACAGCACATCAGTTCTCTCACATCCTGCAGACAAACCCTAACCATGGCACTGTCTGCCTCAAGGAATGAAGAAGCTGCAGCCTCTGGAGCAGCTTTCAGATCAAAAAGCAGACATGCTTGGAAGGTCAGAGCCACCCTGCACGCCCCCTCTCTCTTGGGCAGCTGGGGTCTTGAACCTCTTCCAAAGCAACGCATGGGGAGTGGAGTGGGAGCTCTGCTTCCCCGCTCTGAGCTTTGAGCAGGTGTCCAGGCCCGGCGGTGAACTTCCACTCTCTCGTCGGGTGGCTGGCAGCCAGCTCTCACCAGGTGGCAGTGCTGGGCCGCTTGTGCCTGCCTGAACCTCCGCGGAGGCCACCCAGAGATGCTGGGGATGAACTCCGGGTTTCCAGGGGAAGGTGAACTGTGCAGCTGAGTTCTGCCCTCAGGCTCTGCAGCATTACTCTCTTAGTGTAAACCTGCACCCTTTGTCCTCTCACAAGAGACCCTGCTCAAAAGTCTGTCCCTAGAATAGAATAGAATAGAAATAGGAATAGAATAGAATAGAATAGAATAGAATAGAATAGAATAGAATAGAATAGAATAGGAATAGGAATAAGAATAGAATAGAATAGAATAGAATAGAATAGAATAGAATAGAATAGAATAGAATAGAATAGAAATAGAATAGAATAGAAATAGGAATAGAATAGAAATAGGAATAGAATAGAATGGAATGGAATAGAATAGAATAGAATAGAATAGAATAGAATAGAATAGAATAGAATAGAAATAGAATAGAATAGAAATAGAAATAGGAATAGAATGGAATAGAATAGAATAGAATAGAATAGAATAGAATAGAATAGAATAGGAATAGAAATAGAATAGAATAGAAATAGGAATAGAATAGAATAGAAATAGGAATAGAATAGAAATAGAAATATGAATAGAATGGAATAGAATAGAATAGAATAGAAATAGGAATAGAATAGAAATGGAAATAGGAATAGAATGGAATAGAATAGAAAAGAATAGAATAGAATAGAATAGAATAGAATAGAATAGAATAGAATAGAATAGAATAGAATAGAAATAGAAATAGAAATAGAATAGAAATAGGAATAGAATAGAATAGAAATAGAAATATGAATAAAATGGAATAGAATAGAATAGAATAGAATAGAATAGAATAGAATAGAATAGAAATAGGAATAGAATAGAAATAGGAATAGAATAGAAATAGAAATAGGAATAGAATGGAATAGAATAGAATAGAATAGAATAGAATAGAATAGAATAGAATAGAATAGAATAGAAAAAAGAAATAGGAATAGAATAGAAATAGGAATAGAATAGAAATGGAAATAGGAATAGAATAGAATAGAATAGAATAGAATAGAATAGAATAGAATAGAATAGAATTAACCAGGTTGGAAAAGACCTCAGAGATCACCAAGTCCAACCTATCCCCCAGCACCATCTAATCAACTCAATCATGGCACCAAGGGCCTCATCCAGGCTCCTCTTAAATACCTCCAGGGATGCTGACTCCACCACCTCCCTGGGCAGCACATCCCAGGGGCTAATCTCATTTTCTATGAAGAACTTCTTCCTCACCTCCAGCCTAAATCTCCCCTGGCACACCCTGAGATTGTGTCCTCTTGTTCTGCTGCTGGCTGCCTGGCAGAAGAGACCAACCCCCACCTGGCTACAACCTCCCTTCAGGGAGTTGGAGAGAGCAAGAAGGTCTCCCCTCAGCCTCCTCTTCTCCAGGCTAAGCAAGCCCAGCTCCCTCAGCCTCTCCTCACAGGGCTGTGCTCCAGACCCCTCCCCAGCTTTCTTGCCCTTCTCTGGACACCTTCCAGCAGCTCAACATCTTTCCTAATCTGAGGAGCCCAGAACTGGACACAGAACTCAAGGTGTGGCCTAAGCAGTGCTGAGCACAGGGCAGAATCACTTCCCTGCTCCTGCTGGCCACACTGTTCCTGATGCAGGCCAGGATGCCCTTGGCCTTCTTGGCCCCCTGGGCACACTGCAGCCTCCTGTTCAGCCTACTATCAACCAGCACCCCCAGGTCCCTCTCTGCCTGGCTGCTCTCAGCCACTCTGACCCCAGCCTGTAGCACTGCCTGGGGTTGCTGTGGCCAATGTGTAGAACCTGGCACTTGGATGTGTTCAATCTCATGCCCTTGGCCTCTGCCCATCTGTCCAGCCTGGCAAGGTCCCTCTGCAGAGCTCTCCCACCCTCTAACAGATCAACTCCTGCCCCCAGCTTGGTGTCATCTGCAAACTTACTGATCAGCTCCTTTCAGCACTGAAAAGCCACCAGAAGGTCTCTCTGGAGCCTTCTCTTCTCCAGGCTGAACAAGCCCAACTCTCTCCTCCTGTCCAGATTCTCTGATTTCATCTCCTCCTCCCAGCAGGTGCAGCTAGGGGTCCTGCCTGTGCCTTGGCTGTGTGCTGGCAGCTGCCTGGCTCTCCAGTACCAAGCAGCTTCCTGTGCTGCACCCCTCAGCCCAGGAGCCCTGGGGCCTCCTGAGAGCTACATCTCCATCCTGATGCAAACCCCAGATTGCTCCTTGCAGAAGAGTCCCATGGGCTGGGCTGCACTGCTCCAGCCTGGCTTCATCTGAGATGTGAGGAACCCCAGTGAGGAGGCTTCTGCTCACCCTGTGCCTTACTTCCCAACATAGCTGAGACTAAATGATCCTTGAGGTCCCTTCTAACCTGGCATTCCATCCTTCCCCCTCTCAGATCTTCTCAATGCCAATCAATAGCTAAAGGAAGAGGGTTAGAAGGATGGGACCAAACTCTTTTTGCTGCCCAGGGACAGGACCAGGGATGCAGTGGGCACAAAGTGGACCCCAGGAGGTTCCATGTGAAGAGGAGGAGAAAATTGTTTGGTGTGAGGGTGCTGGAGGCCTGGAGCAGGCTGCCCAGAGAGCTTGTGGAGTCTCCTTGTGTGGGGAGCTTCCAACCCCCCTGGGCATTGTGCTGCTGGGCAAGCTGCTGTGGCTGCCCTGCTGGAGCAGGGGGGCTGGGACTGGATGACCTGTAGAGGTTCCATCCAAGCCTCACCACGCTGGGGGGCTGTGAGATGGTCTCTGGGTATATGAGAAAAGATCCATCAGAGCCCCAAATATTCTTCAGTTGCACAGAGGAAATGACCAAATTGGAGCAATCTTGAGGCTGAACACTTGAGGCTTTGTTCAGAGAAGCTGTTCACAGGCTTAAAGGCAGGGAAGAGCTCAGGCAGCTTGTTGAATGGAGGCTCTTGTCTGCTTAAGGTGACATCAAAGCACGTGGTGGCTGCAGCCTGTGGCCTGTGGCTCAGGAACTGGACACTCAGCTGCATTTAAAGGGCCCAAATGACTCTGTGTTGGGTACTTACATCTTCACTTTTGACTCCAAGGGCTGTAAGTTGAGCTGATATCTGTCAATGTTGTTTTCTTCATCCATGGCAAGCTGATGGCTACAAGAAAGAGAAGGAAGTGGGGTTAAGGTCAGACTCAGAGACACATGCAGGTTGGAGCAGAGCCTCAGCATCACCAAGTCCAACCCAGAGCTCTGCTCTGCAAGGGTCACCCCTAAACCAGAGCCCCAAGCACCACAGCCAAACCAGCTTGAAACACAGCCAGGCTTGGGGACTCCACCACCTCCCTGGGCAGCACATCCCAATCCCTGACCACTCTTGCTGGGAAAACCTATTTCCTACTGTCCAGCCTAAACCTCCCCAGTGGCAGCTTGAGGTCATTGCCTCTTGTTCTGTCCCTAATTACCTGTGAGAAGAGACCAGCAGCAGCCTCTCCACAACCTCCTTTCAGGGAGCTGTGGACAGCCAGGAGGGCTCCCCTCAGCCTCCTCTCTTTCACACTAACCATCCCCAGCCCCTTCAGTTCTCTCCATCAGATTTCTTCTCCAGGCCCTTCCCAGCTTCCTTGCCCTGCTCTGCCCTGGCTCCAGCACCTCCACATCTCTCTGGTACTGAAGTGCCCAGAACTGGACCCAGCACTGGAGGTGTGGTCTCCCCAGAGCTGAGTGCCAGGGGACAATCCCCTCCCTGCTGCTGCTGGACACAGCATTGCTGATCCCAGCCAGGAGGCCTTTGGCTTTCTTGGCCCCCTGGGCACACTGCTGGCTCCTGTTCACCTGAGCACCCCCAGGTCCCTTTCTGCCAGCAGCTTTCCAGCCTCACTGCCCCAAGCCTGCAGCATTGCTTGGGGTTGTTGTGCCCCAAGTGCAGGACCTGGCACTTGGCCTGGTTGAAGCTCCTCCTGTTGACATTGGCCACAGATCCAACCTCTCCAAGCCCCTCTGCAGAGCCTCCCTATCCTCATGAAGAAAATGTCTCATTTTGGCAATCAGTGCCTACATTTGGACAAGAAGGCACCAGAGCTGCAGGGTACAAGGTGCTGCTCTCTTGGCAGGAAGGCATCTTGGGCTCTGTCTCCAGCTCCCTTTGGCTGTTAACACAAAGCATGAACTTGGATCCAGTTTCCAACCTGCAGCCTGCCTGAGTCCTTGCACTAAAGCTCCCAGGGCCAGGGTCAGCCAGCAACAAGAGCACCACAGATGACCAACACCACTGGCAAACACAAAAGATATTGGAGCTAAATTAACTTTCCTCCCTGGGGATACCATTGAGAAGCTGGAGAGCAAAAAGGGAAGGAACAAGCAGCAACACAGGTGGATGTGGGGCAGGCTGTGGATGTAGTCTGCCTGGACTTCAGCAAGGCCTTTGACACTGTCCCCCACAGCAAACTCCTGGCCAAGCTGTCAGCCCCTGGCTTGGAGAGCAGCACTCTTTGCTGGGATAGGAACTGGCTGGAGGCTGAGCCCAGAGAGTGGTGGTGAATGGTGCCACATCCAGCTGGCAGCCAGGCACTAGTGGTGTGCCCCAGGGATCAGTGCTGGGCCCCATCCTGTTCAATATCTTCACTGATGATCTGGATGAGGGGATTGAGTCCATCATCAGTAAGTTTGCAGATGACACCAAGTTGGGGGCAGGAGTTGATCTGTTAGAGGGTGGGAGAGCTCTGCAGAGGGACCTTGCCAGGCTGGACAGATGGGCAGAGGCCAAGGGCATGAGATTGAACACATCCAAGTGCTGCACTTTGGCCACAACAACCCCAGGCAGTGCTACAGGCTGGGGTCAGAGTGGCTGGAGAGCGGCCAGGCAGAGAGGGACCTGGGGGTGCTGGTTGATAGTAGGCTGAACAGGAGGCTGCAGTGTGCCCAGGGGGCCAAGAAGGGCAAGGGCATCCTGGCCTGCATCAGGAACAGTGTGGCCAGCAGGAGCAGGGAAGTCATTGTGCCCTGTGCTCAGCACTGCTTAGGCCACACCTTGAGTCCTGTGTCCAGTTCTGGGCTCCTCAGGTTAGGAAAGATGTTGAGCTGCTGGAAGGTGTCCAGAGAAGGGCAAGAAAGCTGGGGAGGGGTCTGGAGCACAGCCCTGTGAGGAGAGGCTGAGGGAGCTGGGCTTGCTTAGCCTGGAGAAGAGGAGGCTTAGGGAGACCTTCTTGCTCTCTGCAGCTCCCTGAAGGGAGGTTGTAGCCAGGTGGGGGTTGGTCTCTTCTCACTAGTAACAAGTGCCAGAATGCAAGGGAATGGCCTCAGATTGCCCCAGGAGAGGTTTACATTGGATATTAGAAGAAACTTCTTCCCTCAAAGGGTTCTCAAATACTGCTACAGGCTACCCAGGAAGGTGTTTAAAAGACTCAGAGATGTGGTGCTGAGGCACATGGGTGAGTAGCAGCCCTGGCAGGGTTAGAGAGTGTTGGACTGGATGACCTGAAAGGTCTTTTGCAACCCAAATGATTCTGTGAGTCTGTGTGCACCAAGGGGGAACAGAAGCTGATGGTTGCACTGGAGCTGCTCTGCTCTGGAGACAGCCTGAGAGAGTTGGGGTTGTGCAGGCTGGAGAGGAGAAGGCTCCCAGGAGACCTTCTGGTGGCCTTGCAGGATCTGCAGGGGGCTCCAAGAAAGCTGGGGAGGGACTTTTGAGGATGCTGGGTACTCATAGGACCAGGGGAAATGGCTGCAAGCAAGAGGAGAGGAGATTTAGGTTAGGTGTTAGGAAGAAGTTGTCCACCATCTCCTGTGAGAGTTTAATGTTGGAGAAGACCTTCTGTCTGTCACTCATCACATTATGGTCCTGCAGCTGGGTCAGGGCAATCCAAGGCTCTGCTATAGGCTGGGCAGGGTCTGGCTGGAGAGCAGCCCTGAAGAAAAGGCCTTGTGGGTGCTGGGGGAGGAGAAGCTCAAGAGGAGCCAGCAGTGAGCACTTGCAGCCTAGAGAGCCAAGCAGAGCCTGGGCTGCAGCAAGAGAAGTGTGGCCAGCAGGGCCAGGGAGGGGATTCTAGAGCCTCTGTGCCAGGAAGGATCTGGAGGTGCTGGGAGGTGTCCAGAGAAGGGCCACGAGGAGGAGCAGAGGGCTGGAGCTGCTCTGCTCTGGAGACAGCCTGAGAGAGTTGGGGTTGTGCAGGCTGGAGAGGAGAAGGCTCCCAGGAGACCTTCTGGTGGCCTTCCAGGATTTGCAGGGGGCTCCAAGAAAGCTGGGGAGGGACTTCTGAGGGTTTCAGGGAGTGATAGGACTGGGGGGATGGGGGAAAACTAGAAGTGGGGAGATTCAGCTTGGATGTGAGGAAGAAGTTGTTGGCCATGAGGGTGGTGAGAGCCTGGCACAGGTTGCCCAGGGAGGTGGTGGAAGCCTCCTGCCTGGAGGTGTTTGCAGCCAGGCTGGATGTGGCTGTGAGCAACCTGCTGTAGTGTGAGGTGTCCCTGGCCATGGCAGGGGGCTTGGAACTGGCTGATCCTTGAGGTCCCTTCCAACCCTGACAATGCTGTGATTCTGTGGTCTCAGAGGTCTTTTCCAACCAAAATGGTTCTGTGATGGTGTTATGGATGAAAGGCCTTCAGGTGAGGATCTTTATGGTCAGACCCCAACCTGTGGGGTTCTTTTTGTGACCTTACTGGGCACTTAATTGCACAACTCCCTCATCAGCTCCTTCAGAATCTATCCTCCTTTAACTCAACATCAGAACTCTCCATGGGAGAGATCCATGAGGTTGACTATTGACAGAACCATGGAATCATTTAGGTTGGAAGAGCCCTTCAAGATCTAGCCCAACCATTAACCCAGCACTGCCAGCTCACCACTAAACCACGTCCTTAACCCATTTGGAACACTGCTAAGTGAAAACCACAGCTTAGAGCAAGGAGCCTGACCCTCAGAAAGGGCTTCTTGGCTTCAACCCATCCTGGTTTACACTTCCTCAGGTGTGAGATGCTGCAGCAGTCCCCACATTTACCTTTGAAGCAGATCTTTGCCATGGTTGACCTGTTCCAAGGTGTGCTGGAGCCTTCTGAGTTCCTCCTACAAAGAGAGGAAAATAGACATTTTAGTGTGCTCTAGGTGAAGCTGCTCAGGCAGGGGAGGTTGGACTGGATGATAACTGCAGAGGTCCCTTGCAAGCCCATGGGCTGGATGATCTCCAGAGGTCCCTTCCAACCCCATAGACTGGATGATCTCCAGAGGTCCCTTCCAACCCCATGGACTGGATGATCTCCAGAGGTCCCTTCCAACCCCATAGACTGGATGATCTCCATAGGTCCCTTCCAACCCCATGGACTGGATGATCTCCAGAGGTCCCTTCCAACCCCATGGGCTGGATGATCTCCAGAGGTCCCTTCCAACCCCATGGACTGGATGATCTCCAGAGGTCCCTTCCAACCCCATGGGCTGGATGATCTGGATGATCTCCAGAGGTCCCTTCCAACCCCATGGACTGGATGATCTCCAGAGGTCCCTTCCAACCCCATGGGCTGGATGATCTCCAGAGGTCCCTTCCAACCCCAAAGAGATATTTCAACGTGCTCCAGGTGAAGCTGCTCAGGCAGGGGAGGTTGGACTGGATGATATCTGCAGAGGTCCCTTCCAACCCCATGGGCTGGATGATCTCCAGAGGTCCCTTCCAACCCCATGGGCTGGATGATCTCCAGAGGTCCCTTCCAACCCCATAGACTGGATGATCTCCAGAGATCCCTTCCAACCCCATGGGCTGGATGATCTCCAGAGGTCCCTTCCAACCCCAAAGAGATATTTCAACGTGCTCCAGGTGAAGCTGCTCAGGCAGGGGAGGTTGGACTGGATGATATCTGCAGAGGATTCCTTCAACCCCATGGGCTGGATGATCTCCAGGTCCCTTCCAACCCCATGGGCTGGATGATCTCCAGAGGGGCTGGATGATCTCCAGAGGTCCCTTCCAACCCCATGGGCTGGATGATCTCCAGAGGTCCCTTCCAACCCCATAGACTGGATGATCTCCAGAGGTCCCTTCCAACCCCATAGACTGGATGATCTCCAGAGGTCCCTTCCAACCCCATAGACTGGATGATCTCCAGAGGTCCCTTCCAACCCCAAAGAGATATTTCAACGTGCTCCAGGTGAAGCTGCTCAGGCAGGGGAGGTTGGACTGGATGATATCTGCAGAGGTCCCTTCCAACCCCATGGGCTGGATGATCTCCAGAGGTCAGGCTGCTCAGGGAGCACCTTGGAGATTCTCCCTCAACCTCCAAGTGCTGTGAGCCAACCACTCAACAAAACAGATCCTCAGATCACGTTTAAAGGAACTGATTTCAAGTCCATATGTCCCAAACACCTGCAGAGAAACCTAAGACATTTATCAGCATGTCCAGCACAAGCTTGCCAGTAAATATTAGAGCTACAACAAATGGGTAGAGCAAAAAGGAGAAAGAGGAGAGGAGGAGAGGGAGAGGGAGAGGAGAGGAGAGGAGAGGAGAGGAGAGGAGAGGAGAGGAGAGGAGAGGAGAGGAGAGGAGAGGAGAGGAGAGGGAGAGGAGAGAGGAGAGGAGAGGAGAGGAGAGGAGAGGAGAGGAGAGGAGAGGAGAGGAGAGGAGAGGGAGAGGAGAGGAGAGGAGAGGAGAGGAGAGGAGAGGGAGAGGAGAGGAGAGGAGAGGAGAGGAGAGGAGAGGAGAGGAGAGGAGAGGAGAGGAGAGGAGAGGAGAGGAGAGGAGAGGGAGAGGAGAGGAGAGGAGAGGAGAGGAGAGGAGAGGAGGAGGAGAGGAGAGGAGAGGAGAGGTTCGGAGAGGAGAGGAGAGGAGAGGAGAGGAGAGGAGAGGAGAGGAGAGGAGAGGAGAGGAGAGGAGAGGAGAGAGAGGAGAGGAGAGGAGAGGAGAGGAGAGGAGAGGAGAGGAGAGGAGAGGAGAGGAGAGGAGAGGTTCGGAGAGGAGAGGAGAGAAGAGGAGAGAAGAGAAGAGAAGAGAAGAGAAGAGAAGAGAAGAGAAGAGAAGAGAAGAGAAGAGAAGAGAAGAGAAGAGAAGAGAAGAGAAGAGAAGAGAAGAGAAGAGAAGAGAAGAGAAGAGAAGAGAAGAGAAGAGAAGAGAGAGAGAAGAGAAGAGAAGGGAAGAGAGGGGAAGGGAGGGGAAGGGAGGGGAAGGGAGGGGAAGGGAGGGGAAGGGAGGGGAAGGGAGGGGAAGAGAAGAGAATTAACCAGGTTGCAAAAGACCTTCAAGATCATCAAGTCCAACCTATCACCCAGCACCTAACTAAACCATGGCACCAAGGGCCTCATCCAGGCTCTTCTCAAACACCTCCAGTGATGGTGACCCCACCACCTCCTTGGGCCAGTTCTGGGCCCCTCAGGTCAGGAAAGATGTTGAGCTGCTGGAAGGTGTCCAGAGAAGGGCAAGAAAGCTGGGGAGGGGTCTGGAGCACAGCCCTGTGAGGAGAGGCTGAGGGAGCTGGGCTTGCTTAGCCTGCAGAAGAGGAGGCTCAGGGAGACCTTCTTGCTCTCTGCAACTCCCTGAAGGGAGGTTGTAGCCAGGTGGGGGTTGGTCTCTTCTCCCAGGCATCCAGCAGCAGAACAAGAGGACACAGTCTCAGGCTGTGCCAGGGGAGGTTTAGGCTGGAGGTGAGGAGAAAGTTCTTCCCAGACAGAGAGATTGGCCACTGGGATGTTCTGCCCAGGGAGGTGGTGGAGTCACCATCCCTGGAGGTGATCAGTAGGGGATTGGAGCCATGGTTTAGTTAGTCAGGAGGTGTTGGGTGACAGGTTGGACTTGATGATCTCTGAGCTCTTTTCCAACCTTATTGATTCCATGATTCTATGCCTTGGTGATGAGCAGAGCCGAGTGAGGATCAGGTGTCCCTTTCAGGGTTTATTTGTCAGGAGGCCTTGGGTGACAGGTTGCACTTGATGATCATTGAGGTCTTTCCCAACCTTACTGGTTGTATGATTCTCTTCTTCTGAAATCAAGCCCCATTCAGTCCTGTAATTGAGAGAGCTGCCAGCTGAGCTTTCCAGCCCAATGCTTTTACCAGGCTGCTTGCATCAGCTCCTGCTCTGATGGCACAGATCTCACCAGCTGAAGTGCAGACAAGCTGCTGGGCTTCCCTGCATCCATGCTGATGCCCTGGGGCAAAGGTACAGCACAGACATTTGGCTGAGGAAAAGAAAACCAACTAAGCTGCAGCTGCCTGCCAGGGATGTACTGCTGAGGAGAGCTGGGAGCTGGAAGGTGGAGGAGAAGCTGAGATATGTGCTCCAGGAGATGCAGTTGATGGGCTCATTTTCCGTGCCCTTGCAGGACACAGTCCCACAGAGGGTCCTGGCATTGCTGGGCTGTGCACATGTGGGGCACACATGTCCTGTGTCACAGCATCACAGAATTTCAGGGGCTGGAAGGGACCTCTCCAAAGCTCAGCCAGTCCTTCCCCCTGCCAGAGCAGCATCACCCACAGCAGGTCACACAGGAACTCATCCAGGTGGGTTTTGAATCTCTCCAGAGAGGGAGACTCCACACCCGCCCTGGGCAGCCTGCTCCAGGGCTCTGTCACCCTCACAGGGAAAAAATTCTTCCTCCTGATTCCATGGCACTTCCTCTGCCTCAGCTTCCACCACTGCCCCTTGTGCTGGCATTGGGCATCCCCCAGCAGAGCCTGGCTCCAGCCTCTGGGCATCACCCTGCACAGCTTTAGCAACAGCAATGAGGTCACCCTCAGGCTCCTCCTCTCCAAGCTCCAGAGCCCTCAGCTCCCTCAGGCTCTCCTCATGAGGAAGATCTTCCACTGCCTGCAGCATCCTCGTGGCTCTGTGCTGGACTCTTTCAAGCAGTTCCCTGAGGTCCTTCCTGACCTGAGGGGCCCAGAACTGGACACAAGATTTCAGCTGTGGCCTCAGCATGGCAGAGTAGAAGGGAAGAGAACCTCTCTCGACCTACCCACCACAGCCCTTCTAATCCAGCCCAGGCTGCCCTTGGCCTTCCTGGCCACCAGAGGACATTGCTGGCTCATGGTCATCCTCCCATCCACCAGGACCCCCAGGTCCTTTGCCCCTTCCCTGCTCTCCAGCAGCTCAGTCCCCAACCTCTGCTGCTCCATGGGGTTGTTCTTTCCCAGGTGCCAGACTCTCCCCTTGCCCTGGTTGAACTTCATTCCATTTCTCCTTGCCCAGCTCTCAGCCTCCCTAAGTCTTGCTGAATGGCAGCACAGCCTTCCTGTAGCTGCCACTCCACCCAGCTTGGTGTCATCAGCAAACTTGCTGGCAGTGCCCTCTGTGCCCTCAGAGTGTCCTCAAAAGCTGGTTTGAGAAGCAAGCACTGACCCCCAGCCCAGAGTGCATCCCTGGGATGCAAAGCAAAGGACATCACCATCCCGAGATGCCTTCAGGTGTGGGCTTGTCCAGCAGCCCTGGAGGAGGAGAGAGCTGAGCAAACCACAAAGATGTGAACTCAGGACTTGGTGCCCAGGGACTGGCCAAGGGGCAGTGGGCACAAAGTGGAAGCCAGGATCCAGGACAACCTGGACAGGCTGCAGAGCTGGGGGAGAAGAACCTCATGAAGTCCAACAAGGGCAGGTGTTGGGTCCTGCAGCTCCTGCACCAGGACAGGTGAAGGGGGAACTGCTGGAGAGAAGCTCCACAGAGAAGGACCTGGAAGGTCACCATGAGTCAGAAATCTGTCCTTGGGGCCAAGAAGGCAAATGGTGTCCTGTGGTGCATGGAGTGTGGCCAGCAGGTCAAGGGAGGTTCTTCTCCCACTCTGTGCTGCCCTGCTGAAGCTACAGCTGGAGTATTGTGTCCAGTGCTGGGCTCCCCAGCTCAAGAGAGACAGGGAACTGCTGGAGAGAGTCCAGCAGAGGCTACAGAGATGCTGAGGGGCCTGGAGCAGCTCTGTGAGGAGCAAAGGCTGAGAGCCCTGGGGCTGAGAGCCTGCAGAAGAGCAGCCCCAGAGGGGAGCTGAGCAACGCTCAGCAAGAGACAAAGGAGCTGTGGGGGGCAAGAGGCTGGGGCCAGGCTCTGCTCAGTGGTGCCCAGGGACAGCACAAGGGGCAGTGGGCATAAAGTGGACCCCAGGAGGTTGCATGTGAAGAGGAGGAGAAAGTTGTTTGTTTTGAGGGTGCTGGAGGGCTGGAGCAGGCTGCCCAGAGAGGTTGTGGAGTCTCCTTGTGTGGAGAGCTTCCAACCCCCGCCTGGGCATGGTGCTGCTGGGCAAGCTGCTGTGGGTGCCCTGCTGGAGCAGGGGTTGGACTGGGTGAGGCCCAGAGGTCCCTTTCAGCACCAACCATGCTGGGATGCTGGGATGTCTCACTGAGTTGGGACATAGAGAAGCAAAAGCCTCTCAGAGCAAGGAGGGAGGATAATTGCCTTCACACCTTCCCTGTGTACAGGTGCAGGGTTCCCAGGGAGCCTGAGAGCATTGCAAAGGCAAAGCAGGGGCATTTTTGTCTTTGTAATCCTTGTGTGACCTGGGGAGGAAGCAAAGATCTCTGTTTCCAGAAAGGCTGTTAGAGTCTCAAGGAGCCCAGCAGAGCAGCCAGCTCTGCCTCCTGCCTTCCCACATCGAGCTGGTTTTGTCAGGCAGGGAATTTCGGCTCGGTGCTGTTTAATCCTCTACAAGATTCTCCTCTGTTGGATGTGAATTGAGGTCACAGTGGGTAGCTGATTTACTCCTAAACCAGCTCTCATTTCCTCCCAGCTTTGGAAGGAGAATTTGCAAGTGAGGAACAAGTTCTGCACCAGGAGGGTGGTGGAACTCTGGAACAGGCTGCCCAGGGACGTGGCTGTGGCCCCATGCCTGGAGATATTCCAGGTGAGGCTCAAGAATAGGGTAGGGTAGGGTAGGGTAGGGTAGGGTAGGGTAGGGTAGGGTAGGGTAGGGTAGGGTAGGGTAGGGTAGGGTAGGATAGGATAGGGTAGGATAGGATAGGATAGGATAGGATAGGATAGGATAGGATAGGATAGGATAGGATAGGATAGGATAGGATAGGGTAGGGTAGGAGGGTAGGGTAGGGTAGGGTAGGGTAGGGTAGGGTAGGGTAGGGTAGGATAGGATAGGATAGGATAGAATAGAATAGAATAGGATAGGATAGGGTAGGGTAGGGTAGGGTAGGGTAGGGTAGGGTAGGGTAGGGTAGGGTAGGGTAGGGTAGGAGGATAGGATAGGATAGGATAGGATAGGATAGGATAGGATAGGATAGGATAGGATAGGGTAGGGTAGGGTAGGGTAGGGTAGGGTAGGGTAGGGTAGGGTAGGGTAGGGTAGGATAGGATAGGATAGGATAGAATAGAATAGAATAGAATAGGATAGGATAGGATAGGGTAGGGTAGGAGGGTAGGGTAGGATAGGATAGGATAGGATAGAATAGGATAGGATAGGATAGGATAGGATAGGATAGGATAGGATAGGATAGGATAGGAAGTAAGGATAGGATAGGATGGAAGTAACCAGGTTGGAAAAGACCTCAGAGATCACCAAGTCCAACCTATCACCCAGCACCATCCAATCAACTCAACCATGGCACTAAGGGCCTCATCCAGGCTCTTCTTAAACACCTCCAGGGATGCTGACTCCACCACCTCCCTGGGCAGAACATCCCAGTGGCCAATCTCTCTCTCTGGGTAGAATTTCTTCCTCACCTCCAGCCTAAACCTCCCCTGGCACAGCTTGAGACTGTGTCCTCTAGTTCTGGTGCTGGCTGCCTGGCAGAAGAGACCAACCCCCACCCGGCTACAACCTCCCTTCAGGGAGTTGCAGAGAGCAAGAAGGTCTCCCCTGAGCCTCCTCTTCTGCAGGCTAAGCAAGCCCAGCTCCCTCAGCCTCTCCTCACAGGGCTGTGCTCCAGACCCCTCCCCAGCTTTCTTGCCCTTCTCTGGACACCTTCCAGCAGCTCAACATCTTTCCTAACCTGAGGAGCCCAGAACTGGACACAGGACTCAAGGTGTGGCCTGAGCAGTGCTGAGCACAGGGCACAATGACTTCCCTGCTCCTGCTGGCCACACTCTTCCTGATGCAGGCCAGGATGCCCAGAGCTCCTTTCTAACCCTCACCACGCTGGGCTGCTGTGTGATCCTGGCATGTTAAACCCTAGGGACCCTCAGAGTGGTTTGCCCTGAAGCTGAGCTGAGCACAGCAATGACCTTTGCCTCTCCCACACTGCTCCAGGGGCCATTTTCCCAGCAATCCCCCAGGGGCAGGACTGGTAATGTAGAATGGGAAAACAATTTGCCATTGACTTTAGATATAGCTGGGGGGAAGGGGGAAGGGAAAGGGAGGGTGACCAAACCTGCCTGACTTACATAAATCATCTCTGGTGTTTGACATCATTTTCTATTAACCTCAGGGTGAAGCCTGAGGATAGATATATATATAGAGAGAGAGAGAAAGGAAGGAGAAAAGGAGTGAAAAACCCTAATTGGTTGTGACATTTTTGACTGTTCCCTCTTTCAATTAAAGCTCACTGGGCAGGCCTGAGAGAAGCTGGCACAGGAGGCAAGGCAGAAGGGACAGAGGCATGTTTGCATAATTGGGGAGAGGAGGAGACATAAAATCCATACTAATTCCAGTTTGGCATCATTAACCAGGGAGTATTGATCAGTGCTCCTTGCAGCACAATCTATGGAGCCAGCTCTGCTGCTGCTGAGCCCAGGGAGAGGGATTGGGCTGCTCCCAGCAGGAAGAGCTGGGATGCTCCTCTCCGCCCAACCCAAAGCCTTAGGAGATGCAGCTCCCAGCTCCCAGCAGGAGGGACCCAGCTGCAAAGGGGAATGCCAGGAAATTGAATCGGAAGAGATCCATGCTTCTGTTGGGGCAGAGGATGGATTCATGCTGCTCCAGCAAAGTGGTTATGGTGCAAACATGCTGTCAAACCCACTGCCTTTCCCTGCTCCTCCTTCCCTTGCACTCAGACACCACCAGCTGCTGGCTCCCTACACACGTGCAGAGAGCCAGGCACAGGAAGAAATTCTTCCCAGCCAGAGAGATTGGCCACTGGGATGTGCTGCCCAGGGAGGTGGTGGAGTCACCATCCCTGGAGGTGTTTAAGAAGAGTCTGAATGAGGCCCTTGGTGCCATGGTTTAGTTGATTGGGTGGAGTTGGCTGCTAGGTTGGACTGCCAGTGCAGTGGTGGGGGTTGGGAGGGACCTTTGGAGATCATCCAGCCCATGAAGATCTGCTCGAGCAGGGCACTCATGGCAGCCCGGCCAGCAGCACAATGGCCAGAGAGGAACCCTCCAGGTGAGGAGGCTGTGGGAGTTGAAGGTACAGGTACCTTTAGGAGGACCACAAAGACAAAGTCCTCCAAAAACAGGACAACCACTCTGAGCAGCCTGCTCCAGGCCTCCAGCACCCTCACAACAAACAACTTTCTCCTCCTCTTCACATGCAACCTCCTGGCTTCCACTTTGTGCCCACTGCCCCTTGTGCTGTCCCTGGGCACCACTGAGCAGAGCCTGGCCCCAGCCTCTTGCCCCCACAGCTCCTTTGTCTCTTGCTGAGCATTGCTCAGCTGCCCTCTGGGGCTGCTCTTCTGCAGGCTCTCAGCCCCAGGGCTCTCAGCCTTTGCTCCTCACAGAGCTGCTCCTGTCCAGTCTCTAAGACTGTTTCCCATTTAACTCTTTCTGTGTCCCTGAAGCATCTTGGAGTTTATTCAGTGTTTCAGTTCTCATTTCCATCTTCACAGAATCCCAGAAACATTCAGGTTGGAACAGAGCCTCAGCATCACCAAGTCCAACCCAGAACCCTCCTCTACACTACTCTGGAGATCATCCGGTCCAACCCCCCTGCTCCAGCAGGGCACCCACAGCAGCTTGCCCAGCAGCACAATGCCCAGGGGGGTTGGAAGCTCTCCAGGACATTCCACCAGCTCTCTAGGCAGCCTGCTCCAGGCTCAGGACACAGTCTCAAGCTGCACCAGGGGAGGTTTAGGCTGGAGGTGAGGAGAAAGTTCATCCCTGAAAGAGTAATTGGCCACTGGGATGAGCTGCCCAGGGAGGTGGTGGAGTCCCCATCCCTGGAGGTGTTCAGGAAAGGCTTGGGTGTGGCCCTTGGAGCCATGGTTCAGTTGTCAGGAGGTGTTGGGTGACAGGGTGGACTTGATGATCTCTGAGGTCTTTTCCAGCCTCATTGATTCTGTGACTTTCTGGCAAGTCCCCAGCCCTGGAGGGGTCTCAAAGCTGTGCAGATGTGGTGCTGAGGGCTGTGGTTTAGTGGGGAGCTGGCAGGGCTGGGTTGGTGGCTGGGCTCAAGGCTCTTCAAGGCCCTTTCCAAGCAAAACTTCATTTCTGTGATTCCATTCTGTGATGCTGTGCCAGAAAACAGGAAGGCAGGGGGGAAATGTGCCATGACAGATCCAGCTTCTGAGCTCCCAGGGGAGTGTTCTTATTTCCCTCCCCCTCCCAGAAGAAGCAAGCAGCTCTTTTTATAGCTCATGAGCCTATTCCAACTAATGATAACAGCAGAGGACCCTCTTAAAACTGAGAGGAAATCCATCCATCCAATTTTCAGCCTGTCAGTATGAGGCACCAGCTCCTAATTTTCACAGCTGAGTGATGAAGTAGTTTAGGAATCAGAAGGTTGCTCTACCAAACCAGTTCATCCTCAGGCAGCTCTTACACCACGCTGCAGCAGCACATCCCAAATGATCTCCCCAAGCCAGCAGCCTCACGGTGATCATCTCTGCCTGGGCAATATACCCACAGGGTTTAAAGCCAGGATGCTCTGCCCTCCAAAACAGCATGCATGGGAATCAGGGATGGGTTGGGATGGAAGGGACCTTCAACAGCAGCCAGTTCCAAGCCCCCTGCCATGGGCAGGGACACCTCACACTACAGCAGCTTGCTCACAGCCACAGCCAGCCTGGCTGCAAACACCTCCAGGCAGGAGGCTTCCACCACCTCCCTGGGCAACCTGTGCCAGGCTCTCACCACCCTCATGGCCAACAACTTCTTCCTAACATCCAAGCTGAATCTCCCACTTCTAATCCACTCTCCACCCCAACTCTCTCAGGCTGTCTCCAGAGCAGAGCAGCTCCAGCCCTCTGCTCCTCCTCGTGGCCCTTCTCTGGACACCTTCCAGCACCTCCAGATCCTTCCTGGCACACAGGCTGCAGAACTGGACCCAGAGCTCCAGCTGTGGTCTCAGCAGAGTGGAGCAGAGGGGCAGAATCCCCTCCCTGGCCCTGCTGGCCACACTCCTCTTGCTGCAGCCCAGGCTCTGCTTGGCTCTCTGGGCTGCAAGTGCTCACTGCTGGCTCATGGTGAGCAGCATCTGTGCAGGCATCCTGGCCTGCATCAGGAACAGTGTGGCCAGCAGGACAAGGGAGGTTATTCCTCCTCTGTGCTCAGCACTTCTTAGGCCACACCTTGAGTCCTGTGTCCAGTTCTGGGCCCCTCAGTTCAGGAAAGAGGTTGAGCTGCTGGAAGGTGTCCAGAGAAGGGCAAGAAAGCTGGGGAGGGGTCTGGAGCACAGCCCTGTGAGGAGAGGCTGAGGGAGCTGGGCTTGCTTAGCCTGCAGAAGAGGAGGCTCAGGGGAGACCTTCTTGCTCTCTGCAACTGCCTGAAGGGAGGTTGTAGCCAGGTGGGGGTTGGTCTCTTCTGCCAGGCAGCCAGCACCAGAACAAGAGGACACAGTCTCAAGCTGTGCCAGGGGAGGTTTAGGCTGGATGTTAGGAAGAAATTCTTCATAGAAAGAGAGATTGGCCACTGGGATGTGCTGCCCAGGGAGGTGGTGGAGTCCCCATCCCTGGAGGTGTTTAAGAAGAGCCTGGATGAGGCCCTTGGTGCCATGGTTTAGTTGATTAGCTGGTGCTGGGTGATAGGTTGGACTTGATGATCTCTGAGGTCTTTTCCAACCTGGTTAATTCTATTCTATTCTATTCTATTCTATTCTATTCTATTCTATTCTATTCTATTCTATTCTATTCTTCTATTCTTCTATTCTATTCCATTGCATTGCATTCCATTCTATTCCATTCCCTTGTAAGAGGATGTTTTGAATCCCTCTCCCTCCTCAGGGTTGTCTGACATGAACCCAATGTCTTCAGCTCCAAAGATTTTTAATGACCAACACGTGCAGCTGTCACCTCAGCAACCTGGAGAGAAAGAAAATACCTCTGCCAAGCTTTATCCTCCAGCTGAAGTGACTGCAAGCACTGATGTGAAGGAGAAGGGATCTATGGCAGCACCTGCTAGGTTCAGAGGTTGCCCTTGGTGGAGCTCCTGAGGAGTTCAATCTAATTTCTCCCAGGCTGCAGATATCTAAGAAGATGTTTTAATTGCAGGCAGTTGCTTAGCAACTGCATCCCCTGTGCTGCAGGGATGCTTTTCACCTGGAGCAGATAAACATCAGGATGGCACTTTACAGATCTGATTAGGGGCAATGAACCAGCCAGCTGCAGGGAGCTGCAAGTGCTTCACCACAGGTTGTGCTTCTAACCTGAAGGAAAACCCAAGGAAACTCATCTGAGGGTTGGAAGAGCTGCCTTCTCCTCCTCCAGCCCAGCAAATGTCTCTTGCTGCTTCTTGCCACATGATCTAATCAGGAGGGAGGCAGCACTGCAAGCATCTTTCTTACAATCTTTAAGATCCCTCACAACCCAACCCATTCTATGAACCTTTAAGATCCCTCACAACCCAACCCATTCTATGAACCTTTAAGGTCCCTTCCAACCCAAACCATCCTATGAACCTTTAAGGTCCCTTCCAACCCAAACCAATCCATGAACCTTTAAGGTCCCTTCCAACCCAAACCATTCTATGAACCTTTAAGGTCCCTTCCAATCCAAACCATTCTATGAATCTATGAATCCTTTAACGTCCCTTCCAATCCCAACCATACTATGAATCTAGAAGGTCAGTTCCAACCCAAACCATTCTATGAATCTATGAATCCTTCAAGGTCCCTTCCAACCCAACCCATTCTATGAACCTTTAAGGTCCCTTCCAACCCAAACCATTCTATGAACCTTTAAGGTCCCTTCCAACCCAAACCATTCTATGAACCTTTAAGGTCCCTTCCAACCCAAACCATTCTATGAACCTTTAAGGTCCCTTCCAACCCAAACCATTCTATGGACCTTTAAGGTCCCTTCCAACCCAAACCATTCTATGGACCTTTAAGGTCCCTTCCAACCCAAACCATTCTATGAACCTTTAAGGTCCCTTCCAACCCAAACCATTCTATGAACCTTTAAGGTCCCTTCCAACCCAAACCAATCTATGAACCTTTAAGGTCCCTTCCAACCCAAACCATTCTATGGACCTTTAAGGTCCCTTCCAACCCAACCCAATCTATGAACCTTTAAGGTCCCTTCCAACCCAAACCATTCTATGAACCTTTAAGGTCCCTTCCAACCCAAACCATTCTATGAACCTTTAAGGTCCCTTCCAACCCAAACCAATCCATGGACCTTTAAGGTCCCTTCCAACCCAAACCATTCTATGAACCTTTAAGGTCCCTTCCAATCCAAACCATTCTATGAACTATGAATCTTTAAGGTCCCTTCCAACCCAACCCATTCTATGAACCTTTAAGGTCCCTTCCAACCCAAACCATCCTATGAACCTTTAAGGTCCCTTCCAACCCAAACCAATCCATGGACCTTTAAGGTCCCTTCCAACCCAAACCCATTCCATGAACCTTTAAGGTCCCTTCCAACCCAAACCATTCTATGAACCTTTAAGGTCCCTTCCAACCCAAACCCATTCTATGAACCTTTAAGGTCCCTTCCAACCCAAACCATTCTATGAACCTTTAAGGTCCCTTCCAACCCAAACCATTCTATGAACCTTTAAGGTCCCTTCCAATCCAAACCAATCTATGAATCCTTTAACGAATCCCAACCATACTATGAATCTAGAAGGTCCCTTCCAACCCAAACCATTCTATGAATCTATGAATCCTTCAAGGTCCCTTCCAACCCAAACCATTCTATGAACCTTTAAGGTCCCTTCCAACCCAAACCATTCTATGAACCTTTAAGGTCCCTTCCAACCCAAACCATTCTATGAACCTTTAAGGTCCCTTCCAACCCAAACCATTCTATGAACCTTTAAGGTCCCTTCCAACCCAAACCATTCTATGAACCTTTAAGGTCCCTTCCAACCCAAACCAATCTATGAACCTTTAAGGTCCCTTCCAACCCAAACCATTCTATGAACCTTTAAGGTCCCTTCCAACCCAAACCATTCTATGAACCTTTAAGGTCCCTTCCAACCCAAACCATTCTATGGACCTTTAAGGTCCCTTCCAACCTAAACCATTCTATGAACCTTTAAGGTCCCTTCCAACCCAAACCCATTCCATGGACCTTTAAGGTCCCTTCCAACCCAAACCCATTCCATGGACCTTTAAGGTCCCTTCCAACCCAAACCCATTCCATGGACCTTTAAGGTCCCTTCCAACCCAACCCATTCTATGAACCTTTAAGGTCCCTTCCAACCCAACCCATTCTATGACCCTTTAAGGCCCCTTCCCACCTGACCAATTGCATGATTCCCTTGTTTCCTTGGCTCACCTTCCCACCAGCTGCCTTCCTTGCTGTGTGAAACCCTCAGCATTAACCACAAGCCCGGGTCTTAATGTTCAACTCTGGGCTGTTGGAATCCTGCAGCCCCCAGCAGAGCCTTTTGAATAGAGGGCATCCCATGGAAGAAAAAGGACACAAAACCCCAACCCAAACCCTGAAATGCAAACAAAACAAGCAAAAAGCAAGCAGCATGTGGAGCTGGTGTCATTCAATCCCTGCAAGCAAGGAGCTGGAGTTCATATGAATAATTCAAGCCCAGACAAATGTTCTCAGGTCTGGAAGGAAATGGGAAAAACCTCTGGAGTCTGCAGCTCTTTTTATTCCAGCCTGGTTTGTGCTGGCTGCTCTTTTCTCTGGGGTTATTGCTGATTCTTTTCTTGCCTTTTCTCTCCCTGTCTGTCTCTCCAAAGGAGCAGCCAGCTCAGATGTTCAGATAACACACACACACACAGAGCGCACCCCAGAGAAATAGTTTCAAACCTCTGATGCTTTCCCCCTCCTTTCCCCACCCCCACCCCCCCCTTGTAAATTATTCATCCCTACAGATCATGCAACAGGGCTGAGGGGAAAAAAAATCACACAGGGAAAACTAAAACCTGGCAAATCAGCTGTCATTTGTTGAGGTTAATTATTTAATGTTCTTCCTTTTGAGCAAAACAAAGCAAACCAAGAGAAGCCCCACACAGAGGGAGATTAGCCTTGTCCTGACGATCTGTGTTTGCTCCCCTGACAACACACAAATCAGCATTGCTATGGCTACTCTTGTGCCACATCTAGAGAAACAGGTCTCCACTGCCCAGATCTGTTGCTGAGATATTCCAGCATGGAGAGGGCTGGAAGGGACCTCTGGAGCTCACCCAGTCCAACCCCCACCCTGCTCCAGCAGGGCAGCCACAGCAGCTTGCCCAGCAGCACGATGCCCAGGGGGGTTGGAAGCTCTCCACACGAGGAGACTCCACAACCTCTCTGGGCAGCCTGCTCCAGCCCTCCAGCACCCTCACAACAAACAACTTTCTCCTCCTCTTCACCAGGAACCTATTGGCTTCCACTTTGTGCCCACAGCCCCTTGGCCTGTCCCTGGGCACCACTGAGCAGAGCCTGGCCCCAGCCTCTTGCCCCTCACAGCTCCTTTGTCTCTTGCTGAGCATTGCTCAGCTCCCCTCTGGGGCTGCTCTTCTGCAGGCTCTCAGCCCCAGGGCTCTCAGCCTTTGCTCCTCCCAGAGTTGCTCCAGGCCCCTCAGCAGCTTTGCAGCCACCCCTGTGCTCGCTCCAGCAGTTCCCTGTCTCTCCTGGACTGGGCAGCCCAGGACTGGCCCAGAACATTTTAAGCAGCTGATGACCTTGTGGCCTTCCAGGATCTGCAGGGGGCTCCAAGAAAGCCGGGGAGGGACTTCTGAGGGTGTCAGGGAGTGACAGGACCTGAGGGGGATGGAGCAAAACTAGAAGTGGGGAGATTGAGATTGGATGTGAGGAAGAAGTTGTTGGCCATGAGGGTGGTGAGAGCCTGGCACAGGTTGCCCAGGGAGGTGGTGGAAGCCTCCTGTTGGAGGTGTTTGCAGCCAGGCTGGCTGTGGCTGTGAGCAAGCTGCTGTAGTATGAGGTGCCTCTTTGCTCCTGGCCCCTCAGCAGCTTTGCACCCTCCACTGAACTCTCTCCATCAGTTCCCTGTCCCTCTTGACGTGGGCAGCCCAGCACTGGAGCCAGTGCTCCAGCTGCGGCCTCACTAGGGCAGAGAAGTGTGGGAGGAGAACCTCCCTTGACCTGCTGGTCCCATTCCTCTTAGTGCACTGGCTGTCTAAATTGCAGAGATGCCTTTGGAGAGTTTTCAACCACACTTCCAAAAAATAGGCTGCAGGGTCTTTACTTACAGATGAAGCCAAACATTGTCTCCCTGACCCTCCCATTAACCTAGCTACAGCTGCTGAGCCCCCACAGTGTTCTCTGGTGCCACAAGGCGAGTCCAGCCAGGGAGAGTTTCCCCTCTTTAACACAGACACAATCATTCCACTTTGATGCTTGGTTCCAAGGATGAGGGCCAGCTCCATGTTAACATCCACTGATGGATTTAACTACAGAGGGAAATGCCTAGGCACCAAGTGCCCCCCAGCACATGCAGCAAGAACCTGCTGGATGACCTCCTGTGCTTGTCCTAGGCAATGACCACCAGGGGTACTGTGCACTCAGAGTCACTTCTCTGTTGTGGTTTGGATCTTTTTGTCCTGAATTGAAGGCTGTGTCTGCTCTCCACCCAGGAGCAGTGGGACTGATAGCTATAGGTCTGGCTCTGCATGGGTTCAAGTTCAGGTATCACTGTTACAAGGGGCTTGGGTGACTCCCCTCCTCCATCCACATCCTCACACCACCATGGCTTGGAAACCACTGTGACAAGGGCTTGGGTCACTCTCTGGCCTCCATCCACATCCTCACTCCACCATGGCTTGGAAACCACTGTGACAAGGGCCTTGGGTCATTCTCTGTCCTCCATCCACATCCCCACACCACCATGGCTTGAAGATCACTGTGACAAGGGGCTTGGGTCACTCTCTGTCCTCCATCCACATCCCCACACCACCATGGCTTGGGTATCACTGTGACAAGGGGCTTGGGTCACTCTCTGTCTTCCATCCACATCCTCACTCCACCATGGCTCGGGTTACCCACCATGTCTTCTCAACCCATGGAGCTGCACTTGCCACCAAGCCCAGACCCTGGAGCAAGGAGCCCAAAATTCCCCTCCCAGTAAATTCCTCCACAAGATGTCATCTGCTCACAGTATTTTCACCCTGTCCTAGGTTAATTGGCTAGACATCAATTAGAGACAGTGGGAGCTGAGGTTCACCATGTTCCATCACCACCTCCTCTATTGCTCAGACACTTCCCACCCAGCCCACAGGGCTTTCTTCCCCTGAGCCCAGCGGCGGTTGCCAACCCGACCGGCTCTGCTCAGCACAAGGAGGGAACACCACCACACCAGGCATCTGCTCCAGAACCCTTTGGGATCCTCAGGAACTCATCTTTGTGATCAGCCTGCAGCTTGGTTACTTCCTACCTGCTGAGTCTTTAAGAGTCAAACAGCAAAATGCTCCCCAGACCCCATAGAGGCTGCCAAGAAGTGAGCTCAAAGGTTAGAGAAGGACTCCAAACCATTCCCACACACATTCCTGGGTCACTTGGATGTGAGAAGTCAGGGCTGCAGTGTCAAACTGTGTAGGGGGAAGTTTAGGCTGGATCTTAGAAGGAAGTTCTTCACAGACAGGGAGCCTGGCCATTGGAATGTGCTGCCCAGGGAGGTGGTGGGGTCAGCGTCCCTGGAGGTGTTCAAGAAGGGCCTGGATGAGGCACTCAGTGCCATGGTCTAGTTGATTAGTTAGGGTTAGGTGATCACTTGGAGTTGATGACCTTGGAGGTCTCTTCCAACCTGGTTGATCCTGTGATCCTGTATGGGATGTGGTTGTGATTCTGTATGGGATATGGTTGAGACCCTGTCCTTGGAGACATTGGAGATCAGATTCCACGAGGCCCTGTGCAGCCTGATCTAGTTGGAGATGTCCCTGCTGACTGCAGGGGGGTTGGACAAGATGCCCTAGGGGGTCCTTTCCAGCCTGATGCAATCTGTGACCCTGTGTAACTGCTACAGAGGGTTGCAGATCAGCTAATGATCTCAGCAAACTAAAGGGTAAAACAGCAGACACTTAGGTGCTTAGGGAGGCACTTTCCCTGCCCAGAGATTCCCAGCTCTTGGAAGACAGCTTCTCCCAAGGAACTAAGATGAGGACAAAGAGGAGAAAACCCCAAAGCCCACAAGACAAGAGGAAAAGTGATGTCAAAAAGCATCTCTAGCATTTAGCTTGGAGATAACACAGAAGAATGCTGGTTAAAAGCATTTCTCTAATCCTTGACAAGGATTAGACAAGGCAACATCTGCCTTCCTCAGGGATGGATTTGGAGAGATGAAGAGGAGTGAAAACTACCTAAGTCATTGCAAGAGCTTCTGAGAGCTGAAGGTACCTCAGAGCACATAGCTTGCAGCACAGGAGGCCAATCCCAGCCTGGGCTGCATCCAAAGCAGCATTACCAGAGATCCAGAGAGGTGATCCTGACACTTGGCTCTGCTGAGACCTCACCTGCAGCGCTGTGTGCAGCTCTGGAGCCCTCAGCACAGGAAGGACCTGGACCTGATGGAGAGGCTCCAGAGGAGGGACACAAAAATGCTCAGGGGCTTGGAGCAGCTCTGCTGTGAGCACAGGCTGAGGGAGTGGCACAAAGTGGAAGCCAGGAGGTTGCATGTGAAGAGGAGGAGAAAGTTGTTTGGTGTGAGGGTGCTGGAGGCCTGGAGCAGGCTGCCCAGAGAGGTTGTGGAGTCTCCTTGGGGGGAGGGGAGTGGGTGGGGGGAAGGAGGAGAGAAGGGGGAGAGGGAAAAACGAATCAAATCCAAGAACATTTATGAGCAGGACACTGCCACTGCCTGCAGAGTGGAGCTGAATATAATTTTTCCTCCCTCTCTCTTTTTTTCCCCCCTTTCTTCTTCTTTCTTTGTGTGCTTCTTCTTTGTTGGCATCCTAATGAGGAAGGTGAACTTCCATCTGACTCGAAAAATCTTGGCTACAAATTAAGTTTGGTGCCAATTTAGCTTTCTCCACCAGGAAGCAGATGCCTTCAGGAGACAAATGCAATTTATCAGCTCCAGCAGCCACCCTTGCAAAGTGCAACAGGAAAATGTATTCAACACCACCATCACCACCACCCCCCCAGGATTTAAATAGCTCCAAGCCTCATTTTGGTTGCACAAAGCTTGCTTCCACTCTGGACCTGTGTGAGAAGACTCCAGGGGGCACCTCAGACCAGTTCTGCCTCCAGTTCTGGTGTTCCCCAGCAGAAGGAGGACACAGAGCTGCTGGAGAGAGGCCAGAGGAGGCCACAAAGATGATCCAAGGGCTGGAGCAGCTCTGCTGGGAGCACAGGCTGAGGGAGCTGGGGGTGTGCAGCCTGCAGAGGAGAAGGCTCCAGGGGCACCTCAGAGCTGCCTGCCAGGACCTGAAGGCATCCTGCAGGAAGGCTGCAGAGAGACTTTTGCTGAGGGGGTCTGAAGCCAGCCCAAGGGGGAATGGTTTGAAGCTGAGGCAGAGCAGGGTCAGAGTGGAGCTGAGGCAGAAGTTGTTCCTTGGGAGGGTGGTGAGAGTGTGTCCCAGGCTGCCCAGGAGGCTGTGGCTGCCTCCTTGCTGGGGGTGCTGAAGGCCAGGCTGGCTGAGGCCTTGAGCAGCTGAGTGTGGCTGAGAGGTGTCCCTGGGCATGGTGAGGAGCTTGGAGCAGATGAGCTCTGAGCTCCCTTCCAACCTGAGCCACTCTGGGATGCTGTGAATGCAGCAGCTTAACAAAAACTCGTGAGGAAAAGCTGCTTCATGGGGGAGAGTCCCAAATGCACTTCTGACCAGCACTTCACCTGTAGAAGGATTAGTTATCAAGCTCTGTTCTCTTTAGATGCTGTGGCAAAAGCCCTCTGCTTCATTGCTTCGTGGTTCTTGGAGCAGATCTTTGCTTAGTATCATTCCTCTTGATTCCAACACCAAGTGGCCTTGTTGGAAAGGACATTTGGACAATGCCAGACACCCTTCCCATAGGTGGCATAAGTTGTACCCTAGGAGAACAAGCAGCCAAGAGCTTTAGCACCATAATTAAGGGCAAGGAAGTTGGTGAGGGGTTTGGAACACAAGCCCTACGAGGAGAGGCTGAGGGAGCTGGGGTTGCTTAGCCTGGAGAAGAGGAGACTGAGGGGTGACCTTATTGCTCTCTACAATTACCTGAAGGGAGGTTGTAGCCAGGCAGAGGTTGGTCTCTTCTCCCAGGCAGCCAGTACCAGAACAAGAGGACACAGCCTCAGGCTGTGCCAGGGGAGGTTTAGGCTGGATGTTAGGAAGAAGTTCTACATAGAGTGATTGCCCATTGGAATAGGCTGCCCAGGGAGGTGGTGGAGTCACCATCATTGGAGGTGTTCAGGAGGAGACTTGATGGGGTGCTCCCCAGCCTTGTTGCCCTTCTCTGGACACCTTCCAGCAGCTCAACATCTTTCCTAACTTTAGGAGCCCAGAAGTGGACACAGGACTCCAGGTGTGGCCTGAGCAGTGCTGAGCACAGGGCACAATGACTTCCCTGCTCCTGCTGGCCACACTCTTCCTGATGCAGGCCAGGATGCCCTTGGGCTTCTTGGCCCCCTGGGCACACTGCTGGCTTATGTTTAGGTGGCTGTCAATCAGCACCCCCAGGTCCCTTTCTACCTGGCTGCTCTCCAGCCACCCTGTCCCCAGCCTGTAGCACTGCAACAGTTAAGTTCTCAGTCTGGGCCAGGCACCACCTGAGGTGACACTGCTTGCTCCATGGCTTGTGCAGCTGAAGGACCTCAGCTGGGAGAGTTTGGTTGACTTTCCTTGCTTTACCTTAACGTTGTAGTGAAGGTTGTGTCCCTGGTGGAGCTTCCCCAGCACCCTGGTGGCACCTCCAAATGTTTGCCCTCCCTTTTTAATGGGAATTTTAATAATTGATCATTTGGATTTACCAGCTCTGCCTCCTCTACACTTCCCTCATCACAAGTCTTAATGCTGAGCAAACTGACACTGAGCAAGTCACCTAAACCATTTCCTTCTTTATATTTACACTCCTAATTGCCAGCAGGGAAAGCTCTTTCTTCTTCTCAGAACGCTCTAGTGAGGGACTTCTTCTGGTGAATGTCAGCAGAGAAGGAGACTCCACAACCTCTCTGGGTAGCCTGCTCCAGGGCTCCAGCACTCTCACAGTGAAAATGAATTTCCTTTGTGTTCATGTTGAGCCTCCCCTGCCAAGCTGAATCTCCCCACTTCTAGTTCAGCTCCATCCCCCCAGTCCTATCCCTCCCTGACACCCTCAAAAGTCCCTCCCCAGCTTTCTTGGAGCCCCCTGCAGATCCTAGAAGGCCACAAGAAGGTCTCCTGGAAGGCCACCAGAAGGTCTCCTGGGAACCTTCTCCTCTCCAGCCTGCACAACCCCAACTCTCTCAGGCTGTCTCCACAGCAGAGCAGCTCCAGCCCTATTTTGCCACATGCTGGGGATCAGCAGGAAGCTACCTGAGGATCATTAGGGAATCAGGCAGGCAGAACACGTAGTCTCTGCTTCCAATAATGAGCCTGTTAATTGGTGCTGCAGGAGAAGAAGTCTGGCTGGTCAATGAGGAGAATGAAGTCTTTGATGCACTGTGCAAAGCCAGACAGGCTGGAGGACGTTTGTGGGGGCTTGCTTTGAGGCAACCTGTGCAGCTGGGACCACTTGCTGTGCTAGATGCATCGTGGTTGCAGCTTGCACACTGTGCTAAGGGCAATCAGGAGATTTTGGATGGCTTCAGGAAAAGCCCAGGACAAGAAAGAAAGCCAAACCAAACCCACACCACTCTTCGCTCCCCAAAACACCCCAGGAGTAGCATCACCACCAGTGGGGGCTCTTAGCTGTATTGGAAACCTCTCTCTGTGTAGAACTTCTTTCTAACATCCAGCCTAATGCTCCCCTGGCACAGCTCGAGACTGTGTCCTCTTGTTCTGCTGCTGGGTGCCTGGGAGAAGAGACCAACCCCCACCTGGCTACAACCTCCCTTCAGGGACTTGGAGAGAGCAAGAAGGTCTCCCCTGAGCCTCCTCTTCTCCAGGCTAAGCAAGCCCAGCTCCTGCTCAGAGAAGGACTTGGATTTGGACTTTGGGATCTCTCCTTCCCCTCCTGCAGGGGAGGACAGCACAGACAATGAGGATGACCTCTCCTCCAAGCCAGAGCAGCAGCAGCCTTCCTCCACAGACCCAAACCATCTTGGGGGGGTGGTGGTAACATAACTCCTTTCCTCCTCTTTCTCCCTCTTCTGCCTCTGTCTCTTCTGATCCATCCACTTTACTCTCTTCATCAATAGCCTGGAGTGCTGTTGATATTTTAGGCCTCCTTTGTGCCTCTCATTCCATACCACAGCAACGTTCAAAGGAACTGAGGCTCTTTCCCTCTCTGGACTGAGACACCACCCTTGGCAGAAAAGGGCAAAAAAAATGACCCCAAACCACCTCAACTCCTTCAGAAGTTTGAAATCTTCTCATCAAAAAGAAAAAAAAGCCAATGGAGAGCCCTTAGGTTCACACATGAAAGGGACCTGATTAGATCTCCTCTTTTCAAGGGGCTTTTATAGCAACTTCGATTTTTAACAGCAGCCCATTACACCCAGGAGCTTTCCACAGCTGAGCCACTGTGGCTGAGCCACAGTCTCTGCCACTTTTAACACTAGCAAAATTCCTCTGCCACAACACAGCAGCACTGCTGGGCTCCAGCAAGGCCATGGGGGTGAAGTTTATTGACTGAGAATCACAGAACTGTCAGGGTCAGAAGGCACCTCAAGGATCAGCCACTTCCAAGCCCCTTGCCATGGGCAGGGACACCTCACACCACAGCAGCTTGCTCACAGCCACAGCCAGCCTGGCTGCAAACACCTCCAGGCAGGAGGCTTCCACCACCTCCCTGGGCAACCTGTGCCAGGCTCTCACCACCCTCATGGCCAACAACTTCTTCCTATCATCCAAGCTCCACACTTCTAGTTTTGTTCCATTCCCCCCAAGTCCTATCCCTCCCTCACACCCTCAAAAGTCCCTCCCCAGCTTTCTTGGAGCCCCCTGCAGATCCTGGAAGGCCACAAGAAGGTCTCCTGGGAGCCTTCTCCTCTCCAGCCTGCACAACCCCAACTCTCTCAGGCTGTCTCCAGAGGAGCTGCTCTGGAGCTGCTCTGCTCCTCCTCGTGGCCCTGCTCTGGACACCTTCCAGCACCTCCAGATCCTTCCTGGCACAGAGGCTCCAGACCTGGCCCCAGAGCTCCAGCTGTGGTCTCAGCAGAGTGGAGCAGAGGGGCAGAATCCCCTCCCTGGCCCTGCTGGCCACCCTTCTCTTGCTGCAGCCCAGGCTCTGCTTGGCTCTCTGGGCTGCAAGTGCTCACTGCTGGCTCCTCTTGAGCTTCTCCTCTCCCAGCACCCCTAAGTCTCTTTGTTCAGGGCTGCTCTCAGAGCTGAAGGAAAGGTCAAACAAGCCATCAAGGGGCAGAGAGCTGCAGATGCAGGTTGGGTGAGTGCCTGGGGGCTGGGGGGGGAGGGTGGCAGCTGCAGTGAAACGGGATTTAAATGTGAGGTTGAAGCCGTTTGCCTTCATCCTCGGGGTAGATGTCTGGGAAGTGCAGCATGAATTGCAGCTCTCTCTCTGGCCAAATCTGTAGATTCAGGGTGAAAAAGAGAAATAAAATAAAGGGGGGAAAATAAAATCAAGGAAATAAAGAAAACTGAAGGCAATGCTGGCAGGGGGAGGTCACCTGCTCCAGCCCTCATGGCTTGCTGAAAGCTGCAAAGGTCACCTGTCTGCTTCTACACAAACCTCTGCACAAGTGGCTAAACGTTGGTAGCAGCAGCAGGAAAGGTCAGCTCAATAATGCAAGGGAATCTCTTCAGGGCCAGCCAGAGCTTGCTGGTGGAAAGCTTGCAAGGGTCATGCCAGGGCTGGAGCAGTTTGGGGCAGAGCAGCAGCATGCAGCCAGGAAAAGAAGGTCATCCCCTTCCACCTCCTGGACTGGCCCATCTGGGGTTGTCCTCCCTCCCTCTACTCTGCCCTGCTGAGACCTCACCTGCAATATTGCATCCAGCTCTGGGCTCCCCAGGTCAGGAGGGACAGGGATCTGCTGGAGAGAGTCCAATGGAGGGCACCAAGGATGCTGAAGGGACTGCAGCACTGCCTGGGGAGGAGAGGCTGAGAGCCCTGGGGCTGTTTAGTCTGCAGAGGAGAAGGCTGAGAGGGATCTGATCAATGTCTATCAATAGCTGAGGGCTGGGGGTCAGGAGGGAGGTGACAGGGACAGACTCTGCTCAGCTGCACCTTGGGACAGGACAAGAGGCAATGAATGGAAACTCCAGCACAGGAGGTTCCACCTCACCATGAGGAGGAACTTCTTCAGTGTGAGGCTCCCAGAGGCCTGGAGCAGGCTGCCCAGAGAGGTTGTGGAGTCTCCTTCTCTGGAGCCTTTGCAGCCCTGTCTGGATGTGTTCCTGTGTAACCTGTGCTGGATGCTCTGCTCCTGCTCTGGCAGGGGACTTGGACTTGATGATCTCTTTGGGTCCTTTCCAAACCCTGACATCCTGTGTGTGTGAGACCTTAGAGCAGCATTTCAATATCTGAAAAGGACCTGAGGTGGTAGTGTAAAACCTGGTGTAGGCCTGCAATCCCAGCATGGTGAGGGCTGGAAGGGACCTCTGGAGATCACCCAGTCCAACCCCCCTGCTCCAGCAGGGCACCCACAGCAGCTTGCCCAGCAGCACAATGCCTGGGGGGGGGGGTTGGAAGCTCTCCACACAAGGAGACTCCACAACCTCTCTGGGCAGCCTGCTCCAGGCCTCCAGCACCCTCACAACAAACTACTGTCTCCTCCTCTTCACATGCAACCTCCTGGCTTCCACTTTGTGCCCACTGCCCCTTGTGCTGTCCCTGGGCACCACTGAGCAGAGCCTGGCCCCAGCCTCTTCCCCCCACAGCTCCTTTGTCTCTTGCTGAGCATTGCTCAGCTCCCCTCTGGGGCTGCTCTTCTGCAGGCTCTCAGCCCCAGGGCTCTCAGCCTTTGCTCCTCACAGAGCTGCTCCAGGCCCCTCAGCAGCTTTGCAGCCTCCCCTGGGCTCTCTCCAGCAGTTCCCTGTCTCATTTCAGCTGGGGAGCCCAGAGTTGGACACAGTACCCCAGCTGTGGCCACACTGGGGCAGAGTAGAGGGAGAAGAGAACCTCCTGCTGGCCAAACTCTTTTCCATGCACCATTGGCTTTCTCAGCCCTGAGCTCACCTTGCTGGCTGATGGTGAACTTCTTGCTCCCCCAGCACTCCAAGCTCCTTCCCTGTGGAGCTGCTTCCCAGCAGGTCTCCCCTCAGCTGCACTGCTGCAGGAGGCTGTTCCTGCCCTACACCTGCCCTTGCTGAGCTTCATCAGCTTCCCCTACACTGTTTGAGTCCCACTGAATTAAAGGTGCTGTTCCAGAAAAACAGCTTCACCACTGGACTGTAGCAGGGGAGTAAATATTCCTCCAGCAGGTTGGGTTTATCCCATCCCCTCTCCCCGTTCCCAGCGCCACGCTGTCCCCTGCCCTGCCCTGCCCTGCCAGCTTCCTGTCTGCAGAGCTTCCCCCAGCTGGCAGAGTCGGTGCAGATGCTCATTTGCATGATTCCAATCTGCTTGCCAGCAGAAATTCTCCCCCAGCAGGCAGGGAGCTCTTCTCTGCTGCTCCCACCCAGGTGCCAGCAGAGCCCGTGGGACCAGGGACCAGCGGAGCCAGGGAGAGCTCAGCACTGGGCAGCTCGCAGCCAGCAGAGCTGAATCACAAGAAGGCTTCTCCAGGGCCATAACTCACACCTGAAAGTGCTCCCAGCAGCAGGGTTACTGGAGGGAAGTAAGCTCCATCAGCAGGCTCAGCTGGACATCTACTCCAGAGTGAGAAGGTCAAGGAAAGCTTCTGGTCATGTGCTTGGGGTATCGAAGAGCCACAGAATCACAGAATTTCAGGGGCTGGAAGGGACCTCCAAAGCTCAGCCAGTCCAAGCACCTTAGATTTAGAGCACCAGAAGTGTTCTCAAGTGAGCTGTGAGCATTTCATAGAATCACAGAACTGTCAGGGTTGGAAGGGACCTCAGGGAGCAGCCAGTTCCATGGGCAGGGACACCTCACACTGCAGCAGCTTGCTCACAGCCACAGCCAGCCTGGCTGCAAACACCTCCAGGCAGGAGGCTTCCACCACCTCCCTGGGCAACCTGTGCCAGGCTCTCACCACCCTCATGGCCAACAACTTCTTCCTCACAGCCAATCTCAATCTCCCCATTTCTAGTTTTGCTCCATCCCCCCCCAGTCCTATCCCTCCCTCACACCCTCAAAAGTCCCTCCCCAGCTTTCTTGGAGCCCCCTGCAGATCCTGGAAGGCCACAAGAAGGTCTCCTGGGAGCCTTCTCCTCTCCAGCCTGCACAACCCCAACTCTCTCAGGCTGTCTCCAGAGCAGAGCAGCTCCAGCCCTCTGCTCCTCCTCGTGGCCCTTCTCTGGACACCTTCCAGCCCCTCCAGATCCTTCCTGGCACAGAGGCTGCAGAACTGGCCCCAGAGCTCCAGCTGTGGTCTCAGCAGAGTGGAGCAGAGGGGCAGAATCCCTTCCCTGGCCCTGCTGGCTGTGCTTCTCTCGCTGCAGCCCAGTTGCTGGAATCAAATGCCAGTAACCACAGAATCATGGAATTGGTTTGGTTGGAAAAGACCTTCAGGATCAAGTCCAACTATCAACCTAACACCACCCTGGCCATTAAACCATGGCCTGAAGCTCATCCAGTCCAACCACTCTCTGACTCTACCAAGGCTGGGGCTAAACCATGTCCCTCAGCACCACATTCCTGCCTCTTTGAAATGCCCCCAGGGACTGACACAGCCTAACCCAAACACTCAGCCCCCTCACGGATCCCTGGTGGGTTTTTTCCACCTCCACAAGCCAACTCTACCCTACCTCCTCCCTGTTCCATGGGATGGAGCCCACCTAAGAGAATACTCCACAAAAAGCTGGTTTAATCTATAAACAATATTCTCTTCTCCACAGCCTGCTTCTTCCTCTTTGCCTGGTGTGGGAAGCAACATCTTTGCACCTACATTTCAAACCCTGCTCTGAAGCTCTGTTTTCCTTTCTGATCTCTCCTCTGTGCTCCTCACAATGCCATTAGGGCATTTCATTATCCAGCCTGGGGAAGGAATGGAAGCAATTTCCACTTCACAGAGCGAAGCAGAGGTGCAGAAGGAGGAAGAGCAAAGCTTCCCCTTGCTTTTGGGTACACAGGCTGGGATGGGAGAACTGGGGAATACTTGGATGTAGTGCAAGATTGCACAGACCCACAGAAACATACAGGTTGGAGCAGAGCCTCAGCATCACCAAGTCCAACCCAGAGCCCTGCTCTGCAAGGGTCACCCCTAAACCAGAGCCCCAAGCACCACAGCCAAACCAGCTTGAAACACAGCCAGGCTTGGGGACTCCACCACCTCCCTGGGCAGCACATTCCAGACCCTGACCACTCTTGATGGGAAAACCTATTTCCTACTGTCCAGTCTAAACCTCCCCAGTGGCAGCTTGAGGCCATTGCCTCTTGTTCTGTCCCTAATTACCTGTGAGAAGAGACCAGCAGCAGCCTCTCCACAACCTCCTTTCAGGGAGCTGTGGACAGCCAGGAGGTCTGCCCTCAGCCTCCTCTCTTTCACACTAACCATCCCCAGCTCCTTCAGTTGCTCTCCATCAGATTTCTTCTCCAGGCCCTTCCCAGCTTCCTTGCCCTGCTCTGCCCTGGCTCCAGCACCTCCACATCTCTCTGGTATTAAGGTGCCCAACGCTGGACACAGCACTCAAATTATGGAGCCATAGAATTCCCTCTCCCTCTCTGTTGCTGATGCTAGGGAGAAGAGACCAGCCCCCATCCCACTGCAACCCCCTTTCAGGGCACTGCAGAGAGCAGTGAAGCCTCCCTTCAGCCTCCTCTTCTCCTGCTGCCAACCATGAAGTCATTCCCCGTCTAAAGAGCTCCAGTTTACACCAGCCATGAGTGTGTGGCCCCAAATCCACCCAGCAGCAAGCGGAAGGCGGAGCGTGCGGGCGCACACGCCGTGCAAACGCCTTCCTCAGCCAGGGAGCCCTGCTCTGTGCTGAGCAGAAGTCTGCCTCCCCAAAATAATCCCCAGCACCAACTCCACCACCCAGACCACACATGCCTTCCCCCCAGCTTGCCTTGGGCTTCCAGCCCTCCAGCAGCACAAGGAGGTGGTTTCCACGGGTGAGAGAAGCGCCGGAGCCCGGCGAGCCAAGGCTGAGCATCCTCCTGTTGGCAGCTTGGCAGAGGAGGAAGACACAATAGAAGAGAGCCCTGCAATTTGGCAGCCATCTGTGCTACCAAAAACAGCAACAAACTTGCAAAGTGCTGTTGGAACACAAGTTAGCACTCCCAGCAAGCCAGTGTCTTCAAACATTCCTGCCTCTTACATCCAAATGAGTGTCTCTTCAGCTCTGCATGAAGAAGATGCTTTAGAGGCTTTGGAGAGGCTGAGGGGACGAATATCACAGGATGGTCAGGGTTGGAAGGGACCTCAAGGAGCAGCCAGTCCCAACCCCCCTGCCATGGCCAGGGACACCTCACACTACAGCAGCTTGCTCACAGCCACAGCCAGCCTGGCTGCAAACACCTCCAGGCAGGAGGCTTCCACCACCTCCCTGGGCAACCTGTGCCAGGCTCTCACCACCCTCATGGCCAACAACTTCTTCCTCACATCCAAGCTGAATCGTCACACTTCTAGTTTTGTTCCATTCCCCCCAGTCCTATCCCTCCCTCACACCCTCAGAAGTCCCTCCCCAGCTTTCTTGGAGCCCCCTTCAGATCCTGGAAGGCCACAAGGTCATCAGCTGCTTAAAATGTTCTGGGCCAGTCCTGGGCTGCCCAGTCCAGGAGAGACAGGGAACTGCTGGAGAGAGCCCAGGGGAGGCTGCAAAGCTGCTGAGGGGCCTGGAGCCAATCTGTGAGGAGCAAAGGCTGAGAGCCCTGGGGCTGTTGAGCCTGGAGAAGAGCAGCCCCAGAGGGGAGCTGAGCAATGCTCAGCAAGAGACAAAGGAGCTGTGAGGGGCAAGAGGCTGGGGCCAGGCTCTGCTCAGTGGTGCCCAGGGACAGGCCAAGGGGCTGTGGGCACAAAGTGGAAGCCAATAGGTTCCTGGTGAAGAGGAGGAGAAAGTTGTTTGTTGTGAGGGTGCTGGAGGCCTGGAGCAGGCTGCCCAGAGAGGTTACAATACAATAAACCAGGTTGAAAGAGACCTTCAAGCTCATCGTGTCCAACCCATCAACCTATCCAACCCACCCAAACAACTAACCCATGGCACCAAGCACCCCATCCAGTCTCCTCCTGAACACCTCCAGTGATGGTGACTCCACCACCTCCCCGGGCAGCCCATTCCAATGGGCAATCACTCTCTCTGTGTAGAACTTCTTCCTAACATCCAGCCTAAACCTCCCCTGGCACAGCTTGAGACTGTGTCCTCTTGCTCTGGTGCTGGCTGCCTGGGAGAAGAGACCAACCTCTGCCTGGCTACAACCTCCCTTCAGGGAATTGTAGAGAGCAAGAAGGTCTCCCTGCGTCTCCTCTTCTCCAGGCTAAGCAAGCCCAGCTCCCTCAGCCTCTCCTCACAGGGTTTGTGTTCCAAACCCATCTCCAGACACGTTCCAGCAAGTCAACATCCTTCCTGAACTGAGGGGCCCAGAACTGGACACAGGACTCGTGGTGTGGCCTAACCAGTGCAGTGTACAGGGGCGGGTTGTGGAGTCTCCTTGTGTGAAGAGCTTCCAACCAGCCCTGAGCACTGTGCTGCTGGGCAAGCTGCTGTGGGTGCCCTGCTGGAGCAGGGGAGTTGGACTGGGTGATCCCCAGAGGTCCCTTGCAGCCCTCACCGCGCTGGGGTTCCGTGTGAGCTCTCTCTCCCCGTTCCGTCACCACCAATCCTGCCCGCTGGTTCCAGCTCCCCGGGCACAACCCCATTCCCCCCGTCAGAGAGGGGAGGGCTAAGTCATCCCAGTTCTCAGTGCAAGATGCTCAGTGACTTCATGCTGTTATTTTTAGGCTCGTGGCAGGCACACACCAGCGCTGAGTGCCTTAGACCACTTCATCTGGGCGGGGAGAGGAGCGTCTCCCAGCCCGCCGAGGCCCATCCATCACCCCCGCCCTCCCTCTGCTCCTGCAGCCCACATCAAGCTCCCCAGCAGACAATTAAAGCAATATTTTCCATGCAGAATTTGCATTAGGAATATTCATGGGGCTGCTGGGAGTGACAGGTCTCTGTGTAATTGCTTTCTTTCCCCCCCCCCCCTTCCCTCTCCCCCCTCCCCCTTCCCTCTCCCCCTCCCTCCAGCAATATGTTTGCTGTCCCGGTGATGAATCTCTCATCTGCCTCCATATGTATCTATTGCCCAGGCTGCTCTGCATGTGAGCACCCAAGGGTCACATCCATCAGCTGCAGACCTCTGCTTTCCTTTTAATTACAACACTTCACTGGGGAGCCTTCCTCCAAATCATAAAGCTAAGGAGAAAGCAGCTTTTAATTTGCAGAGCAGCCATTAAATTCCCTGCACGGGGGGTGGCAAGCTGCTGGCACGCTGGGGAAGGGCTGAGGGGGACTGTGCCAAGGGAGGGCTGAGGGTAAGGGAAGTAAGGGAGGGCTGAGGGTAAGGGAAGTAAGGGAGGGCTGAGGGTAACCAAGCTGGGGGCAGGAGTTGATCTGTTAGAGGGTAGGAGAGCTCTGCAGAGGGACCTTGCCAGGCTGGGCAGATGGGCAGAGGCCAAGGGCATGAGATTGAACACATCCAAGTGCCAGGTTCTACACTTTGGCCACAGCAACCCCAGGCAGTGCTACAGGCTGGGGTCAGAGTGGCTGGAGAGCAGCCAGGCAGAGAGGGACCTGGGGGTACTGGTTGATAGTAGGCTGAACATGAGCCTGCAGTGTGCCCAGGGGGCCAAGAAGGCCAAGGGCATCCTGGCCTGCATCAGGAACAGTGTGGCCAGCAGGAGCAGGGAGGTCATTGTGCCCTGTGCTCAGCACTGCTCAGGCCACACCTTGAGTCCTGTGTCCAGTTCTGGGCTCCTCAGGTTAGGAAAGATGTTGAGCTGCTGGAAGGTGTCCAGAGAAGGGCAAGAAAGCTGGGGAGGGGTCTGGAGCACAGCCCTGTGAGGAGAGGCTGAGGGAGCTGGGGTTGCTTAGCCTGGAGAAGAGGAGGCTCAGGGGAGACCTTCTTGCTCTCTGCAACTCCCTGAAGGGAGGTTGTAGCCGGGTGGGGGTTGGTCTCTTCTGCCAGGCAGCCAGCAGCAGAACAAGAGGACACAGTTTCAAGCTGTGCCAGGGGAGGTTTAGGCTAATGATAGGAAGAAAATCTTCACAGAGAGAGATTGTCCATTGGAATGTGCTGCCCAGGGAGGTGGTGGAGTCAGCATCCCTGGAGGTGTTTAGCAGGAGACTGGATGGAGTGCTTGGTGCCACGGTTTAGTTGATTAGATGGTGTCGGGTGGTAGGTTGGGCTTGATGATCTCTAAGGTCTCTTCCAACCTGGTCTCTTCTATTCTAAATGCAGTAAGGGAGAGCTGACAGTAAAGGTATTAAGGGAGAGCTCATGGTGCCTGTAGTAAGGGAGAGCTGATGTTTTGGGATATTATTTCCACGCATTAAGAACCAGTTGAACAATATTTGTCTAACTTGGTTTCTTACAAAAAAAGCCACAACAAACAAAGCCAGTGGAAACCAGCTTCACTTCAGGCTCCTCTTAGTTCCTTAAACAGCTTCAACTGACCTCTTTTTGAAGTGTTTAAAGTGTCTTGCATGCTCTTGAATGTATAAAGAAACAGCTCTTTAAGGAAGCTTTGGTTGAAGGCCACCTCTGCAGCTTGTGCATCTCCTCTGGAGACACACTTGCAGGTTGAGACTGGGAAGAAAAGGCCTTGGGGGTGCTGGTGGGGGAGAAGCTCAAGAGGAGCCAGCAGTGAGCACTTGCAGCCCAGAGAGCCAAGCAGAGCCTGGGCTGCAGCAAGAGAAGTGTGGCCAGCAGGGCCAGGGAGGGGATTCTGCCCCTCTGCTCCACTCTGCTGAGACCACAGCTGGAGCTCTGGGGCCAGGTCTGGAGCCTCTGTGCCAGGAAGGATCTGGAGGTGCTGGAAGGTGTCCAGAGAAGGGCCACGAGGAGGAGCAGAGGGCTGGAGCTGCTCTGCTCTGGAGACAGCCTGAGAGAGTTGGGGTTGTGCAGGCTGGAGAGGAGAAGGCTCCCAGGAGACCTTCTTGTGGCCTTCCAGGATCTGCAGGGGGCTCCAAGAAAGCTGGGGAGGGACTTTGGAGGGTGTGAGGGAGGGACAGGACTTGGGGGGAATGGAACAAAACTAGAAGTGTGGAGATTCAGCTTGGATGATAGGAAGAAGTTGTTGGCCATGAGGGTGGTGAGAGCCTGGCACAGGTTGCCCAGGGAGGTGGTGGAAGCCTCCTGCCTGGAGGTGTTTGCAGCCAGGCTGGCTGTGGCTGTGAGCAAGCTGCTGTGGTGTGAGGTGTCCCTGGCCATGGCAGGGGGCTTGGAACTGGCTGATCCTTGAGGCCCCTTCCAGCCCTGACACTTCTGTGATTCTTGTTTGTAGCTCCATGGTGAACAGCCTTGATTCTGCTGCAAGGTACCTGAAGTTGAGGTGGATCTTAAAACATTTCTTTTCCTTGAGCCAAAGCTCCTTGCACAAAGGTAACTAGGTGCCAGCAGTGCTCCTAGGTGGGCAGCTCCTGATTTACATGCAAATAAAAGTGACAGAGTGATGCTGTCTCCATCCTCGGGAAGCCTCTGCCCTGCTGCTCTCTTGTCTTTCTGAACTCAGGCCCCTCCGGCTGGTTCTCACTGTATCAACTGGATTGCATCAAGCTGGCCCCACGGGTGTCTGCCTCTGAATGCAAATGTCCCAGAGCTGATGCAGGGGTTTGCTTCCTGTGGGGAACAGCTGGTGGGGTCGCTGTCCAGCCCTGGAATCACAGCACTGTTTTGGTTGGAAGAGGCATCTAAGATCATCAGGTCCAACCCAGCGCTACCGTGGCCGCCACCGAACCACGTCCCTCAGCACCGTGTCTACGTGATTTTGAAGCACCTCCAGGGATGGGGACTCCACTACTGCCCTGGGCAGCCTGGGCCAGGCCTTGACAACCCTTTTGGGGAAGACATTGCTCCTCATGTTCAACCTAAACCTCCCCTGGGGCAACTGGAAGCCATCTCCTCTTGTCCTGTCACTCGCTCCTTGGGAGAATAGATCAACCCCCGACCTGGTTTCAACCTCCTTTCAGGGAGCTGTAGAGAGGCAGAAGGTCTCTCCTCAGCCTCCTTTTCTCCAGGCTGAACAACCCCAGGTGCCTCAGCTGCTGCTCATAAAAACCTTCTCATCAGACGCTCCCTCACAGCTGTGCAGGGAGAAAGGCCAAAAGGATGTAAAGGTCACCAGAGAAGGCTGTAAGCCCAGCTAAGCCCCTGAACTGCAAGGAGGCTCAGTTCACTAAGACAGTGTCAAACAGAGGATAACTAAAGGGAAACAAGCACAGAAAGATTATTGCTCCTCCTTGAGAGAGCACAAGGCCAGTATGCCAAGGGTCAGGGCTGGGCTGGGCACCAGCTGAGTGCCAGAGGCTCTCCAGGAACCCCTCTGCCTCCCCAAAGGGAAGAAGGGAGAGAGGCTGATGGGCTGGGAAAGAAACTAACCCAGCTGGGGTGGGAAGAAGAACAATGCCATGGGACAGAGACACAAACCAACATGGAACCCAAGCCCTGAGGGCAAGGATGGCACCACTGGCACCACTGGTACTGGGGGCAGGCACTGGGCAAGTCCCAGCCTGGGCTCAGCAGCAGATGGGAAGCGGATTCAGGAGCTGCATTCTGGAGCTGGATTAAGGAAGACAGGAATGGGGATGGAAGGCAGAAGGGACAGAGTCCTGCTGGCACAGCAGCCAGGGAAGGAGAGACTTGAGCCTGGGCATCCCTCAGCTTGCTGCTGAAGATGCCATGCATGGGCTGCAATCCCTTGGGGGGCACTTGAGGCTCCCCTGTGCTGTCTGCTCCTCCCCACAGCTGCCCCCTCTGCCTTCCTGCCCCCCAAGGTGTGCAGAGCAGCAAGTCTGAGGCAGAGGCTTTGTGCCCCCCAGGCCTTGGCAGGACCTCTGCCCCTCAGCTTCTCCCTGCTGGCAGCAGCCCCTGGCTGTGCCAAGCTGCCCTGAGCTTCAGCAAGTGCCTGAGTGAGCAGAGCCTGAGCTGGGCAGTCCAATCCAGATGGCAACACAGAAATGGTCCCAAAGAAGCCCTCCATCTATTGCCTTGTACACCAAGGATAGGGAAGAGTCACAGCAGATTAAAAAGTGCAGAGAAAGATAAAAGCAGAGAAAAACAAACACCAGGGAGGCTTCCATTTTGCTTTCCATTTCCTCTTTCCTCACACCATTCCCAAGCAATTTAGGAGAGAAGAGGAGATCACTCAAAGCAGGATTCCTAAATGTATAATTTGACCTCTGCCTTTAAACTAAGGAAGGGGTTTTTCACAGGGTGCTTGACAGCCTTTGTGATTAACCCAATCCCCATCCCCTCCCCCCCCCCCCAAAAAAAAAAAAAAAAAGAACACTAATAAAATCACAGAATCAGCCAGGTTGGAGAAGACCTCAGAGATCATCAAGTCCAACCTGGTACTTAACACCCAACACCTCCTGGCAACTAAACCATGGCTCCAAGTGCCACATCCAATCCCCTCTTGAACACCTCCAGGGATGGGGACTCCACCACCTCCCTGGGCAGCACATCCCAGTGGCCAATTCCTCTTGCTGGGAAGAACTTTCTCCTCACCTCCAGCCTGAACCTCCCCTGGCACAGCTTGAGACTGTGTCCTCTTGTTCTGCTGCTGGGGGCCTGGGAGAAGAGACCAACCCCCACCTGGCTGCAACCTCCCTTCAGGGAGTTGGAGAGAGCAAGAAGGTCTCCCCTGAGCCTCCTCTTCTGCAGGCTAAGCAATGTGTGGCTATGGCACTGTGAGCCATGGCTGAGTGGCCGTGGTGGTGGTGGGTTGCTGGTTGGACTGGATGATCTCAGAGGCCTTTTCCAGCTGAAACAATTCTGATTCCATGGATTAGAAGCAGGAGGAGCTCACCCTCCCACTAACTCCCTGTGCACTAGCTGCTGTCCAGACCTGCTCAGTGGAATACCTGAGGCAAGCAGAGCAGAGCAGGGTTTTTGTGGAGGAAAGGTCACTTCTCTGCAGCCATTACTCAGCCACACTTAATTGAGCTTGAGGAAGTGGGTGAAGTAAAGCACATTCCACCCCCCAGGAGCCTTTGGAGTGACTTTGCTCTCACACAGAGCTGTGCTCCCTGCCTTCCTGCAGAGCTCAGGTATGTCATTTGTCAGCAGAGGAAGGCCCATTTGGGCAATTAGCTTAAGTGATGCTATTTTCTTCCTAGGATAACAGCCCTGACTTGCACCATCTGACATCTGGTGACCTTTGCTGCTGCATCCTGGGGAGAGGGATGTGGGGGAATGAAAGAAAGGAGAATCACAGAATCACAGCATTGTCAGGGCTGGAAGGGACCTCAAGGAGCAGCCAGTTCCAAGCCCCTTGCCATGGCCAGGGACACCTCACACTACAGCAGCTTGCTCACAGCCACAGCCAGCCTGGCTGCAAACACCTCCAGGCAGGAGGCTGCCACCACCTCCCTGGGCAGCCTGTGCCAGGCTCTCACCACCCTCATGGCCAACAACTTCTTCCTAACATCCAAGCTCAATCTCCCCACTTCTAGTTTTCCTCCATCCCCCCAGTCCTATCACTCCCTGACACCCTCAGAAGTCCCTCCCCAGCTTTCTTGGAGCCCCCTGCAGATCCTGGAAGGCCACAAGAAGGTCTCCTGGGAGCCTTCTCCTCTCCAGCCTGCACAACCCCAACTCTCTCAGGCTGTCTCCAGAGCAGAGCAGCTCCAGCCCTCTGCTCCTCCTCGTGGCCCTTCTCTGGACACCTTCCAGCCCCTCCAGATCCTTCCTGGCACAGAGGCTCCAGAACTGGACCCAGAGCTCCAGCTGTGGTCTCAGCAGAGTGGAGCAGAGAGGAGGAATCACCTACAGCTGGTGACAGAGGCACAGCCAGTGTGACCTGCTCCTGTTGGCAACAAATCCATGATGGGAACAGCCCACCAAGGATGTCCTTGGCTGCCCTTCAGTGGTTTCGAGGGTTGTGGTGCCCCTGCTGATCTCCACATCCCTTGGGCATGCACTGGAGATATTTTTACCCTCCTGCTTCCCTGAGAGTCATTTGTTTCCAGCTTTGAGATCTGAAAGCCTGCAATGTCTTCGGTTGTGCAGGATGGGCTGCTGGCAGAGCTGGCCACACCACATCACACCAGGTCAGCTGGGCAAGCAGAAAAGGCTGTCAGCCCTCGAGCTCCTCATGAGGAGTAGCTGAGGGAGCTGGGGTTGTTCAGCTTGGAGAGGAGGAGCCTGAGTGGAGACCTTCTGGCTCTCTACAAGTCCCTGAAAGGAGGCTGGAGCCAGGTGAGGGCTGGTTTCTTCTCCCAGGGAACAATTCATAGGACAAGAGAAAATGGCCTCAAGTTGCAGCAGGGAAAGCTTAGGTTGGACATTAGGAGACGTTTCTTCACTGAAAGGGGTCTCAAAGACTGGCACAGGCTGCCCAGGGAAGGTGGCTGAATCCCCATCCCTGGGGGGCTTGAAAAGGCACAGAGATGTGGTGCTGATGGACATGGGTTAGCACCAGCCTTGGTAGAGCTGGAGAACAGCAGGGCCGGGGGGGACCGCAAGGGGGCCGGGGGGGGACCGCAAGGGGGCCGGGGGGGGACCGCAAGGGGGCCGGGGGGGACCGCAAGGGGGCCGGGGGGGGACCGCAAGGGGGCCGGGGGGGGGGGGACCGCAAGGGGGCCGGGGGGGGTGGGACCGCAAGGGGGCCGGGGGGGACCGCAAGGGGGCCGGGGGGGACCGCAAAGGGCTTTTCCAACCAAAAGGATTCCTCCTGCAGCATCTGCCTGGCACTCAAGCACAGATGTGGTTGCTTATTCTCTTATGAGGAGAGGCTGAGAGCCCCTGGGGCTGTTCAGTCTGGAGAGAAGACTGAGAGGGGATCTGATCAATGTCTATCAATAGCTGAGGGCTGGGGGTCAAGAGGGAGGGCACAGGCTCTGCTCACCCTGGGACAGGACAAGGGGCAATGGATATGAACTACATGAGGAGGAACTTCTTCCCTGTGAGGGTCCCAGAGGCCTGGAGCAGGCTGCCCAGAGAGGTTGTGGAGTCTCCTTCTCTGGAGCCTTTGCAGCCCTGTCTGGATGTGTTCCTGTGTGACCTGTGCTGGATTCTCTGCTCCTGCTCTGGCAGGGGGTTGGACTTGATGATCTCTTTGGGTCCCTTCCAACCCCTGACCTCCTGTGAGCACCAATCCCCCAAGAGAACAGAGCAGTCCGAAGGGTCTAAGCACAAGAGCTGGAGGGTTTGCCTTGCCCTCAGGACTACCCTGCCTCCAGCCAAGCCCAAAGGCAGCTCCTCAGGCCTTTTGCTGAGGGTGTGAGCACCATCCCTGCTGCTCCCTGGCGCTGGCCGCCGTGGCAGGCAGCTGTCCTCAGCACCAGCCCTTGCCGCTGAAAGGTTTCCAAGCCTCATGTTTCTGGGATGGTGCCCAGCACGGCAAGAGAAAGATCGAGCTCAGCTGCCTCTGGTGCTGCAGAAATTGATGGGAGGCTGTGGGCCAAGAGGCAGGGCTGCAGGAGATGTTAACATGCCCCTCATTTGTGTTCCTGCTTATCAAGAAGCAGCAAAAATGCACTCAATTAACAGCCCAGGGCCTGGACTCAGGAACAGGGCTCAAGGTGGAACTCAGGGACAGAGAGTGGGGGGAAAAAAAAACAAAGAAAGTCACTCCAAAAGGTATTGCCTCATTTCTGAGCATTCTGCAGAGTGAGCAAAATCCTGGGGTGAAGGAAACTGCATCTCCCTGGTGCCCAGCCCATGGGCAGGAGCAGCCTCCTGCACCAGGCCAGGGGAGGGGAGACCTGCTGGGAAGCAGCTCCACAGGGAAGGAGCTGGGAGTGCTGGGGGAAACAACAAGGTCACCATCAGGCAGCAAGGTGCCCTCAGGGCAAGAAGGCCAATGGGGTGTCCTGGGGTGCATGATGAGTGTGGGCAGAAGGGCAAGGGAGGTGCTCCTCCCACTCTATGCTGCCCTAGGGAGACCACAGCTGGAGTATGGTGTCCAGTTCTGGGCTCCCCAGCTCAAGAGAGAAAAGAAACTACTGCAGAGTCCAGGGGAGGCTGCAGAGCTGCTGAGGGGCCTGGAGCAGCTCTGGGAGGAGCAAAGGCTGAGAGCCCTGGGGCTGAAAGCCTGGAGAAGAGCAGCCCCAGAGGGGAGCTGAGCAATGCTCAGCAAGAGACAAAGGAGCTGTGGGGGGCAAGAGGCTGGGGCCAGGCTCTGCTCAGTGGTGCCCAGGGACAGCACAAGGGGCAGTGGGCACAAAGTGGAACCCAGGAAGTTCCATGTGAAGAGGAGGAGAAAGTTGTTTGTTGTGAGGGTGCTGGAGGCCTGGAGCAGGCTGCCCAGAGAGGTTGTGGAGAGCTTCTAACCCCCCTGGGCATTGTGCTGCTGGCAAGCTGCTGTGGGTGCCCTGCTGGAGCAGGGGTTGGGACTGGGTGAGCTCCAGAGGTCCCTTTCCAACTCCCACCATGCTGGGGTGCTGGGATTCTAGCACTGTATAAAGATGTTCTTGGCACAGCAATGCCTACAAGGTAGGACTCCTTCTTAGGAAGAGGGAAACCCCCAAGAAGGTATCCTTCACCTTCTTGCAAGTTGATTTACCTGGTCCTTAGGAGTCCAAGGGCATGAGATTGAACACATCCAAGTGCCAGGTTCTAAACAGTTGCCACACCAACCCCATGCGGTGCTACAGGCTGGGGTCAGAGTGGCTGAGAGCAGCCAGGCAGAGAGGGACCTGGGGGTAGTGGTGGACAGCAGCTGAACAGGAGGCAGCAGTGTGCCCAGGGGGCCAAGAAGGCCAAGGGCATCCTGGCCTGCATCAGGAACAGCGTGGCCAGCAGGAGCAGGGAAGTCATTGTGCCCTGTGCTCAGCACTGCTCAGGCCACACCTGGAGTCCTGTGTCCAGTTCTGGGCTCCTCAGCTCAGGAAAGATGTTGAGCTGCTGGAAGGTGTCCAGAGAAGGGCAAGAAAGCTGGGGAGGGGTCTGGAGCACAGCCCTGTGAGGAGAGGCTGAGGGAGCTGGGCTTGCTTAGCCTGGAGAAGAGGAGGCTCAGGGGAGACCTTCTTGCTCTCTCCAACTCCCTGAAGGGAGGTTGTAGCCAGGTGGGGGTTGGTCTCTTCTGCCAGGCAGCCAGCACCAGAACAAGAGGACCCAGTCTCAAGCTGTGCCAGGGGAGGTTTAGGCTGGATGTTAGGAAGAAATTCTTCCCAGACAGAGAGACTGGCCACTGGGATGTGCTGCCCAGGGAGGTGGTGGAGTCCCCATCCCTGGAGGTGTTTAGGAAAAGCCTGGATGAGGCCCTTGGTGCCATGGGTGAGTTGATTAGATGGTGCTGGGTGGCAGGTTGGAGTCTTTTCCAACCTGGTTAATTCTATTCTGTTCTGTTCTCCAAGCTGCCCTCTTGGGGTAAGGATCACTGGTGTTTTCTGGAACCAAAAGCCTCTGTTCTGAGCAGCTGAAGCCAGAGCCAGCTCTGGAGAGGAGACACAGAGTCCCTGCCCTTTCCCTTTGAGCAAGCAGGAGCTGACTGGGAGCCCCTGAGAAGGGTTATTTGCTGTTTTTTTCCCAGCAGGCAAGCTGGAAGTTGGAAGGGCAGGGACACAGGAGAGGCCTCCAAAGGGCAGGCAAGGATTATTAAAAGCAAATATCAGGCTGCACAGCGCCAGAGCAGATCACATCTCACCCCAGAGGTACCATGAGAGGCCTTGCAAACAGTGCTCCTCCAGCTGCAATCACAGTGGCTGCAGGTCCCCCCCCCCGGGACCCTTCCCTAAGGGGCAGAGAATTTATCTCCAGCCCAGGAAATGAAAACCTCTTTTGCCCTGGAGCTGCAGAGAGAGAACAACATCCTCCTCTTTCACCTTCCCAGCAGGCTGGCTGGTTTGTTTTCCCTTCTTGTGGAAGGGAGCAGCTTTGTGGGCAGAGCTCAACTCCTGCCTCCCCCCAGCTGCCGCTGCTGCTGGAAACAGCAGCCAGGCTCCTGGGCTCTGAGCTGAGGCAGCCAAGAATCACAGAATCACCAAGGTTGGAAGAGACCTCAAAGGTCATCAAGTCCAACCTGGCACCACAGACCCCATGACTAAACCATGGCACCAGGGCACAAGAGGAGAGACACTCCTGATGCACGAACCAAGGTGGCCACGGCCTGGAGCAGAGCCCTGGGAGATGTTACAGCCAGGACATGAAGGGCATACGCGACGCTGTCACCACCTGAGACCCTCTGCAGCAGGGTCTGGTGTGACCAAACCCACCCCACAAGCCAGCTGGCACCACCATGGACTCCCCAGCCCCTGCCCTGCTGAGGAGCAAGGCTTTGCTAGGGTGAGAGGTGATGGCTCACACCTGAACCTCATCTCGTCCGGCCCTAACACAGCACCACCCTTCCGACTTCTCCCAGGGGTCAGAGGCAGCAGTGCCACCGACCCTGCACTCCAGCAGCACCAAACAGGTATCACAGCACCTCCAGGGACCAAAACACCACATAGCCCCTGCACTAAGAGCTGGCAGCTTGCCACTCCTTCCCTTGCTAAAGCCCTGCTCCTCTCCAGAGCTCACAGCCCACCTCTGAGCGGGGGTCTTACTGCATGAGGAACTGTGGTGGAACCTTCCTTGCTCCTTCCCAGAGCTCACAACCCACCTCTGGTGGCTCTTACTCCATCAGGGACTGTGGAGGGACCTTCCTTGGTCCTTTCTAAAGCTAAACCCCTGCTCCTTTCCAGAGCTCACAGCACACCTCTGGTGGCTCTTACTCCATCAGGGACTGTGGAGGGACCTTCCTTGGTCCTTTGTAAAGCTAAACCCCTGCTCCTTTCTAGAGCTCACAGCACACCTCTGGTGGCTCTTACTCCATCAGGGACTGTGGAGGAACCTTCCTTGGTCCTTTCCAGAGCTCACAGCACACCTGTAGTGGCTCTTACTCCATCAGGGACTGTGGAGGAACCTTCCTTGGTCCTTTCCAGAGCTCACAGCACACCTGTAGTGGCTCTTACTCCATCAGGGACAGTGGTGGGACCTTCCTTGGTCCTTTCCAGAGCTCACAGCACACCTCTGGGGGGGGTCTTACTCCATCAGGGACTGTGGTAGGACCTTCCTTGGTGTCATCTAGACCCAGGCAGCACCCATTTGTGAGCAGAGCAGACGGGGAGCATGGAACAGAGCAGCCCTCCACACAAACAGAATGACGTTCTTCAGGGAGACATCATTACCACGTGGGCAGCACCAAAGTCCTGCCCATTCCCTGGGGCAAGAACCTAAGCAGCCATCAAGGCTGGAAGCAGCAGCACAACTAAGGCCAGGTCAGGTCCCTCCTACTGACACCTACTGAAGGACACGGACTTGCTCCAGGTCACAGTCACTGCAGCCAGCCCAGGGAGTCAAAGCAGCTTTGCACTGGCAGCCAGGCCGCATCCTACTTGCTGAGCAAAGCAGGTTCTGCCCAACAGCATCTCAAGAGGTTTGTTCCATTCCTACCTCCACACAGCCTGGGCACAAATCCTGCTCACCACAGAGCCCCAGGCCCTCCAGCAGCTCTGCAAGTTCCACTCTCCAGTAAGCTCCCTACCTCTCTTCAACTGGGGAGCCCAGAACTGGACACAGTTCCCCAGCTGTGGCCTCACAAGGGCAGAGCAGAAGGTGAGGAGAACCTCCCTTGACCTGCTGGCCACACTCCATGCACTCCAGGACACCACTGGCTTTCTTGGCCCCAAGGACACATTGCTGGCTGATGCTGAACTTCCCCCAGCACTCCCAGGCCCTGCTCTGTGGAGCTGCTCCCCAGCAGTTCCCCCTCACCTGTCCTGGTGCAGGAGGCTGTTCCTCTTCAGCTGCAGGACCCAACACCTGCCCTTGTTGGACTTCATGGGGCTCCTCTCCCCCCAGCTCTGCAGCCTGTCCAGGTCTCAGGGAAGGAGAGCACAGGCCGGTGGGGTGCCAGCCAGCCCTCCAAGCGGCTGAGGGTCCTCTCTGTCCCTTCACCCAGGTCACTGATGAAGATGCTGAAAGATCAGCAGACACTCCTGCTGGTGGGAGCGGTGGATTCCTGCCGCTGCAAGCGGTCCTGAGGCTCCAAAGTGACCTGAGAAGGACTTTTTGGGGGGTGTAATTCCATGAAGTGAATGACAGCCATGCTGCCACCCCTCTGAGAGGCCAGGGGCTCAGGAGCACTTCCCTACACCTGCCTTTGCTTTTAAGCAGCTTAACCGTTTTCAGCTGTGTCAGTTGAAATTGGGCATGGTGGCTTGGTTGCCTCGGTCTCCACATCCAGCTGGCTCACGCTGAACATCACACTCCACATCCTCAGTCCTGGGCAACAATTTTACCCTGCTCCCTCCTTCCATGCCCAGGTGACTGCCTGGTGGATGTGGGGCAGGCTGTGGATGTGGTCTGCCTGGACCTCAGCAAGGCCTTTGACACTGTCCCCCACAGCAAACTGCTGGCCAAGCTGTCAGCCCCTGGCTTGGACAGCAGCACTCTGAGCAGGGTTAGGAAGTGGCTGGAGGCTGAGCCCAGAGAGTGGTGGTGAATGGTGCCACTGCCAGCTGGCAGCCAGGCACTAGTGGTGTCCCCCAGGGATCAGTGCTGGGCCCCATCCTGTTCAATATCTTTATTGATGATCTGGATGAGGGGATTGAGACAGTCATCAGCAAATTTGCAGATGACACCAAGTTGGGAGCAGATGTTGATCAGTTAGAGGGTAGAAGGGCTCTGCAGAGGGACCTTGCCAGGCTGGACAGGTGGGCAGAGTCCAACAGGATGACATTCAACAAATCCAAGTGCCAGGTGCAGCACTTTGGCCACAACCCCATGCAGAGCTACAGGCTGGGGTCAGATTGGGCTGAGAGCTGCCAAACAGAGAGGGACCTGGGGGTGCTGATTGACAGCCAGCTGAACATGAGCCTGCAGTGTGCCCAGGTGGCCAAGAAGGCCAATGGCATCCTGGCCTGCATTAGGAATGGTGTGGCCAGCAGGAGCAGGGAAGTCATTGTGCCCTGTGCTCAGCACTGCTTAGGCCGCACCTTGAGTCCTGTGTCCAGTTCTGGGCTCCTCAGGTTAGGAAAGATGTTGAGCTGCTGGAAGGTGTCCAGAGAAGGGCAAGAAAGCTGGGGAGGGGTCTGGAGCACAGCCCTGTGAGGAGAGGCTGAGGGAGCTGGGCTTGCTTAGCCTGGAGAAGAGGAGGCTCAGGGGAGACCTTCTTGCTCTCTCCAACTCCCTGAAGGGAGGTTGTAGCCAGACCTTTAAGATCATCAGGTCCAAGCACTCTAACTGTACCAGATGTGGTGCTAACCCAGATGGAGTCACCCTCCTTGGAGGGTGCTCGAGGATGGTCACTTTGGGAGGTGGTTTAATGGCCATGGTAGTGCAGGTTGATAGTTGGACTTGATGGTCTGGGAGGACTTTTCCAACTGAAGAAATTCTATGATCCAGGCTGGAAAAGACCTTTAAGATCACATAACTGGTTTGGTTGGATGAGGCCTCTAAGATCATTCAGTCCAGTTGTCAGCCCAACCCCACCATGGCCATTCAACCCTCTCCCCAGCTGCCATAGCTACAGGTTTCTTGGACACCTCCAGGAATGGGGACTCCACCACCTCCCTGGGCAGCCTGTGCCAATCCCTGACAACTCTTGCAGCAAAGAAATGTTTCCTAACCTCCATTTTTACCCTCTCCTGGCACAATTTCAGGCCATTTCCTCTATTCCTTCTATCACCTGAGACTAGGGAGAAGAGACCAACCCCCACCTCCCTCCAACCTCATTTCAGGGAATTGTGGAGAGCAATGAGGCCTCCCCTCAGCCAAGGAGCCCAAGGAGATGACACAAACTGCAAGAGGAGGAAGCTGCAGGACCTTTGGGCAACAGAAAAATCAGAGTTTATAAGAGAGCAGAGACTGAAAGCAAAGGAAGGTCTCTTACAGCATCTCAGAGATGCATCACGCAAGCAGCTGGGGGAAGGATTTGCCACGGTGTATGAGTGCTGCACTGGAGACCCTGAGTGAATCCCAGCATCTTACTGCTAAGATTGACTCCTGCTGTATTGATTTTACTTCTACCTACAGAATTTACCCAACCTACTGGGGCAGGGCAACCCCAGGCACTGATATAGGAGCTGGGGTTGCTTAGCCTGGGGAAGAGAGAGCTCAGGGGAGACCTTCTTGCTCTCTCCAACTCCCTGAAGGGAGGTTGTAGGCAGGTGGGGGTTGGTCTCTTCTGCCGGGCAGCCAGCACCAAAACAAGAGGACACAGTCTCAAGCTGTGCCAGGGGAGGTTTAGTCTGATGTTAGGAAGAAATTCTTCACAGAAAGAGAAATTGGCCCCTGGGATGTGCTGCCCAGGGAGGTGGTGGAGTCCCCATCACTGGAGGTGTTTAGGAAGAGACTGGATGAGGCCCTTGGTGTCATGGTTTAGTTGATGAGGTGGTGTTGGGTGATAGGTTGGACTTGGTGATCTCTGAGGTCTTTTCCAACCTGGTTATTTCTATTCCATTCCATTCCATTCCATTCCATGCTATTCTATTTTATTCTATAGGCTGGGCAGGGACTGGCTGGAGAGCAGCCCTGAAGAAAAGGCCTTGGGGGTGCTGGGGGAGGAGAAGCACAAGAGGAGCCAGCAGTGAGCACTTGCAGCCCAGAGAGCCAAGCAGAGCCTGGGCTGCAGCAAGAGAAGTGTGGCCAGCAGGGCCAGGGAGGGGATTCTGCCCCTCTGCTCCACTCTGCTGAGACCACAGCTGGAGCTCTGGGGCCAGTTCTGCAGCCTCTGTGCCAGGAAGGATCTGGAGGGGCTGGAAGGTGTCCAGAGAAGGGCCACGAGGAGGAGCAGAGGGCTGGAGCTGCTCTGCTCTGCTCTGGAGACAGCCTGAGAGAGTTGGGGTTGTGCAGGCTGGAGAGGAGAAGGCTCCCAGGAGACCTTCTGGTGGCCTTCCAGGATCTGCAGGGGGCTCCAAGAAAGCTGGGGAGGGACTTTTGAGGGTGGCAGGGAGGGATAGGACTGGGGGGTGGAGCAAAACTAGAAGTGTGGAGATTCAGCTTGGATGTGAGGAAGAAGTTGTTGGCCATGAGGATGGTGAGAGCCTGGCACAGGTTGCCCAGGGAGGTGGTGGAAGCCTCCTGCCTGGAGGTGTTTGCAGCCAGGCTGGCTGTGGCTGTGAGCAAGCTGCTGTAGTGTGAGGTGTCCCTGCCCAGGGCAGGGGGCTTGGAACTGGCTGCCCCCTGAGGTCCCTTCCAACCCTGACACTTCTGTGATCCTGGGGAGGAGGAGGAGGCTGAGCAGGTTGGTATTGATGTCTCTGACAGGGCAGGGAGGATGTGGCTCTGTGTTCCAGCGGGGGTGGATGGAAATCAGCAAATATTGGATTATCATTTCTACCCAGCTGAAATTAATCTGAGCCTTTCTGTTTTCCAGGATGACTTGTCAGCCAATGTAAACCAATTTGCTAAATTGCAGAGGGGAAGAGAAAATATTGCAAACAAACAAACAGGCAAAAGGTATTAGCAATATCTAATTTACCCTGAGCTAAATGTAGTTGGATTCCCTTTATTGCCTGCTTTGAGTTTTGCAGCTTTCCAGTATCATAGAATCATGGAATTGCTTAGGGTTGGAAGGGAAGGGACCTCAAGGATCATCCAGTTGTTGAGCTTCACCTCCACCACCACCACCACCAAGGTCTCCTGGGAGCCTTCTCCTCTCCAGCCTGCACAACCCCAACTCTCTCAGGCTGTCTCCAGAGCAGAGCAGCTCCAGCCCTCTGCTCCTCCTCGTGGCCCTTCTCTGGACACCTTCCAGCACCTCCAGATCCTTCCTGGCACAGAGGCTGCAGAACTGGCCCCAGAGCTCCAGCTGTGGTCTCAGCAGAGTGGAGCAGAGGGGCAGAATCCCCTCCCTGGCCCTGCTGGCCACACTTCTCTTGCTGCAGCCCAGGCTCTGCTTGGCTCTCTGGGCTGCAAGTGCTTACTGCTGGCTCCTGTTGAGCTTCTCCCCCACCAGCACCCCCAAGGCCTTTTCTTCAGGGCTGCTCTCCAGCCAGTCCCTGCCCAGCCTATAGCAGTGCCTGGAATTGCCCTGCCCCAGCTGCAGGACCTTGCACTTGGTCTTGCTGAACCTCATGAGGTTGTCATGGGCTCAGCTCTGCAGCCTGTGCAGGTGCCTCTGGATGGATCCTTTCCCTCCAGCTGTCTGCTGCACCACACAGCTTGGTGTCATCATCATCTCCCACTGAATTAGGGAGGAACTGCCTGGCCAGAGAGGTTGTGGAGTCTCTTTCACTAGACACTTTCAAAACTCACCTATGTAGCTTCCTGGGCAACCTGATCTAGGTGAGACCCTGATCTATGGGGGGAGGGGGTTTGGATGATCTCCAGAGGTCCCCTTCCAACCCCTGGGGAAAGAGAAGACATAGAGAAAGAGAAGACTGAGAGGGGATTGAATAAATGTTCATAAATATCTGAGGGCTGGGGGTCAGGAGGGAGGGGACAGGAACAGGCTCTGCTCAGCTGCACCTTGGGATAGGACAAGGAGCAATGGATGGAAACTGCAGCACAGGAGGATGGAAACTGCAGCACAGGAGGTTCCACCTCAACATGAGGAAGAACTTCTTGACTGTGAGGGTGCCAGAGCCCTGGAGCAGGCTGCCCAGAGAGGTTGTGGAATCTCCTTCTCTGGAGCCTTTCCAGCCCTGTCTGGATGTGTTCCTGTGTGACCTGTGCTGGATTCTCTGCTCCTGCTCTGGCAGGGGGTTGGACTGGTTGATCTCTTTGTGTCCCTTCCGACCCCTGACATCCTGTGATCCCTGCCCACCTGTGAATCACAGCTCACAGGATGTTAGGGGTCAGAAGGGACCTCTGGAGATCAACAAGTCCAAGCCAAAGGCCTAAAGAGCTGCCTTTGGGCTTGGCTGGAGACAGGGTAGTCCTGATGGCAAAGCAAACCCACCAGCTCATGTGCTTAGACCCTCTGACTGCTCTGTTCTCTTGGGGGATTGGTGCTCACAGGATCCCAGGCTCACAGGGTGTTAGGGGTTGGAAGGGATGCAAAGAGATCATCCAGTCCAACCCCCCTGCCAGAGCAGGAGCAGAGAATCCAGCACAGGTCACACAGGAACACATCCAGACAGGGCTGCAAAGGCTCCAGAGAAGGAGACTCCACAACCTCTCTGGGCAGCCTGCTCCAGGGCTCTGGGACCCTCACAGTGAAGAAGTTCCTCCTTGTGTTGAGGTGGAACCTCCTGTGCTGCAGTTTCTATCCATTGCCCCTTGTCCTATCCCAAGGTACAGCTGAGCAGAGCCTGTCCCCTCCCTCTCGACTCCACAGCCTCCCTGGGGAGACTGTTCCAGTCCTCACCTGCTGCTTCAGAAGCCTCGCCGTGCAACGCCCGTGCTCCCACTCACAATCAGCTCTCCCTCCCAGCAGCATCTTACTCTCCAGAGCTAACAGCAGCCAGGCTGATTTTCCACACCCCTTCCCCCCCCCCCAGGGTCATTTCCAGACGCTGCCCTCCGAGGGATGGCTTCCTAACGCTGCCATCCCGCGCTTGAGCAGCCCTGCCTGTCAGCAGGAGGAAAGGAGGAGGCCTCGTGGCTTGTTGCTGCCCTGCATGGTGGTGAGGCACAGCTCAGCGTCAGGGGTGCAGATGAGAGCCGCTGTGGAAGCTCCTCTGGAGGGGAGTGCTAGCCGAGGGAAGGCAAGGCACAAATCACTCCTGAGGAAGCTCTGCTGCTAAATCCATCCGAGCAGCCCCTTCCAACCCAGAGCTCTGCCTGTTGCAACTACTATGTTAGGAATGCCAAAAAAGAAAGAAGGCAGCCTGAGATTAACTGCTTCATCCCTGTGACCGTTGCCAGAGCCGGGATTGGTCCCTGGAGCGTTCCCTGGATGACTTCATAGGAATCCTGCAGCGCACCCGACCGAAGCCCTGGGGGGTGTTGCATGCTGACAAACAGCTGAACTCTGAGCTACACCAGCCCCGGCTTGCTCCTGCTTCCCATTCAAGGGCTTGGATTTAGGAGGAGCTGAAATTCCTCCTGAATCCCCCCCAACGCTGGAAAGCTTCCCTGGTGGGGGTCACCCTGTGAACCGCAGGAACCGGGTGCGGGCTGAGGGAGCCGGGGCGTGGGGGGGGGGGGGGGGAGGGGGAGTGTTTGGTTTAGCTCATCCCCCCACCCCCCAAAAAAAATTGCAAAGCAACAAGAAAAGGGCAGCTGGAGCTTGGGAAATTCAGGCGCAGCAGCACAACCACTGCTCAGCAGAATCCCTCCTCATCCCCAGGCACCTTCCGCCGGCAGCTCTCAGCGCACCGCGGCGACTCCTCTGCGAGCCTGCATCACCACCCAGCCTCGACATGCCTGCTTCCCCGAGAAACTTGCAGCAGCTAAGGAACCCCAGGAAGAATCACATCGGCTCCTCTCTCTTCCCCTCCAGCTATTTCCTCCTCCAGCCTCCTTATCTAAAGGGAAAACCCGGGCGGGGGGGGGGGGGGGAAATAAATAAAGAGGTGCTGCTTGATTTAAGATCCCTCGAAGCAATCTGGCTGGCGACTGAAACAAACAGCATCCAGGTCCCGGGAGGCAGCCACCACCTCTCCCCGTGTCGTCCACCCCCCGCCTCCAACTTCCAACATCTCTTCTTGTAATGAGCTCTAAGGGAGCTGATCTACCCCACCCCACCCCCCCCCAAAAAAGGGAAAGATTCGGCTGTTTAGCTCGTAAAAGAAAATGCCTTACCAGCAGCATGGTGAAGTTTCTGAGTCACCTGCAGGGAAAGACGGCAGAAATCCGATGACTCCTCCTGACAGGAAGCAAGAGCCCAAGCTGACTCCTAGAGAACAGCAGGGTGAGAGCTGAGCTGCAAAGCTCGGAGTTGAGCTCAATCCGTAGGCATCAGAAAAACCTCCAACGGGGGGTGGGGGGAAGAAAGAAAGGGGGGAAAAGGGAGAGAGGAAAAAAAAAGAAAAAGCCAGGGAAGGGAGGGGGGAAGAGAGAGGGAGGGAGGGAGGAAGAGAGAGAGGGAGGGGGAAAGAGAGAGAGTGAGGGAGGGAGAGGGAGAGAGAGAGCAGCCCACAGACAACGAGATGAGAAACTTCTGGCAAGTCTCCAGCTCAGGAATGAATTTGCTGCCATTCAAGAGACGAATAGGGATGGAAATGAAGGGAAACTTGGCTTTAGAGGCGGCGGCAGCGGCGGCTGCGGCTCGGAGCGGCGCGGAGCAGAGCGCCGCTGGAATCGTGCTGCACAGGCTGGGCAGGATGCTGCTCGGGCTCAGGCTGCACGGCTCGCACAGCAAGGATGCTGGACCCAAACTGAGAGAGAGCCAGAGAAACGTTGTGTGTCTGTCTGTGTGATGTGAGGATACCTAGGCTCATAGAGTGCTTGAGGTTAGAAGGGACTTTGAAAAGAGGATCTCGTTTCGAGCACCCCTGGCATGGGCAGGGACAGCTTCTGCTGGGATCAGACCACAGCCACAGCCAGCCTGGCTGCAAACACCTCCAGGCAGGAGGCTTCCACCACCTCCCTGGGCAACCTGTGCCAGGCTCTCACCACCCTCATGGGCAACAACTTCTTCCTAACATCCAAGCTCAATCTCCCCACTTCTAGTTTTGCTCCATCCCTCACAGCCCTATCACTTTCTGACACCCTCAAAAGTCCCTCCCCAGCTTTCCTGTAGACCCCATAAGATACTGGAAGGCCACAAGAAAGTCTCCTTGGAGTACTGAGTCCAGTGCTGGGCTTCCCAGTTGAAGAGGGACAGATAGACAGCAGAGAGAGAGGCTAGGAGGGTCATGAAGGGACTGGAGGATCTTTCTTATGAGGCAGGGTTGGTAGACCTGGGGCAGTTTAGGCTGCAGAAGAGAAGACTGAGAGGGGATCATATTATTGGTTACAAATATCTGAGGGGTGGGTGTCAGGAAGAAGGTGCCAGGCTCTTTTCTATAGTGTCCCCCGGTAGGGCAAGGGGCAATGGATACAAACCAGACCCCAGGAGGTTCCACCTCAGCATGAGGAGAAAGTTGTTCGGTGTGAGGCTGCTGGAGGCCTGGAGCAGGCTGCCCAGGGAGGTCGTGGAGTCTCCTTCCCCGAAGGCATTCAAGACCTGGCTGGATGCATTCCTGTGTGACCTGCCCTGGCCTTGAGCACCTCCAGGGAGGGGGCATCCACAGCCTCCACTGGGCAAGCTGTCCCAGGGTCTCCCCACCCTTGCAAAAGCTGGGCCTGCAAAAGGAATGTCAACTGCTGAGAGCAAAACCAGCAGCACACGAAGCTCTCGGCGTGAAAAGGGAGAAGAGGCTCCGTGCAGGGTGGGTTTAAACAGCAGCACTGCATTCAGCTGCTTTCATTCCCTGCCCTGATAAAACACTCATTTAAAAGCTGGCTACAAGTTCAGGCAGTGCCTTGGTAAACAGAGCTCCCAAGCCATTACAGCTCTCCAAATTGGAAGTGAGGCTCCTGTGGGTTTGGGTTGCTTTTAATTGATCACCCCCCCACACACACCCCCAAAAAAAACCCCAGAGAATAAAGAATAAAAAGGAGTCAAGCTAAGCTAAATAACTGGAGGGATTCTTTATTGCTTCTTTCCTCCCTATTAATAAATCAGGCCTCTGTGGGAAGAAAATCAAACAGGAACAAACAAACTGGAATTCATTAGTGGCACAGGAGGCGATGCTGAGGAAGGCAGAAGAGCTCCCTGGCAGAGAGCAGAATATTTGCTGCCTACTTGGGGGACAGAAAGAAGCAGAGACATCCTCAGTGTCAGTGATGCAGCAACATTTGCTTCATCTCCAGTTTGCAGTTCCAGCCTCTCATGCCATTTAGCTTGCTGAAGGCCTTCAAGATCACAGGAGGTTAGGGGTTGGAAAGGACCTCCGGAGATCAAGTCCAACCTCCCCCTGCCAGAGCAGGACCAGCACAGGTCACACAGGAACACATCCAGACAGGGCTGGAAAGGCTCCAGAGAAGGAGACTCCACAACCCCTCTGGGCAGCCTGCTCCAGGGCTCTGGGACCCTCACAGTGAAGAAGTTCCTCCTCATGTTGAGGTGGAACCTCCTGTGCTGCAGTTTCCATCCATTGCCCTTTGTCCTATCCTAGGGTGCAGCTGAGCAGAGCCTGTCCCTTCCTCTTTACTCCCAGCCCTCAGCTCTTGATAGACATTGATCAGATCTCCTCTCAGTCTTCTCCAGACTGAGCACCTCCAGGGGTCTCAGCCTCTCCTCCCCAGGCAGTGCTGCAGTCCCTTCAGCATCCTTGCAGCCCTCCCTTGGACTCTCTCCAGCTGATCCCTGTCCCTCCTGAACTGGGGAGCCCAGAGCTGGATGCAATGTTCCAGGTGAGGTCTCAGCAGGGCAGAGTAGAGAGGGAGGAGAAGCTCCCTGGCTCTGCTGGACACACTCCTCTGAATGCAGCCCAGGAGGTCACCAGGTTCAACATCAACCTGACTCTGCCACGTCCACCACTAAGCCAAATCCCAAGCACCATGTCCACACAGCTTTTAACCACATCCAGCAGCCAAGGGCCACCACCAGCTGTGCCCTCCTGTGTCCATGGCAAGTTCAGCAAGGCAGTGGATGGCTGTTGGAGTCCAGGCTGGCCCAACCACCCCAGAGCTGAGAGCATGGCTGGGCTTGGGAATGATCAGCCACATCCATGTGCCTGCCAGGTGAGCACAAAGGTGTTTGATGTGGAGTCTCCCTGTGTTAGGAGCTTCCAACCCCCCTGGCTATTGTGCTGCTGGGCAAGCTGCTGTGGGTGTCCTGTTTTAACAGGGGGGTTGGGCTGGCTGATCTGCAGAGGTCCCTTCCAATTCCACCATGCTGGGATTCTGTGGAAGCTCAGACCAAATATCCATGGGCCTTTGAAGGATCAAGACTGAGCAGAAAGCAGCAGTGTGGGAAAACCTCCTGGGTGTGGTGCAGGAGTCCATCCATGTTAGCACATCCCCCAAGAGGGCAGCTCCACACCTTGGGGGCAGCAGGGTTACAAAGCTGTCCTAGTGCAAACAGCTCTGGATTTTGCACAGCTAACTCAGGAGGTTACCTCCTTGTACCCCACACCCTTTTGAGACATCCCAGACCCAGCTATGCAAAACCAGCATCATCTTAGGGTGAACACAAGTCATCAGATGAACAGTGCCCTCTCCTCAGTGACACTTATGACAAAACCCAGGCTCCCAGTGTGGTAGGGCCTGGGAGTGACCTCTGGAGACCACCCAGGCCAACCACAGCAGCTTGCCCAGCAGCACAATGCCCGGGGGTTGGAAGCTCTCCACACAAGGAGACTCCACAACCTCTCTGGGCAGCCTGCTCCAGGCCTCCAGCACCCTCACAACAAACAACTTTCTCCTCCTCTTCACCAGGAGCCTCCTGGGTTCCAGTCTGTGCCCACTGCCCCTTGTGCTGTCCCTGGGCACCACTGAGCAGAGCCTGGCCCCAGCCTCTTGCCCCCCACAGCTCCTTTGTCTCTTGCTGAGCATTGCTCAGCTCCCCTCTGGGGCTGCTCTTCTGCAGGCTCAATAGCCCTAAGGATCTCAGCCTTTGCTCCTCCCAGAGCTGCTCCAGGCCCCTCAGCAGCTTTGCAGCCTCCCCTGGACTCTCTCCAGCAGTTCCCTGCCTCTCTTGACCTGGGCAGCTCAGACCTGGACCCAGGATGCCAGGCATGGCCTCACTAGGGCAGACTAGAAGGGCAGGAGATACCTCTCTCGACCTGCTGGCCATGCTCTTCTGAGTGCACTCCAAGACACCATTGGCCTCCTTGTCCCCAGGGGCACCTTGCTGGCTGATGGTGAGCTGCTTGTCCCCCAGCACTCCCAGCTCCTCTTTTGTGGAGCTCCTTCCCAGCAGGTCTCCCCTCACCTGTCCTGGTGCAGGGGTTAATGCTCCCCAGGTGCAGCACTCCAGCCTCGCTACCTTGCTGCATTTAGCAGACCCCTTCCTGCCAGGTATTTGGGCAGATGAGAAGAAAGAGGCACTGTGCTGGCTGGGAAGAGGCTGAAGCTGTCAGACCCTGCTGGGAGTGCCTGGTGCCAAAGGGCTGGGCAGAGGAGCGAGTTGGAGCAGAGCAGGCAGGGTGTGAGTATCAGCTGCAGGGGGAATTTCCCAGCTGGATTCTGTCTAAATTCCACATTGCACTGAGAGGCTGAAATGTAGAACGTGCTCAGCAGGGGCTTTTTTTGTTTCATTTGTCCTCTGTCTGCCTGCCTGTGCCTGAAGAGAGAGGCAATGAAAGCTGCCGAGCTGATGAAGCATGTTCTGCTCCGAGCCAGCGGCGGCTGGGGCTGGCGGGGGGTGGTGCTGGGTTTCAGTCTGCTGGCTGACAGCTGGCTCTGCACGGCCCTTCTCCTGGCCACTGAGCCCCACCAACCACACCACAGAACCACAGAATTGCCAGGCTTGGGAGGGACCTCATGAATCAGCCAGTTCCAAGCCCCCTGCCATGGGCAGGGACACCTCACACTACAGCAGCTTGCTCACAGCCACAGCCAGCCTGGCTGCAAACACCTCCAGGCAGGAGGCTTCCACCACCTCCCTGGGCAACCTGTGCCAGGCTCTCACCACCCTCATGGCCAACAACTTCTTCCTCACAGCCAAGCTCAATCTCCCCACTTCTAGTTTTGCTCCATTTCCCCCAGTCCTATCCCTCCCTGACACCCTCAGAAGTCCCTCCCCAGCTTTCTTGGAGCCCCCTGCAGATCCTGGAAGGCCACCAGAAGGTCTCCTGGGAGCCTTCTCCTCTCCAGCCTGCACAACCCCAACTCTCTCAGGCTGTCTCCAGAGCAGAGCAGCTCCAGCCCTCTGCTCCTCCTCGTGGCCCTTCTGTGGACACCTTCCAGCACATCTGGAACTTCCAGCTCTCCTTCATTCAGCTTGGCATGGAATCACAGAACTGTTTGGGTTGGAAGAGACCCCCAAGAGCTGCAAGTCTGCTCTCAGGTCACTACTAAACCATGTCCCTCAGCAACACATCTCCACGGCTTTGAGATTCCTGTAGGGATGAGGACTCCACCACTGCCCTGGGCAGCCTGATCCAGGGCTTGATAACTCTTTTGGGGAAGAAATTGTTCCTCACATCCAACCTAAACCTCCCCTAGTGGAACCTGAAGCCATATCCTTATCCCATCATGTGTCACTTGGGACAGCAGTTGATTTTCTCACAGCAAGGCCAGAACTCCAAACACCTTGGCCTGGAACAGCTTTTAGATGCCTGCTACACGTCCTTCATGCACACCCAAGGTTTCTCAGAGCACTGGATCCCTGCCTGTGGACACATCACAAAGATCCCTTCAGCAGAGGATGGACTGAAAAATCCTCTCCCTCTTCTCTGAGCAGCTTTGCAGAGACCACTGCCATTGAAAGCAGTTTGTATCAAATGGGAGAGTCCCAGCATCCCAGCATGGTGGAGGTTGGCAAGGACCTCTGGGGATCACCCAGTCCAGCCCCCTGCTAAAGCTCAGGGCTTCTGCAAAAGGACTCACAGAGTGATGAAGGTTGGAAAGGACCTCTGGAGATCCTCTGGATGGGTGTCAAGAGGGAGGGGACAGGCTCTGCTCAGCTGTGCCCTGGAATAGGACAAGGACCAGTGGATGGAAACTGCAGCACAGGAGGTTCCACCTCAACATGAGGAGGAACTTCTTGACTGTGAGGGTAGTGGAGTCTCCTTCTCTGAAGCCTTTCCAGCCCTGTCTGGATGTGTTCCTGTGTGACCTGTGCTAGATGCTCTGCTCCTGCTCTGGCAGGGGGCTTGGACTGGATGATCTCTGGAGGTCCTTTCCAATTCCCCAACATCCTGTGTGTGTGAGACCTTAGAGCTGCATTTCAATATCTGAAGAGGACCTGAAGTGGTAGTGTAAAACCTGGTGTAGGCCTGCAATCCCAGCATGGTGGAGGCTGGAAGGGACCTCTGGAGATCACCCAGTCCAACCCCCTGCTCCAGCAGGGCACCCACAGCAGCTTGCCCAGCAGCACAATGCCCGGGGGGGGGTGGAAGCTCTCCACACAAGGAGACTCCACAACCTCTCTGGGCAGCCTGCTCCAGGCCTCCAGCACCCTCACAACAAACAACTTTCTCCTTCTCTTCACCCAGAACCTCCTGGGGTCTACTTTGTGCCCACTGCCCCTTGTTCCTGTCCCTGGGCACCAGGTCCTGAGTTCACATCTTTGTGGTTTGCTCAGATCTCTCCTCCTCCAGGGCTGCTGGACAAGCCCACACTTGAAGGCATCTCGGGATGGTGATGTCCTTTGCTTTGCATCCCAGGGATGCACTCTGGGCTGGGGGTCAGTGCTTGCTTCTCAAATCAGCTTTTGAGGACACAGGACATGCCAGGGCACTCTGTGGGACTGTGTCCTGCAAGGGCATGGAAACTGAGCCCATCAATTGCATCTCCTGGAGCACACAGCTTCTCCTCCACCTTCCAGCTCCCAGCAGTACATCCCTGCCAGTCCCTGCCAATGTCACTGTCAAGAGCCTGGCCCCAGCCTCTTGCCCCCCACAGCTCCTTTGTCTCTTGCTGAGCATTGCTCAGCTGCCCTCTGGGGCTGCTCTTCTGCAGGCTCTCAGCCCCAGGGCTCTCAGCCTTTGCTCCTCCCAGAGCTGCTCCAGGCCCCTCACTCAGCAGCTTTGCAGCCTCCCCTGGGCTCTCTCCAGCAGATCCCTGCCTCTCTTGAGCTGGGGAGCCCAGACCTGGACCCAGAACATTCCAGGTAGCTGATGATGTTTGCAGCTTCTTCCTTCAGACACAGGGCCTGAGCTGGGTGCGTTGGCTGGGGCCAGTGGGACTGGTGGGTTCCCGTGCTGGGCTGCTGTGACCCCATCAGAGCTCCCACATCCCCCTGGCAGCCCCTGCACAGCCCCTGGCCGTGAAGCTGCTGCTCCCCTCCACGAGGGGCATCCCAAAGCAGGCTTTGAAGCAACCTAATGCCGGTACACAAGACCTAGGATGACAACTTCTGACAACATCTCATCTTAGGCAAAATGATGGAGAAAAAAGGTGGATTTTTCTTCTCCTCCTTCTGAAAGAAAGGAAGCCCCGGGTGCCTTGCAATAATGAAGAAGCTGAACTACTCCATCTGGGAGATAATAATGTGCCATTAGAAAAAGATCCCATTTTTATTAGCCAATTTTGATCAGAAATGAAAATGAACTGCAGCTGAACAGCACCCCAAGGCAGATAATTATAGCTCAGCCAGGGAGGAGCTCTTTGCTAGCAACATGTCAGCTCCAGCAGATACAGAGCCAAGGGCCTGCCCTCCCCAGGCCCTACCTGGAGCTCACAGGGACCTCTCACAAAACACACAGCATGGCTCAGGTGGGAAGGGAGCTCAGAGCTCATCTGCTCCAACCTCCCCTCCATGCCCAGGGACACCTCTCAGCTACACTCAGCTGCTCAAGGCCTCAGCCAGCCTGGCCTTCAACACCCCCAGCAAGGAGGCAGCCACAGCCTCCCTGGGCAGCCTGGGACACACTCTCACCACCCTCACAATGAAGAATGGAATGGAATGGAATGGAATGGAATGGAATGGAATGGAATGGAATGGAATAGACCAAGTTGGAAAAGACCTCAAAGATCATCAAGTCCAACTTATCAAGAACTGCTTCCTCTGCTCCACTCTAACCCTGCTCTGCCTCAGCTTCAAACCATTCCCCCTTGGCCTCTCTCTAGACACCCTCAGCAAAAGTCTCTCTGCAGCCTTCCTGCAGGATGCCTTCAGGTCCTGGCAGGCAGCTCTGAGGTGCCCCTGGAGCCTTCTCCTCTGCAGGCTGAACACCCCCAGCTCCCTCAGCCTGTGCTCCCAGCAGAGCTGCTCCAGCCCTTGCATCATCTTTGTGGCCTCCTCTGGCCTCTCTCCAGCAGCTCTGTGTCCTCCTTCTGCTGGGGACACCAGAACTGGAGGCAGGATTGGAGGTGAGGTCTGAGCAGAGCAGAGCCCAGGGGCAGAATCCCCTCTCCCTGCCCTGCTGCCCACACTCCTCTGGCCGCAGCCCAGCACCCAGCTGCCTGCTGGGCAGCATGAGGACACTGCTGGCTCCTGGGGAGCTGTTCAGCAGCCAACACCCCCAAGGCTCTTTTACACCCTCACAGGCAAGTTGGGCACCTCCTTTCCATCCACAACACAACCTGGATTTGCAGAACATCCTGAATGCATAGAATCATAGAAGTGTTTTGCTTGGAAAAGACCTCTGAGATCACCGAGTCCAAGCATCAAGCCAAGGCCCCCATGGACATTAATCCATCTCATAATCAGCTCCATCAATTAACAGCTCAGTTTGTGTAACAGAAGCCTGGTTGCCCTCCCTGAAGGTGATGATTTTTTAGCACCCAGTCTCTTTTAAAAAATTAGAATAGACTAGACTAGACTAGACTAGACTAGACTAGACTAGACTAGAATAGAATAGAATAGAATAGAATAGAATAGAATAGACCAGGTTGGAAGAGACCTTCAAGATCCAAGCCAGTTCCAAGCCCCCTGCCATGGCCAGGGACACCTCACACTACAGCAGCTTGCTCACAGCCACAGCCAGCCTGGCTGCAAACACCTCCAGGCAGGAGGCTTCCACCACCTCCCTGGGCAACCTGTGCCAGGCTCTCACCACCCTCATGGGCAACAACTTCCTCCTCAACAGCCAAACTGAATCTCCCCACTTCCAGTTTTGCTCCATCCCCCCAGTCCTATCCCTCCCTGCCACCCTCAAAAGTCCCTCCCCAGCTTTCTTGCAGCCCCCTGCAGATACCTGTCCAACCTCCCTGCAGTGAGCAGGGACACCTCCAACTAGATCAGGTCTCCTGATCTTCTGCCCCTATTCCTCACCTCTCCATCCATGAAAACCCTCCCTGCTCTGCCTAGGAGCTGGGGTTGTCCTTCCCCTTACTGCCAAGAGCTGCTGGCTCAGCAGCATGACCATAATGGATGGTGTTGGGAGAGCAGATGGAAAGGAAGAGCTGGTTCCTGCTCAATGCCTGGTAGAGCAGGAAGGACACAAAGAGCTCTAGCTGTGAAAGTGAGGGGCTCTGAAAGTTGCTTGCATCCCATCTGCTTCATTCCTCTTTGCTTCTTTAAATAACGAGGGCTCTCTGCCCAGCTAGACATCCAGGCAGCCAAAACCCAGGAGCTCCTGCATTCAGCACCCAGAGCTGCCTGTGAGCCCTCTGCTTCAGCCTCAAACCCTGCAATTGCATCAAGGAAGCCAGAAGGAGCACCCTGCTCACCCAGCTAGCCGGAGAAGAGCTACACAATGTGGTGTGGTGAATGGTGCCACTGCCAGCTGGCAGCCAGGCACCAGTGGTGGCCCCAGGGATCAGTGCTGGGCCCCATCCTGTTCAATATCTTCATTGATGATCTGGAGGAGGGGATTGAGTCCATCATCAGTAAGTTTGCAGATGACACCAAGCTGGGGGCAGGAGTTGATCTGTTAGAGGGTGGGAGAGCTCTGCAGAGGGACCTTGCCAGGCTGGACAGATGGGCAGAGTCCAACAGGATGGCATTCAACAAGTCCAGGTGCCAGGTGCTGCACTTTGGCCACAACAACCCCATGCAGAGCTACAGGCTGGGGTCAGAGTGGCTGGAGAGCTGCCAGGCAGAAAGGGACCTGGGGGTAGTGGTTGACAGCAGCTGAACATGAGCCAGCAGTGTGCCCAGGTGGCCAAGAAGGCCAAGGGCATCTTGGCCTGCATCAGGAACAGTGTGGCCAGCAGGAGCAGGGAAGTCATTGTGCCCTGTGTTAGCTCTGTAAAACCATAGACTCAATAAGGTTGGAAAAGACCTTTGAGATCACCAAATCCAACCTGTCACCCAACACCTCCTGACAATTAAACCATGGCACCCAGGGCCTCATCCAGGCTCTTCTTAAACACCTCCAGGGATGGGGACTCCATCACCTCCCTGGGCAGTACATCCCAGTGGCAAATCTCTCTGTCTGGGTAGAACTTCTTCCTCACCTCCAGACTAAACCTCCCCTGGCACAGCTTGAGCCTGTGTTCTCTTGTTCTGGTGCTGGCTGCCTGGCAGAAGAGACCAACCCCCACCTGGCTACAACCTCCCTTCAGGCAGTTGGAGAGAGCAAGAAGGTCTCCCTGAGCCTCCTCTTCTCCAGGCTAAGCAAGCCCAGCTCCCTCAGCCTCTCCTCACAGGGCTGTGCTCCAGACCCCTCCCCAGCTTTCTTGCCCTTCTCTGGACACCTTCCAGCAGCTCAACATCTTTCCTGAGCTGAGGAGCCCAGAACTGGACACAGGACTCCAGGTGTGGCCTGAGCAGTGCTGAGCACAGGGCACAATGACTTCCCTGCTCCTGCTGGCCACACTGTTCCTGATGCAGGCTAGGATGCCCTTGGCCTTCTTGGCCCCTTGGGCACACTGCTGGCTCATGTTCAGCTGCTGTAGGTAGTTGTAGACAGCAATGAGGGTTTTGAGCACTGCTGGCCCCAGCAAGCAGCTTTTCCACTGTAATGTGGGTTTGAAAAGCCTTGAAAGGCTGCATGAAACATGCCTGTGCTGCACCCCAGACCTGCTATCCCATAAAGAGCCAATTAATCATTGATGGCAATCCGCTCTGGCTTCAGATTTTAAGCCCTACACTCCCTGACTGCCAATGGCTGAGGAGAGCAGAGCTTGGCTCCCCTGCTTAAATCTCATTCCTCTGGGGAGCTAATTAGTGTGGCAAGGCTTGCTGGAAATTTTCAGCCATCCCTTCATACTGCATCCAGCTGGGATTTCACCTCTTCTCATCCTGCAGCCAGACAAAAGCCCCTGGCCAGCACCAGCAGCCTTCACCCAGCTTCCAGGAGGTAAAAATGAACGGGTTGAAAGAAGGCACTCCTTGAACTCATTCAACTGTGGGACTCCAGAGAGTGGTTGTCTCACCCCACCAGCACCCAGCTGCCTCCAGCAGGAAACCAGCCCTGGATGCACCTTGCTGTGGGGGCAGCACAGGGGAGGTCACCTACCAGCCTCTGGCTCCTTTCACAGCAGCCAGGTGCAGTCTGAGCCTGGAAAATGTCGCTGCCTGGCACCCATGAGGAGCTTGGTGTCACATCCCATTGTGCCAGGGAAAGGGAATGAGGGGGCTAAGGGGCATGTACCAAAGCAGCACCCATTGCTGAGAGAGTCAAGGGCTAGGGCTGGGCTGGCCCCCAGACCGGTGCCAGAGGCTCTGCAGGAACCTCTCTGCCTCCCCAAAGGGAAGAAGGGAGAGAGGCTGATGGGCTGGGAAAGAAACTAACCCAGCTGGGGTGGGAAGAAGAACAATGCCATGGGATAGAGACACAGAGACACAAACCAAGATGGAACCCAAGCCCTGAGGGCAAGGATGGCACCACTGGCACCACTGGTGCTGGGGGCAGGCACTGGGCAAGTCCCAGCCTGGGCTCAGCAGCAGATGGGAAGTGGATTCAGGAGCTGGATGCTGGAGCTGGATTAAGGAAGACAGGGATGGGGATGGAAGGCAGAAGGGACAGAGTCCTGCTGGCACAGCAGCCAGGCAAGGAGAGGCTTGAGCCTGGGCATCCCTCAGCTTGATGCTGCAGATGCCATGCATGGGCTGCAATCCCTTGGGGGGCACTTGAGGCTCCCCTGTGCTGTCTGCTCCTCCCCACAGCTGCCCCTCTGCCTTCCTGCCCCCCAAGGTGGGGCAGAGCTGTGGCAGTGCCCTTGGTGTGCAGAGCAGCAAGTCTGAGGCAGAGGCTTTGTGCCCCCCAGCCCAGCTCCTCCAGGACTCAGCTTGGCAGACCTCTCAATTGGCTCCAGATTTCCCTGTCTGGCTGAACACAGAGCTCACCTATTACCTGTTTCATGCAAGAGACAGAAGCATTTCTGTATTTCAGGAAGATTATGATCAAATAATTGTTTGAGAATAGACCCATTCCACACAAACATCTGGCAAGCACTAGCTGTAGGCACAAAAGCAGCTGGAAACAGAATCACAGAATGGTTTTGTTTGGAAAAGATCTTTAGAGATGGAGTCCAGCCACCAAGCCAACACCATCATGCTCATTAAACCATGCCCCATTGTGCCACAGCTCCACATCTCTTGAACACCTCCAGGGGTGGTGAATCCACCACCTCCCTGGGCAGCCTGTTCCAGGGAGAAGGGAAAGAGAGGAGGAAGAGAGGAGGAAGAGAGGAGGAAGAGAGGAGAGGTTCGGAGAGGAGAGGAGAGGAGAGGTTCGGAGAGGAGAGGAGAGGTTCGGAGAGGAGAGGTTCGGAGAGGAGAGGTTCGGAGAGGAGAGGAGAGGTTCGGAGAGGAGAGGTTCGGAGAGGAGAGGAGAGGAGAGGAGAGAGGAGAGGAGAGGAGAGGAGAGGAGAGGAGAGGGAGAGGAGAGGAGAGGAGAGGAGAGGAGAGGAGAGAGGAGAGGAGAGGGAGAGGAGAGGAGAGGAGAGGAGAGGAGAGGGAGAGGAGAGGAGAGACCTTCAAGATCATCATGTCCAACCTATCATCCAACACCACCTAATCAACTAACCCATGGCACCAAGCACCCCATCAAGTCTTCTCCTGAACACCTCCAATGATGGTGACTCCACCACCTCCCTGGGCAGCCCATTCCAATGGGCAATCTCTCTCTCTGTGTAGAATTTCTTCCTAACATCCAACCTAGACCTCCCCTGGCACAGCTTGAGACTGTGTCCTCTTGTTCTGCTGCTGGGGGCCTGGGAGAGAGACCAACCCCCACCTGGCTACAACCTCCCTTCAGGGAGTTGGAGAGAGCAAGAAGGTCTCCCCTGAGCCTCCTCTTCTCCAGGCTAAGCAAGCCCAGCTCCCTCAGCCTCTCCTCACAGGGCTGTGCTCCAGACCCCTCCCCAGCTTTCTTGCCCTTCTCTGGACACCTTCCAGCAGCTCAACATCTTTCCTAACCTGAGGAGCCCAGAACTGGACTCAAGGTGTGGCCCAACCAGTGCAGTGTCCTCTAATATCCAACCGTAACCTCCCCTGGTGCTACTTCAGGCCATTTCCTCTTGTACTGTCACTCGTTCCTTGGGAGAAGAGACCAGCAGCACCTTCCCTATAGAGCAGGCTGAGGGAGTTGGGGTTGTTCAGCCTGGAGAAGAGGAGACCCTGGGGGGAACCTTAGAGCAGCCTTGCAGTAGCTGAATGGGGCTACAAGAAAGCTGAGGATGCTCTTGTAGTGACAGGATGAGGGAGTTGCTTGACTTATCATGAAAGGTTGCAATACAAGGGCTGGGAGTGACAGGATGAGAGGGAATGGATTGAAGCTTGAGGAGGGCAGATTTAGACTGGAGATCCCTTGAGGTCCCTTCCAGCCCTGCCAATGCTCTGAGTTTACATGGCTGAACTGGGAGCTGCTTTCTCTTTCTCAGAGGCAGAGAGCAGGAGCTGGCTGGGCGAGATCAGAGGAGCTTTGGCCAGCATCTGCTGCTCCCCAGGCTGGCAGCTCAGCCTGCTTGAGGCCTGTGGAAAGAGTTACAGCGAGGAGGGAAGGAGCAGTGATGGAAAGCTGCATCCTCAGTGTCTCAGGACCTTAATGAGTTGGGGGGGGGGGAATTAATTTCCAGCTTTAATGTATGCAGAGAGCAGGAGGAAATCTCAGGGTTTAATTAATCACAGCATTAAAAAGAAGGGGGAAACAAAGACTTATTGGGTATAACTCTAAGTAAATACTCCTTAATTATTCTTCATACACCACAGCTAATTTAGGAGTCATTTCCACCACCACCCCCCCATGCTGGTCCTGCTTCAGCCTGCTGCCTGTGGATTGATCCAGCCACAGACTCCAGCAGGCCAAAACCAGTGCCATTTTTGGGCAGGAATTGCCCCATTTTCCCCATCTCTCTGCTCTAAGGCTAGCAGCATTTGTTGATGCTTTAACAAACAAATCACAAGCCCAGAGCCAGAGCTCCCTGCTGCAAAGCTCGGCCTGCCCAGGGAGAGCAGCAGCAATTGAGAGCAGTTTCTATTTAAACTCAGTGCTGCCTTTCCCTCAGCATGGAGAGGGTTGGAAGGGACCTCTGGAAACCACCCAGTCCAACCCCCTGCTCCAGCAGGGCACCCACAGCAGCTTGCCCAGCAGCACAATGCCCAGGGCGGGTTGGAAGCTCTCCACACAAGGAGACTCCACAACCTCTCTGGGCAGCCTGCTCCAGGCCTCCAGCACCCTCACAACAAACAACTTTCTCCTCCTCTTCACATGCAACCTCCTGGGGTCTACTTTGTGCCCACTGCCCCTTGGCCTGTCCCTGGGCACCAGGTCCTGAGTTCACATCTTTGTGGTTTGCTCAGATCTCTCCTCCTCCAGGGCTGCTGGACAAGCCCACACTTGAAGGCATCTCGGGATGGTGATGTCCTTTGCTTTGCATCCCAGGGATGCACTCTGGGCTGGGGGTCAGTGCTTGCTTCTCAAATCAGCTTTTGAGGACACAGGACATGCCAGGGCACTCTGTGGGACTGTGTCCTGCAAGGGCATGGAAACTGAGCCCATCAATTGCATCTCCTGGAGCACACAGCTTCTCCTCCACCTTCCAGCTCCCAGCAGTACATCCCTGCCAGTCCCTGCCAATGTCACTGCCAAGGGCCTGGCCCCAGCCTCTTGCCCCCCACAGCTCCTTTGTCTCTTGCTGAGCATTGCTCAGCTGCCCTCTGGGGCTGCTCTTCTGCAGGCTCTCAGCCCCAGGGCTCTCAGCCTTTGCTCCTCCCAGAGCTGCTCCAGGCCCCTCACTCAGCAGCTTTGCAGCCTCCCCTGGGCTCTCTCCAGCAGATCCCTGCCTCTCTTGAGCTGGGGAGCCCAGACCTGGACCCAGAACATTCCAGGTAGCTGATGATGTTTGCAGCTTCTTCCTTCAGACACAGGGCCTGAGCTGGGTGCGTTGGCTGGGGCCAGTGGGACTGGTGGGTTCCCGTGCTGGGCTGCTGTGACCCCATCAGAGCTCCCACATCCCCCTGGCAGCCCCTGCACAGCCCCTGGCCGTGAAGCTGCTGCTCCCTCCAGGAAAGGTCCCTTCAGCCTCTCTGCACCCTCCCCTGGACTCTCTCCAGCAGTTCCCAGTGTCTCTCGGACTGGGGAGCCCAGAGCTGGACCCAGGACTCCAGCTGTGGCCTCCCTAGGGCAGAGCAGAAGGGAGGAAGAACCTCTCTCAAGCTACTGGCCACACTCTTCTGGCAAAGAGTCAATAAAGGAGGTTGGTTTTGTGACCTCCATCTCAGGCCAGCCCTTAAGGTGGAAGGGAAGGGGGGATGCTCCTCCCCCAGCTGGGAGCTGCCTATCTGCTGCCTGATGGGTTTGCTCCAGTTAATTATGGATTTTAATTAGTCACTACTGGTGCCCAGGGGAGAAGATAAAATAGTCTCTTCTGATTTAGAGCATTACAGAGAGTGCCTCAGTCTAACAGTCAAACTCCTGGATTGTCCCTAATTGCACCTCAGCCCAGCTGGTGTGGCTGGGAGCCAGCACCAAGGAACCTCCTCTGAATGGCAGGAGATGGAGCTCCACTGCCAGCATGGCAATGAGGACACAAAAGAAACCCCAAAACTAAGGGGTGAGGGAGACCTGCTGGCTTCACCATGAGAGAGAGCTTCTGCCCTGCAGCCAGCACTCAGAGACTCATAGAATGGGTTGGGCTGGAAGGGACCTTAGAGATCATCCAGTTCCAACCCCCCTGCCATGGGCTGGGACACCACCCACCAGTCCAGCTTGCTCAAGGCCTCATCCAGCCTGGCCCTGAACACCTCCAGGGAGGAGGCAGCCACAGCCTCCCTGGGCAACCTGTGCCAGTGTCTCCCCAGCCTCACTGTGAGAGTTTCTTCCTCATCTCCAGTCTAAATCTGCCCTCCTCAAGCTTCAATCCATTCCCTCTCATCCTGTCACTCCCAGCCCTTGTATTGCAACCTTTCATGATAAGTAAAGCAACTCCCTCATCCTGTCACCAGCAGGTTGCTCACAGCCACATCCAGCCTGGCTGCAAACACCTCCAGGCAGGAGGCTTCCACCACCTCCCTGGGCAACCTGTGCCAGGCTCTCACCACCCTCATGGCCAACAACTTCTTCCTCACAGCCAAGCTCAATCTCCCCACTTCTAGTTTTCCTCCATCCCCCCCAGTCCTATCCCTCCCTGACACCCTCAGAAGTCCCTCCCCAGCTTTCTTGGAGCCCCCTGCAGATCCTGGAAGGCCACCAGAAGGTCTCCTGGGAGTCTTCTCCTCTCCAGCCTGAACAACCCCAACTCTCTCAGGCTGTCTCCAGAGCAGAGCAGCTCCAGCCCTCTGCTCCTCCTCGTGGCCCTTCTCTGGACACCTTCCAGCACCTCCAGATCCTTCCTGGCACAGAGGCTCCAGAGCTGGCCCCAGAGCTCCAGCTGTGGTCTCAGCAGAGTGGAGCAGAGGGGCAGAATCCCCTCCCTGGCCCTGCTGGCCACACTTCTCTTGCTGCAGCCCAGGCTCTGCTTGGCTCTCTGGGCTGCAAGTGCTCACTGCTGGCTCCTGTTGAGCTTCTCCTCCCCCAGCACCCCCAAGGCCTTTTCTTGAGGGCTGCTCTCCAGCCAGCCCCTGCCCAGCCTATATCAGTGCCTGGGACTGCCCTGCCCCAGCTGCAGGACCTTGCCCTTGGTCTTGTTGGACGGCATGAGGTTGGCTTGGGCCCAGCTCTGCCATGCAGTTGGCTGATCCTTGAGGTCCCTTCCAACCCTGACAGTTCTGTGATTCTGTTCTATGATCCAACCTCATTGCCACCAGCTGCAGGAGTGTCTGGAGGCAGCAGCCCTGGGAGTTCCCAGGGCTGTGTCATAGGATGCAGGAATGAAACCCTTCTCTCTTGCAAAGCCTTGGCCCTGAACACAAGCAGCAGCATCTTCTCTGCCTGCAATTCCTTGAGGCTTGGAAATTAACCTGGTTGAAAGGAACATTCTCCTCTCTTTTGGTTGTGGTTTTAAACCAGCCTCCTCAGAGAAAGGACCCCCCCCCAGCCACTGCAGAAACATGAATTTCCCCATTTCAAAAGGCTGCCTCTCAGCTCAGAGCCAGTGCTGAGGCAACTGGGGGATTCCCGAAGGAGAGGCTGGGACTAGAATGCCCCTGGATGCCAGATAATAGCTGCCTGCCATCAGCAAAAGAGCCACTGATGGCATTTTATCATGCAGGAAGTCTAACATGGCTATTAAAAGGAGGAGGGGGAGTGGGGAATAAAAGAGTGAGCCCTGGGTCTCTCATCAGGGACTCATTTCAATGGGATTCTGTTCAATTAGCTGCTGGAAGGAGCCAGTGGAGGGAGGCTTAGCTGTGAAGCCAGATGTACAAAGAGTCTTTGTGTGGTAACAGAGATTCCTGTGAAAGGACTCTGGTGGATAAGGAGGCATTAAGAGGTAAACAGCTTCCCTCATCCACTAGATGCTAAAAGCAGCCCAGAATTCAGCACCTCCCGTTGGCTTCTGCTGAACTGAGCTTCCACAGAAGAGTCCCAAGAGCATCATCATCTCCACCTGAGCCTTGCAAGGAAAGAGACTGGGGGTTGTCAGGGGGTGAGACTCCAAAAGGGGATTTAAAAGGCAAGAACAGGTAGGGAAATGGGATAGAAAGCAATGAATCACAGAATCAACCAGGTTGGAAAAGGCCTCAGAGGTCATCAAGTCCAACCCATGACCTAATACCTAACACCTCCTGACAACTAAACCATGGCTCCAAGTGCCACATCCAAGCCTTTCCTGAACATTTCCAGGGATGGGGACTCCACCACCTCCCTGGGCAGCACATCCCAGTGGCCAATTACTCTTTCTGGGAAGAATTTCTTCCTAACATTTGGCCTAAACCTCCCCTGGCACAGCTCGAGACTGTGTCCTCTTGTTCTGGTGCTGGGGGCTTGGCAGAAGAGCCCAACCCCCACCTGGCTACAACCTCCCTTCAGGGAGTTGGAGAGAGCAAGAAGGTCTCCCCTGAGCCTCCTCTTCTGCAGGCTAAGCAAGCCCAGCTCCCTCAGCCTCTCCTCACAGGGCTGTGCTCCAGACCCCTCCCCAGCCTCATTGCACTACTCTGGACACCTTCCAGCACATCCCCTTCTGTCAGGGCACAGAGAGTATGGGCCCCAGAACCCGTGTTCTCATAATGTTTTCATGGCCAAGTGCATCCCCATTCATAGAACCATAGAACTGTCAGGGCTGGAAGGGACCTCAAGGAGCAGCCATGAGCAGGGACACCTCACACTGCAGCAGCTTGCTCACAGCCACAGCCAGCCTGGCTGCAAACATCTCCAGGCAGGAGGCTTCCACCACCTCCCTGGGCAACCTGTGCCAGGCTCTCACCACCCTCATGGGCAGCAACTTCTTCCTCACATCCAAGCTGAATCTCCCCACTTCTAGTTCTGCTCCATCCCCCCCAGTCCTATCCCTCCCTGACACCCTCAAAAGTCCCTCCCCAGCTTTGTTGGAGCCCCCTGCAGATCCTGGAAGGCCACCAGAAGGTCTCCTGGGAGCCATCTCCTCTCCAGGCTGAGCAGCCCCAACTCTCTCAGTCTGCTCTTCCATGTATTTTCTGAAGCAGGCCTCTAAAAGCAGTTCCTGACTGCTGTGCCCTGCAGTTGGAGTTGGAATGGACTGGAGTTCTCTCTTCAGAGAGCATTTCCCCTACTGCTACCAAAAGACTGCCCTCATTACCTTCTGACATGTAAAGATGACAAGCAAGGTTGGTTTCAAGGCACTGGGCAGTGACCAATGATAATCAGACCAGATCACATTTTCACCATCATTAGGCAGTGACAGGTCAACAAAGCCCCCTAGGCCAGATGGCTTCTTAATTGAGTTTTCAAAGCCACTGGGTAATTAGAGGAGCCACCCCTGCAGAGGCTCAGCTCCTTTGGCAGGAGGCTTCATAAAACCAGGTTGTGCCAGAAGGTCCCTGGTGAGCTTGAGCAACCTGAGCAACCTGCAGTGCCACTTTCTGGAGGTCCTTTCGTCCCCAGCACCCCTGCAAGGAGTTCTGACATCAGCTAAGGCTAAAATCAATACATGAATCCCTGGAGCTGGATGAGCATGAGAGGCAGCTTGCACATCACCAGGCAGCCAGCTGCTCCTCCAGGCTATCTGCTCACTCTCTGATGGGCTGAGAAAAACCCCAGCACCCCAGCTGGCTGAGAAGAGGGGAGATGGATTCACAGACAAACCTCTGTCCTGCTCTGAGCTGCACCAGCTCCAGCTCTGCTGGGGGCTGAGAGTGCCCAGCTCAGGCTCTGCTCACTCAGGCACTTGATGAAGCTCAGGGCAGCTTGGCACAGCCAGGGGCTGCTGCTAGCAGGGAGAAGCTGAGGGGCAGAGGTCCTGCCAAGGCCTGGGGGGCACAAAGCCTCTGCCTCAGACTTGCTGCTCTGCACACCAAGGGCACTGCCACAGCTCTGCCCCACCTTGGGGGGCAGGAAGGCAGAGGGGGCAGCTGTGGGGAGGAGCAGACAGCACAGGGGAGCCTCAAGTGCCCCCAAGGGATTGCAGCCCATGCATGGCATCTGCAGCATCAAGCTGAGGGATGCCCAGGCTCAAGCCTCTCCTTGCCTGGCTGCTGTGCCAGCCCGACTCTGTCCCTTCTGCCTTCCATCCCCATCGCTGTCTTCCTCAATCCAGCTCCAGAATGCAGCTCCTGAATCTGCTTCCCATCTGCTGCTGAGCCCAGCTCCCTGCAGGGGTTCAGCCTTTTAGCTGTGAACACCTCATTTGGAATTCCCTTGCCAAGCAAACGCTCCTGCCCCAGGGCTGCAGCTCCACGTGGAGCCGGCGGTTCCCTGAGCACTCCTGAAGGTGTTTACACTACAGAGGCAACGAGTTCATTACCATCAGCATAGTATCATTGAATCAGTCAGGGTTGGAAGGGACCACAAGGATCATCTAGTTCCAACCCCCCTGCCATGGGCAGGGACACCCCACACTAGATCAGGCTGGCCAGAGCCTCATCCAGCCTGGGCTTAAACACCTCCAGGGACGGGGCCTCAACTTCCCTGGACAACCCATTCCAGGGCTTCACCACTCTCATGGGGAAGAACTTCCTCCTCACATCCAGCCTGAATCTCCCCACCTCCAGCTTCATTCCATTCCCCCTAGCCCTATCACTACCTGAGAGCCTGAGAAGTCCCTCCCCAGCCTTCTTGTAGCCCCCTTCAGATACTGGAAGGCCACAATGAGGTCACCTGGGAGCCTTCTCTTCTCCAGACTGAACAGCCCCAACTCCTTCAGTCTGTCCTCACAGGAGAGGTGCTCCAGCCCTCTGCTCATCCTCGTGGCCCTTCTCTGGACACACTCCAGCACCTCCAGATCCCTCTTGGGATAGGGGCTCCAGAACTGGAGGCAGTACTCCAGGTGGGGTCTCACCAGAGCTGAGTAGTTCCTCATGTCCAATCTAAACCTCCCCTGGGGCAACTTGAGGCTGTTTCTTCTCCTATCACCTGACACCAGGCAGAAACGACCAACTCCACCTGGCTCCAGCCTCCTTTCAGAGACTTGTAGAGAGCCAGAAGGTCTCCCCTCAGCCTACTTCTCTCCAGGCTGAACACCCCCAGCCCCCTCAGCTGCTTCTCCCCAGCCCTGTCCTCCAGACCCTTCCCCAGCTTCGTTGCCCTTCTCTGGACCTGCTTTCCCCCCTCAATGCCCTTTTTGGAGTGAGGGGCCCAAAACTGAACCTAACACTCAAGGTGTGGCCTCAGCAGTGCCCAGTCCAGGGGGACAGTCCCTGCCCTGCTCCTGCTGCCCGCACCAATGCCGATCCAAGCTGGAATGCTGGTGGCCTTCTCGGCCCCCTGGGCAGGCTCTGGCTCACCTTCAGCTGCTGGTGACCAAGCCTCACAACACTTGTTGGTGAACAATAAAGATTCACAGGCAGAGCTAGGAGTCTCTTAGGAAGAACTAGGAGGCAGTGTGGTTGGGAGAGCAAGTCTGTGGCTGACTGATGGCATTTTGACTGCCGGATGTCAAACGGAGCTTTCCGAGCAGCCAAGCAGCAGACCTGCCCTGCCGGCACGCAGCTCTAATCAGCTGAGCTGGAACCACCTTTGTCTCCATTCAAATGATTCATGAGCCAGCAGGGAAGATCAAGAGAGACTCATGTTCCTACTACTTCATCCTGTCACATCATTTATCAACTTCTTCCTCTGAGCAGAGACAACCTGTCCCCAGCCTCCTCCTTGCCTTCTCCCTGCCGCTTGCCATCCCCCGGCGCCGAGCTGCCTCCCGGAGAGCACAGCATGCAAACCTGGATGGGGTCACTGGGGCTTCTCGTGGGTTCACAGGTTGCTTTGGGTTGGAAGGGACCCTCAAAGGTCATCTTGGCATCCTGGCCTGCATCAGGAAGAGTGTGGCCAGCAGGAGCAGGGAACTCATTCTGCCCTGTGCTCAGCACTGCTGAGGCCACACCTTGAGTCCTGTGTCCAGTTCTGGGCTCCTCAACTTAGGAAGGACAGTGAGACACATGAAGGTGTCCAGAGAAGGGCAATGAGGCTGGGGAGGGGTCTGGAGCACAGCCCTGTGAGGAGAGGCTGAGGGAGCTGGGCTTGCTTAGCCTGGAGAAGAGGAGGCTCAGGGGAGACCTTCTTGCTCTCTCCAACTGCCTGAAGGGAGGTTGTAGCCAGGTGGGGGTTGGTCTCTTCTGCCAGGCATCCAGCAGCAGAACAAGAGGACACAGTCTCAAGCTGTGCCAGGGGAGGTTTAGGCTGGAGGTGAGGAGAAAGTTCTTCACAGAGAGACTTGTTAGCCATGGGGATGTGCTGCCCAGGGATGTGGTGGAGTCCCCATCCCTGGAGGGGTTCAAGAGGGGATTGGATGTGGCACTTGGAGCCATGGTCTAGTAGTCATGAGGCCTGTGGTGACAGGTTGGACTTGATGATCTTTGAGGCCTTTTCCAACCTTTATTATTCTATGGTTCTATGATTCTATGATGCTATTTGCTCTGACAGGAGCTGCACCTCCCCACTTCTGCAGCTCATGGCATCCACCCATCCCACACTCACAGTCTTGACTTTGAGGACGCCACCCAACCAGCTGCTCCAGATGGAGAGGAGGTTTGGCTTCCAGCACCAATACCAAGCCTTAGTGCTCTCCATGGACCAGTTTCTCTTGTTAACATGCGGGAAAACCCACACTTTGTCTTCCATTAATCAAGAAGTGAAGTAAAACTCCCATCTGGGAGTTTTGAGGGTGTCAGGGAGTGATAGGATTGGGGGAATGGAGCAAAACTAGAAGTGGGAAGATTGAGATTGGATGTGAGGAGGAAGTTGTTGCCCATGAGGGTGGTGAGAGCCTGGCACAGGTTGCCCAGGGAGGTGGTGGAAGCCTCCTGCCTGGAGGTATTTGCAGCCAGGCTGGCTGTGGCTGTGAGCAAGCTGCTGTAGTGTGAGGTGTCCCTGGCCATGGCAGGGGGCTTGGAACTGGCTGCTCCTCGAGGTCCCTTCCCACCCTGACAGTTCTGTGATCCTATGATCTGTGCCAAGGTACCCTCTGCAGATGCTTTGCTTAATGATTCCAACCCTTCCAGTAGACTTCTCCTGCAGAGGATAGGAAAACTTCAAGCTAAAAGTAGGCCAGAGTGGTCCTTGTTTTATTCTTTTTACCCCTCTCAAGCCAATATCCCAGGTGATTTCCCAGGAGTGTGTTCCATTTTCTCCCATAATTCCCTCCAAAATGACAAGTTTGCAAGGGGGAGAGGCCAGGTTTCACCTTCCCTTTTGCCATGAGTGAAACCATAACTTCCAGATGTCTTGGTGAGGCACTGGGACAGGATGCCCAGGGAGGCTGTGGATGCCCCTTCCCTGGAGGTGTTCAACTCTCTGAAGGGAGGTTGTAGCCAGGTTGGGGTTGGTCTCTTCTCTCAGGCACCCAGCACCAGAACAAGAGGACACAGTCTGAAGCTGTGCCAGGGGAAGTTTAGGCTGGAGGTGAGGAGAAAGTTCTTCACTGAGAGAATAATTGGCAACTGGGATGTGCTGCCCAGGCAGGTGGTGGAGTCCCCATCCCTGGAGGTGTTCAAGAGGGGATTGGATGTGGCACTTGGTGCCATGGTTTAGTAGTCATGAGGTGCTGGGTGACAGGTTGGACTTGATGATCTTTGAGGTCTCTTCCAACCTTGTCAGGGGAGTTGTAACTTGATGATTTTTAAGGTCCCTGGCAACCCAAGCCATTCTCTGCTTTAGGAAGGGAGCAGAGCCCACAGCATGCAGGCAGCCCTCAGGGGTCAGTGGTGGTGATGAATCAAGATAAGAGCAGGGAGAGCAAGGGGGAGCCCTTTTCAGGGCATGACAAATGAAAGCAGAGGCACATTTCTTCTTTCCAGCTGACAACCCAATAATGCACCAACACAACCACAAATCATCCCACCAAAGAGAGATTTCTAGCCCCTGCCACAGCTCTGCTGTGCCTGTGGAAGCTGTGTGTGTGGCACCTCTCAGCACACACCCCAGAGAGGCATTCTGTAGCAGGTCAAAACCAGGAACACCATCATGGGTTTGAAGCTGGAGCAGGTCAGATTTAGGCTGGACACCAGGAGGAACTTCTGCACCATGAGGGTGGTGAAATACTGGCACAGGCTGCCCAGGGATGTGGTTGAGGCCACAAGGGCACATTGCTGGCTGATGGTGACCTTGTCTCCCAGCACTCCAAGGTCCTTCTCCACAGAGCTGCTCTCCAGCAGGTCCCCCTCACCTGTCCTGGTGCAGGTGGTTGTTCCTCCTCATGTGCAGGACTCTGCTCTTGCCCTTGTTGAACTTCATGATGTTCCCTTCCAGCTTGTCCAGGTCTGGCTGAACAACAACACAGCCTGGTGGGGTGTCGGCCATGCATCTGAGTTTGGCACCTGAAACTGAGGGTCCTCTCTGTCCCTTCATCTGGGTTGTTGATGAAGATGAGCGGATGCAATATTGACCTCTGAGGAACATCTCCACCCTCAGTCTCACTTTTCCCTCCTGGAAGGTGTTGGGTGATCTCTTCCAGCCAGGGTGAAAGAACCTTCTAAATGGAAGTTCAAACCATCTCATTTGGCTTTGCCTTTGGTGGAATGGAATGGAATGGAATGGAATGGAATGGAATGGAATGGAATGGAATGGAATAGAATAGAATAGAATAGAATAGAATAGAATAGAATAGAATAGAATAGAATAGAATAGAATAGAATAGAATAGAATTAACCAGGTTGGAAGAGACCTTTGAGATCATCAAGTCCAACCTATCACCCAGCACCTCAAATCAACTCAACCATGGCACCAAGAGCCTCATCCAGGCTCTTCTTAAACACCTCCAGGGATGGGGACTCCACCACCTCCCTCGGCAGCTCATCCCAGTGGCCAATCTCTCTGGCTGGGAAGAACTTCTTCCTAACATCAGCCTAAACCTCCCCTAGCACAGCTTGAGACTGTGTCCTCTTGTTCTGGTGCTGGCTGCCTGGCAGAAGAGACCAACCCCCACCTGGCTACAACCTCCCTTCAGGGAGTTGGAGAGAGCAAGAAGGTCTCCCCTGAGCCTCCTCTTCTGCAGGCTAAGCAAGCCCAGCTCCCTCAGCCTCTCCTCACAGGGCTGTGCTCATGTTCAGCCAGCTGTCTATTAGTACCCCCTGGGCAACCTGTTCCAGTGCCTCACCACCCTCATGGTCTTCCAGGTTCCATGACCTTTAAGTTTTCATCCAACCTAAACCAGCCTATGATTCTATGAATCACAGACATGGAATCAAAGAATTGTTTTGATTGGAAGAGACCTCTGAGATCATCCAGTCCAACCAGCAACCCAGCACCACCATGGCCACTGAACCATGTCCCTGAGTGCCATGGCCACAGGTTTCTTGAACACCTCCAGGCATGGGGACTCCACCACCTCCCTGGGCAGCCTGTGCCAGTGCCAGATGACCATCATGGTTCTACCATAGGATCACAGAATTGTTTTGGTTGCCAAAGAGCTCTAAAATCATCAAGTCACATGGTGTCTTCCATAGCAGACTGAGGGAGTTGGAGCTATGCAGTCTGGGGAAGAGAAGGCTCCCAGGAGACCTTCTTGTGGCCTTCCAGTATCTGAATGGGGCTCCAAGAAAGCTGGGGAGGGACTTTTGAGGGTGTCAGGGAGGGATAGGACTGGGGGGATGGAGCAAAACTAGAAATGGGGAGATTGAGATTGGATGTTAGGAAGAAGTTGTTGCCCATGAGGTTGGACTTGATGATCTTTGAGGTCTCTTCCAACCTTGGTGATACTGTGATACTGGTGAGAGCCTGGCACAGGTTGCCCAGGGAGGTGGTGGAAGCCTCCTGCCTGGAGGTGTTTGCAGCCAGGCTGGCTGTGGCTGTGAGCAAGCTGCTGTAGTGTGAGGTGTCCCTGGCCATGGCAGGGGGCTTGGAACTGGCTGCTCCTTGAGGTCCCTTCCAGCCCTGGCAATTCTGTGATGCTATGATTCCATAACCCTACCCCTGGCACATTTCTCTTCAGGTGTGAATTGTTTCCAGAGTGTCAGATGGAGACTTTTTACCACAGATATCATTTTCCACCCCCCTCTTTGCATAGGAAGATTTTTGTCTTTCTCTTTTTCCTCCTGCATTTCCCTCCCCAACACACACACACACACACACACACACACTCTTGCTTTGTCCAGACTGCCTCTCCAAAGGCTTTATTTGGGAGCTTAACCTAATTACTGTCTTCAGAAGCAAAGTCTGTTTTGACAGGGAATATCCTTTTGCTATCCATCATCTGAATCTTGCCTAATCAAGTTAGCAAATGGCCTCCAAATGAACCAAAATGCTGCCCAGGCTCATCTAGCAAGGAACATCTTCTGCCTTCGCCCCTGCTGACAGAAGGCTTTAATATACCCCATGGATTTCTCTGCCTCTGGATTAACATCCATTTATTTCATTTTATGTAGCTTTATTTTATTTTATTTTATTTTATTTTATTTTATTTTATTTTATTTTATTTTATTTTATATTTTCTTTTCATTTCTTTTACTTTTTTATTTATTTTATTTTATTTTATATTTTCTTTTCTTTTACTTTTTTATTTTATTTATTGTATTTTATTTTATTTTAGATTTTATTTTATTTAATTTTATTTATTTATTTTATTTAACTTTATGTATTTATTTTATTTTATTTTAGATTTTATTTATTTAGTTTATTTAATTTTATTTATTTATTTTATTTTAGATTTTATTTTATTTCATTTTAGATTTTATTTTATTTTATTTTATTTTAGATTTTATTTTATTTTATTTTTAATTTAATTTCATTTTATTTCATTTAATTCCATTTTATTTCATTTCATTTCATTTCATTTCATTTCATTTCATTTCATTTCATTTCGTTTCATTTAATTTAATTTAATTTAATTTAATTTCAACTTATTTAATTTCATTTTTGTTTCTTTTCTTATTTCACATTTTATTTTACTTCTTTTGTTTTGTTTATTTGATTTTCTGAAATTTCTGAATTTTCATTTCTGTTGGCTTGTTTCATTTTTGCTTAGTTTATTTCATTTCATTTTGTTTAGTTTATTTTCTAAATTTTTTATTTATTTTCTTTTAGTTCAGTTTTTTTTGTTTGTTTGTTTATTTTATTTCATTTAACTTTTATTTTATTTTATACACTTTATTTTAAATTGGTTGGATTTGTTTTATTTTGGTTTCCTCTATTTCATTTTATTTTGGTTTAAGTTTCATTATTCTATTTTTTTTTGTTTATTTTGGTTTATTTTATTTATTTTCATTTTCATTTTCATTTATACATTTTATTTTATTTTTCACCTCTTTCATTTTATTTTGGTTTGGCTTATGTTTTATTTCATTTTAGTTTGGTGCATTTTACTTAGTTTCCATTTTATTTTATACATTTTATTTTGGGTTTGGTTTGGTTTATTTTGTGCTAATTTAATGTTATTTATTTCATTTTAGTTTGGTTTATTTTATTTTATTTATTTTTTAATTTAATTTAATTTTGGTTTATTTGATATTTTATTTTATTTACATTTTCTTTTCTTTTCTTTTCTTTTCTTTTCTTTTCTTTTCTTTTCTTTTCTTTTCTTTTCTTTTTTTCTTTTCTTTTCTTTTCTTTTCTTTTCTTTTCTTTTCTTCTTTTCTTTTCTTTTTTTTCTTTTTCTCATTTATTTTATTTCATTTATTTCATTTATTTTATTTTATTTCATTTATTTAATTTTATTTTATTGATTTTATTTTATTTCATCTCATTTCTTTTATTTTATTTCATTTAATTTCATTTTATTTATTTTATTTTATTTTATTTTATTTTATTTTATTTTATTTTATTTTATTTTATTTTATTTTATTTTATTTTATTTCCTCTCATCTCTTTTATTTCATTTCATTTATTTCACTTCATTTTATTTCATTTATTTTATGTTATGTTATTTTTTCCCTCTCCTGTCTTGAGATGAAAAAGAGCCTCTGAATTTCATGCAACACTCAGTAAGTGAAATGGATTCCTGGAGCTGCAGGAATTGAAGTCTCTTCAGACCCACAGAAACATCCAGGCTGGAGCAGAGCCTCAGCATCACCAAGTCCAACCCTGAACCCTGCTCTGCAAGGCTCACCCCTAAACCAGAGCCCCAAGCACCACAGCCAAACCACCTTGAAACACAGCCAGGCTTGGGGACTCCACCACCTCCCTGGGCAGCACTTTCCAATCCCTGACCACTCTTGCTGGGAAAACCTATTTCCTACTGCCCAGCCTAAACCTCCCCAGTGGCAGCTTGAGGCCATTGCCTCTTGTTCTGTCCCTAATTACCTGTGAGAAGAGACCAGCAGCAGCCTCTCCACAACCTCCTTTCAGGTAGTTGCAGAGAGCCAGGAGGTCCTCAGTTCTGAAGGGCCTCAGGGAACTGATTGAAAGAGTTCAGCAGAGCTGTGCAGGGTGAGTGCCCAGAGGCTGGAGCCAGGCTCTGCTGGGGGATGCCAGCACAAGGGGCAGTGGTGGAAACTGAGGCAGAGGAAGTGCCATGGAAACAGGAGGAAAGTTTTTTCTCATTGTGAGGGCAACAGAGCCCTGGAGCAGGCTGCCCAGGGGGCTTGTGGAGTCTCCCTCTCTGGAGAGATTCAAGACCAGCCTGGCTGTGTTCCTGTGTGACCTGGTGTAGGTGCTCCTGCTCTGGCAGGGGGTTGGGCTGGATGTGCTCTGGAGGTGCCTTCCAGCCCCTGGCACTCTGTGATTCTGCGATTCTTTGGAGGTGTTTTCCTAATTGCAAATCTCATCCTGCCTCCAGCAGTGCTCAAATAAAAGCAAGACACCATGGGTCCTGTAGAATGGTATTGCTGAAGATTGAAGGCTGTGCTTATCTGCAAGAGCTGCTTTAGGGTGCCTCATTTGTTGGCATGAGGAAAGGGCTTTGCTTTGCTTTTCCTTTTGTGTTTGCCTTTTTTTTATTCCCTGCTCAGGCAGCAAAATGGTGCAATAAAAATGGGCTGATTGATGTTTATTATCAGATTAAATGGTTTAGCTGTGGGGATCAGAGTTATAAATGACAGCCCTCCCCACGCTGGGATTGGCCACCTGAGATCTTGGCAAGTGCCAGCAGTATTTAATGAGCTCCTTCATGTTCAGGCCTCTAACAGCATCAACTTAGGTAGTTTATTGGAGCTGTGCTTAAAATAACAGCCTAGGGGGTGGGGGCAGGAATGGTGGATGTGGTTTGTCATTGCTTGGTCAAACACAGGATCATAGAAGGGCTGGAAGGCACCTGAAAGATCATCCAGTTCCAACCCCCCCTGCCATGGGCAGGGACACGTCCTACCAGAGCAGCTTGCTCAAGGCCACATCCAACCTGGCTTTGAACATTTCCAAGCTTGGAGACTCCACTACTTCTCCAGGCAACCTGTCCCAGTGCCTCACCACTCTCATGAGGAATCATGGAGTCATAGAATCATAGAATCAATAAGGTTGGAAGAGATCTCAAAGATTATCAAGTCTAACCTGTCACCCAACACCTCATGACAACTAACCCATGGCACCAAGTGCCACATCCAATCCCTGCTGGGCTTGCTTAGCCTGGAGAAGAGGAGGCTCAGGGAGACCTTCTTGCTCTCTCCAACTCCCTGAAGGGAGGTTGTAGCCAGGTGGGGGTTGGTCTCTTCTGCCAGGCAGCCAGCAGCAGAACAAGAGGACACAGTCTCAAGCTGTGCCAGGGGAGGTTTAGGCTGGAGGTTAGGAAGAAGTTCTTCCCAAAGAAAGTGTTTTGCCATTGGAATGTGCTGCCGAGGGAGGAGGTGGAGTCCCCATCCCTGGAGGTGTTTAGGAAGAGCCTGGATGAGGCCCTTGGTGCCATGGTTGAGTTGATTGGATGGTGCTGGGTGATAGGTTGGACTTGATGATCTCAAAGGTCCTTTTCAACCTGCTTAATTTCTGTGGTTGTGTGCTGATTCTGCTAGCAGCAGCAGGAGCTGCTGGCTGGGAGCCTTGGAGAAGGAAGCCTTCTGCATCAGAGGGCAATAAAGCTCCCAAATGATCCTAATAAATTCTCCTAATTGTGCCTGGCAGCACGTGGTAATTTAGAAAAGATTAATCTAACGAGCCTGGAATAGGAATAAATAATAAACAGCTTCAGGCGGTGGGGAAGCTGCTGCTGCTCTGCTGCTGCTCCACTGCATTGCCGCTGCATCCCTGCTGCATCCCTGCTGCATCCCTGCTCCATCTCTGCTCCATCCCTACTGCTCTGCTGCTGCATCCCTGCTCCATCCCTGCTCCATCCCTGCTCCATCCCTGCTGCTCCACTGCTGCATCACTGCTGCATCCCTGCTCCATCCCTGCTCTATCCATGCTCCATCCCTGCTGCTCTGCTGCTACATCGCTGCTGCATCCCTGCTCCATCCCTGCTGCATCCCTGCTGCTCCGCTGCTACATCGCTGCTGCATCCCTGCTGCTCCGCTGCTGCATCCCTGCTGCATCCCTGCTGCATCGCTGCTGCATCCCTGCTGCATCCCTGCTGCTCCGCTGCTGCATCGCTGCTGCATCCCTGCTGCATCCCTGCTGCATCCCTGCTGCATCCCTGCTGCTCCGCTGCTGCATCCCTGCTGCATCCCTGCTGCATCCCTGCTGCTCCGCTGCTGCATCGCTGCTGCATCCCTGCTGCATCCCTGCTGCTCTGCTGCTGCATCCCTGCTCCATCCCTGCTTTGCTGCTCCATCCCTGCTCCATCCCTGCTCCATCCCTGCTCTATCCCTGCTTTGCTGCTCTATCTCTGCTCCATCCCTGCTTTGCTGCTCCATCCCTGCTCCATCCCTGCTCCATCCCTGCTCCACAGAACTCCATGGATCGGAGCATCAGGAGCCTTGCCTCTTGTCTTCTGCAGTGATAAATGCAGGAGGAAAGGACCTTGAGGAGAGGCTGCTGCTGGGCTCTTCTCACAGGTAATTAGTGACAGAACCAAGGGGCAATGGCCTCAAGCTGCCACTGGGGAGGTTTAGACTGGACAGTAGGAAACGTTTTTCTCCCATCAAGAGTGGTCAGGGATTGGAAAGTGCTGCCCAGGGAGGTGGTGGAGTCCCCAAGCCTGGCTGTGTTTCAAGGTGGTTTGGCTGTGGTGCTTGGGGCTCTGGTTCAGAGTGTAGGGTTCTGGGTTGGATTTGGTGATGCCGAGGCTCTGTTCCAACCTGAATGGTTCTGTGAGTTCTGTGAAGAATAATGTGGCCAGCAGGAGCAGGGAAGAGACTGTGGACCTGTACCCAGCACTGGTGAGTGTTACACTGTGGCCAGATGATGATCTTCAAGGTCTGCTCCAACCCAAGCGATTCTCTGTGGGCATCACAGCATCAGCGCCGCTCGGGCACGGGAGGGAAACCAGCTGAGGCACATCCAGAATGCAGGGAGTTCTGAACACAGCTCCAGGGGAGCTTGCTTTCCTCCAGGCTTTTCTGGAAATGCCTTCAATCTGAGTGTTCTCATCAAATGAAGTTGAAAATAATGGCTAATTGCTGTCCTCCGTGCAATGGCTCAAACTGCTCTAGGGTAGATTAGAGCCACCACAATGGTTAAAGGAGTGGAACATCTTCCTCAGGAGCAGAGCCTGAGGGAGCTGAGGGCTCTGGAGCTTGGAGGGTGACCTCCTTGCTGTTGCTAAAGCTGTGCAGGCTGAGTGCCCAGAGCCTGGAGCCAGGCTCTGCTGGGGGATGCCCAATGCCAGCACAAGGGGCAGTGGTGGAAGCCGAGGCAGAGGAAGTGCCATGGAAACAGGAGGAAGAATTTCTTCCCTGTGAGGGTGACAGAGCCCTGGAGCAGGCTGCCCAGGGGGGTTGTGGAGTCTCCCTCTCTGGAGAGATTCAAACCCCACCTGGATGTGTTCCTGTGTGACCTGGTGTAGGTGATCCTGCTCTGGCAGGGGGCTTGGGCTGGCTGAGCTTTGGAGGTCCCTTCCAGCCCCTAACATTCTGTGATTTTGTGATTAGGAAGAAGTTCTTCACAGTGAGAGTGGAACACCAGAACAGGCTGCCCAGGGATGTGATTGGGGCTCCATCCCTGCAGACCTTCAAGATCAGCCTTGCTGTGTCCCTGGGCAGCCTGCTCCAGTTGGAGGTGTCCCTGCTGCCTGCAGAGGGGCTGGACAAGATGACCTGGGAAGGTCCCTTCCAACCTGATGGCAATCTGTGATTCTATTTGTGCAGTGCAAGGACACAGCTTGATGCCATGGGGGCAGGAATCGTTCGTGGGCATTGCTTCCACCCCATGCATGGTGGTGGGAGAGCTGAAGAGCACATCCTGCAGCAGCTGAACCTGGTATTTACAGGTCACCCTCCTAAAAGCTCTGTGAAGCCTGTGCTGTGGTACCAAGAAGACTTTAAGTAGCAGCAATCTGGTCTGGCCAGGGAGCTTTAAAAGCTTTTCTTTATAGAGATCCATTACCAAGGACTTCAAAGAGATTGTGCTTTGGTCTTTGCTGCTACAGGAACAAAGTGTTATGGGTTTGACCTGTCTGGAGAAGCTGTTCCTTTGCCTGGCTGCTTGGCAAGATTGAAATGCTGCTGCTGGACTGCATTGATCCCCAGTAATTGCTTTAATAGCAGCCCTGGTGCAAACAGGGAGTAGGTTTTCTCCCTCCCTCACACAATGAGGTGACACCTGCTTTTTCTTGGGAAGGAATTCATCTGGCAGCTCCTCCTTGCCTCCCCAGGCTGGGGAAGCTCCTTGCTCTGAGCCCAGGCCCACATCTCCTAGGAGGGAGGAATCTGGGGGAGGGCAGAGGGGTGGGGAGATAAATTCTCCCAGGTATCAGAGCATTTTCTTCTGTTAGGCAAGAAAATAGCAGCTTACTGCTGTGATTCCAACAACATGGCTCAAGGTTGCCCTTTCCCTGAGCTCTCTTGGTAACACCCCCTCTGATTTCTCCTCTGGAGCTGCTCTCCAGCTTCAGGTGATGCTCTTCAGTTGATCAGATGTAAATAAGATGGGGGTCAACCACAGAAAGTCAGTATCTTCCTCTTCCCTCCTCATCCCAGACTACTTTGGGACCAAACACAGCCCCCTCCTTGCTGCTCCCATGGCAATCTTCTCTTTGGTGACATTGGAACAACAGAGTTCAGAGGCTTGTGGGCAGCAGTGCAGAGTCCAGCTGGAGGCCTGTGGCCAAGGATCAGCACTGGCTCCAGTTCTGTTCAATACCTTCTTCAGTGCCCTGGCTGAGGGGATGGAGTGGACCCTCAGCAAGTCTGCTGATGATACAGCACTGGGGGAGGAGGGGGTGCAGCTGGTGTCTTCTCCAATCAAAGCAGTGACAGAATCACAGAATCAGTAAGGTTGGAAAAGATCTCAGAGATCACCAAGTCCAACCTGTCACCCAACACCTCCTGACAACTAAACCATGTCTCCAAGGGCCACATTCAAGCCTTTTCTGAACACCTCCAGGGATGGGGACTCCACCACCTCCCTGGGCAGCACAGCCCAGTGGCAAATCTCTCTGTCTGGGAAGAACTTTCTCCTCACCTCCAGCCTAAACCTCCCCTGGCACAGCTTGAGACTGTGTCCTCTTGTTCTGGTGCTGGCTGCCTGGCAGAAGAGACCAACCCCCACCTGGCTACAACCTCCCTTCAGGGAGTTGGAGAGAGCAAGAAGGTCTCCCCTGAGCCTCCTCTTCTCCAGGCTAAGCAAGCCCAGCTCCCTCAGCCTCTCCTCACAGGGCTGTGCTCCAGACCCCTCCCCAGCTTTCTTGCCCTTTTATGGACACATTCAAGTCTCTCAATGTCCTTCTTAAGCTGAGGGGCCCAGAACTGGACACAGGACTCAAGGTGTGGCCTAAGCAGTGCTGAGCACAGGGCAGAATGACTTCCCTGCTCCTGCTGGCCACACTGTTCCTGATGCAGGCCAGGATGCCCTTGGCCTTCTTGGCCCCCTGGGCACACTGCTGGCTCATGTTCAGCTGCTGTCAACCACTACCCCCAGGTTCCTTTCTGCCTGGCTGCTCTCAGCCATTCTGACCTCAGCCTGTAGCTCTGCCTGGGGTTGCTGTGGCCAAAGTGCAGCACCTGGCACTTGGACTTGTTCAGTGCCATCCTGTTGGACTCTGCCCACCTGTCCAGCCTGTCGAGGTCCCTCTGCAGAGCTCCTCTACCCTCTAACAGATCAACTCCTGCCCCCAGCTTGGTGTCAGCTGCAAACTTAGTAATGGTGGACTCAATCCCCTCATCTAGTTTTCTGATCCTATGACAATGTGGAAGTTTGAGCCATAAATTCTTGGTCATCAGGAGCTGTAAACAGTTAGTGACCCCCACCCCATCCCCACCAAGTGTGGAGAGCCTCCTTGAAGCTCATCCCTGCCCTCCCCACAGCGCTCTGGCTTCGCGGGCTTCCATCTCCCGCCCGCAGGCAAGTTGCATCTGACTTAGTGCCTTGCTGGTGCCAGGCCTCTCCTGTTGGGGCTGAGGAAGTGGAGCAGCAGCCCTTGGCAACCCTTTTGATTAGGAGCACAGCTCGAAGCAATCATTTTGGAGCCACCAGCTGCAGGTTAGCAGCCAGCAGCCCCCTCGTTAGTGTAATGTGCTTGACCTTCACGCTCAGCAGGGTGAGCTCTGATAGTCTCTTGGAGGGCTAATTGCCTTTTGATTATTCCTCTCCAAGCCTGCTATTGTTTAATGGGCAGATTAGTGTCTTGCTCCTGAGCTTTGGTTCCAAAGGGTGGCTCTACTAAACATCCTGCTAGTTTGTCCTGGCTGCAATCACCATAGTAACATCTCGGGGAGAAGAAGCCTGCTTTGTATTTTTATCCCCTGCTGAAATCTCGGGGCTGGTTAATGTGCTTCCTTCCTTTGGTCCTCCTCTCATCTTTCACACTCGTATGGAGGCTGGAGGAAGTTCTGCCTTTGGCTTCAAGATGACTGTGGCATCTCCTGTGGATGTGTCCGGGCCATGCAACATGAAGAACTGAGAGCAGCGCAGCAGAAAAGGATTTGGGGTGCTGGGGGGGGGGGGGGAAGCTGGAGAGGAGCCAGCAATGGGCCCTGGCAGCCCAGAAGGCCAATGGCAGCCTGGGCTGCATCCACAGCAGTGTGGCCAGAGATGGAGAGAGGGGATCCTGCCCCTCTGCTCTGCTCCGGGGAGACCGCAGTGCTGTGTCCAGCTCTGGGGCCCCTGGCACAAGAGAGTCAAGGACCTGATGGAGAGGATCCAGAGGAGGCCATGAAGATGATCAGAGGGCTGAAAACCTCTGCTGTGGGGACAGGCTGGGAAAGTTGAAGTTGTTCTTCTCTGCCTTGGTGAAGCCACAGCTGGAGTATTGGATCTGCTTCTGAGCTCCCCAGTTCAAGAGAGAAAAGAAACTACTGCAGAGTCCAGGGAGGCTGCAGTGCTGCTGAGGGGCCTGGAGCAGCTCTGTGAGGAGCAAAGGCTGAGAGCCCTGGGGCTGTTGAGCCTGGAGAAGAGCAGCCCAGCTGCTCCTCACAAGACCAAAGGCATCTGTAGCAGCAACCTAGGGCAGCTTTTGACAGGCGACATGGATGGGACAGAGTCCCTCAAGCAGAAATAGGAGATCAGGTCTTATGTGGAGCAAGTGAGGGACCTGGGGTTGCTCAGCCTGGAGAAAAGGAGGCTGAGGGGAGACCTTCTGCCTCTCTACAACTGCCTGAAAGGAGGCTGGAGCCAGGTAGGGGTTGGTCTTTTCTCCCTAGTATCAGGCAACAGCCCAGGAGAAAATGGTCTGAAGTTGTGCCAGGGGAGGGTTAGGTTGGAGATTAGGAGAAACTTCTTTGCTGCAAGAGTGGTCAGGGTCTGGCAGAGCCTGCCCGGGGCAGTGGTGGAGTCCCCATCCCTGGAGGTGTTCAAGAAAGGTGTGGCCATGGCACTGGGGCCATGGCTTGGGGCCATGGTGGTGTTACTTTAGCAGCTGGACTCGATGATCTTGGAGGTCTCTCCCAGCTGACACAATTCCAAGAGTCTATGATCTCCACAGGTTCTCTTCCAACCTCAAGCACTCTGGCAGTCAGCTGTGAACAGACCTAAGCTGGGTCACTTTCTCACCCTCCTCTGTGTTATTCACATGAGAAGGAGCAAGAGGGAGCTCCTCAGGATGAAGACTGAACATTCCTCTTTGGCAAGCAGCCTCCAAGGGGATGGAGACGAGGGCCAGCAAGGAGCGACAGCAGAAAAGCAGCCCTGAAAGAAGGCTTTTTGTCCTGTCACCCAAGATGTTTCTCGGGGATCTGCGTTGCAGTGCTGACCTCTAGTGACAGACAGCCCAGCAAGCAGAATCGGAGAGCTGGGTTGGAGAAGCCCTTAGAGAGCCTTTCATCCAGTCACCAAACCACCAAGCCACCAAACCCTCTTCCCAAGTGCCATTTCCACACATTCGCTGAACTCCTCCAGGGATGGGGAAGCCACCACCTCCCTAGGCAGCATGTGCCAAGCCCTGACCAATCCAATACAGACCCTGCTCATGGAAGCCTTCTTCTCCCACACAGACTTCCCCCTGGCAGCCTTTTTCTCCCACACAGACTTCCCCCTGGCAGCCTTCTTCTCCCACACAGACTTCCCCCTGGAAGCCTTCTTCTCCCACACAGACTTCCCCCTGGAAGCCTTCTTCTCCCACACAGACTTCCCCCTGGCAGCCTTCTCCCACACAGACTTCCCCCTGGAAGCCTTCTTCTCCCACACAGACTTCCCAAGTTTACAAGGAAATCCAGACCAGCTCCCAGCAACCAGTCTCAGATGGAATTTGGATCTCAAAGGGAGCAGGGAAAGCAGCAGTGTAAAAATCATCACAGGTCAGAGTATTGCTCTTCTTATCCTCTCAGGTGGTTCTTCAAAACACAAAATGAATAAGCAGAATGGCTTAGCTCTTCTGGGACATGACCTTAGCCCTTCTGGGACATGACCTTAGGTCTTCTGGGACATGAGCTCAGCCCTTCTGGGACATGTGCCCAGCCCTTCTGGGGTGGTTGGGCCAGCCTGGACTCCAACAGCCATCCACTGCCTTGCTGAACTTGCCATGGACACAGGAGGGCACAGCTGGTGGTGGCCCTTGGCTGCTGGATGTGGTTAAAAGCTGTGTGGACATGGTGCTTGGGATTTGGCTTAGTGGTGGACGTGGCAGAGTCAGGTTGATGTTGAACCTGGTGACCTCCTGGGCTGCATTCAGAGGAGTGTGTCCAGCAGAGCCAGGGAGCTTCTCCTCCCTCTCTACTCTGCCCTGCTGAGACCTCACCTGCAATATTGCATCCAGCTCTGGGCTCCCCAGTTCAGGAGGGACAGGGATCTGCTGGAGAGAGTCCAAGGGAGGGCTGCAAGGATGCTGAAGGGACTGCAGCACTGCCTGGGGAGGAGAGGCTGAGAGCCCTGGTGGTGGTTAGTCTGGAGAAGAGAAGACTGAGAGGAGATCTGATCAATGTCTATCAATAGCTGGGGGTCAAGAGGGAAGGGACAGGCTCTGCTCAGTTGAACCCTGGGATAGGACAAGGGGCAATGGATGTAAACTCCAGCACAGGAGGTTCCACCTCAACATGAGGAGGAACTTCTTCCCTGTGAGGGTCCCAGAGCACTGGAGCAGGCTGCCCAGAGAGGTTGTGGAGTCTCCTTCTATGGAGACTTTCCAGCCCTGTCTGGATGTGTTCCTGTGTGACCTGTGCTGGATTCTCTGCTCCTGCTCTGGCAGGGTGCTTGGACTCAGTGATCTCTTTGGGTCCTTTCCAACCCCTGACCTCCTGTGAGCTGTGATCTGTGGGGAGGGAGACCAAAGCCCTGGGAGTGCTTGCTGAGAGAGAGAAGAGAGTTGACAAAGGAGAGGGCAAAAGGGAGGCTGCAGTGAGCAAGAGGTGGGAAATGTGTTTCCTCTCAACTGTTCCCTCTCTGGATCCTTCCATCCACATCACCTGGGGAGAAAGATGCTTTGTGACACAATGCTGGGGAATTTGGGCTTCGAATTCACCCCTTTGGCCCCACCTGAAGACCTCACCCCTTTATGGTTCAAACATTTAATGCCTTGTGCTAACATTGCACAACAAAACACCTCCAAAGCCATTGTCCTGTTGCAAGAGCTGTCTCACAGTGACATATGTTGAGCCTTGAGAAAGCCAGGGCCCAACCCCTGCTGTTTCAAGGGGGAGTTTATTGCTGGCAGCTAGAAGTAGATGTTAGCCTCAATCAAATTCAAAGAGCTTGTGTGAGGGACACAAGGGGTCATGACTTCCAGCCACCTGCATCTGCTAGGAGGAAAACCAGAGAATCATTCAGTGGCTCAGGGTGGAAGGGACCTCAGAGATCATCTGCTCCAACCCCCTGCCATCTACCTCTCAGCTAGACTCAGCTGCTCAAGGCCTCATCCAACCTGGCCTTCAACACCCCCAGCAAGGAGGCAGCCACAGCCTCCCTGGGCAGCCTGGGCCACACTTTCACCACCCTCACACTGAAGAACTTCTTCCTCAGCTCCACTCTAACCCTGCTCTGCCTCAGCTTCAAACCACTCCCCCTTGGCCTGGCTCTAGATCCCCTCAGCAAAAGTCTCTCTGCAGCCTTCCTGCAGGATGCCTTCAGGTCCTGGCAGGCAGCTCTGAGGTCCCCCTGGAGCCTTCTCTTCTGCAGGCTGAACACCCCCAGCTCCCTCAGCCTGTGCTCACAGCTGAGGTTGGAGCAGATGATCTCTGAGATGCCTTCCAACCGAAGCCATTCCAGGATTCTATGATTTATTGCTTGTGTTTCTTCCTGGCTCTGCTGGATGATATCTCACTGGGCCATGGAAAGGATTTGCTTGCTGGGGCCAGTCTATAAACTAAGATTTCTTCATTCCATACCTGTTCCATGACCCCAAGTTATCCAAATAGGTTGGCAAAATGTTCTTTCTTTCTGTTTCTTTCAAGGAGGTCTCCTTTCAATGTTGCAGTGATAACAATCTGCCATGATTTACTGCCCCTGCTCCAAATAAATGTCACTGCTCAGTGAAGAGATCTGGCAGGCAGAGAGAGTTGGGGTTGTCCAGCCTGGAGAAGAGCCACAGATACCAAATCCAGGAGGAAGATGCAGCTTCTGTCCCTGCTGGCACTGAAGGTTTGACTTTAAGACCCAAACCCATCCATAACCAGAAGGATTTTAAAATAGTCAAAAACCTTCAAAACCAGGGAGGGAAAAAAAAAGAAAGCAAGCAGCCAGAGGAGGAGCCAGAGAAGGAGCCAGAGTAAACCAACCATCCACAGTTTTGATGCCTGTGCTCCAGCAAAGCCACAGAAAATCATCTGTTCCCAGCCTGATTCATCCAGCAACAGACCTGGAGACTTAGGACAGGGGAACATGAGCTCTGGCTGTGGTCAGAGCGGCTGGAGAGTGGCCAGGCAGAAAGGCACCTGGGGGTGCTGGTTGACAGCTGGATGAACATGAGCCAGCAGTGTGCCCAGTGGGCCAAGAAGGCCAAGGGCATCCTGGCCTGCATCAGGAATAGTGTGGACAGCAGGAGCAGGGAGGTCATTCTACCCTGTGCTCAGCATCGTCTACATAGAGGCTCCAACGGTCCATATAGAGGCTCCATAGACCTCTATGGAGGCTCCAACAGTCAATACAGAGGTTCCATAGGCCTCCATAGAGGCTCCCATGGGCTCTTCAGAGGCTCCATAGGCCTCCATAGAGGCTGCCACGGGCTCTATAGACGCTCCCTTTGGATCAATATGGGCTCCACAGGCCACGATAGTACCTCCCAAGGTCTATATAGAGGCTCCCATGGCTTATATAGGGTCTATATAGTCTCCCAAGGGCTCTGCAGAGGCTCCATCAGCCTCTGTAGAGGCTTCATAGGCCGCTATAGAGGCTACCATGGTCTACATAGAGGCTCCAACGGTCACCATAGAGGCTCCATAGACCCCTCTGGAGGTTCCAACGGTCAACATAGAGGTTCCATAGGCCTCCATAGAGGCTCCCACAGGCTCTTCATAGGCTACATAGGCCTCTATAGAATTTTCCACGGGCTCTATAGACGCTCCCATTGGCTCAATATGGGCTCCATACGTCACTATAGAGGCTCCCAAGGTCTATATAGAGGCTTCCATGGTTTATACAGAGGCTCCATAGGCCTCTATGGAGGCTCCCACTGTCTATATAGAGGCTACATAGGCCTCTACAGAGGCTCCAATGGTCAATATAGAGGTTCCTTAGGCCTCCACAGAGACTCCCAAGGGCTCTATAGAGGCTCCATAGGCTTCTACACAGGCAACCATGGTCTATATAGAAGCTGCCTGTTGCTGGTCCTGCATCTGGGGCAAAACAGCCCCAGGAAGGCTGCAGGCTGGGGGCAGAGTGCCTGGGAGCTGCCGGATGGGAAAGGGCCTGGGGGTGCTGGCTGGCAGCATCTGGATGGGAGCCAGCAGTGCCCAGGTGGGCAAGAAGCCAGCAGCAGCCTGGCCTGAAGCAGCAGTGGTGTGGCAGAGGAGCAGGGCAGGGACTGTGCCTCTGGACTGGCACTGGGGAGGTCGCAGCTCACATCCTGCCCTCAGCTTTGGGGCTCTCACTCCAAGAAGAACATTGAGGGGCTGGGGGAAGGGCAATGAAGCTGGGGAGGGGTCTGGAGAAGAGGGCTGGGGAGCTGGGAGTGTTCAGCCTGGAGAAGAGGAGGCTGAGGGAAGACCTTCTGGCTCTCTGCAGCTCCCAGAAAAGGAGGCTGGAGCCAAGTGCGGCTTGGTCTCTTCTCCCAGGGAACAAGTGACAGGACAGCAGGGAACAGCCTCAGGTTGCTCCAGGGGAGATTTAGGTTGGACATAAGGAACAACCTCTTCCCCAACAGGGTTGCCAAGGCCTGGCCCAGGCTGCCCAGGGCAGTGTTGGACTCTCCATCCCTGGAGGGGTTTCAAAGCTGTGGAGCTGCGGTGCTGAGGGCCATGGCTCAGCAGTGCTCTGTTAAGGGTTGGACTTGAAGGTCTTGGAGGTCTTTTCCACCCTGCAGGACTCTCTGGGGCAAACACTGCTGGTACAGACTGGACACTGGGAAAGGTGGGGATTTGGGGTCAAACAGTGCCTTTTAGAGACCAGACACTGGTGAAGGTGGAAATCTGGGGCTAAACAGTAGCAGCAAGAAGGAAAACCCAACCTCAAGCCTGTGTAATGGTAACTGGTTTATTGGAGGTGTTAAGATAACAGTCAGCATTTATCCATCCCAAAGAAGAAAGAGCAGAAGCCCATCCAGAGCAAGGTTCCAGTGAGAGATTAATACTTCTCCTCCATTCCTTTTTTTCATCCAAATATATTCACTTTGCTTCCCAACTGTGTTACTGTGAGTAAGGCAGAGACATCAGATCATCTGGTGTGTGTCTAGGTAAGTGCAGTAGCAAAGATCTCAGGTAGGAGCCCAGAAGACCTTGCAGTTTGTGGCAGTCTAGGGCTGAATTTTGGGGCCCAAAGGAGTGAAATGTTGCAGGCTGCTCAGCAGGAGGTCTCTAAACATTTCACCTGTGGCCAGCAAGCTGAGCAATCCCTCTTAAAAACTCACTGCTCTGTCCTGCAGAATCCCAGCAGCTGATCCAGAGCCCACTCCAGAGCCATCCTCCAGCCCCTGATTCTCTGAGGCACAGAAGTGTTTCACTCTCAGGGGGTGAGCAGGGAGCCAAGTGAGGCGCATGTGGCATGAGATCATCTCCTGGGGGAGAGAAGGGATGGGGAAGTGCAGATTTGCTTTATCACCTTTGCTCCTAAGCCTCTGTGGAGGAAAGGAGGTAGGTCAGGCACCTGCTCTTACCTGTGTTGGGATCTCGTGGAGCAGGACAGTGTAGTCAAACTCAATCAATTCATCTTTCCTTATCTGGGCAGGGATTGAAGAGAGAAAAATGATCAAGAAGAGGAGACTGAGGAAGTGTGGAGTCTGCTCTGATTTCCTGACTGGATTCCCATGAGGACAGACTGAGGGAGCTGGGGCTGTTCAGTCTGGAGAAGAGAAGGCTCCCAGGAGACCTCATTGTGGCCTTCCAGGATCTGAAGAAAGCTGGGGAGGGACTTTTGAGGGTGTCAGGGAGTGCTAGAACTGGGGGGATGGAGCAAAACTAGAAATGGGTAGATTCAGATTGGATGTTAGGAAGAAGTTCTTCCCCATGAGGGTGGTGAAAGACTGGCACAGGTTGCCCAGGAGGTGGTGGAAGCCTCCTGCCTGGAGGTTTTGAAGGCCAGGCTGGCTGTGGCTGTGAGCAACCTGCTGTAGTGTGAGGTGTCCCTGGCCATGGCAGGGGGCTTGGAACTGGCTGCTCCTTGAGGTCCCTTCCAAGCTTAACAGTTCTATGATTCCATGCCTTAGCTTGCTTAGGGAGTGAGGTGAACAGAGCCTAAGATGGCTGCAGGGAGATGGCTTTGTGCATGGAGAGCCAAGGACTTGGGGACAACTCCTGTGTAACAACCTTGGAAGGTGCCACCTGCAGCAGGGCTCTGCAGGGTGAGTGGGCTCTGACCTGAAACTAGGCTGACTCAGACCCTAAGTCAGGGCCACAAAGCTGGGGAAGGGTCTGGAAAACAGGGCTGGTGAGGAGCAACTGAGGGACCTGGGGTTGTTCAATCTGGAGGAGGCTGAGGGGAGACCTCCTGGCTCTCTGCCTCTCCCTGAGAGAAGGCTGGAGCCAGGTGGGGGTTGGGCTCTTTACACTAGTAACAAGTGACAGGACAAGAAGAAATGGCCTCAAGTTGCCCCAGGGGACATTTAGGTTGGACATTAGAAGAAACCTCTTCCCTGGAAGGGTTCTCAGACTGGCACAAGCTGTCCTGGGAGGTGGCTGAATCCCCATCCCTGGAGGAGCTTCAAAGAGGCAGAGATGTGCTGCTGAGGGATGTGGGTTAGCACTAGACTGAGCAGAGTTAGAGCATGGTTGGACCAAATGCTCTTGAAGGTCCTTTCCAACCCAGAGAATTCTGTGATTAACTGAGTTGAATCCTCAGACTGGAGAATCTTACCTGACTGCTGATCTCTCCTGCAGAGAAATCTGAGTAACTGGGGAGTGAAAACCAAGGAGTGGCTTTAGGATCACAGAATCAGAGAACTGTTTGGGTTGGAAAAGGCCTCTAAGATCACTGAGTGCAACCATCAACCCACCACCACCATGGCCCCAAGTGCCATGGCCCCAAGTGCCATGGCTACACCTGCCTTGAACACCTCCAGGGATGGGGACTCCACCACCTCCCTGGGCAGCCTGTGCCACTCCCTGACCACTCTTGTAGCAAAGAAATTGTTCCTGACACTCAACCTAAGCCTCCCCTGGCACCATTTTAGGCCATTTCCTCTCTCCAGTCACTGATGGAGGTGCTGGTATGGAGCACCGGGGGAGCAGGGTGCCCATTGCAGCCAGCAGGAGCTGTGGGTGGTTGGTTTGCTCTCTGGTAGCTCCTGTGGCACAGGTGTGTGGTTTCCACTTCACTTACCCACTGCTTGGCAGACTTGACTTGTGCCATGAAGTAACCCAAGTCCTCCCTTGACTTCTCCCACATGATGTAACTGCTGCCAGCCACAGCCAGAGCCCAGATGGGCTCCAGGGCAGGTTCAATGTTGCCATAGCTGTCTGCAGGGGAGAAAGGAACACAGAGATGCTTCAGCCTGGCTCTTCAGCAGAGATGATCAACCACAGAGCACTTCTGCCTGGGGAGGGGCTCCTCCCTCCAGCAGCCGTGAGCCAGGAGGAGAATGGCACTGAGCCTGCAGTGGTAGGGCAGGCAAGGAAGTGTGACAGAGCTGAAACTGTCAGGAGGTGCTGCTCATGTGGTCCCTGCAAGGAGGTGAGGAACCCAAGGTCCATGATGATAGAAGCAGCAGGTCACAGAATTATTTTGGTTGGAGGAGACCTTGAAGCTCATCCAGTCCAACCCTCAAGCCAGCAGTGCCAGCTCACCACTACACCATGGCCCTCAGCACCACATCTGCACAGCTTTGAAACCCCTCCAGGGATGGGGACCCCACCACTGCCCTGGGCAGCCTGGGCCAGGCCCTCTTGGGACAGAAATTGTTCCTCATGTCCAACCTAACCCCCTGGGACAACTTCAGGCCACTTAGCTGTCACTTGCTCCTCGGGAGAAGAGACCAAGCCCCACCTGGCTCCAACCTCCTTTCAGGGAGTTGTGGAGAGCCAGAAGGTCTCCCCTCAGCCTCCTCCAGGCTAAACAACCCCAGCTCCCTCAGCTGCCCTTCTCTGGACCTGCTCCAGCCCCTCAATGTCCTTCCTGGAAGGAGGGGTCCAAAACTGAGGGCAGGGTTTGAGGTACAGCCTCCCCAGTGCCCAGTCCAGGGGGACAATCCCTGCCCTGCTCCTGCTGACCACACCACTGCTGATCCAGGCCAGGATGCTGGTGGCCTTCTGGGCCACCTGGGCACACTAACTCATTTCCAGCCACTGTCAACCAGCACACCTTGGTCTTTCTCTGCTGGGCTCTTTCCAGCCACTCTGCCTGCAGAAGTGCCCAGGGTGCTCTGCAATCCCACTGCTGGCAAACCCAGCAGGCTTTTGTCACCAGGAAGCACTGGTGAGGTGGGACTGGTCTGCTGGCCCTGTGCTCTCGGGGTCCTGCTGTAAGCTGGTGTCTCCTGTTAAGATGCAACTGTGTCCTTCAGGCAGCTTGTGGGGCAGAGGAAGCAGGGCTGGCATCTGGAGGAACAAACCTGGGATGTTTTTTGCAGTGATTGGTTTGGTTTGGTGCCTCAGGGTTTGGTAAAGTCTGTTGTCCTCCTCTTGGACGTGTTTCTGGTCCTTGGTGGGTGAGCACTTGATGGTGACCACAGGTGGAGCTGCTTTCTTTGGATACAGCACCGTAGCAAGGCAGCTGCCAGCGTTTTCCTGTAGGGGCAGGGTTGGACACTCAGCATCGCTCGAGATTTTAGTCACCAGCAACACTCTCAGAGGAGCTCCTGGCAGTAACTCGTGCTGCCTGCACCAGGAGGACAGTTACGTCTTCATGAGATGCTTTGCATGAGCTGTGGAGGGGCCCAGAAAGTCTTCAGAAGACACTCAGGTGATCCTCAGAGCAACCATGCCCCACGCTGGACACTCAGGTGAAGTCCACTGTGGAAGGTCCATTTAGTGCTACAGCACTTCAGGACGCCCTGGCTTGGAGCTGGTGGAGCTCATTTAACACACACTGGCTCTGGGCAATCTAGTTGGGGATGCCTCTGCTTACTGCAGAGGGGCCTCGATGGCCTTTGGAGGTCCCTCCCAGCCCAGCCCATGGTGTGACTGTGTGTGAAAGGGAAGGAGCAGAGACTCACCCCACTCTGGTAGTCCTCAGTAGTGAACTGCAGGTAATACTTGTGCCCAGAGTCTGGGGTGCTCTGCAAGAGAGAAAGGTTCAGCCAGCAGGGGGACAGAAATACAGAGTACAGAATTAACCAGGTTGGGAAAGACCCTCGAGTCCAACCTAGCAGCCAGCACCACCTGATCAACTCAACCATGGCACCAAGGGCCTCATCCAGGCTCTTCTTAAACACCTCCAGGGATGGGGACTCCACCACCTCCCTGGGCAGCACATCCCAGTGGCCAATCTCTCTGGCTGGGAAGAATTTCTTCCTAACATCCAACCTAAACCTCCCCTGGCACAGCTTGAGACTGTGTCCTCTTGTTCTGCTGCTGGTTGCCTGGGAGAAGAGACCAACCCCCACCTGGCTACAGCCTCCTTTCAGGGAGTTGGAGAGAGCAAGAAGGTCTCCCCTGAGCCTCCTCTTCTGCAGGCTAAGCAAGCCCAGCTCCCTCAGCCTCTCCTCCCAGGGCTGTGCTCCAGACCCCTCCCCAGCCTTGCAAGGTAGCTGCAACCTTACATGCTGCAACTTGTGGAGATGCGACCAGGAGTGCTGAGGAGGGAAGGTGAGGGCACTGTGGCCACCCCCTGGTGCTGAGGAGGGAAACTGAGGGCACTGTGGCCTCCCCCTGGTGCTGAGGAGGGAAGGTGAGGGCACTGTGGCCACCCCCTGGTGCTGAGGAGGGAAGGTGAGGGCACTGTGGCCACCCCCTGGTGCTGAGGAGGGAAACTGAGGGCACTGTGGCCTCCCCCTGGTGCTGAGGAGGGAAGGTGAGGGCACTGTGGCCTCCCCCTGGTGCTGAGGAGGGAAACTGAGGCACTGTGGCCTCCCCCTGGTGCTGAGGAGGGAAACTGAGGGCACTGTGGCCACCCCCTGGTGCTGAGGAGGGAAACTGAGGGCACTGTGGCCTCCCCCTGGTGCTGAGGAGGGAAGGTGAGGGCACTGTGGCCTCCCCCCTGGTGCTGAGGAGGGAAACTGAGGGCACTGTGGCCACCCCCTGGTGCTGAGGAGGGAAACTGACACTGTGGCCTCCCCCTGGTGCTGAGGAGGGAAGGTGAGGGCACTGTGGCCTCCCCCTGGTGCTGAGGAGGGAAGGTGAGGGCACTGTGTCCACCCCCTGGGCTGGATTTCACTGCAGAGCACCTCACAGATGGATTCTCCTCTGGTCTGCCCTCACACAGCACTCATTAAATTCTCCAGTCAACCACCTGGGATTCTGCTGGCGAAGGACAGCTTTGCTCAGGGGCAGCAGCTGCAGCACCTCTTGGAGCACAAAAGCTTTAGGAATGGACACCTTTAGCTGCTCTAAAGCAGGGCAGGGGAGGGGATTCTGCCCCTCTGCTGTGCTCTGCTGAGACCCCCCTGCAGTGCTGGGTCAGCTCTGGAGTCCTCAGCACAGACAGGGACCTGGTGGAGCAGGAAGAGAGGAGGCCACAGCAATGCTGGCAGGGCTGGAAGCCTCTGCTGTGAGGCCAGGCTGAGAGAGTTGGGGTTGTGCAGCCTGGAGAAGAGAAGGCTCCAAGGAGAGCTTCTGGTGGCCTTGCAGTGCTGAAAGGAGCAGAAAGCTGGGGACAGAGTTTTGAGCAGGGCCTGGTGACAGGACAAGGGATGATGTTTGGGACTGAAATAGAGAGGTTCAGACTACGTAGGGGGAAGAAGTTTTTCATGCTGAGGGTGGTGAGAGCCTGTCCCAGGGTGCCCAGAGAGGTGGGAGGTTTCCAATCCCTGGAACCACCCCAGGTGAGGTTGTCTGGGGCTCTGAGCCCCCTGCCCTAGTTTCAGCTGTCCCTGGTGACTGCAGGGGGGTTGGACTGGGTGACCTTGAGAGGTCCCTTCCCACCCAACCCATTCTATGCACCATCTTGGATTTGGGTTTTATCTTAGTCTGTTTGGTTTGGTTTGGTTTCCTCTGCTGCTGACAGAAATGGTTCAGTGAAGTCATTTTTGGTGGGTGAGATGACAATGCCCTGGCCCCAGGCAGGCTGAAACAGAAATCCTTTAGAGTGAGGCTGGGGAGACACTGTCACAGGCTGTCCAGGGAGGCTGTGGCTGCCTCCTGCCTGGAGGTGTTCAAGGCCAGGCTGGATGAGGCCTGGAGCAGCCTGGGCTGGTGGGAGGTGTCCCTGCCCATGGCAGGAGGGGTTGGAACTGGATGATCTCGAAGGTCCCTTCCAGCCCAAACTATTCGGTCAATCACAGAATGCTTAGGGTTGGAAGGGACCTTCAGAGATCAGCTTTTGATGTTGAGAAGTATTAATAACCCTGGAGAAGGCTCAGTTTCTGATCCAGCAGGCTGAGAGCAGCACCTCATGACAGCATCCTTAGTATCTGCTCTCTGCTTCAGTCACCAGGCTCTCATTTCCCAGCCAGCCCCTCAGATCCCTTTGGGAACGTTCATGGGTTTGAGCAGAGAGTAACAAACAAGAGTGGGAAACCTGGGAGGAGTGGAAAACCTGGGAGCTGTGGAAGCAGCTCCTTGTGGGAGTGCCACGAAGTGGTTTGCACTGCTTTGCTCCATTGCCAGGCCTTTCCTTTGATAAAGTCAGCCAGAGAGACATGAAATCAGGAAGGGGTTTTTTGTGTGATCAATCAGACAAGCTGCCTGATAGCCCAGGCAGCTCACTGCTGGCTCAGGAAGTTTGTTCCATTTGCATGCCTTAGGTGGTTCAACAAATATTTGTCCTTCCCATGAGCCTCTTCTGGCTCCTGTTGGCTGCTGCTGCCGTGGGGTTCTGTTGGCACACTCCAGGCTGTGTGTGGAAAACACAGTTTCTGAGGCACCCTCAGCAGCAGGGGCAGGGAGAGGATTCTGCCCCTCTGCTCCCCTCTGCTGAGACCCTCCCCTGCAGTACTGGGGCCAGCTCTGGAGTCCCCAGCATGAGAAAGACCTGGAATTGTCCAGAGGAGGCCACAGCAATGCTGGCAGGGCTGGAAGCCCTCTGCTGTGAGGCCAGGCTGAGAGGGCTGGGGTTGGGCAGCCTGGAGAGCAGAGGGCTCCAGGGAGAGCTTAGGGCAGCCTGCCAGTACCTGAAGGGAGCTACAGGAGAGCTGGAGGCATGGAGTGGCAGCATGAGGGGTGATTGTTTCAGGCTGGAAGAAGCTGAGTTTAGAGGAGACATGAGGAGGAAATTCATCCCCAGGAGGGTGGTGAGGCACTGGAACAGGTTGCCCAGGGAGGTTATGGAGGCTCCAAGCCTGGAAGCATTGAAAGCCAGGTTGGAGGTGTCCCTGCACCTTGGCCTTGGAACTAGATGATCTTTGAGGTCCCCTCCAACCCAAAGCAGTCTGTGGCTCTGTGAAGCAATGAACAGAAGCTGCCTTCAAGCCTTCAGTGTCAGTTGCTGCTGTCCAGCCCCAGCACTGCTCTTGGGTAACTTTCTCAATTCAATCTCTCCAGATAAAGAGGAGGGGGAAAACTTCCTGCTATTGACATAAGCCTGAAGATTAGAACCCAAAGCAAATGTTGGTTGTGGGGTGTTTTACCTACACTGGAACCTTTCTGTTCTCCTGCAGGAAGCCATTAATGGCCTCATGTCAGCACCATTCCACTCCCTGAGCAAGGCCAGCAGCCCAGCACCTGCCTTTGGCACAAACAGGGAGTTAGACCCTGCAGGTAAGAGGACAAATTGGTTTGGTCACTTGCTCTGGTTACAAACCCCCTCCTTGATGATTTACCATCAGAGGCAAGTCTGGACCTGGACCAGAGGGTTGGAACTGGCTGATCTTTAAGATCCCTTCCAACCCAAACCATTCAGTGAATCTGTGAAGGGAATGGAAGAGATGAAGAGAGGAGGAGGAGTTAAGACTTTCATCATCTCTTTTTCTCTCTGCCTCCTCACTCTCCCCTTCTCCTGCCCCTGTTTTGTCTACTGGACAAAATGTTGCCCTCAAAATGGCAGAGACTTAGCAGGGAAGAGCAGGCAAAAGTGGCTTTCTGAAGTGCAGGGTTACAGAAGAACCCTGCAGGCCTTTATGGTGCTCAAAGCAGGGTCTTTCACCATCATCTCTGCACTCAAATCTAAGCTTCCAACTGTTGTGAAGCTACCCAAGAGGTGTTAGGGGGTTTGTTTCTAACATTCCTCTCCTCACCACAGCACCCCAGCATGGTGAGGGTTGGAAGGGACCTCTGGAGATCACCCAGTCCAGCCCCCCTGCTCCAGCAGGGCACCCACAGCAGCTTGCCCAGCAGCACAATGCCCAGGGGGGTTGGAAGCTCTCCACACAAGGAGACTCCACAACCTCTCTGGGCAGCCTGCTCCAGCCCTCCAGCACCCTCACAACAAACAACTTTCTCCTCCTCTTCGGATGGAACCTCCTGGGTTGCAGTCTGTGCCCATTGCCCCTTGGCCTGTCCCTGGGCACCGCTGACATTGATGGACCAGCTGTTTTCCTGAAATCAGAAGTGCAAAATTTGGGGACCAAGGTCCAAACTCTATCTGCTGAATCTTCCAAAACAGAAGGCAGTGCAGACGAAGAAAATAATGAAAAGACTCTAACAGACACAGTGGGGAATCCAGGTCTTCAAGAAATCTTACACAAACAAGGAATTTCAGGCAGTTTGAATTTTGATGAGGAGGACACAGAAGAGGAAGCAGCTAGTAGGAGACCATCACCTCATTCACCTTGTTCTGAATCTGAGAGGCCTGGCTCTGAAACCAGCAAGAAATCTTTTGCAGAAACAGGTGCTTTCTGCAGTCCCTCCCCTCAGGCAGATGCACAGCTTGGAGATGTAGAGAACTTACAATACAATACAATACAATACAATACAATACAATACAATACAATACAATACACAGGTTGGAAGAGACCTTCAAGATCATCGCGTCCAACCCATCAACCAATCCAACCCACCCAACAACTAGACCATACAGCCAAGCACCCCATCAAGTCTTCTCCTGAACACCTCCAATGAAGGTGACTCCACCACCTCCACGGGTAGCCGATTCCAATGGGCAATCACTCTCTCCGTGTAGAACTTCTTCCTAACATCCAGCCTAAACCTGCCCTGGCGCAGCCTGAGACTGTGTCCTCTTGTTCTGGTGCTGGCTGCCTGGGAGAAGAGGCCAACCTCTGCCTGGCTACAACCTCCCTTCAGGTAGTTGTAGAGAGCAATAAGGTCACCCCTCAGTCTCCTCTTCTCCAGGCTAAGCAACCCCAGCTCCCTCAGCCTTTCCTCATAGGGCTTGTGTTCCAAACCCCTCACCAGCTTTGTTGCCCTTCTCTGGACACATTCCAGCAAGTCAACATCCTTCCTAAACTGAGGGGCCCAGAACTGGACACAGGACTCAAGGGGTGGCCTAACCAGTGCAGTGTACAGGGGCAGAATGACCTCCCTGCTCCTGCTGGCCACACTGTTCCTGATGCAGGCCAGGATGCCATTGGCCTTCTTGGCTGCCTGGGCACACTGCAGGCTCATGTTCAGCCTACAATCAACCAGCACCCCCAGGTCCCTCTCTGCCTGGCCACTCTCCAGCCACTCTGACCCCAGCCTGTAGCACTGCTTGGGGTTGTTGTGGCCAATGTGCAGAACCCGGCACTTGGATGTGTTCAATCTCATGCCCTTGGACTCCGCCCATCTGTCCAGCCTGTTGAGGTCCCTCTGCAAAGCCTCTCTGCCCTCCAGCAAATCAACTGCTGCCCCCAGCTTGGTGTCATCTGCAAATTTACTGATGATGGACTCAATGCCCTCATCCAGATCATCAACTTGGAGGATTTTGCATTCCGGCCGGCACCTCGTGGTGTGACAGTCAAGTGTCGAATCACTAGAGATAAGAAGGGCATGGATCGGGGCCTCTTCCCTACTTACTACATGCATCTGGAAAGGGACAACAGCAGAAAGACATTCCTTCTTGCAGGGAGAAAAAGGAAAAAGAGCAAGCCATCCAATTACCTCATCTCAGTTGACCCTACAGATTTATCCCGGGAAGGGGAAAGTTTCATTGGAAAACTCAGGTCAAACCTCATGGGAACTAAATTTACAGTCTATGATCGTGGAGTTAGCCCAGTCAAGGCACAAGAGCTAGTGGAGAAGGCTCATACCAGACAGGAGCTTGCAGCTATTTGTTACGAAACCCATGTGTTAGGATTCAAGGGTCCCAGGAAAATGTCTGTGATCATTCCAGGAATGAACATGAATCATAAGCGAATTCCAGTCCGTCCACGAAATGTGAGTTACAGAGACTGATTGTGTTTCAGCATGGAGGAAGAGGCTACAACTAATACAGAAATGGTATTCTGATGTGGTAGCAAGAGAGTAAACACATTTTTGATTGGAATGTTGTCAGCCTCTGTAGGAATCCTATAAAAGGATCCTTTTCAACCTTTTTCAACCAAATCAAAGAAGGAAACATAATTTACTGTGCTAGAAATGCAGTGTTTTGGATACCTTTGAGGAACTACTTACTGCTCTTTCATTTAAGACTTCAACTAACACTGCCAAAACTTCCCTCCAAAGGACTGTTCTCACATTGATGTTTTCAAGGCTTGAGTATGTTCTAATACTGAATACTAAATTCTTGAATAATTTGGCTTCCTGGCCAAAAGCATTTGGAACATAGGGATTAAAGATTAAGTGGAACATCTCCCTTCTGAAGAAAGACTGAGGGAGATGGGTCTTCTTAGCTTGGAGAAGAGGAGACCAAGGGGTGACCTCATTTATGTTTATAAAGATGTGAAGGGTAGTGTGGGGAGGGTGGAGCCAGACTCTGCTCAGTAATGTACAATGATAGGGCAAGGGGCAAAGGGTGCAGTCTGGAGCAGAGGAGGTTCCACATGGACAGAAGGAACAACTTTTTCACTGTGAGGGTGACAGAGCCCTTTAGCAGGCTGCCCAGAGAGGTTATGCAGTCTCTTTCTCTGGAGACATTCAAAACCTTCCTGGATGCATTCCTGTGCCTTAATCTTGGTGATCCTGCTCTGACAGAGGGGTTGGACTAGATGATCTTTCAAGGTCCCTTCCAACCCGTAACATTCTGTGATTCTGTGACAAGAGTCCTTCCCCATTGCTCAAGTCTCTCTGGAGCAGACTCCAACAGGCATCTCCAGAGACTTGCGGAGGAAAGAGGAGACCTTCTGGCTCTCTACAACCTCCTGAAAGGAGGTTGGAGCCAGGTGGGGGTCAGTCTCTTGTCCCTAGTAGAAAGTGACAGGACAAGAGACAAGAGGAAATGGCCTCAAGTTGCAGCAGAGGAGGTTTAGGTTGGACACAAGGAATAGTTTCTTCCCTGAAAGGGTTGCCAAGGCCCGGCTCAGGTTGCTCAGGCAGTGATGGAGTCCCCACCCCTGAAGAGGTTTCAAAGCTGTGGAGATGCGGTGCTCAGGGATATGGTTTGGTGGGTGAGCTGGCAGCACTGGGCTAAGGGTTGGACTGGATCTGTTCCAACCAAAATGGCTTAGCAGCAGAGTTGGTGGTGCTGCCTCAGTGGTTGGGCTTGGAGAGCTTACAATTATTTTGCAGCCTAATCAATGCCACCTCTGCTCTGCTGTGCTGCTTCCAGTGTCAGTTGTTCTGGCATTGCTGTCTCCTGTTCTCTCTGCTGAAGACAAAACCCCTAGTTTTATGGCTGTGATAAATGTGAGAAGCTTAACCAGAGCCTGCCAGACTGTCTCAGCAGTTTCATTGCTTGGTATCAAGCCCCAATGAAGAAACAATCAACTAGAAGTCCTCTAAACTCATTATCCAGCCTTTGATGCTGCTCAGTGGGTGGCTATCCAAAAGCCTCCTGACTAATGACTGGGGAAATGCCCATTTCCAAGAGCAGAAAGAACCTGGGGTGATGTGTTTAAAGTACATATTCCCTCTCCAACTGCACCACAGCAGAGCTTCCAAGAGGTGCTACACAGCCTAACCAGATTTCCAGGCTGGGTGTGGCAGAGCAGAGGGCTTCCTTTGATCTTAGCAGGGGGGAGGGACACTTGGCAGAGGATCATTTTAACTTGCCCAAAGTATTTCCAGTCTCAAAGCAAAGCATCCCTCTTGGTTCCACTCTTGATTCCCACTAGCATCCCAAAATGTAAAGCCTGTACAGCCCTCCTGTAGTGTGTGAGTTAAATCAGAGCTGGGGAGTCTGTGACATCTCCCAACAAGGGCTGGCTGCAACCAGTCCAAAAGGGAAGCAAACAAGGGAGCAATTCATTTTGACCACTGAGGAGCTTGGTCACGAGATTGTTTGATTTCCAGCCTCAGAATTCATGCAGCTTTCCTGACAGCAAGGCCAGAAGAGCCATTTGAGAGCAGCTCCATTCCAGGTCCCAAAGGAGGTGGTTTCACAATTGGCTTTCTCTGCTCTGACTCCACATGGGCATGGGAAGGGATGATCCCTCCCTCACCCCTCACTGAAGGCTTCCATCTCTTCTCCTTGGTCTTTGCCCACCACCATTTCCTTCCTAGGACCACTTTTTGCTCACTGATCAGGCTGCTGGCACTGCTGAGACAGGAATGAGAGGTGTCCTTGTGGAGCTTGCCCAGAGGGGTTCCCCCTCCTAGCCCTGCCACCATCCAGCTCAGGTGGCCTGTGGCACCTGGAGGTGCTGGATTCACCAGCAGCTAGGTGAGCTCCTGGGCTGCCCCAAGCAGGAGGGAAAAGACAGCAGAGATGCTGAGGGGCCTGGAGCAGCACTGTGAGGAGCAAAGGCTGAGAGCCCTGGGGCTGGAGGAGAGCAACCCCAGAGGGGATCTGAGCAACACTCAGCAAGAGCTAAAGGCTGGGGGGCAAGAGGCTGGGGCCAGGCTCTGCTCAGTGGTGCCCAGGGGCAGGACAAGGGGCAGTGGGCACAAACTGGACAGCCTGCTGTGGGAAGGTGCAGCATCAGTGCTTGGAAAGTTTCTCTCCTGATTTCTAGGACCTCCAGCTGGCACAGACTGAGGCTTCTCAGCCATCTGTTTGGAAGTGCAGGTGTCAAGAATTCCATGAGACTCCTGCTGCTTCTTCCTGGAAGATGTTCCAGAAAAACCTCACAGTGATGAGAAGGGACAACAAAAGAGAGAGAACTGCAGCAGGAGGAAAGGTAGCAATCACTCTGTGTGCGGCTTATCTGTTGGGGCTGCTGATGAACAGCCAGCAGCCAAGAAGGCCACCGGCATCCTGGCCTGGAGCAGCAATGGTGTGGCCAGCAGGAGCAGGAAAGTGATCGGGGAAGTGATTCTCCCCCTGCACTCAGCACTGGTGAGGCCACACTTTGAGTGATGCCTTCAGTCTTGGGCCCCTCATTCCAAGAAGGACACTGAGGGGCTGGAGCAGGTATAGAGAAGGACAATGAAGTTGGTGAGGAGGACTGGCAAGGAACAGCTGAGGGACCTGGCGCTGTTCAGTCTGGAGAAGAGGAGGCTGAGGGGAGACCTCCTGGCTCTCTACAGCTCCCTGAAAGTAGGTTGGAGTGAGGTGGGGGTTGGGCTCTTCTGTCTAGTTACATGGGAGAGGACAAGAGGAAATGGCCTCAGGTTGCACCAGGGTAAGTTTAGGTTGCACATTAGAAGAAACTCCTTGATTGAAAAGGTTCTCAAAGACTGCCCAGCATGCCCAGGAGGTGGTTGAAGCCCCATCCCTGGAGGGGTTGAAAAGAGACCTGGGTCAGCACCAGACTGAGTTAGAAGAGGGGTGGAACTGATGATCTTAATGAGCTTTTGCAGCTGAGAAGATCCTGTAGCTCTGTACCTGTGCAGTTTGCTGCCAGCAGAGAAAAGCACTGAAATCTCATTTTACCTGAACTTCAGAAATACTTCCCGGCCAGCAGAGTCACCTCCCTGGTGGCTCTCCTCAGCCCACTTCCTAATGACCACAGCTTCACTGGCTAGTGGGCTAACAAGGTTAGCGCTGAGTGCTCAGGATAAAACTCCATCAACACCTGCTCCTGATTTAATAGCTGCAGGAATACACCAGCCCACAGCAAAACAACCTTCTAATGGCAATTAAGAGGACAAAAAAACCCCAACCCCCCCACCCAGTTCTGTCTCTCTCATTCACAGCATGCAACCTATTCCTTCCAGGAAATTCTTCTGATGTTTTTTCCAGTGGAGGGCAGGAAAGAAGGAAGTGACCATGGCCAGGGCATTTCTCCTCTTGTTGTCACAGAGCTTGCAAAGGGGAGGGGGGCTGGGGGGGAAAGGGAGAAACAAACTGCAGAAAGTGGTTGCAGCAAGCTGCAGCCCTGAGTGCTGTGAGGAAATAATGAGGCATTTCACTTCCCCATCATGAATCCAGTTTTCCTTTCCCTCTATTGAAAGAGTGATGGCAGCTTACTTGTGAGCTAGTAGACAAGAGGAGGGAAATCATATCCTAGGTGGCAGCCAGAGCAGTGTGGGCAACAGGGCAAGAGAGGATTCTGCCCTTTGGCTCTGCTCTGCTGAGACCTCACTTCCAATGCTGCCTCCAGTTCTGATGTCCCCAGCAGAAGGACACAGAGCTGCGAGAGAGAGGCCAGAGGAGGCCACAAAGATGCTCCAAGGGCTGGAGCAGCTCTGCTGTGAGCACAGGCTGAGGGAGCTGGGGGTGTTCAGCCTGCAGAGGAGAAAGCTCCAGGGGGACCTCAGAGCTGCCTGCCAGGACCTGAAGGCATCCTGCAGGAAGGCTGCAGAGAGACTTTTGCTGAGGGGGTCTGGAGAGATGCCAAAGGGGAATGGTTTGAAGCTGAGGCAGAGCAGGGTTAGAGTGGAGCTGAGGAAGAAATTCTTCAGTGTGAGGGTGGTGAGACTCTGGCCCAGGCTGCCCAAGGAGGCTGTGGCTGCCTTCTGCCTGGGGGTGTTGAAGGCCATGTTGGATGAGGCCTTGAGCAGCTGAGTGTAGCTGAGAGGTGTCCCTGGGCATGGTGGAGAGGTTGGAGCAGATGAGCTCTGAGGTCCCTTCCAACCTGAGCCATTCTGTCTCTATGAAGAGCAGTTTCCAGCAGCACACAGAGCTGCCAGAGGCCCTGCTGGTGTGCTGAAGAGGCACAAGCATTCGTGTGTGTGAATTTATCCCTCTGTGCAGGAAGAGTCATTGAAGTATTTACATAACCATTGGTACCAGCAAATACAGAAGAAGCCCCTGCAGGCTTCAGGAGAAGAACAGGCTTCACATGGGTTTGGAACCACAGTCAAATGGGATCTCTGTAAAAGCCTGAGGCTCAAGGTCACTCTTGGAAGGACCACAACAGCACATCCTAAATGTTTGAGGCTGACTTGGAGCTTCTCGCTTGAAAGGGAAGACATTACCCTGCACCACCTTATACAATACAATACACCACCAGGTTGGAAGAGACCTTCAAGATCATCGCGTCCAACCCATCAAACAATCCAACCCACCCAACAACTAGACCATACAGCCAAGCACCCCATCAAGTCTTCTCCTGAACACCTCCAGTGAAGGTGACTCCACCACCTCCCCAGGCAGCCGATTCCAATGGCCAATCACTCTCTCCGTGTAGAACTTCTTCCTAACATCCAGCCTAAACCTGCCCTGGCGCAGCCTGAGACTGTGTCCTCTTGTTCTGGTGCTGGCTGCCTGGGAGAAGAGGCCAACCTCTGCCTGGCTACAACCTCCCCTTCAGGTAGTTGTAGAGAGCAATAAGGTCACCCCTCAGTCTCCTCTTCTCCAGGCTAAGCAACCCCAGCTCCCTCAGCCTTTCCTCATAGGGCTTGTGTTCCAAACCCCTCACCAGCTTTGTTGCCCTTCTCTGGACACGTTCCAGCAAGTCAACATCCTTCCTAAACTGAGGGGCCCAGAACTGGACACAGGACTCAAGGGGTGGCCTAACCAGTGCAGTGTACAGGGGGAGAATGACCTCCCTGCTCCTGCTGGCCACACTGTTCCTGATGCAAGCCAGGATGCCATTGGCCTTCTTGGCTGCCTGGGCACACTGCAGGCTCATGTTCAGCCTACAATCAACCAGTACCCCCAGGTCCCTCTCTGCCTGGCCACTCTCCAGCCACTCTGACCCCAGCCTGTAGCACTGCCTGGGGTTGTTGTGGCCAATGTGCAGAATCCGGCACTTGGATGTGTTAAATCTCAGTTCTAGGCGGGCCTGGATTGCAGAAGCCATGTAGATGCTGAAGGATGAATGTAAGATCTCCTTTACAGATGCCAGAGCTGGGAAACGGGTCCAGTGGATTCCAGTGCTGTGTGTGCCACTGACTGAGACTCCAAAACAACCAGCCCTTGCTTTAGGGAGCCTGCCCAGCACTAGCCTGAGAGAAAGACTGGGTTTAAATCCCATCCTCTGTGACAGCTTAGACCCTCCTCAGCTCTCCAGGAACACAGTGATTTCCTTCCAGGAGCTACAGCCTTGGACAAACGTTCCTCACAAGTTTCTGCCTGCTCTCTTACTCTCAGAACCCGAGTTAGCTGTAATAGAAGCCCAAATCCATGGCTGGGGGAAAAGGAGAGCTGCATGGCCTGGTGCTTGCAGGCACAGGTACACCAGGCATGCCCTGGGCACCACCTTGAGCATCCCCTAGCAAGCTCTCCATGGTGTGAAAACCCTGCCCCTGTAGCTGCATCGGTTTCAGACTCCTGCCCCTTTCCTGTCACCCCCATTGGAGGTGTTTTTGGCATGCTTCCTGATGGGAACTGCATCTCCTTTACTTGAAGCTCTTGGTCTCCAGAGGCAGAAAGCCAAGTCCTGCCCACCCCTACTTGCACAAAGTCCATGGTCATTCCAGAAGTGATTCTGCTGAAGATATTTCCTTGCCCAACTGTTCCCTTTCCATCATGTGCCTGCCATGTGCCTCAGCTTCCTCTTCCCCTCATCTGTGCTATGCTGCTTTTGATACCAGGACAACCTCAGCATCCATACAGGATGCTGGGCTTGGATTTGAGGGATATTTAAATCATGAATCAGTTAACAACTTTTCTAGGTGGGTCTCCACTCCCCTCTGAGGGGAGCCTGGTGTCCCAAGCCCCTTCAGGAAGGGGAAGGTGGAAGAGCAGCTCCTTGAGAGCACCTGGGTGTCCCAACCCCCCTGAAGAAGAGACAGTGGGACAGCAGCTTCTGGGGGGACCTCGGTGCCCTGAACTCCATGAGGGAAGAAGCAGTGGGACAGCAGATCTCAGAGAGGGACACAAGTGTCCCAAGTCCTAGAGTGAAGGGGTGGTGGACAGCACCTTTCAGAAGGTACTTGAGACAGCCAGGTCCCCAAGGAAAGGAGTGGTGGACAGCAGCTTTCAGAGGGGACTTGGGACAGCCAGGTCCCCAAGGAAAGGAGTGGTGGACAGCAGCTTGGAGAAGAGACTTGGGACAGCCAGGTCCCCAAGGAAAGGAGTGGTGGACAGCAGCTTTCAGAGGGGACTTGGGACAGCCAGGTCCCCAAGGAAAGGAGTGGTGGACAGCAGCTTGGAGAAGAGACTTGGGACAGCCAGGTCCCCAAGGAAAGGAGTGGTGGACAGCAGCTTGGAGAAGAGACTTGGGACAGCCAGGTCCCCAAGGAAAGGAGTGGCGGACGGCAGCTTCCAGAGGGGACCTGGCTGCCCTGAACCTCATGAAGGACAGGGCACCAGCCCCTGAGAAGAGCCGGGCGTCCCAAAGCCTGTTGGTGGCGGTGGGCCAGCAGCCCTCCGAGCCAGCCGTGCCGGCGTCCGGTGCCAGTGCCCGCAGGGCAGCGCAGCCCAGCCCAGCCTAGCTCAGCCCAGCCCAGCTCAGCCCAGCACAGCCCAGCTCAGCTCAGCCCAGCACAGCGCCGCGCAGCTCAGCCTAGCTCAGCTCAGCCTAGCTCAGCTCAGCCCAGCCTAGCTCAGCCCAGCGCCGCTACCAACCGCACTGTTCCGGCGCCGCTCCGCGGACGCCTCAGGAGCCCCCAGCAGCCCGGTCCCCAGGCCGCCCGTGCCGGCGGCTGCCCCTTTACCTTGACGGTGGCCTTGCGGAGCTGCCCCAGCGCCCGCAGCGCGGCGGGAGAGCCGCTCTGGAAGTTGAGGTACTGCAGAGCCACCCGCGCCGCCCCCGCTGCCAGCCGGCTGTCGGCGCCCAGCTCCCGCTCGCCGCTCGCCGGGGCAGCCGCCCCCGCCGGCCGCAGCGCGCTCAGGAGGCACAGGACGGGGAGGGGAGGAGGAGGAGGAGGAAGGCGGCGGGAGGCGCGGCGCTGAGCCCCTGCATGACGGTGCGGAGAGGCTGCCAGGCGCCGGCCGGCTCCGCACTGAGGCGAGCGCCGCTCAGCGCCGCTACTAATAGCCGGGGTCGGGACCGCGCCTGCCGCCGCCCTCCGACCGTGCCCCGGCCCCTGCCCGGCGAGCTCCGCGCTCCTGGCTACTGCCCTGCCCCTCGGCACTCCCACCGCCTGCGCCTCGGCCGGGACGGTGGAGCTGGGAGGCGAGCTGGGGTGCTGGAGGGGCATCCAGGGGCGCCAAGGGTTGTGTGAGAGGAGTCAGAGGGCTTGAGGGGCATCCAGGGGTGCCAAGCGTTGTGTGAGAGGAGCCAGAGGGTTTGAGGGGCATCCAGGGGTGCCAAGCGTTGTGTGAGAGGAGCCAGAGGGCTTGAGGGGCATCCAGGGGTGCCAAGCGTTGTGTGAGAGGAGCCAGAGGGTTTGAGGAGCATCCAGGGGTACCAAGCGTTGTGTGAGAGGAGCCAGAGAGCTTGAGGGGTGCTAGAGAGGTGCCAGAGGAGTCTAAGGGGAGCTGGGGGTTCTGTTTGGAGCTGAGGGGCTTGAGAAAGGCTGGAGGTTGTCTCAGGATAGCTGAGGAGGCTTGTGGGGTGCCAAGGGTTGCCTGAGGGACCCAGAAGTGCTCAAGGGGTGGTCAAGGGGTGCCCCAGAGACTTGGGGGATGCTGGGGGTTGTCTGAGGGCAGCTGAGGGGCCCTGAGGAGGGCTGCAGGTTGTCTGAAGGGCACCAGAAGGCTGAGGTGTGGCAAGGGTTGTCTGAAGGGAACTGAGGACACTCGAGGGGGCCAAGGGTTGTCTGAGGGGAGTGTGGCTGAGGGCCACCCCTGTCACCCCTCAGACAACCACCAGCCCCCGGAGGCAGGAGAGGTGACCGTGTGAGCTGCGAGGCAGAAGTGCAGTTCCAATAACCTATCAGAGCCAACACAGGCAGCCATGTGGAGCCCCCCAGTGTCTCCTCCTGAGCGTGATGGCAACTCAACACTTCTGCAGAGCAACAGGCTCGTTCAGGCAGAGACAAGCTCTCCTCAGGACACAGCTGAAACACTCCCCAAACTGCAGGAGGAGCAGAGGGAAGCATTCCTCCCCAGTGAGGCTCTTTGGAAGCAGTATGGTCTTACCTCTCAGAATGTGGAGAGGATGAACTGAGACAGTACCCTGGCAGCCACATGCCTTCAAGATGATTTTGAGGACAGAAGTGTGTTTGCTGCTTTGCTGCCTCTGGAATCACAGATTGCCAAGTTGCAGGGGATCTCAAGGGTGATCTGGTCCAGAGCCACCTTCTTTTGGAAAGGCTGGATGTGGTATAACTGTAAAAGACTGCAATCCTGCCTCCAGTTCTGGTGTCCCCAGCACAAGAAGGACACAGAGCTGCTGGAGAGAGGCCAGAGGAGGCCACAAAGATGATGCAAGGGCTGGAGCAGCTCTGCTGAGAGCACAGGCTGAGGGAGCTGGGGGTGTTCAGCCTGCAGAAGAGAAGGCTCCAGGGGCACCTCAAAGCTGACTTTCAATAGCTGAAGAGATCCTGCAGACTTTTGCTGGGGGTGTCTAGAGAGAGGCCAAGGGGGAATGGTTTGAAGGTGAGGCAGAGCAGGGTTAGAGTGGAGCTGAGGCAGAAGTTGTTCCTTGTGAGGGTGATGAGAGTCTGGCCCAGGCTGCCCAGGGAGGCTGTGGCTGCCTCCTGCCTGGAAGTGTCCAAGGCCAGCAGCTGAGTCTAGTGGAGAGGTGTCCCTGGGTCTAGTGGAGAGGTGGGGAGGTTGGAGCAGATGATCTCTGAGGTCTCTTCCAACCTGAGCCTTTGTGTGATTCACTGAAAGCCAGCCAAGCTCAGCTCAGCTCAGCTCAGCTCACACAGCATTCTGTGGTTGCTGGGTTAAAGGAGCTTGAGGGATTTTTACTGACCCACTCTGTTAGCACTTGAGCAGAAGGGTGCTCCTGCCTGCAGCTGGGAGTCTGTTTTTATGCTCCTGCAGTATCTCAGAGCCCTGGCTGAAGCCTCCAACTGCCTTCCATGAAGCATTAAGTTGCCTTTGCACTGTGCTGCTGTCTCAGAGAACTTGCAATTCCGTGTTTTCCAGGCTTTCCTAAGTGAGGGAAAGAATTGCAACACCAGAAGCATAACAGCTCGCTTTATTACAGCATTTGCTGTGCCACCCAGCTTCCTTCAGCTTGCCCTGACTTCTGCTGGAGATGATGATTGTCCTTCCTCACATTCCCTGGCAGGCTGTTTCTTTTCTTTCCATTGGGGCAGCAGATGCCAATGTTGTTCCTCTCTTTTTTTCCCCTTCCCTTCCCACAAGCCACGTGTTGGGTCTGTTTTGTCCCTTCTGCAGCTTGCTTTATTCCCTTTTGGTTGCTGGCTAACCAATCCTTGCTTACAGATTCTGAAGGGCCTCAAGAGAGATGGGCTGTGTCTGGAGTGGAAGTGTCAGAGGAAGGCAGAGAGATGGGGTTGGGCCAAGAGCTTGTCTAGCATAGCATCCTTCAGCAGTGTCTGTGCCTGGTGATGACTGTTGAGAACGGGGCAGGGTTGGGGGATCCTTCCTGGGGACAGTCTCTCAGCTTCCCACCACTTCTGGCTCTGAAACCACAGAGGTCTTCTCTGAGAGGTTAGTAACCTTCAGTGCATTTCTGCTCTGCAAATGAGTCCTGCCCCATGAGCCCATGTCAGGCTCTGGAACCACCTTCATCACATCTTTATGTTTCCTGACTCTACTCCTATCCTGACGTAGTGATTGTGGGATCATAGAGTCACAGACTGGGTTGGGTTGGAAAGAACCTCTCAAGGTCACCCAGTCCAACCCCCTGCAGTCACCAGGGACAGCTGAAACTAGGGCAGGGGGCTCAGAGCCTCAACCAACCTGACCTGGGATGGTTGCAGAGATTGGAAATCTCTCTGGGCACCCTGGGACAGGTTCTGACCACCCTCAGCATGAAAAACTTCTTCCCCCTATATAGTCTGAATCTCTCTATTTCAGTTCAAACCATCACCTCTTGGCCTGTCCCTACAGGCTCTGCTCAAAACTCTGTCCCCAGCTTTCTGCTCAGCTTCTTTCAGCACTGAGAGGCCACCAGTCTGAGGTCTAAAATCACTGAGCTGGTTCTCTTCTAGGCCAGATCCTGGTGTCTGAGGTCTAAAATCACTGAACTGGTTCTCTTCTAGGCCAGATCCTGGTGTCTGAGGTCTAAAATCACTGAGCTGGTTCTCTTCTAGCCCAGACCTTGGTGTCTCAGCTGCCAGGCCTTGACCCCATCCATGACTTTCCATGCCCTTCCTTTCCCTCTGGGTTTCTCCTCCTTTTCCTGCTCTCTGGGTCAGCATCACTGTTGGAGATATGGCTGTTTCCTTCCTCTTGAGTGCTACCAAGAGCAACCCAGAGCTGAGGGTCAGCCTGGGAAGGCCAGGGAAGCTGTGTCACAAGGCAGGGACAATTCCCTGGCAAGTTCCTGGCCTGCTGCAGAGGTTGTGTTGCTATAATTTGCTGTTGCTTGAGGCTGGCTCTGAATTTACAGAGCATTTTGACCCGGGAAGCTGAGCAGCCCAAACCTTGTACAGGGCCAGGGCAGGGCTGGGAGGATGTTCCCAAGTGTGAACAAACAGGAATCTGCTGCTCCCAGGGCAGGAATCTATTTTAAATCCTGATTTCATGTGACTCTTGAAAGCTTCTCCCTCTAAGAACCAGGCTGGAGGTGAAGCTTCTTGGCCTCAAGTTCTTACATGACTGTAAAATGGAAGCACCACAACATGGAACATCTGAAGAGAAGGAAGTGGAGAGAGTGATTTAACTTGAAGTGACAGGAGTGTTGATAAGAAATTCTTCCCAGTGAGGCTGGGGAGACACTGGCACAGGTTGCCCAGGGAGGTGGTGGATGCCCCCTCCCTGGAGGTGTTCAAGGCCAGGCTGGATGAGGCCTTGAGCAAGCTGGGCTGGTGGGATGTGTCCCTGCCCATGGCAGGGGGTTGGAACTGGATGATCTTGAAGGTCCTTTCCAACCCAACCCATTCTGTGAATCCATGAGACATTCCAGTTCAGCAGAAGGTGCTGTGTGTAGGTCTGGCCCTTCTAGGATACCTTTTCCCCTCTCATCCCAGTTAACATAGTCCAGCCCCAGAGAGAGGATGGAAGTGGTATAAGTTAAATGTTATTAAGCTTCTCATCCTCTTCTCTGTTCTACAGCAGACTAAATTGTGCCTAGTTTCCCAGCCTTAAGGTTCATAGATTCACAGAATGGTTTGGCTTGGAAGGAATCTTCAAGATCATTAAGGATTTCTCCCTCATCTCCAGTCTCAATCTGCCCTCTTCCAGCTCAAAGCCATTGCCTCTCATTCTGTCACTCCCAGTCCCTTCCCAGCTCTCCTGTAGCCCCTTTGGGTTCTGGAAGGCTGCTCTAAGGTCTTCTGGAGCCTTCTCTTCTCCAGGCTGAACAGCACAACTCTCCCAGCCTGTCCCCACAGAGGAGCTTCTCCAGTCCTCTGATCATCTTTATGTCCTCCTCTGGACCCTCTCCAGCAGCTCCAGGTCCTTCTGGTGCTGGGGGCCCCAGAGATGAAGGCAGTGCTGCAGGTGGGGTCTCAGCAGAGCAGGGCAGAGCAGAGGGGCAGAATCCCCTCCCTATGCTGCTGCTCTCCCTGCTCTGGCTGCAGCTCAGCACACAGCTGCCTGCTGGGCTGCCAGGGACCACTGCTGGCTCCTGGGGAGCTTGTCACCACCTGACACCCCCAAGGCCTTCTCTTCAGCACTGCTCTTGAGCCCAGCCTGGGTTTGTGCTTGGGGTTACCCCAAGGCTGGGGGAGTGCTTGCATCAAGCTGATGCCACAGCTGACTTGGGCCCTTCAGAGATGGAAATGAAGGTTTGATGCAGGCAGCTGGTCTCAAAAAAAAAAAAAAAAACCCAAAACATTCCTTGGGTATCATTTTCTTGCCATCTCATGTCATACATCAAATACTTGCTCAGAGGCCAGTTAGTCCTCATTTGGTTCCTATTTGCAGGCTATTTCTATATCCTTTGTAAACAGTTTACAGCAGCCCTCCCTGGCTCCTCATCACTACCAGGTGACTGTGAACTCATCCAGTCCATTTGGGCCAACTGCCCTTGATTTGCTTCTCTTCCTTGCCCAGTTCTAACTTCTGCAGCCTGCTGCAGCTCAAACCAAACTCTGCTACTTGATTTTTAAGTGAAGTCTTGAATTCTTGTGTTTCTTGAATCACAGCTTGATTTAATTCCCAGGAATTCCTCACCAGAGCTCATGTTCCCCTGTCCTTAAGTCTCCAGGTCTGTTGCTGGATGAATCAGGCTGGGAACAGATGATTTTCTGTGGCTTTGCTGGAGCACAGGCATCAAAACTGTGGATGGTTGGTTTACTCTGGCTCCTTCTCTGGCTCCTCCTCTGGCTGCTTGCTTTCTTTTTTTTCCCTCCCTGGTTTTGAAGGCTTTTGACTATTTTAAAATCCTTCTGGTTATGGATGGGTTTGGGTCTTAAAGTCAAACCTTCAGTGCCAGCAGGGACAGAAGCTGCATCTTCCTCCTGGATTTGGTATCTGTGGCTCTTCTCCAGGCTGGACAACCCCAACTCTCTCTGCCTGCCAGATCTCTTCACTGAGCAGTGACATTTATTTGGAGCAGGGGCAGTAAATCATGGCAGATTGTTATCACTGCAACATTGAAAGGAGACCTCCTTGAAAGAAACAGAAAGAAAGAACATTTTGCCAACCTATTTGGATAACTTGGGGTCATGGAACAGGTATGGAATGAAGAAATCTTAGTTTATAGACTGGCCCCAGCAAGCAAATCCTTTCCATGGCCCAGTGAGATATCATCCAGCAGAGCCAGGAAGAAACACAAGCAATAAATCATAGAATCCTGGAATGGCTTCGGTTGGAAGGCATCTCAGAGATCATCTGCTCCAACCTCAGCTGTGAGCACAGGCTGAGGGAGCTGGGGGTGTTCAGCCTGCAGAAGAGAAGGCTCCAGGGGGACCTCAGAGCTGCCTGCCAGGACCTGAAGGCATCCTGCAGGAAGGCTGCAGAGAGACTTTTGCTGAGGGGATCTAGAGCCAGGCCAAGGGGGAGTGGTTTGAAGCTGAGGCAGAGCAGGGTTAGAGTGGAGCTGAGGAAGAAGTTCTTCAGTGTGAGGGTGGTGAGAGTGTGGCCCAGGCTGCCCAGGGAGGCTGTGGCTGCCTCCTTGCTGGGGGTGTTGAAGGCCAGGTTGGATGAGGCCTTGAGCAGCTGAGTCTAGCTGAGAGGTAGATGGCAGGGGGGTTGGAGCAGATGATCTCTGAGGTCCCTTCCACCCTGAGCCACTGAATGATTCTCTGGTTTTCCTCCTAGCAGATGCAGGTGGCTGGAAGTCCCTTGTATCCCTCACACAAGCTCTTTGAATTTGATTGAGGCTAACATCTACTTCTAGCTGCCAGCAATAAACTCCCCTTGAAACAGCAGGGGTTGGGCCCTGGCTTTCTCAAGGCTCAACATATGTCACTGTGAGACAGCTCTTGCAACAGGACAATGGCTTTGGAGGTGTTTTGTTGTGCAATGTTAGCACAAGGCATTAAATGTTTGAACCATAAAAGGGTGAGGTCTTCAGGTGGGGCCAAAGGGGTGAATTCGAAGCCCAAATTCCCCAGCATTGTGTCACAAAGCATCTTTCTCCCCAGGTGATGTGGATGGAAGGATCCAGAGAGGGAACAGTTGAGAGGAAACACATTTCCCACCTCTTGCTCACTGCAGCCTCCCTTTGCCCTCTCCTTTGTCAACTCTCTTCTCTCTCTCAGCAAGCACTCCCAGGGCTTTGGTCTCCCTCCCCACAGATCACAGCTCACAGGAGGTCAGGGGTTGGAAAGGACCCAAAGAGATCATTGAGTCCAATCCCCCTGCCAGAGCAGGAGCAGAGAATCCAGCACAGGTCACACAGGAACACATCCAGACAGGGCTGGAAAGTCTCCATAGAAGGAGACTCCACAACCTCTCTGGGCAGCCTGCTCCAGTGCTCTGGGACCCTCACAGGGAAGAAGTTCCTCCTCATGTTGAGGTGGAACCTCCTGTGCTGGAGTTTATATCCATTGCCCCTTGTCCTATCCCAGGGTTCAACTGAGCAGAGCCTGTCCCCTCCCTCTTGACCCCCAGCTATTGATAGACATTGATCAGATCTCCTCTCAGTCTTCTCCGGACTTACCACCCCCAGATGAAACATTCTATAAGCAACTGAAGGCTGTCTCAAGGTCATCAGATCTTGTCCTTGTGGGTGACTTTAACCTGCCAGATATCTGCTGGGAACTTGACTCAGCAGACAGGAGGCAGTCCAGAAGATTTCTGGAGTGCATGGAGGACAACTTCCTGATGCAGCTGTTGAGTGAGCCTACCAGGGGTCAAGAAGGGTGGATGTGGGGAGGCCTGTGGATGTGGTCTACCTGGACTTCAGCAAGGCCTTTGACACTGTCCCCCACAGCAAACTGCTGGCTAAGCTGTCAGCTCGTGACTTGGACAGCAGCACTCTGAGCTGGGTTAGGAAGTGGCTGGAGGGCTGGGCCCAGAGAGAGGCGGTCAATGGTGCCACCTCCAGCTGGAGGCCAGGCACCAGTGGTGTCCCCCAGAGATCAGTGCTGGGCCCCATCCTCTTCAATGTCTTCGTTGACGATCTGGATGAGGGGATTGAGACAGTCATCAGCAAATTTGCAGATGACACCAAGTTGGGAGCGGATGTTGATCTGTCAGAGGGTAGAAGGGCTCTGCAGAGGGACCTTGACCAACTGGACAGGTGTGCAGAGTCCAGTATGATGGCATTCAACAAGTCCAAGTGCCAGGTGCTGCACTTTGGCCACAACAACCCCATGCAGAGCTACAGGCTGGGGTCAGAGTGGCTGGAGAGCAGCCAGGCAGAGAGGGACCTGGGGGTGCTGATCGACAGCCGCCTGAACATGAGCCAGCAGTGTGCCCAGGTGGCCAAGAAGGCCAATGGCATCCTGGCCTGCATTACGAATAGTGTGGCCAGCAGGAGCAGGGAGGTCATTGTGCTCCTGTACTCTGCTTTGGTTAGGCCGCACCTTGAGTCCTGTGTCCAGTTCTGGGCCCCTCAGTTTAAGAAGGACATCGAGACACTTGAATGTGTCCAGAGAAGGGCAACGAGGCTGGGGAGAGGCCTTGAGCACAGCCCTATGAGGAGAGGCTGAGGCAGCTGGGGTTGCTTAGCCTGCAGAAGAGGAGGCTCAGGGGCGACCTCATTGCTCTCTACAACTACCTGAAGGGTGGTTGTAGCCAGGAAGGGGTTGGCCTCTTCTCCCTAGCAACCAGCACCAGAACAAGGGGACACAGTCTCAAGCTGCACCTGGGGAAGTTTAGGCTCGAGGTGAGGTGAAAGTTCTTCACCGAGAGAGTCATTCGCCATTGGAATGTGCTGCCCGGGGAGGTGGTGGAGTCACCATCCCTGGAGGTGTTCAAGAGGGGACTGGATGTGGCACTTGCTGCCATGGTCTAGTCGTGAGGTCTGTGGTTACAGGTTGGACTCGATGATCTTCGAGGTCTCTTCCAACCTTAGTCATACTGTGATACTGTGATACTGTGATGCAAAGCAGCGCTGCCAGAGATCCAGAGAGGTGATTCTGTCACTTGGCTGTGCTCTGCTGAGACCTCACCTGCAGTGCTGTGTGCAGCTCTGGAGCCCTCAATACAGGAAGGACCTGGATCTGATGGAGAGGCTCCAGAGGAGGGACACGAAAATGCTCAGGGGGTTGGAGCAGCTCTGCTGTGAGCACAGGCTGAGGGAGCTGGGGGTGTTCAGCCTGGAGAAGGCTCTGGGGAGACCTAATAGCAGCCTGCCAGGACTTGAAGGAGGCTACAGGAAGGATGGAGAGAGACTGTTTGCAAAGGCCTCAAGTGACAGGAAGATGGGCAATGGCTTCAAGCTAGAGCAGAGCAGGTTGAGATTGGATGTGAGGAACAAGTTCTGCACCGGGAGGCTGCTGGAACACTGGCACAGGTTGCCCAGGGAGGTGGTTGAGGCTCCATGCCTGGAGCTATTCCAGGTGAGGCAGGACAGGGCTCTGGGTAACCTGATCTAGTTGGGGATGTCCCTGCTGACTGTGGGGAGGTCAGACTGGATGAGCTTTGGAGCTCCCTTCCAGGCTGGCCCATTCTATGATCTTAGGAGGCTTTTCCAACCTTCATGATTCTATGGTAGAATGCTTTGGGTTGGAAGGGCCCTTTAAAGGTCTTTTAGTTCAACTGCAGACATCTATGCCCAGCTCCAGCACAAACCACAGAGCTATTCCGGGGAACTTTGGGGTTTGTTTGCATGTCTGCATCTAGACAAGATGGCACTGAGTGGTCACCAGCTCTCTCCTGCCACTTGCAGAAGCCACTTTCCCCCTAGCAACCTGTTTCTCCAGCACTGGGTTTGCTCCAGCAGCAAAGTGTCTCTAACTCCCTGGCTAAGCTGCTTCTGGCAGGGAACACGATGGGACCTGGGAAATGATTCTGCTGTTTCCCTGGAATCCTGCTGCTGTCTCACTGTAATCTTCTGCTGTTTCCCTAGAATTCTTATGCTGTTTCCCTGGAATCCTTCTGTTGTTTCACTGGAACCCTGCTGCTGTTTCCCTGAAATCCTTCTGTTATTTCACTGGAATCCTTCTGCTGTTTCCCTGGACTCCTTTGCTGTTTGACCAATGAAACCAGACTATCAGGGGTGTAGATTTATGCCCTCCCACAGCTTTCAGACAATGCCATTTATAGCAGAACCCAGATCACTATTTTCTATCTTACAGATGCAAACCTGGTGTTCCCTGTTGGGAGATCTGGATGGGGCTCTGAGCAACCTGCTCTAGCTGCAGATGTGCCTGCTGACTGCAGGGGCATTGGACTAGGTGAGCTTGAAAGGTCCAACCCAAGCCATGCCATGGTCTCTGGTTCTCCTGCTGGCACTGTACATCAGCAATAGAAGCCCTGGGGTAGGACAAGTTGTGGTCAGAAATTGTGTGTGATGCACCAGACAAAACTCTGCACCAGCTTCCTCTTCTGGGGTCCTTCTTTTTCATTCATAGGTTCATAGAATGGGTTGGGCTGGAAGGGAACTGAGACATCAGCTAGTTCCAACCCCTCCTGCCATGGGCAGGGACGCCTCCCACCAGCCCAGCTTGCTGAAGGCCTCATCCAGCCTGGCCTTGAACACCTCCAGGGAGGGGACATCCCCAGCCTCTCTGGGCAGCCTGTTCCAGTGTCTCCCCAGCCTCACTGGGAAGAATTTCTTCCTCATCTCCAGTCTCAATCTGCCCTCCTTGAGGCTGTACTGAGCCACAGAAATTTTTTAGGCTGGAAGAAACCTTTAAGATCATCAAGTCCAACCAGAAATCAATGTTAGCATCTGAGGCAGGGCTGGGTTGCAAGGTGAAGCCCTGTTCAGGGTGGGGGGTGCTGAGTTTTTAAGAAGAAAGGAATGAATTTACAGTTGTGGAATTTTCTTCTCTCTGATCTCAGTTTAGGTTGGACTTGTGGAACAATTTCCTCCCCAGAAGGGTTGTCAAGGCCTGGCCCAGGCTGCCCAGGGCAGTGGCGGAGCTGCCATCCCTGGAGGGGTTTCAGCGTGGTGCTGGGGGCCACGGTTTGGGGGTGACCAACTGGCAGTGCCGGGTTAAGGGCTGGAGTTGATGATCTCAGAGGTCTCCTCCAGGCTTAGATGGTTCTGTGAAGTATTGCTGTTGATGCTGGGATTAAGGTTTCCTCCCTGAATCCCCAATCCCATCCACCCTTTCCTTTTGAAAAGCACTTTTAATGGAGAGCCATGTCCCATCCTTGGCCTCGCCCGAGCAAATATAGATGACTTAAAGGCAGATTGCTGTGTAGGCTGAAAAAGAGGGAGAGCTTTTGCTTTCCCTTGGGTAAGCCATGATGACTGGAGCAGGGTTTTTCCAGGCAGACAGCTCAGAGCTCTGTTGCCACCTTGCCTCATCTTTTTGTAAGCAGTCCTGGCTGACCTTGCTCCCAGAGGTGAATGTGACAAACAATGGCAGGGCAGCCAGCGCTGAGCGTCTTTAAAGCACAATCATGGGAAATGCTGATGACCTCCCAGGGCCACCAAGTCCTTTTCCTTCCCCTGGCAACACCTATGGCTTGGCCCCACCACTGTGCTGCTGGCTCCTGTTTCCTTGACTCCCTGCTTTAGCCTGGAGAAGAGGAGGCTCAGGGGAGACCTTCTTGCTCTCTCCAACTCCCTGAAGGGAGGTTGTAGCCAGGTGGGGGTTGGTCCTCAGAGATCATCAAGTCCAACCTGTCACCCAACACCTCCTGGCAACTGAACCATGGCTTCAAGTGCCACATCCAATCCCCTCTTGAACACCTCCAGGGATGGGGGCAGCACATCCCAGTGGCTAACAACTCTCTGTGCAAGAACTTTCTCCTCACCTCAAGCCTAAACCTCCCCTGGCACTGCTTGAGACTGTGTCCTCTTGTTCTGGTGCTGGTTGCCTGGCAGAAGAGACCAACCCCCACCTGCTTACGACCTCCCTTCAAGGAGTTGGAGAGAGCAAGAAGGTCTCCCCCTGAGCCTCTCTCATCACAGCAGGACTAAGAGATTAAATTACACCCAGCTTGGAGGTGGGGTTGTTCAGCCTGGGGAATGGAAGGCTCCTGGAGGCCTTCTGGTGGCCTGACAGTGCTTAAAAGAACTGAGCAAAGAGCTGGGGCCAGACTTTTGAGCAGGACCTGTTGTGACAGGACAAAAGGTGATGGTCTGAAACCAAAAGGGAAATTCAGGCTGGAGAGACGATGGAATTTTTTATGCCAAGGGTGGTGAGAGCCTGTCCCAGGTTGCCCAGAGAGGTGGGAGATGCCTCATGGCTGGAACCATCCTAGGCCAGGTTGTCTGGGGCTCTGAGCAACCTGCTTTAGTTGCAGCTGTCCCTGCTGAGTTGGGGGGGGTTGGACTGGATGAGCTTGAAAGTTCCCTTCCCACCCAGCCCATGCTGGATTCTAAGATGCACTTTTGAAACATTGCCCAGAGAAGGGCAACGAACCTGGGGAAGGGTCTGGAGAACAGGGCTGGGGAGGAGCAGCTGAGGGAGCTGGGGGAGTATAGTCTGGAGAAAAGGAGGCTGAGGGGAGACCTCATTGCTCTCTGCAACTGCCTGAAAGGAGGTTGAAGCCAGGTGGGGGTTGGTCTCTTCTCCCAAGTAACAAGAAACAGGACAAGAGGAAATAGCCTCAAGTTGCCCCAGGGGAAGTCTAGGCTGGACATGAGGAACAATTTCTTCCCCAAGAGGGCTGTGAAAGCCTGGCTCAGGCTGCCCAGGACAGTGGTGGAGTCCCCATCCCTGGAGGGGTTTCAAAGCTGTGGAGCTGTGGTGCTGAGGGCCATGGTTTAGTGCTGACCTGGCAGTGCTGGGTTAAGGGTTGGACTGGATGATCCTAAAGGTCTTTTCCAACCAAAACAATTCTGGGACTCTATGATTATTTTTGCTGTCCTTCTGGCCTCTAATAAGCGACTTCAGATACTAGCAGTGAATGAAGCACTTGAGAAGGAGCTGGGTATAGTTATTTTAGGCATAAACCCTGGCTTCTTAACAAGGCACTTCAAGCGGAGGAGGTCTGAGGTGAACCTCTGCCTTCTGAAGGCAGCTATTGACCCAGAGAGGAAATGCCTGGCGAGCCCAGGGAAGGAGTCAGCAGCACCTGCTGTAACCCCAGACAGACTGCTGGCACCAGCCAGCCCAGAGCTGGTGCTGACTGTGGGCTGTAGGAAACAGTTTCTTAGGCAAACAGTGCAGGGACCTGAAAACTGAAGGAGGTCTCATGATGTCACCTCACCCAAGTGAAAGCTTCAGAGGAGGCACAGGAGGGAACAGAAATCTTCTCGGGTAGGAATAAGGAAAAACTTCATGGCTTTGAGGCTGCTGGAGCCCCCTCAAGAGGCTGGGGCCAGGCTCTTGTCAGGGGGCCCCAGGGACAGGACAAGGGGAAGTGGGCACAAAGTGGACCCCAGGAGGGTCCATGTGAGCAGGATAGAAAGTTGTTTGGTGTGAGGGTGCTGGAGGCCTGGAGCAGGCTGCCCAGAGAGGTTGTGGAGTCTCCTCTGGAGAGCTTCCAGCGTCCCTTGGCCACTGTGCTCCTGAGCAAGCTGCTGTGGGTGCCCTGCTTCAGCAGGGGGGTTGGACTGATGATAGCATAGCATAGCATAGCATAGCATAGCATAGCATAGCATAGCATAGCATAGCATAGCATAGCATAGCATGGAATGGAATGGAATGGAATGGAATGGAATGGAATGGAATGGAATGGAATGGAATGGAATGGAATAGAATTAACCAGGTTGGAAGAGACCTTTGCGATCATCAAGTCCAACCTAGCACCCAGGACCATCCAATCAACTGACCCATGGCACCTCCAGAGGTCCTTTCCAACCCCACCATGCTGGGAGTCTGGGATTCCTCAGGTTTACCACTGCTTTTTCTCACTTGGCTGAGAGATGCTGAGCACCACCAGCAGCCCCTCAGGTTGGAGCAGAGGAGCATCTGAGCTGCTGTTTGGGAGCTGGAGTTTTGTGTGGCTTATCCTAAGACAACAACATCAACGGTACAGCATTACTGGGGGCCAACACAGAGGCTGCCCAGGGAGGTTGTGGATTCCCCATTCCCTGGAGGTGTTCAAGGCCAGGCAGGGGGTTAAAACCAAATCTGTTTGCTGAGTACCCAGAGCACAGAGAAATGAGGGAAGCCCTGTGACAGCACAGAGATCCTCTCGCAGCTTCCACAGGTGGTGCTGTGCCAGCAGGACCTTCACTGCTGGGTGGTGCCTATTTCCTCACAGCCACCCCTCTGCCTGAATTCCAAGCCACTTGCTGTGGACATCATAGATCACAGAATGGGTTGGATTGGAAGGCACCTCAAAGATCATCCAGTTCCAACACCCTGCCATGGGCAGGGACACCTCCCACCAGCCCAGGCTGCTCAAGGCCTCATCCAGCCTGGCCTGGAACACCTCTGGGGAGGGGGCAACCACAACCTCCCTGGGCAACCTGTTCCAGAGTCTCCCCACCCTCATTGGAAAGAATTTCTTCTTCATCTCCAGCCTAAAGCTCCAATCAATCCTTCACCTTCTAATCCATTGCCCCTTATCCTGTCACTCCCAGCCATTGCAAAAATTTCCTCCCCAGCTCTCCTGTAGCCTCCTTTAGGTACTGGAAGGCTGCCCTGAGCTCTCCCTGGAGCCTTCTCTTCTCCAGGCTGAGCCACGATGATGGTGGCCCGGGTCTGAGCATGACCTTGGGTGTAGCATTCAGCAAAGTGTCCCTCACAGCCCCCAGGGAGCCAATTATCCCATTTGGAGCTCGTTTATTTGACTGGCTTCATCGAAGACGTGTCAGGAGCTGTGATTCATCCTTCAGTTCTTCCCAGTCCCCTGGGCCCTGTGAAAGGATTCTTAGCAGTGCTGTGTTTCTTTTCCACTTCCTGGAAGCCCTTGGTGTTTGGGGCAGGTTGCTGGGCTACCCTCTGCTGCTGGACACCTTCCATGGCCACACCACAGCCAGGGCTGGCTGCTGAAATGTTATCTCCTGGGTGTGACATCCGTGACATTATCTCCCTGAAAGTCCCAGGCCTCTGGGTCTGTAGGAAGGTGGCTCCTCCAAAGGGGGCACACCAGGGGTGAGGCTGGTTGTGGGAAGTATTCCCAGGGAATAAAGGCTGGGAATGTGCTGAGAGCAGGCTAAGGAGCACACACAAAACTGGGTTCTTGCTGCTTCAGCAGAAAGTGCAGTGAAATGGGAGGCAGGGCTAGGGAAAACCAGGCTGGAGGCTGATATGATGCTGGGACAGTGAGAGGTGGAGGCAGGAGAGTCCTTTATGGAAGATGCTTCCAAAGAGTCCCACCTCCCTGGAGGTGTTCAAGGCCAGGCTGGATGAGGCCTTGAGCAAGCTGGGCTAGTGGGAGGTGTCCCTGCCCACGGCAGGGGGTAGGAACTGGATGCTGCTGTCTCCTCTCTGAGAGCAGCCCTGTGCCCGCAGCTTGGCTGCAAGAGAAAACAGCAGAGATGCTTGGGGGTTGCTGGTGCCACCCCTTCTCCACAGCACAGAGCTGCAGATGAAGGGAGAGCAAACCTTCAGAGAAGAGCTCACCTCACCCAGATGCCTGTTTGGGCAGCTTGTGAGCATCCCCTTTTGTCCCTTGAACATCCCTGGTGTTCCTCATCAGCCTAGAAGTGATCAGTTAATAGATTCATAGAATGGGTTGGGTTGGAAGGGACCTTCAAGATCACCCAGTTCCAAGCCCATGCCATGGGCAGGGACACCTCCCACCAGCCCAGCTTGCTCAAGGCCTCACCCAGCCTGGCCTTGAACACCTCCAGGGAAGAGGCATCCCCAACCTCTCTGGGCAACCTGTGCCAGTGTCTCCCCACCCTCACTGTCAAGAATTTCTTCCTCATCTCCCCCTCTCCCAAGCTGCTGGGATTCCTTCTCTTATCTGGAAAGCAAATGCAGAGTTTTTTTTTCCTTCTGGCAAGCTGAGCAGTCAGCGTGAGGTATCTGCAGAGGGATCTGCAGCCACGAAGCATTTAGGGAAAAGAGAAGGCAGTGAGCTGCCCTGAAGCTTGGATCTCAGATTTCTCCCATCTGAGGACACATGCCAAGCATCCTGCTTCAGTAAAGCTAGAGGGAAAGTAAAATGGAAAGAGAAAAAGTTTGCTGAGGGAAGGGAACAGATAAAAATCCTACTCTGGAGAAGGATGCCAAGTGCCAACACCCCTCCCTGGCCCCTCGAGGTGAGCTGGAGGGCTTGCTTCCTTTGGCAAAGGCATGAAATCACACTTCTCCAGGCTGAACAGCAAGTGCTTTGGGGCAGACCTGGGCTTGGAGATCTCCAGTTCATGCCCTGCTCTCCAATTGGCATCTAACTCCGTGGGGAACATGAGCTGGTTCCTGATCTCTGTGGGGAATGTGGCTCCCAGAGCCCTTCCAAGCCCTGGTAGCAACTCTGCTGTTTCATTTGGCTTTTCTGTGTTGCATGGCAGACAGAAAGAGCAGAAACAAACACTCAGTGCTTTGGGAACTTCTTAAAATCTGATTATTTTGGGGAATTCAAGTCAGTGGATTCACAGGAGGGGTGGAACAAAGCATCTAAACCCTGCTCTGCTTGCATGCTTCTTGTGGCCAAGAAGGCCAAGGTCTCCCGGGGGCATCCCAAAGAGTGTGGCCAGCAGGTCAAGGGAGGTTCTCTTCCCACTCTACTCTGCCCCAGTGAGGTCACAGCTGGAGTCCTGGGTCCAGTTCTGGTCGCCCCAGTTCAAGAGAGACAGGGAACTGCTGGAGGGAGTCCAGAAGAGAGAGTCTTCAAAGCTGCTGAGGGGCCTGGAGCAGCTCTATGAGGAGTCCTGGAGCTGTTGAGCCTGGAGAAGAGCAGCCCCAGAGGGCATCTGAGCAATGCTGAGTGAGAGCTAAAGGAACTGTGTGGGGCAAGAGGCTGGGGCCAGGCTCATGTCAGTGGTGCCCAGAGACAGGACCAGGGGCAGTGGGCACAAAGTGGAACCCAGGAGGTTCCATCTGAACAGGAGGAGAAAATTCTTGTGCTGTTTCCAAAAAGCAGTTCTTGAACTCTGGATCCAAGGCAGTTCCCCAGCTCTGACTCCTGAGCAGTTCCCAGTGCTGGATTTCAGACAATTCCTGAGCTCTGGATCCAAGGCAGTTCCCCAGCTCTGACTCCTGGGCAGTTGCCAGCTCTGGCTCCTGAGCAGTTCCCAGTGCTGGATTTCAGACAGTTCCTGAGCTGTGGATCCATGGCAGTTCCCTAGCTCTGACTCCTGGGCAGTTCTCAGCTCTTGATTTCAGGCAGATCCCTAGCTCTGGCTCCTGGGAATTCCCAGCTCTGGATTTCAGACAGTTCTTGAGCTCTGGATCCATGGCAGTTCCCCAGCTCTGGCTCCTGGGCAGTTCCCAGCTCTGGCTCCTGGGAATTCCCAGCTCTGGATTTCAGACAGTTCCTGAGTTCTCGATCCATGGCAGTTCCCCAGCTCTGACTCCTGGGCAGTTCCCAGCTCTGGCTCCTGGGCAGTTCCCAGCTCTGGATTTCAGACAGTTCCTGAGCTCTGGATCCAAGGCAGATCCCTAGCTCTGACTCCTGGGCAGTTCTCAGCTCTTGATTTCAGGCAGATCCCTAGCTCTGACTCCTGGGAATTCCCAGCTCTGGCTCCTGAGCAACTCCTAGCTCTGGCTCCTGGGCAGTTCCCAGCTCTGGATTTCAGGCAGTTCTTGAGCTCTGGATCCATGGCAGTTCCCCAGCTCTGACTCCTGAGCAGTTCCCAGCTCTTGATTTCAGGCAGATCCCTAGCTCTGGCTCCTGAGAATTCCTAGCTCTGGCTCCTGGGAATTCCCAGCTCTGGATTTCAGGCAGTTCCTGAGATCTGGATCCCTGGCAGGTTCCCAACTCTGGCTCCTGGGAAGTTCCCAGCTCTGGATCCTGGCAGCTCCCCAGCTCTGAGTTCTGGCCAGAGAAAGAGTGAGGAAGAAAGTGGAGAAAGAAGTTGAATTCTGTAGGTCTCAGGAGGAAGAAAAGGCTCTTAGGGTCAAATCTTCCCCACTAGCAAACCCAGGAGGCCCTTTCACTGCAACCTTGGCCTAGGGCAGCTCTGGCACAGGTTTGCTCAGCGTGAGTGAGCCCTTGTAGGGCAATCCTGGTTTGCCCACAGTGGCAGGAAAGGCTGCTGTGGTATTTCCCTTCGTCACCCATGGGGCTGGTATTTGTTCCCTGGTCATTGATGTGGAACAACCTGAATCTACTTGATTATTTTTTTCCCCCTCCTCCCACCGCTAATGCTATGAATAATCTTCCTGAAGTTGGTTGTACTTCAAAACCACAAAGGTGCCGAACCCAGAGGCACAAACCCACAAAGAATGGTAATCTCTGAGGAGTGGAAGGGCGAGTGGGGGGCAAGGTGCTTCCAAAGTCAACCAGCTGTTTGCTGAATGACATGGCAAGTGATTTTCTTGCTGGGCAGAACAAGTTTTCACCACCCCCCTTCGAAGGAAAGCAAAGATGGGGAGTGGGCATTTGATGGAACTGGGTGGTGTGGTCGATGTGCTGGAGGGAAGGGAGGTCACCCAGAGGGCCCCGGGCAGGCTGCAGAGCTGGGTCATCAACGTCAGCAAAGTGCAAGGTTCTGCACCTGGGCTGGCACAATCCCAAGCATAAATCCAGGATGGGCAGAGAATGGATGGAGAGCAGTCCTGTACAGAAGGACTTGGGGGTACTGGATGAAGAGAAGCTCCACGTGAGCCAGCACTGAGCACTGCCAGCCCAGCCCCAGCCTGTCCTGGGCAGCAGGGGCAGGGAGGGGATTTTGCCTCTCTGCTGTGCTCTGCTGAGACACACCCCCCTGCAGTGCTGGGGCAGCTCTGCAGTCCTCAGCACACACAGAGACCTGTTGGAGCAGGGCCAGAGGAGGCCACAGCAATGCTGGCAGGGCTGGAAGCCCTCTGCTGTGAGGCCAGGCTGAGGGAGTTGGGGTTGTGCAGCCTGGAGAGGAGAAGGCTCCAGGGAAACTTTCTGGTGGCCTTTGAGTGCTGAAAGGAGCTGGGGACAGATTTTGAGCAGGGCCTGCTGTGACAGGACAAGAGGTGATGGTTTGAACTGAGAGAGGGAGATTTAGACTGGAGAGAAGGAGGAATTTTTTGTGCTGAGGGTGGTGAGAGCCTGTCCCAGGTTGCCCAGAGAGGTGGGAGATGCCTCATCCCGGGAACCATCCCAGGTCAGCTTGTTTGAGACTGTGACCACCCTGCTCTAGTTGCAGCTGTCCCTGGTGGATGCAGAGGGGTTGGACTGGGTGAGCTGGAGAGGATCCTTCTAACCCAAGCCATTCAGTGGCTGTTCAGTTCATGGGTGCATGCTGAAATCTTTCACATTAAACAAGAGTGGAAGGTGTTCTTGATCTCACTCAGTAGAACTCAGGACTTTTTATCACAGGGGGAGGAGTCACAGCCACGCATCCAGAACACTCAACAGCAGCAAAGGAAGATTTTGCCCCTTGCTCTTTTACAGCACCTGCCACCCAGCCCTTTCCTCCTGCTCACTTCCCATCTTCACCCTGGATAGGACCTTTCTGGTGCCTGGGGTCATTCAGTCTGAAGAACAGCAGGCTCTCAGGAGACCTTCTTGTGGCCTTCCAGTATCTGAAGAGGGCTACAAGAAAGCTGGGGAGGGACTTTTGAGGGTACCAGGTAATGATAGGACTGGGGGGAATGGATCCAAGCTAGAAGAGGGAAGATTTAGATTAGACATTAGGAAGAAGTTCTTCCCCATGAGGGTGGTGAGAGCCTGGCACAGGTTGCCCAGGGAGGTGGTGGAAGCCTCCTGCCTGGAGGTTTTGCAGCCAGGCTGGCTGTGGCTGTAAGCAACCTGCTGTAGTGTGAGGTGTCCCTGCCCATGGCAGGGGGTTAGAACTGGCTGCTCCTTGAGCTCCCTTCCTACCCTGACACCTCTGTGACCCTGTGAAGCTCGATGGCTATCAGGTGCCCTGTGAGTTCAGCCTCAGATGGCTCTCAGCTGCTCTGCAGGTCAGGGTTTGTCACAGATAACTGCAGGAGATTGCTCTTTAACTCCTGTTTTAGCGTGTTCATTGGACATGCAGTTTCTGTCCTCACGTCAGTACCAAGCACTTAGAGTGCCCTCTGATACCAACAGCTTTAGAGGCACAGCATCGAGAGGGAGCTGGACACAGGGCTTAGGAGGGGCTAGAGAAGTCTTCTGCTTGTGGCCTCACCTTTTTGTTTTGGCATTGCCCAGATCAGCCAAGTCCACTGAGCACTCAGGACAGTGGATGCTCGCCTGAAGCCACCCTCAGCCTTCAGAGTTCAGTTCTGCTGAGTTATGACTGTCTCCTGGGGAGATGCTTCAAAGGCTGAAGAAAACTGCAGAGCTTTTAACGGGATTTCATTTCATTCACCATCAGCAGACTATGCCCCAGACTCTGGAAGAACAACCCTCCTGTGCTTTGCCCCCAGCATGCATTAATGACCTCTTCTGAAAGATCTGACACATGCCAACACAGATCCCCAGAGTCATGGGATGCTTTGGGACTGACTGCAGGGGTATTGGGCTAGATGAGCTCGAAAGGTCCCTTCCAACCCAACCTAACCCATGCCATGATCTCTGGTTCTCCTGCTGGCACTAAGACATCAGCAATAAAAGCCCTGGGAAAGAACAAGTTAGTGTGTGATGCATCAAACAAAACTCTGCACCAGTGTGACAGTTTGGGGCTGTGCCTTTAAGAAAAGACAGCTACGGAACACTCTAGCTGAATGTTTTGGTGTGAAAAGGAAAACAAAGATAATTCTGAACCAATTTCCTTGGTAGATCAGTGGGAAGGTAAGTTTAAGGTTTTACTCTGAGTTCTGTCTGTTTCAGTCTCAGTCTGGACAGCTGTCTTCTTCTGTGCTTGGCAGTGCTGACCTGATTGACAGCTGCCTAAACATCAGCCAGCAGTGTGCCCAGGTGGCCAAGAAGGCCAAGGGCATCCTGGCCTGCATTAGGAATAGTGTGGCCAGCAGGAGCAGGGAAGTCATTGTGCCCCTGTACTCTGCACTGGTTAGGCCACACCTTGAGTCCTGTGTCCAGTTCTGGGCTCCTCAGTTCAAGAAGGACATTGAGACTCTTGAGAAGGGCAACGAGGCTGGGGAGAGGTCTGGAGCACAGCCCTGTGAGGAGAGGCTGAGGGAGCTGGGCTTGCTTAGCCTGGAGAAGAGGAGGCTCAGGGGAGACCTCATTGCTCTCTACAACTACCTGAAGGGAGGTTGTAGCCAGGTGGGGGTTGGTCTCTTCTCTCAAGCAACCAGCACCAGAACAAGAGGGCACAGTCTCAAGCTGTGCCAGGGGATGTTTAGGTTTGAAGTGAGGAGAAAGTTCTTCACTGAGAGAGTCTTTAGCCATTGGAATGTGCTGCTTGGGGAGGTGGTGGAGTCACTGTCCCTGGAGGGGTTCCAGAGGGGATTGGACGTGGCACTTGGTGCCATGGTCTAGTCATGGGGTCTGTGGTGAAAGCTTCTGCTCTTGGGGCCCTGCTTTTTAATTCACAGATTCACAGAAGGGGTTGGGTTGGAAGGGACCTCAAAGACCATCCAGTTCCAACCCCCTGCCATGGGCAGGGACACCTCCCACCAGCCCAGCTTGCTCAAGGCCTCATCCAGCCTGGCCTTGAACACCCACAGCCTCCCTGGGCAACCTGTGCCAGCATCTCCCCAGCCTCACTCACTGGAAAGAATTTCTTCCTAGTCTCCAGTCTCAATCTCCCCTCCTCAAGCTTCAATCCATTCCCTCTCATCCTGGCACTACAACTCCCTGTAAAGTCCCTTCCTGGCTTTCTTGTAGGCCCCCTTCAGGTACTGGAAGGCTGCTCTAAGGTCTCCCCAATATTTCTAAGTTCCTGTCAGTGGCCTTAAACCATCCTGACCTCAGCCTTGCTGGCTGGGAACCCCTTCAGGAGGTGAGGACTGTGTTATTCTAAAGCTCTCTGTGTCCTTGCCTTGCACACACTCTGCTCCAGACATGTTTAATTTCTGTAAACAGCTGGAAGGAAGGCTGAAGGAGATCTTTTCCCCCTCCCCCCCCCAAAAAAACCCCTCTCTGAGAGCAAAGATCTTGTCCTGAGGAACCTCCTGAGGTTGGAAAGGATGCTCTGCCAAAGAAAACATTCCCTCCACTCTCAGCTGAGTCAGACACCAAACCTCAGGGCTCCTTTTTTCTAAGAGCACTCCTCAAGAAAGATTAATCTTAGATCAATCTTAATCCCCAAAGCTCATTCAAACCTCTGGCTGCTCCATAAGGAAATGGGGGACCAGGGGCTGCCTCTGCAGCCAAACTGCTCAGGTCATGTATAAAACACTACCCACAGGGAGCGTAAGAGAATCAGCAGTGTGTGACACGCTGTGCCTCTGGACCGGGCACTGGGGAGGCCACACCTCAAATCCTGGGGTCAGTTCTGGGGCCCTCACTCCAAGAAGGACATTGAGGAGCTGGAGCAGGACCAGAGAAGGGCAACCAAGCTGGGGAAGGGTCTGGGGAACAGAGCTGGGGAGGAGCAGCTGAGGGAGCTGGGGGTGTTCAGGCTGAGAAAAGGAGGCTGAGGGAGACCTCATTGCTCCCTACAGCTCCCTGAGAGGAGGCTGGAGCCCGGTTGGGGTTGGTCTCTTCTCCCAAGGAACAAGTGACAGGATGAGATGCAATGGCTGTGAGTTGCCCCAGGGGTGGTTTATGTTGTTCATGAGGAGCAACTTCTTCCCCAGAAGGGTTGCCAAGGCTTGTCCCAGGCTGCCCAGGGCAGTGGTGGAGTCCCCATGCCTGGAGGGGTTTCAAACCTCTGAAGATGTGGTGCTGAGGGCCACAGTTTGGTGGTGACCTGGCAGTGAGGGGTTAAGGGTTGCACTGGATGATACTAGAGGTCTTTTCACCCCTTCACCATTCTGGGGTTCCATATTCCTGTGGCTGTCACCACAGTGCCAGTGCGTGCTAAGAGTGCCAAGCTTTAAACGGCTCCAAGTTCCTTCAGGGAACAAGGCTAAGTGCCTGAGAGACACCAGACCATTTCCAGGAGAGTCCACCATGGGAAAGATTCATTCTCCTGACATTCCCACACTTTGGAACCTCCACTGCTTCTTCCAGAGGGATGCACCTGAAACAGTTTGCAACCAAGCCCAGCAATGTGGGAAGGAAGCTTTGGTGTGGCCTACAGTGCCCAGTGGTTGGTGTGACACACCAGCAGGGCTTGCTGCCTGGGAACGGAGGAAGTTCACACCCTTGACAAGGACTTTGCTCCCCTCCCTCTGGCTGAAGACCAAGTGAAAGCTCTTTGGCACCAGGGCTGCAGTGTTAGTTCTTTTGAGATGAAAGCACAGAGACAGGAACGGATTCCATTCAAGAAAGATGTCCCTGTGAGGAGAGGCTGAGGGAGCTGGGGTTGCTTAGCCTGCAGAAGAGGAGGCTCAGGGGAGACCTTCTTGCTCTCTACAACTACCTGAAGGGAGGTTGCAGCCAGGTGGGGGTTGGTCTCTTCCCTCAGACACCCAGCACCAGAACAGGAGGACACAGTCTCAAGCTGTGCCAGGGGAGGTTTAGGCTGGATCTTAGAAAGAAGTTCTTCACAGAGAGATTGCCTACCGGAATGTGCTGCCCAGGGAGGCGGTGGGGTCACCATCCCTGGAGGTGTTTAAGAAGGGCCTGGATGAGGCTCTTAGTTCCATGGTCTAGTTGATTGGATAGGGTTGGGGGATCAGTTGGACTTGATGGTCTTGGAGGTCTCTTCCAACCTGGCTGATTCTGTGATTCTGTGGATGGGAGAAAGAAGCCATTTCCGACCAACTCCATCACAGACCTTGCAGCCTGCCCTTACCAAGCCTGTAAATACAGCATGGGAGGAGATCACCACAGAGACTGCATTCTCCTCCTCAGCTGAGGTCTATTCCTACCACCCAGCAACTTGGCTCTCAGGCTGTCATACATTCCAAGTATCCCACAAGAACTTCTCCTTTCTAACCAGAGCAGAAAGCTTCCTGGTGTCCCCTCCTAGCTCTGTGTTCCTCCTTCAGTTACTCGGACTCCTAAAGCAGATCTCCTCTCAAACTCCTTTTTCCCTGCCCTCAAGGGTGAACATTTTATGCACATCAAGCAGTTCTTCATCAGGCATTTCCTCCAGCCTCAAGTCACTGAACTTTTCTGGAGAGCTTCCAAGGCATGGGTAAGGTGGGTTGGTTTCCCTTCCTTCTCTCTCCAGGCTGCAGCCCAGAGCTGAGCAGAACTTTGCAAGCCAAGAGCTTGGTTCAGCAGCACCACTGCTGCTTGAACTCTGTGGTTCTTTGCTGCCACAGCTGATCTTTCCTTTCCTTCCAGGTGGATCCTCTCATCTTTGTGCAGTTCCCTGGAGCTGAGGAAGCTATTTCCACTCTCGACCTGTGAGTGCATTTGTTGGAAATATTTGCTGTAGCTGAAAGTGTCCCTGCTGACTGCAAGATGGCCTTTGAGGGTCCCTTCCAACCTAGTGCAATCTGTTATCTCTTCCACTGAGCAACCTTCTATGTGAGGTCCTACTTCAGCCTGCTGCAGAGCATGAGCTCTTCCCTGACAACGCCCTGATAACTCTGCCCGACCCTCCACGCACTTTTAGCCAGCAATTGTTATTCCAGGAGACATCCTGCCATCAGTTCAGAGTTTCCTGGGTTATGGTCACTTCACAGAATCACAGAACCACAGAAACATTCAGGCTGAAGCAGAGCCTCAGCATCACCGAGTCCAACCCAGAGCCCTACTCTGCAAGGGTAACCCCTAAACCAGAGCCCCAAGCACCACAGCCAAACCACCTCGAAACACAGCCAGGCTTGGGGACTCCACCACCTCCCTGGGCAGCACATCCCAATCCCTGACCACTCTTGATGGAACCTATTTCCTACTGTCCAGTTTAAACCTCCCCAGTGGCAGCTTGAGGCCATTGCCACTTGTTCTATCACTAATTACCTGTGAGAAGAGACCAGCAGCAGCCTTTCCACAGCCTCCTTTCAGGGAGCTGTAGAGAGCCAGGAGGTATCCCCTCAGCCTCCTCTGTTTCACACTAACCATCCCCAGCTCCTTCAGTTGCTCTCCATCAGATTTCTTCTCCAGGCCCTTCCCAGCTTCCTTGCCCTGCTCTGCCCTGGCTCCAGCACCTCCACATCTCTCTGGTATTGAGGTGCCCAACACTGGACACAACGCTCCAGGTGTGGCCTCCCCAGAGCTGAGTGCCAGGGGACAATCCCCTCCCTGCTGCTGCTTCCTCTTTGCTCCAGCATTCATATGAATTCTTCTTCTAGAATGAATTTTAGAATCCCAGACTGGTTTGGGTGGGAAGGGACCTCTCAAGGCCATGGAGTCCAACCCACCTGTAGTCAGTCAGCAGGGACATCTGCAGCTAGGGCTAGAAAGTTACTGGGTGGTATGACAGTGGTCTTCTGCAATAATTGGGCTGGCTAGGTGGGACAAAGACTACATTGATCTTCTGTACACAAGCTTGTCTAGATATAATTTTGCTTTCCAAAGGCAGGTGAAGAGAACTGAAATGGGAGAACTATGAAATGTATAGTCAGGAACAGATGGGGTGACTGGGAACAGAGAAGCTTCTCTTCCTGGCTAGTAAGGCCACATCTGGAGTACTGAGTCCAGTTCTGGGCTGCCCAGTTCAAGAGAGACAGGGAACTGCTGGAGAGGGTCCAGCAGAGAGATTCTCCAAAGCTGCTGAGGGGCCTGGAGCAGCTCTGTGAGGAGCAAAAGCTGAGAGCCCTGGGGCTGAGAGCCTGGAGAAGAGCAGCCCCAGAGGGCATCTGAGCAATGCTCAGCAAGAGCTAAAGGAGCTGTGGGGGGCAAGAAGCTGGGGCCAGACTCTGCTCAGTGGTGCCCAGGGACAGCACAAGGGGCAGTGGGCACAAACTGGAACACAGGAGGAGAAAGTTGTTTGTAGTGAGGGTGCTGGAGGCCTGGAGCAGGCTGCCCAGAGAGGTTGTGGAGTCTCCTTGTGTGCAGAGCTTCCAACCCCCTCTGGGCTCAGTGCTGCTGGGCAAGCTGCTGTGGGTGCCCTGCTTTAGCAGGGGGGTTGGACTGGGTGACCTCCAGAGGTCCCTTCCAACCCTCACCATGCTGGGGTGCTGTGTGATCCGTGTGTAAATGAACTCCCTTCTGCTAGGAAATCAGTGCTGATCTGCATGGCCACACTTTACCCTTGAGCTCCCTCAAGTGACCACGAAGCCACCACATTTGTCACACCCGTGTGTTTGCAAGGAAGCCTTGAAGCTTCTGAGGGTGATTTTAACACCAGCTATAACAAAGTGAAAGAGTCTCTCTGATTTCTGACGATTGGAGGTTGAACTAGAGATGACCTTTAAAGGCCCCTCTGAGCCCAAACCATTCCACAACTCTATGATTTCAAGGAATCTCAACCAGTTTAGGGCACATCTGACAATGTGACCCCTGAATTTCCTGCCATAGTTCTCCTTTGGCACAGACAGATCAGTTAAAAGGCACTTACTGAGTGAAACCCAAGCATTTCAGTTGAGTTCCCAGCAGATGAGCTACAAGCAGAATGGTTTCTCATCGTGTTTTGGGTTTCTTGAAGTGTTTCTGCTCAAATTAATGACAGAGGAGCTGGAAAGTGGGCAAAACTCAACACTCTTGGTTCTGTCTACAATGCTGGGCACAAAGCTGGCTTGACAAAGGGTCTGTGGAGGCCAGGTGGAGGCCAGTGACAAGTGGAGTCCCTCAGGGATCAGTACTGGGACCAGGCTTGGTTAACATCTCTGTGGTGACAGGGACAGTGGCACTGAGGCTCCCTCAACACCAAGCTGTGTGGTGCAGCTGACAGCTGCAGGGAAGGGATCCATCCAGAGGCACCTGCACAGGCTGCAGAGCTGAGCCCATGACAACCTCATGAGGTTCAACAAGACCAAGGGCAATGTCCTGCAGCTGGAGCAGGGCAATCCCAGGCACTGATATAGGCTGGGCAGGGACTGGCTGGAGAGCAGCCCTCAAGAAAAGGCCTTGTGGGTGCTAGGGGAGGAGAAGCTCAACAGGAGCCAGCAGTGAGCACTTGCAGCCCAGAGAGCCTGGGCTGCAAGCAAGAGAAGTGTGTCCAGCAGGGCCAGGGGAGGGGATTCTGCCCCTCTGCTCCACTCTGCTGAGACCACACTGGAGCTCTGGGGCCAGGTCTGGAGCCTCTGTGCCAGGAAGGATCTGGAGGTGCTGGAAGGTGTGCAGAGAAGGGCCACGAGGATGAGCAGAGGGCTGGAGCTGCTCTGCTCTGTAGACAGCCTGAGAGAGTTGGGGTTGTGCAGGCTGGAGAAGAGAAGGCTCCCAGGAGACCTTCTTGTGGCCTTCCAGGATCTGCAGGGGGCTCCAAGAAAGCTGGGGAGGGACTTCTGAGGGTGTCAGGGAGGGATAGGACTGGGGGGGATGGAGGAAAACTAGAAGTGGAGAGATTGAGCTTGGATGTTAGGAAGAAGTTGTTGCCCATGAGAGTGGTGAGAGCCTGGCACAGGTTGCCCAGGGAGGTGGTGGAAGCCTCCTGCCTGGAGGTGTTTGCAGCCAGGCTGGCTGTGGCTGTGAGCAAGCTGCTGTAGTGTGAGGTGTCCCTGGCCATGGCAGGGGGCTTGGAAGTGGCTGATCCTTGAGGTCCCTTCCAACCCTGGCACTTCTGTGATTCTATGATTTTTAAATCACCAGTCTCCTCAGCAGGTCAGCTTAGGGGTCTTTAAGGATTTATTTATGTTTTGGTTTTTTTTTGCCACTATTTCATTTTTGGCTTACTCCAGGAGCCTCATTAGTTGTAGTGTATTATGTTGGGGATTTTACAGCTTGTTTTAGTGACCTCCTCCTTTCTCCCAGATGTGGAAGGGTTGAGGGAAGCCTGTTTGGCAGAGTGGCAGTGGTCAGAGTGAAAAGCTGTCTGGAGGAAAAGGAGCTGGGGGGTGTTGCGTGACAGCCAGCTGGAGATGAGCTAATGTGTGCAGAGGTGGCCAAGGCAGCCACCAGCATCCTGGCCTGCGCCAGTAACGGTGTGGCCAGAAGGAGCAGCACAGGGATTGTTCCCTGCCATGCACCTTGAGTCCTGGCTTCAGTTTTGGGACCCTTACTCCAAGAAGGATACTGAGGGGCTGGAGCAGGTCCAGAAAGGGTAACCAAGGTGGGGGAAGGGTCTGGAGAACAGGGCTGGGGAGGAGCAGCTGAGGGCGCTGGGGGTGTTCAGCCTGGAGGATGCTGAGAGGAGACCACCTGGCTCTCTACAGCTTCCTGAAAGGAGGCCGGGGCCGGGCGGGGATGTGAGTCTCCTCTCAAAGGAGCAAGTGACAGAATGAGATGCCAGGGCTCCGAGTTTCCCCAAGGGAGGTTTATGTTGCGCACGAGGATCAACTTCTTCCCCTGAGGGTTGCCAAGGCCTGGCGCAGGCCGCCCAGGGCAGTGGCGGCGTCCCCCCGGCTGGAGGGGTTTCACAGCCGCGCTGCTGGGCCAAGGGCTTCACTTAGGGTCAGGAAGGCCCTTCCCGGCCACGCAGCGGCGGCGGCTCCGCCGCGGGGGCTGCTCACGTGACGCGGCTGGGTCACGCGGGGCCCGGCACGTGACGCGCCGGCCATGGCGGAGGAGCGGCGCGCGCTGCTGGGCGCCGGCGGCGGGGAGGACAGCGGGGAGGCCGGCAGCGACGGCGGCAGCGGCAGCGGCAGCGGCAGCGGGGATGGCGGCAGCCCGCCCCGGCCCCCCCGCGCCCTGCCCGCCCTCTGCGACCCGCGCCGCCTGCCGCACCGCCTCCTCGTCCTCACCTTCATGTGCTTCCTGGGCTTCGGTGGGTGCCGGGGGCGGCCGGGGCGGGAACGGCGGGCGCCGGCGGCAGCGCTCTGAGGCTTCTCATTCTCCTTGCAGGCAGCTACTTCTGCTACGACAACCCGGCGGCGCTCCAGACGCAGGTGCAGCGGGTGAGTAGCTGCTCCCTGCTGCTGGGGTGGGAACGGGCTTGGGCAGAGGCACAGGCTGCCGTGGGTCGGTAGGTACCCTCAGAGGGCATGGTGGCCGAGCCCCCGCAGGCAGCAGGGACGCCTCCAGCGAGAGCGGGTTGCTGAGGGCTGCTCTTGAGTGTCCCCAGGGACGAGGCCTCAGCCACATCCCTGGGCAGCCTGCTCCAGTGTCTCCCCACCCTCACTGTGCAGACTTCCTCCTGCTGTCCCGCCTGACTCTGCCCTGCTCCAGTTTCAAACCACTGCCCCTTGTCTTGTCCTCACGGCCCCTTCGGAACAGTCCCTCCCCAGCCTGCCTGCAGGTCTCCTTCAGGTACTGAAATGTAGTTACAAGGTCTCCCTGGAACTTTCTCTTCTCCAGACTGAACAACTCCAATTTTTTCAGACTGTCTTCAAGGCAGAGGTTCTCCAGCCCTCTGATCACCTTTGTGGCCTTCTCTGGACCTGCTCCAGCAGGTCCATGTCCTTCTTCTATTGGAGGTCCCATATCTGGACACAGTAGGTCTCAGCAGAGCAGAGATGAGGGAGGTGTGGGCAGTTTCCAGGTCAGAAAGTGTCCTTGTGGGCAAGAAGTCCCTGTAATTACCTGAGAACTAATTACTCTTCTCAATCCCTCCCTTTCATTACGTAGGATATGAAGATGAACACAGCCCAGTTCATGACACTTTATGCCTGGTACTCCTGGCCCAACGTGGTGCTCTGCTTCTTTGGAGGTTTTCTGATAGACAGAGTGTTTGGGATACGGTAGGTGTGATGTTGGTGTCACTCCTCTGCAACCCCTGGTGGACTTCAGTGTGCTGTTAGTGCCCCTCATGACTGACTTGAAAGTGCATCTGAGGCTTTTGTCACAGAGATTCTTCCAGTTAGAATAAGCTTTTTCATTACTTTATTTCCCCCCCCCCCCCCCGTGATCTAGGAGTTTCCAGGTAAATAAAGGAACTTCTTTCCCTTTGTGGCTCAAATAAAAGCACTTCAGGACTGCCAGCCTTTACTACCTTTTAACAAGGAAGTTTTCAAGCTGCATTATTTCCATCAGAGCCCTCTTATTGCCTGTTGGCCTCCCCTGGTTTCTTTGCTGTGCCTCTGAAACAGTCTTTCTGTAAAAAGGAGAGATTGTGTCTCTGCAGTGAGTGATTTTATTTGTCTTACAGGTTGGGCACAATAATATTCAGCATCTTTGTTTGTGTTGGCCAGGTAAGTGCACATGGGAGAGTGAAGGAGGGTGTGCCTGAAGCTTCGCTGCTAGAGGGGGGGAGAGAAGCCCAGATGGCTCCTCACATCATAGTGATTGTTTCAGGTGGGAGTGGGCAGATGAAGGGAACAGAGATGAGGGAACTGTGAGTTGTATTGGGCTGGTTGGGAACAGATGAGGCAGCTGGGACAGAGGATCTTCTCCTCCCTGCTCTGGCCCAGTGAAGCTCTAGCTGGAGTCTTGGGTCCAGGTCTGGGCTCCCCGGTTCAGGAGAGACAGAGAACTGCTGGGTGTAAAGCTGCTGAGGGGCCTGGAGCAGCTCTGGGAGGAGCAAAGGCTGAGAGCCCTGGGGCTGAGAGCCTGCAGAAGAGTAGCCCCAGAGGGCATCTGAGCAATGCTCAGCAAGAGCTAAAGGAGCTGTGGGGGGAAGAGGCAGGGGCCAGGCTCATGTCAGTGGTGCCCAGGGACAGGACAAGGGGCAGTGGGCACAAAGTTGACCCCCAGGAGGTTCCATGTGAAGAGGAGGAGAAAGTAGTTTGGTGTGAGGGTGCTGGAGGCCTGGAGCAGGCTGCCCAGAGAGGTTGTGGAGTCTCCTTGTGTGGAGAGCTTCCAACCCCTCCCTGGGCATTGTGCCGCTGGGCTACCTGCTGTGGGTGCCCTGCTTGAGCAGGGTGGAGGTTGGACTGGGTGATCTCCAGAGGCCCCTTCTAACTCCCACCACGCTGGGATGTTGTCATGAGTGAAATAGAAATGCAAAGGAACCAAAATGTTTTACCTGTTTAATGTGGGTGCGTTTGGGTAGGGCCTGATGATAGAGGTGGGGCATGACTTGAGTCTCTAGAAGTGTTTGCTGAGTGCAGTTTCAAGGATGAGCTGAGCTGGGTAATTAAAAGGATGATGGATAAGGCAAAAAGCTAGGAGTAGGAAGCAGGTGTGACATATTTCTTCAGGTCTGGGAAGGGGAAGAGTACTTCTGTTTCCATTTGGGGATGGTTCTGGTTTGTTCCATGCTTCAAACATGTTGTTTGTTTTCCTTCACTGTTTCCCTGGCAGGCCATTTTTGCTTTGGGAGCACTGCTTAATGCTTTGTGGCTGATGGATGCAGGTAGATTCATATTTGGGTAAGTCAAGAAGAGTACAGTGTGTGCTTCCTGAGGGCTTTCTGTGTCCTAGGAAGCTGCTGCCATGTTTGCACTCAGAGAGAAAACTGTTGGAGTTTGAGCCCTCTTGAGCTGAGGCAGTCACATTCTCAGTCTCATTTAGTTAGCAAACAGTAAAACCCCAGGACTTTGCAGCTCTTGCTGAGCTCAGAGATCACAGAATGTTAGGGGCTGGAAGGGACCTCCAAAGCTCAGCCAGTCCACCACCCCTGCCAGAGCAGGGTCACCCAGAGCAGATCACACAGGAACACATCCAGGTGGGGTTTGAATCTCTCCAGAGAGGGAGACTCCACAGCCCCCCCGGGCAGCCTGCTCCAGGGCTCTGTCACCCTCACAGAGAAAAAATTTTCCTTCATGTTTCCATGGAGCTTCCTCTGCCTCAGCTTCCACCACTGCCCCTTGTGCTGGCACTGGGCATCCCCCAGCAGAGCCTGGCTCCAGCCTCTGGGCACTCAGCCTGCACAGCTTTAGCAACAGCAATGAGGTCACCCTCAGGCTCCTCCTCTCCAAACTCCAGAGCCCTCAGCTCCCTCAGGCTCTCCTCATGAGGAAGATCTTCCACTCCCTTCATCATTTTTGTGGCTCTGCACTGGACTCTCTCAAGCAGTTCCCTGAGGTCCTTCCTGAACTGAGGGGCCCAGAACTGGACACAGTACTCTAGAAATGATGAAACTACCCAAATACAGATGTAGTGGGACTGGGCTGCTTCCTCATTTTCTCCTAATTCTTCCTTCCCCAGTCAAAAGAATTCTTGGAACCAACAAATAGAAGAGGGTGGCAAGAAATGAGAGCAGAAGTCAGCTGGAACAGCAAATTCTGAGTGTGCCACAGCATAAAAATGTTAGAAAATCTGCCTGACTGCAAAGGCTTTCAAAGAATGGTTTAGATTGGAAGGGACCTTAAAGATCTTCCAATTCCAACACCCTGCCATGGGCTGGGACACCTCCCACCAGCCCAGGATGCTCAAGGCCTCGTCCAGCCTGGCCTTGAGCACTTCCAGGGAGGAAGCATGCACAGCCTACCTGGGCAACCTGTGCTAGTGTCTCCCCACCCTCACTCTAAAGAATTTCATCCTAATATCTGGATGATATTTCTTCCTAATCTAGCTGCTTCTGTGAAGTTCAGATCCCAGGTGACATGCCTGCTTTGGGCTTTTGTTTGGGTCAGGTGCTCTCCCCCTCAGCTTTTTAGGAGAGCAATGAGAAGCTGCTGCCCATGCTTCAGTGTCTGTAAGCAAGCCAAGGCAATGCCAGCCATTCCTAGGCTGCTTGGGACACTGCAATTCTCTGCTGAATTGGCTTTAAAGCTTATATTCCCTGTTATTCATGCACTGGATCTACCAGCAGGCAGATAAATTCCTCTGAAATAGAATCACAGAACTGTCAGGATTGGAAGGGACCTCAAGGATCATCCAGCTCCAACCCCCTGCCATGGGCAGGGACACCTCACACTGCAGCAGCTTGCTCACAGCCACATCCAGCCTGGCTGCAAACACCTCCAGGCAGGAGGCTTCCACCACCTCCCTGGGCAACCTGTGCCAGGCTCTCACCACCCTCGTGGCCAACAACTTCTTCCTAACATCCAAGCTGAATCTCCCCACTTCTAGTTGTGCTCCATCCCCCCAGTCCTATCCCTCCCTGACACCCTCAAAAGTCCCTCCCCAGCTTTCTTGGAGCTCCCTGCAGATCCTGGAAGGCCACAAGAAGGTCTCCTGGGAGCCTTCTCTTCTCCAGACTGAACAGCCCCAAGTCCCTCAGTCTGTCTCCAAAGCAGAGCAGCTCCAGCTCTCTGCTCACCCTCAATGGCCCTTCCCTGGACACCTTCCAGCACCTCCAGACACTCTCACCATGGTATTGCCAGCAACTCCTGGGCTGCTGCTTGGTGTAGTTCACATAATTCCTGGCTGCTGGTGGTGCCATTAACCTGATTTATATTTTCTCTTTTTTCTTTTCCTTGTATACTTATTTCTCTTTGCAGAATAGGTGGAGAGTCCTTGGCAGTGGCACAGAACACCTATGCAGTCAGTTGGTTTAAAGGCAAGGAGTTAAATCTTGTGTTTGGATTACAGCTGAGCATGGCCAGGATCGTAAGTAAAACTAATTGGGAGACTTTGTAAAGCTCCTGGAGCTTTAATTCATCAGCCTGAAGGTGTTGAGGCTTGTCTTGGCAGGGAGACAGGTGGGAACCAGCATTTCTACTGCTCCTCAGGGACTCCCAGTCACAAATGGACATGAAATGTCATGGAATAGAAATGTCATCTGTTAGAGGGTAGGAGAGCTCTGCAGAGGGACCTTGCCAGGCTGGACAGATGGGCAGAGTCCAAGGGCATGAGATTGAGCACATCCAAGTGCCAGGTTCTGCACATTGGCCACAGCAACCCCAGGCAGTGCTACAGGCTGGGGTCAGAGTGGCTGGAGAGCGGCCAGGCAGAGAGGGACCTGGGGGTACTGGTTGACAGCAGCTGAACAGGAGCCAGTAGTGTGCCCAGGTGGCCAAGAAGGCCAAGGGTTTCCTGGCCTGCATCAGGAAGAGTGTGGCCAGCAGGAGCAGGGAAGTCATTCTGCCCTGTGCTCAGCACTGCTCAGGCCACACCTTGAGTCCTGTGTCCAGTTCTGGGCTCCTCAGTTTAGGAAAGATGTTGAGCTGCTGGAAGGTGTCCAGAGAAGGGCAAGAAAGCTGGGGAGGGGTCTGGAGCACAGCCCTGTGAGGAGAGGCTGAGGGAGCTGGGGTTGCTCAGCCTGCAGAAGAGGAGGCTGAGGGGAGACCTTCTTGCTCTCTACAACTCCCTGCAGGGAGGTTGTAGCCAGGTGGGGGTTGGTCTCTTCTCCCAGGCACCCAGCACCAGAACAAGAGGACACAGTCTCAAGCTGTGCCAGGGGAGGTCTAGGCTGGATGTTAGGCAGAAGCTCTTCCTAGAGAGAGAGATTGTCCATTGGAATGTGCTGCCCAGGCAGGTGGTGGAGTCCCCATCCCTGGAGGTGTTCAGAAAAGGCTTGGATGTGGCACTTGGAGCCATGGTTTAGTTGTCAGGAGGTGTTAGGTATTAGGTGGTAGGTTGGACTTGATGATCTCTGAGGTCTTTTCCAACCTGGCTGATTCCATGATTCCCTGCCTGTTTTGATCACTGTTCAACAGGCAGTCTGCCTTACACTCATTCTCAGTTGCCCTGATTGTGAAACTATTCCTCACATGCTGCTTCTCTGCCCAGGGGAGCACAGTCAACATGAACATCATGGCATGGATCTACTCCAGAGTTCAAGATCTTGTGGGCTATACTGGTCCCAGCACCCTTGGGCTGACTCTCATGATAGGTCAGTAATGCTTTGGGTTGTTGCCACTTGCTGCTGTAGACTACTGAATCTGAAGGGTGTGCTGAAGTGTTAATTATTATGGAGCATAAATACAGGGAGAATAAATCTGATGAGGAGTGGCTGAGGGAGCTGGGGGATGTTTAGTGTGAAAAAGAGGAGGCTGGGGGAGACCTCATTGCTGTCTACAGCTACCTGAAAGGAGGTTGTGGAGAGGCTGCTGCTGGTCTGTTCTCACAGGTAATTAGTGATAGATCAAGGGGGAATTGCCTCAAGCTGTGGCTGGGGAGGTTTAGACTGGACAGTAGGAAGGAATTTTCCCCAGCAAGAGTGGTCAGGGATTGGAAAGTGCTGCCCAGGGAGGTGGTGGAGTCCCCAGGCCTGGCTGTGTTTCAAGGTGGTTTGGCTGTGGTGCTTGGGGCTCTAGTTTAGGGGTGACCCTTGCAGAGTAGGGCTCTGGGTTGGAGTTGGTGATGCTGTGGCTCTGTTCCAGCCTGAATGGTTCTGTGATTATTTCTTACTAATTTAAGGAAGCATGAAGATCCTTGAGAGGAGGAGGAGAGGTTCACACACTGCTTGTGTCAGTGTTCTTGTGCAGGGTGTGTGATGACTGCCTCTGATGAGGGGAGGCCTTGGAGCAGCCTTCCTGGATTAAAAGTGGGCTAGGCTACAGGAGAGCTGGAGAGGGAATGCTGACCAAGGCATGGAGTGCCAGGATGAGGGGTGATGGCTTCCAGCAGGGAGAAGCTGGGTTGAGATTGGACCTTAGGAAGAAGTTCTTCCCCATGAGGGTGGTGAGGCATTGGAACAAGTTGCCCAGGGAGGTGGTGGAAGCCTCATCCCTGGCAGTGATGAAAGCCAGGTTGGATGGGGCCTTGAGCAGCCTGGGCTAGTGGGAGGTGTCCCTGCTCATGGCACAGGGATTGAATCCAGATGATCTTTAAGGTCTCTTCCAGCCCAAACTGCTCTGAGTTTTGTGGCTGCCAGTTCCCAAGGTGGTATTTTATGGAGGTGAAACCTTCATCATGCTTTGAATAAAGGAGAGGTTGGCAGATTCCCTGAAGGGTGTCATGTCCAAGGTACTGAAAAGTGACACTTCAACCACCTTTGGGCCCTTCAGAGCTGTGGCTGTGGAGGGCCTGGTGCTGCTCCTGAGGCCCAGGCTTTGTTGCTGCTCTTGGGGCAAGGAGCTGAGTGGGAATGCTGAGAGTACTGTAAGTAAAATCAGTGTGGGTGCTCCAGTTGCAGTCTCACCTGGCAGGCTTCAGCATTCACACCTTTGAGCTGTGCAGCTGTGGAGTCTCAGGCATAAGGCAAGCTGGTGCTAAACTCAGTTTTTCAGTAGGTGTGTGAAGTTAGGCTGTGCCCTAAGCTTAGCCTGGGGAAGAGGACGCTCAGGGAGACCTTCTTGCTCTCTCCAACTCCCCGAAGGGAGGTTGTAGCCAGGTGGGGGTTGATCTCTTCTCCCAAGCAACCAGCAGCAGAACAAGAGGACACAGTCTCAAGCTGTGCCAGGGGAAGTTTAGGCTGGAGGTGAGGAGAAAGTTCTTCCCAGAGAGAGTTGTTAGGCATTGGAATGTGCTGCCCAGGGAGGTGGTGGAGTCCCCATCCCTGGAGGTGTTCAGAAAAGGCTTGGATGTGGCACTTGCAGCCATGGTTTAGTCATGAGATGTTGGGTGACAGGTTGGACTTGATAATCTCTGAGGTCTTTTCTATCCTTTATGACTCTATGGCCCAACTACTGCTTCAGTCACCAGCTCAGGATGTCACCTTGGCTTCTTGCAGGTGGTGTCACATGCCTCTTTTCACTCTCCTGTGCATTAATCCTGGCTTACCTGGACAGGAGAGCAGAGAAACTCCTCTGTAGAGAGCAAGGGAGAACAGGTGAGTGCTGGGGGGTGTTGGGTGCCTCAGGTTGATCCTGTGACCCATCTGAATGTGTTCCTCTGCTGAATTCTCTGGTCCTGTTCTCGAAGGGGGCTGGACTCGAGGTGAGGAGAAAGTTCTTCTCAGACAGAGTAGTTAATTGGCCATTGGAATGTGCTGCCCAGGGAGGTGGTGGAGTCCCCATCCCTGGAGGTGTTCAAGAGGGGACTGGATGTGGCACTTGGAGCCATGGTTTAGTTGTCAGGAGGTGTTGGGTGACAGGTTGGACTTGATGATCTCTGAGGTCTTTTCCAACCTTATTGATTCTATGATCTCCACAGGTCTCTTCCAGCTCCTGACATCCTGTGGGGTTTTGTTCTGGAGCAGCCCCAGTCCTGCTGGGCAGGTTTGGCACCTTAAGGGATTGGGTGGCTGCTGCTTAACATCCTTCCCTCAGCTGGAGCTGGAATCCTCTTTTCTTAGGTCATTTTTACATCAGTAGGAAGCTTTTGAGAGTTTTCAGCACCCCTTTCCAGGCAGATGACCCTCTGCTGGCTTTATAAAGCATCTGGAGATCCTCCCAGTTCACACCAGTTTGACCTGTGCCACTGGGACTTTTTTGGTTGGAATTGGGATGGGTTTTGATTTGGTCTCCGTTTAATGGGTGTGCAAAACCAGGCAGCTTTGCTCCCTCACCTTGTGGTGCTTTCAGTTTTCTCTCTGTGTGTGTTGGGGTGGAGAATTGAGACCAATTGAATACCAATAAATTAAATGTAAGATCCAAGAGCTTGTATGAGGGAAGGCTTCAGGCATCATCTTTACTGGCTGCTTAAACATCTCCTGGCCCAGAGTGGGCTGGATTTAATTCTGCTGCACAGTACTTGGAAGAGACTTAAGAGAGCTTGGACCTCCAGCTTCATGTGGGGGTGAGACACTTTGGCAGTGCTGATTTAGGACTTGGGTGTTCATGAGCAGCTCTCCCTGTGTAGACTCCCAGCAACACCGTGGCAGGGAGTGGTGCTTCAGCAGGGGCTTGGGATCACCTTGGTGTTTGTTCAGTGTGGGTGAGTTCCAGATGTGTTTCTCTTGACTCAGACAACCTTCTCTCTTGCTCCCCTCCAGGTGAAGTGATTAAGCTGACAGATGTGAAGGACTTCTCTCTGTCCTTGTGGCTTATATTTGTCATCTGTGTCTGTTACTATGCAGCAGTCTTTCCTTTCATTGGACTTGGGAAGTAAGTGGCTGTCACTTCTGTAGCTCTTCCCCTTGAATGTGTCATAGATGGTCATAGATCATAGCATGAGTAAGGGTTGGAAGGGACCACGAGGATCATCTAGTTCCAACCCCCTGCCATGGGCAGGGACATCCCACACTAGATCAGGCTGGCCAGAGCCTCATCCAGCCTGGGCTTAAACACCTCCAGGGACGGGGCCTCAACCACCTCCCTGGACAACCCATTCCAGGGCTTCACCACTCTCATGGGGAAGAACTTCCTCCTCACCTCCAGCCTGAATCTCCCCACCTCCAGCTTCATTCCATTCCCCCTAGCCCTGTCACTACCTGATAGCCTGAGAAGTCCCTCCCCAGCCTTCTTGTAGGCCCCCTTCAGATACTGGAAGGCCACAATGAGGTCCCCACGGAGCCTTTTCTTCTCCAGACTGAACAGCCCCAACTCCTTCAGTCTGTCCTCACAGGAGCGGTGCTCCAGCCCTCTGCTCATCCTCATGGCCCTTCTCTGGGCACCTTCCAGTACCTCCAGATCCCTCTTGTAATAGGGGCTCCAGAACTGGAGGCAGTACTCCAGGTGGGGTCTCACCAGGGCTGAGTAGAGGGGGAGAATCCCCTCCCTTGACCTGCTGGCCACACTTCTCTTGCTGCAGCCCAGGATCTGATTGGCTTTCCGGGCTGCAAGTGCACACTGAGAGCTCCCGTTGAGGAGCTTCTCCCCCAGCACCCCCAAGTCTCTCTCCTCAGGGCTGCTCTCCAGCCAGTCACTGCCCAGCCTGGATTTGTGCCTGGGGTTGCTTCGACCCAGATGCAGGACCCTGCCCTTGGTCTTGTTGAAGCTCCTGAGGTTGGCTTGTGCCCACCTCTCCAGCCTGTCCAGGTCCCTCTGGATGGATTCTTCCCTCCAGCGTGTCTGCTGCACCACACAGCTTGGTGCCATCAGCAAACTTGCTGAGGGTGCACTCAATGCCACTGCCCATGGCACCCACAGAGATGTTGAACAAGCCTGGTCCCAGGACTGATCCCTGAGGGGCTCCACTTGTCCCTGGCCTCCACTGGGACATGGATCCATTGACAGCCACTCTTTGGGTGCTGCCATCAGATGTGTCAATGATTGTCAGAGAATTGTTTTGGTTGGATGAAACCTCTGGGATCACCCAGTCTAACCATCAACCCAACACCACCCTGGCCACTAAACCCTGTCCCCAGGTGCCAAGGCCACACCTTTCTTGAACACCTCCAGGGATGGGGGCTTCACCACCTCCCTGGGCAGCCTGTGCCAGTGCCTGACAACCCTTTCCACAAAGAAACTTTTCCTAATCTGCAACCTAACCTTCCCCTGGCACAATTTGAGGCCATTGCTTCTCATCCTGTCAGTTGATACTTGGGAGAAGAGACCAACCCCAGCCTGGCTCCAGCCTCCTGTCAGGGAGTTGTACAGAGCCAGAAGGTCTCCCCCTCATCCTCCTCTTCTCCAGGCTGACTATCCTCAGTTGCTCCTCCCCAGCCCTTTTCTCCAGACCTTTCCCCAGCTTGGTTGCCCTTCTCTGGCCCTGCTCCAGCTCCTCAATGTCCTTCTTGGAGTGAGGGCCCCAGAACTGACCCCAGGATTTGAGGTGTGGCCTCCCCAGTGCCCAGTGCAAGAGGACAGCAGTGGTTGAAACTCTGCTCCAAAGGGTGAGCTGTAGGCTAATTTTAGGACTCCCAGACAGCTACAGATCCACTGCTCTGCCAGCAGGTCCCTGTCTGTGCTGTGCTCTGTTCATGTCTGGCATTCTGGGAGATGATTCTCTCCCTCTGCTTGCCTGTGGTGAGACCTCAGCTGGAGTTACTGTGTCTATAGAATCACAGAATTGTCAGGGTTGGATCAGCCAGTTCCAAGCCCCCTGCCATGGGCAGGGACACCTCACACTACAGCAGCTTGCTCACAGCCACAGCCAGCCTGGCTGCAAACACCTCCAGGCAGGAGGCTGCCACCACCTCCCTGGGCAACCTGTGCCAGGCTCTCACCACCCTCATGGGCAACAACTTCTTCCTAACATCCAAGCTGAATCTCCCCACTTCTAGTTTTCCTCCATCCCCCCAGTCCTATCCCTTCCTGACACCCTCAAAAGTCCCTCCCCAGCTTTCTTGGAGCCCCCTGCAGATCCTGGAAGGCCACAAGAAGGTCTCCTGGGAGCCTTCTCCTCTCCAGCCTGCACAACCCCAACTCTCTCAGGCTGTCTCCAGAGCAGAGCAGCTCCAGCCCTCTGCTCCTCCTCGTGGCCCTTCTCTGGACACCTTCCAGCACCTCCAGACCCTTTCTGGCACAGAGGCTCCAGACCAGGACACAGAGCTCCAGCTGTGGTCTCAGCAGAGTGGAGCAGAGGGGCAGAATCTCCTCCATCTCTGGAGTCCTCAGCACAGACAGGGATCTGTTGGAGCAGGGCCAGAGGAGGCCACAGCAATGATGGGAACGTTGTGCAGCCTGGAGAAGAGAAGGCTCCAGGGAGAGCTTCTGGTGGCCTCTCAGTGCCGAAAGGAGCTGAGCAGAAAGCTGGGGACAGAGTTTGTGTCAGGGCCTGTTGTGACAGGGCAAGGGGGAATGGTTTGAACTGAAAGAGGGAGACTCAGGCTGGAGAGAAAGGAGACATGTTTGACACAGAGCAGTGAGAGCCTGTCCCAGGTTGCCCAGAGCGTTTGGAGAAGCCACAGGGCTGGAACCATCCCGGGTCAGGTTGTCTGGGGCTGTGAGCAGCCTGCACTAGTTGCAGCTGTCCCTGCTGGGTGAATATTCTAGGGATTAGAAACAGATCTCCTGAGCTCAATGCAGGCTCTGTGCTGAGTGAGGTGGGAAACGCTGAGGTGACTTGGAGAGACCTCCCAGGCAGTGATGCAGGAACCTCTTTGGCTTCTACAAGTTGTCCCTTTGGTCTCTGATGGTGTGCTCAGTGCTAATACCTCCAGGCTGGCTTAAAGGTTGGTTGCACCCTTGGGCTGTTTATCCCAAGGTGCAATTTTGAACAGTCCTTAGGATGTGGAGTCTGAGAAGAAGCTCTTAAAACTGTTGCCACGTGAAGATCTGTGATGGGACCTTTGTCAAAGCTATGTTTAGAAAGCTTCCTGTGGAATCCATGAGGAAGTAAATAGAGACTTGCTGAGCCACTTGGATCTCCACAAGTCCATGGGATGAGATGGGATCCGTCCTAGGGTGCTGAGGGAGCTGGCAGATGAGCTGGTCAAGCCGCTCTCCATCATTTTTCAGCAGTCCTGGCTCACTGGAGAGGTCCCAGAAGACTGGAAGCTGCCAACGTGGTGCCCATCCATAAGAAGGGCCAGTTGGAAGAGCCAGGGAATTACAGGCCTGTCAGCCTGACCTCAGTGCCAGGCAAGATTATGGAACGGGTCATCTCGAGTGCGATCACACAGCACTTACAGGATGACCAGGGGCTCAGGCCTAGCCAGCATGGATTTAGGAGGGGCAGGTCCTGCCTGACCAACCTGATCTCCTTCTATGATCAGGTGACCCGCCTGGTGGACGTGGGGAGGCCTGTGGATGTGGTCTACCTGGACCTCAGCAAGGCCTTTGACACAGTCCCCCACAGCAAACTCCTGGCCAAGCTGGCAGCCCATGGCTTGGATGGGAGCACACTGCGTTGGGCTAGGAACTGGCTGGAGGGCCGAGCCCAGAGAGTGGTGGTGAATGGTGCCACATCCAGCTGGCGGCCTGTCACTAGTGGTGTGCCCCAGGGATCAGTACTGGGCCCCATGCTCTTCAACATCTTTATTGATGATCTGGATGAGGGCATTGAGTCCATCATCAGTAAATTTGCGGATGACACCAAGCTGGGGGCAGGAGTTGATCTGCTGGAGGGCAGAGAGGCTTTGCAGAGGGACCTCGACAGGCTGGACAGATGGGCAGAGTCCAAGGGCATGAGATTGAACACATCCAAGTGCCGGATTCTGCACATTGGCCACAACAACCCCAGGCAGTGCTACAGGCTGGGGTCAGAGTGGCTGGAGAGCGGCCAGGCAGAGAGGGACCTGGGGGTGCTGGTTGATGGGAGGCTGAACATCAGCCTGCAGTGTGTCCAGGCGGCCAAGAAGACCAAGGGCATCCTGGCCTGTGTCAGGAACAGTGTGGCCAGCAGGAGCAAGGAGGTCATTCTGCCCCTGTACACTGCACTGGTTAGGCCACACCTTGAGTCCTGTGTCCAGTTCTGGGACCCTCAGTTTAGGAAGGATGTTGTCTTGCTGGAACGTGTCCAGAGAAGGGCAACAAGGTTGGTGAGGGGTTTGGAACACAAGCCCTATGAAGAGAGGCTGAGGGAGCTGGGCTTGCTTAGCCTGGAGAAGAGGAGACTGAGGGGTGACCTTCTTGCTCTCTACAACTACCCGAAGGGAAGTTGTAGCCAGGCAGAAGTTGGTCTCTTCTCCCAGGCAGCCAGCACCAGAACAAGAGGACACAGTCTCAAGCTGTGCCAGGGCAGGTTTAGACTGGACATTAGGAGGAAGTTTTACACAGAGTGATTGCCCATTGGAATGGGCTGCCTGGGGAGGTGGTGGAGTCACCGTCATTGGAGGTGTTCAGGGGGAGACTTGATGGGGTGCTTGGTGCCATGGTCTAGTTGTTTGATGGGTTGGACGCGATGATCTTGAAGGTCTCTTCCAACCTGGTTTATTGTATTGTATTGTATCCCGGCGCCCCAGCCCGCCTGCCTGCCTCCTGGTGCCCCTCTCTGCCTGGCGCCCCCAGCCCGCCTGCCTGCCTCCTGGTGCCCCTCTCTGCCTGGCGCCCCCAGCCCGCCTGCCTGCCTCCTGGTGCCCCTCTCTGCCTGGCACCCCCAGCCCGCCTGCCTGCCTCCTGGTGCCCCTCTCTGCCTGGCGCCCCCAGCCCGCCTGCCTGCCTCCTGGTGCCCCTCTCTGCCTGGCGCCCCCAGCCCGCCTGCCTGCCTCCTGGTGCCCCTGCCCAGCTCAGTTTTTCTCTCACCTCCTCACTTCTGCCTTGCTCTGACTCTTTCTTTTCCTTTGCCTTTTTTCCCCTCAGGATGTTCTTTATAGCGAAGTTTGATTTCTCACCTCAAGAAGCCAGTGCCATTAACAGGTATGTTGTGCTGGACCCAACTCAGGGCTCTAGGCGGGGAGGGGTTTCTCTCTTTGGCCTCTGACCATGTGGGAGGAAGTTTTGGGCTCTGCTGTGGCAGGTGATGACTTGAATGTAAGAAGCCAGAATTCCCAGAGCCCCAGGAGCAACTGGGAGAGCCAAAGCTCTGTTAGCAGGGTGTTGGTTTGATACTTGATAGTTTCCTGAGGGGCAGGAGCAGTTAATGAAGTAAAGGTTCCTACCTGTGAGGGGGATTTGTGATGTGGCACAAAAGCCAAAGCAATAAAAGCCAAGGACATGGCTTTGAAGAGTAGATGGATTGAAGCCTGGGGAGGGCAGATTGAGACTGGAGATGAGGAAGAAACTCTTCCCAGTGAGGCTGGGGAGACCCTGGCATAGGGAGGCTGTGGCTGCCTCCTCCCTGGAGGTGTTCAAGGCCAGGCTGGATGAGGCCTTGAGCAAGCTGGGCTGGTGGGAGGTGTCCCTGCCTGTGGCAGGGGGTTGGAACTGGATGATCTTGAAGGTCCCTCCCAACCCATTCTGTGACTCTGTGATCCTTAGGGCTGGGAAATTAGGCACAATGTGATTGGCTGAAGAACAGAGAGGAGACTGAGGAGGTTAATGACCTTTGACTTGCACCACTTCCATCCTCTCTGGGGCTGCACTGTGTTAACTGGGATGAGAGGAAAAAGGTGAACTGAACTGGGATGTTTCATGGAGTCACAGAAGGGGTTGGGTTGGAAGGGACCTTCAAGGTTCATCCAGTTCCAAACCCCTGCCACGGGCAGGGACACCTCCCACCAGCCCAGGCTGCTCCAGGCCTCATCCAGCCTGGCCTTGAACACCTCCAGGGAGGAGACATCCACAGCCTCCCTGGGCAACCTGTGCCAGTGTCTCCCCAGCCTCACTGCAAAAAATGCCTTCCTCATCTCCAGTCTCAATCTCCCCTCTTCTAGCTCAAAGCTCTCATCCTGTCACTCCCAGCCTGTGTTTTCACATCCTCAAAGCCTTTGGGAATTCCAGTTTCTGGGATGAGGGGAGGGGTTTGGTGTCCTTCATGCCCTCACAGGTAACACTATGGTGTTTCATCTGGAGACACCTGGCTGGTGCAGCAGCTCAGTGCCTGTTTTGGTTCTTTTGCAGCATTGTCTACATCATCTCAGCACCCATGTCCCCAGTCTTTGGATTGCTGGTGGATAAAGTTGGCAAGAATATCATCTGGCTTCTGTGTGCTGTGGTGGCCACCCTTGCCTCTCATATCATGTTGGCTTTCACCTTCTGGAACCCCTGGATAGCAATGGTAACAAATTCTCTGAGCCTTAGAGCTTGAAGATGATCAAATCATTCAGCATCAGCTCCATTTCTTCTTCTGCAGGAGCTACCCCAATGTTGTCTGACAGGTTAGGTAGGCCTCAACACCTGTTTTGCTCTCCCATGTCTCTGAGAAAGGATCTGCAGGGTTGGAAACCAAAGGTGGTGAAAGCAAACAGTGCCTCAACCCAAACAGAACTGGTGGGAGCTTCTGTGGACTGCAAAGAACACCTCAGCGGTTGGTGTTTCGTGCAGGGAGGCAGTACTTGTTCCTGAGTGTTTTCATGGAGCCATAGGATGTTCTGGGCTGGAAGGGACCTACCTTGAAAGGTCATCCAGTCCAGTTCCCCTGCAGTGAGCTGGGACAGCTGCAGCTAGAGCAGCTTCATCAGTTTTGAAGTGGGAAATGGGCTGCTGCTCTCTGCAGCAGTAATTAGGGCCTGGAGCAGCTCTGTGAGGAGCAAAGGCTGAGAGCCTGGAGAAGAGCAGCCCCAGAGGGCATCTGAGCAATGCTCAGCAAGAGCTGAAGGAGCTGTGGGGGGCAAGAGGCTGGGGCCAGGCTCTGCTCAGTGGTGCCCGGAGACGGGACAAGGGGCACAAACTGCAACCCAGGAGGTTCCATGTGAAGAGGAGGAGAAAGCTGTGTGGTGTGAGGGTGCTGGAGGCCTGGAGCAGGCTGCCCAGAGAGGTTGTGGAGTCTCCTTGTGTGGAGAGCTTCCAACCCTCCCTGGGCATTGTGCTGCTGAGCAAGCTGCTGTGGGTGCTCTGCTGTAGCAGGGGGCTGGGCTGGCTGATCCCCAGAGCTGCCTCATGCTTTACTTTTTGCCCTGAGCTCTTTACTCAGTGCCCATTAGGTAGGGCTCAGTTTGTGGATCCCTCCTGGAAAAGTTCTTTCTCCTAAGTGTGAATATTTGCTTGGAGTGATAGTACTGGAACTCTTTTCCCCTTCTGGGTAAAGGCAAACCCAGCCTGTTCATCATCTTTGCTTTAAAGCCTGATTAGCTCTCACCTGATACCTCTTTCCTTGTTCTTGCTTCTAGTGTTTGCTGGGAGTGGCCTACTCACTGCTGGCCTGTGCCCTGTGGCCCATGGTGGCCTATGTTGTTCCAGAACACCAGCTGGGAACTGCCTATGGCTTGTAAGTACTGAGGTCTGTCTCTGCTGCTCTGCAGTGTCCACGTCTTGATACTGTTGAGCTACTGAAGCAGCTCTGACTTGGCTTGAGGGGCCAAGGCCAATGGGATGAGGCTCAACAGGGCCAGGTGCTGGGTTCTGCACTTGGCTCACAACAGCCCCATAAAGGCTCCAGGACTGGGGCAGAGTGGCTGGGAACTGTCTGGCAGAAAAGGAGTTGGGAGGGTTGGTGATGAGCCAGGGTGTGCCCAGGTGGCCAAGAAGCATCCTGGCCTGGATCAGCAGCAGTGTGGCCTGCAGGAGTGGGGAGGGGATAGTCCCCATGTACTGGGCACTGCTGAGGCACTGCTTGAATCCTGGGGTCAGTTCTGGGGCCCTCACTCCAAGAAGGACATTGAGGAGCTGGAGCAGGTCCAGAGAAGGGCAACAAAGCTGGGGAAGGGTCTGGGGAGAAGCAGCTGAGGGAGCTGGAGGCTGGAAAAGAGGCTGAGGGGAGACCTCATTGCTCTCTATAGCTCCCTGAAAGGAGGCTGGAGCCAGGTTGGGGTTAGTCTCTCCTCTCTAGTTACAAGGAACAAGTGACAGGATGAGAGGAAACAGCCTCAGGTTGCTCCAGGGGAGGTTTAGAATGAACACTGGGAAAAAATCTTCCCCTTGAGGATTGTCAAGGCCTGGCCCAGGCTGCCCAGGGTGGTGGTGGAGTCCCCATCCCTGGAGGGGTTTCAGTGCTGTGTAGATGTGGTGCTGAGGGCCATGGTTTGGTGGTAAGCTGGCAGTGCTGGGCTGAGGGTTGGACTCCATCCCCTTAGAGGTCTCTTCCAACCTGATTGACTCCATGATTCCAAGAGGGGAATGGTTGCTAATGCTTCCAAGCTGAGTCTCAGAGGTCTGCTGTAGTTGCAGGATGAGTGTGTGTGGTCAAACACATGGTTGTGGTAGATGCACAGAAGCCTTTACAGAATCACAGAACTGTCAGGGTTGGAAGGGACCTCAAGGCTCAGCCAGTTCCAAGCCCCCTACCATGGGCAGGGACACCTCACATGACAGCAGGTTGCTCACAGCCACATTCAGCCTGGCCTTCAAAACCTCCAGGGATGAGGCTTCCACCACCTCCCTGGGCAACCTGTGCCAGTCTCTCACCACCCTCATGGGGAACAGCTTCTTCCTCACATCCAATCTGAATCTCCCCACTTCTAGTTTTGTTCCACCCTCCCCAGTCCTATCCCTCCCTGACACCCTCAAAAGTCCCTCCCCAGCTTTCTTGGAGCCCCCTTCAGATCCTGGAAGGCCACAACAGATGATGGATTCAGTACTCAGCCATAGGTCAGGAGAAGGAGGGGGAAGTCCATCTGAGTGTTTGCTGAGTGCCCCTGCTGCTGTTTTCTTGGCAAGCCCTTTTGTCCCCTCTGTAACCCTTGGTGTCTCTGCCAGCATGCAGTCCATCCAGAACCTGGGCCTGGCCATCATTGCCATAGCAGCTGGGATGATTCTGGACACAAGTGGCTACTTGCTTCTTGAGCTCTTCTTCAGTGCTTGTGTTTCTTGTGAGTATTCAGAACGTGCAAGATGGCTTCTGACCATCCAGGAGGCTTTCTAAAGCTTTTTGGGTGGTTTTTTCCCTTACTCTTTCCTGTCAGGCAGTAACAATTTCTTTCCTACAGTTAGAGGTTTGAGCTGGTTGCAAGTCACCCAGACCTGGTAAACCTGCATCTAGCAGGGGGATGCATTGCTGGGTGAAGAACTGGCTGGGTCCAAAGAGTGGTGGTGGATGGAGCTAACTCCAGTTGGTGGCTGGGCACCAGTGGTGTTCCCCAGGGCTCAGCACTGGAGCCACTTCTCTTTAATATCTTCAGTGATGATCTGGGTGAGGGGATTGAGGCACCCTCAGTGAGTCTGCAGATCACACCAAGCTGGGTGGGAGTGTTGAGCTGCTGGAGGCTAGGGAGGATCTCCAGAGGCATCTGCACTGGCTGGCTTGATGGGCTGAGATTTAACAAGGCCAAGTGCTGCACCCTGCCCCTGGGTCACAGCCACCCCAGGAATGCCCCAAGATTGGGGCAGAGTGGCTGGAGACTGCCTGGTGGAAAAGGACCTGTGGGTGCTGGTTGACAGCAGCTCAAGGTGAGCCAGGCTCTGCCCAGGTGGCCAAGAAGGCCACCAGCATCCTGGGTTGGATGAGCAATGGTGTGGCCAGCAGGAGCAGGGCAGGGATTGTCCTGCTGGACTGGGCACTGGGGAGGCCACAGCTTGAATCCTGAGGTCAGTTTTGGGGCCCTCATTCCAAGAAGGACATCAAGGGGCTGAAGTGGGTCCAGAGAGGGGCAAGGAAGCTGGGGAAGGGTCTGGAGAACAGGGCTGGGGAGGAGCAGCTGAAGGAGCTGGAGATGTTCAGCCTGGAGAAGAGGAGGCTGAGGGGAAACCTCATTGCTCTCTACAGCTCCCTGGAAGGAGGCTGGAGCCAGGTTGGGGCTGGTCTCTCCTCTCTAGTTACAAGGAACAAGTGACAGGATGAGAGGAAACAGCCTCAGGTTGCTCCAGGCTGTACACGAGGAACAATTTCTTCCCCTTGAGGTTTGTGAAGGCCTGGCCCTGGCTGCCCAGGGTGGTGGTGGAGTCCCCATCCCTGGAGAGTTGACAGCTAAAACTCAAAATCACCTTTTGCAGTTCCTAGTGGAACTTTCCAGGGCAATGAAGAGATGCTCCAGGCCCAAACTTCCCCTCAGGCACAGCCTCTGTGAAGCAGCTCGGTTGTTGGTTGTGTTCAAGCTGTTCTTCTGGGGTGGTAAATGTGTTGTCAGCTAAAATTGTTGCCTTTGTTTTTCCCTTTTCCCAGTGTCACTAATGGCTGTGATCTTGCTGTATTTTGTGAACCACCTCACAGGTAAGGGTTTTCAGCTCCCCTTCATGTCTTCTCATCATCACTCTTGAAACTATCAAACTGAGTTGATTAGGAGTGGTTATGAAGGTAGCTCATGGTACCAGGAGCAGCTCTTCACCATTGGTGCTTGCCAGAAAGCTGCACCAAGCTTGAGAGCTTACTTTGGGTCCTGATGTTGCTTGCTCAGGTGATTAGGAACATGCTTTGCTCTTCCTTTTTACCTCACTTTCTGCTTTGGTAAAAGAATCAAGGCCAGGCTGGATGAAGCCTTGAGCCACCTGGGCTGGTGGGAGGTGTCCCTGCCCATGGCAGGGGGGTTGGGGCTGGATGAGCTTTAAGGTCCCTTCCAACCCAAGCCATTCTATGAATCAATTTCAGTTGTCAGGTGCTCTGAGAACTTCTGCAGTGAGCTGTGGCAAGGAAATAATGCCACAAAAGACTCACTGCTGAGGTTTCAGTGTCTGCTCCTTCTGTTGCAGGTGGTGATCTCAACTGGTCTGCAAAGAAAAGGGAAAAAGTGCAAAAAGTAGCTGCAGCTGAGTAAGTATAAAGCAAACCACAGAGCAGTGTCCTTGTGGGGCTGCAGGAGGGAAGCAGAGGCCTCTGGCGGGGCTGCAGGAGGGAAGCAGAGGCCTCTGGCAGGGCTGCAGGAGGGAAGCAGAGGCCTCTGGCAGGGCTGCAGGAGGGAAGCAGAGGCCTCTGTGCAGTCAGCCTCTGGCAGGGCTGCACTTTGGGTTGGGTTTTGTTTTCTTTCTTCCCAGTCAGTAGTAGGATTTCATTTTGCTGCCTCCTGTGAGTGATAATTAGATGAAGCAGCAATTAACCTTTCCCTGGCACTCCTCCTTCCTGTTTCTCTTTGTTTCACCTGGCTTCCAAGGGAGTGGAACTGAAATGTGGTTTAAATGTTGTATTTTTTTTCACTTCAGTGTGTTCCATTGCTCTGGTGAGGACCAGACCCAGGCAGCAGCAAAGAGTTGCTGGCTTTGATGTCAGGTGATGCAGGGACTGAACTCTTTTAGTGTCCTTAAAGCTGCATCTTCTTTCAGAAGAAGCTACACTCCAGCCCTGTCCCCTTCACCTTCAGCTTGCTCCTCTTAGAATCACAGAATCATTTGGGTTGGAAAATCATCTTTAAGGTTGAGTCCAACCATGAACCCAACACAGTCAGGTCACCACTAAACCATGGCCCTCAGCACCACATCTGCACCACTTTTGTCCCTCCAGGGATGGGGGCTCCACCCCTGCCTTGGGCAGCCTGGGCCAGGCCTCGACAGCCCTTTCTGTGAAGAAATTGTTCCTCATGTCCAACCTGAACCATCCCTGGGGAGGCTCGAGGCCATGCTCTTTTGTCCTATCCCTTGTTTCTTGGGAGAAGAGACCAACCTGAGTTCTCAGTTCAATTTGTCCCTGCAAGCTGTGGCTTCATTCTGAGCTGTGGCACTAATTGAAACTCAGTTTGTGGCCAGATCTGGCTCAGAAATCACAGAATGGGTTGGGTTGGAAAGGACCTCAGAGGTCATCTGTTCCAACCCCCTGCCATGGGCAGGGACACCTCCCACCAGCCCAGCTTGCTCAAGGCCTCATCCAACCTGGCCTTGAACACCTCCAGGGAGGGGGCAGCCACAGCCTCCCTGGGCAACCTGTGCCAGTGTCTCCCCACCCTCACTGCAAAGAGTTTCTACCTCCTTTCCAGTCTACATTTACCCCAATGTTGACTGCAATGAAAACTTTCAAGTTTTAGGAAGAAAATGGGGCAGGGGTGTTTCAGTAAAGTAGAATTAACTTCCTTCAAAAGGAAATGGAGGATTTGATGTGGCTGAGTGGCAGAAGTTGTTGAAATAAGCAACTTGGGACAGGTTACCCAATTCAGCTAAGCTCATTCTGTGGGAGACCTGTGTGTCCTGCTTTGCTCTCTCTACAAAATAAGGACAGTGATGCTCTTCAGAATAACTTTAAATTGTCTTCCTTGGTCTTGACAAAACATTGCTGATGTGTCAGTCCCAGCATGGTGAGGGCTGGAAGGGACCTCTGGAGGTCACCTAGTCCAACCCCCCTGCTCCAGCAGGGCACCCACAGCAGCTTGCCCAGCAGCACAATGCCCAGGGTGGGTTGGAAGCTCTCCAGTGAAGGAGACTCCACAGCATCTCTCCAGCACCCTCATACCAAACAGGTTTCTATCCTGTTCACATGGAACCTCCTGGGTTGCAGTTTGTGCCTACAGCCCCTTGTGCTGTCCCTGGGCACCACTGACAAGAGCCTGTCCCCAGCCTTTTGCCCCCCCCCCCCCCCCCCCCCAGGTTCTTTATCTCTTGAGGAGCACTGCTCAGATGCCCTCTGGGGCTGTTAGGTTAGGGACTCAATGACCTAAAGCTCTTTTCCAAGCAGGTGAGTCTGTGATTCTATGAACCTTATGCTGTACTTTTAGGTAGATCTCTTATGGGCTTATTTTGTAAGACAGCAGTGGGAACAAGCCAGCTTAGATGTGATGGTCAGAATCAGGTCCTAAAACATCTTCACAATATTCACACAATCCCAGCATGGTGAGGGTTGGAAGGGACCTCTGGAGGTCATCCAGTCCAACCCCCCTGCTCCAGCAGGGCAGCCACAGCAGCACAGGAGCTCAAGGGTGAAGTGTGGCCATGCAGATCAGCTCTGATTTCCTAGCAGAAGTGAGTTAATTTACACATGGATCACACAGCACCCCAGCATGGTGAGGGTTGGAAGTGACCTCTGGAGGTCATCCAGTCCAACCCCCCTGCTCCAGCAGGGCACCCACAGCAACTTGCCCAGCAGCACAATGCCCAGGGGGGTTGGAAGCTCTCCACACAAGGAGACTCCACAACCTCTCTGGGCAGCCTGCTCCAGGCCTCCAGCACCTTCACACCAAACAACTTTCTCCTCTAGTTCAAAGGGAACCTCCTGGCTTCTACTTTGTGCCCACTGCCCCGGTGCTGTTGGTTTGTGCTGGGGGTGGGTACAGAACAGTGTCCTCAGTGACTCCATTTATTTGTTTTTATTACACTGTGTTTTTCAGACAAGGAAATTGAATAGCAAAATACCATCCAGAAGTGGGGCAGCATTTGATCAGCAGCAAGGCAACCTGAAGAAGGAGAGAGTGTGGTTGTAGTTTGGTCACTCTGCACTCTAGCCCTTTGGAAAAGAAGCTGACAGCCTGGGGGTGGGGAGAGGGAGACTCGATAGGAACTGGTCCAATCTGATGCTTTGTCACCCAACTTTCACTAAAGCTAAATCATCTCCCTGCACAGAGTGGGTCTGAGAATCATAGAATGGTTTGGCTTGGAAGGGGCCTTCCAGATCATCCAGTTCCAGCTCCTTGCCAGGGGCAGGGACACCTTCCACTAGCCCAGGTTGCTCGAGGCCTCATCCAAGCTGGCCTCCAGGCTTGCAGCCTCCAAAACTGCTCTGGGACCTGGGGCAGTTCTGTCCCTAGGGCTTGTAGCTGCCTGATCCACACCACCACCTGAAGCAAAAGGCCCTGCTGTGACCAAAGGAGCTCACATAGGAGCAATTTCCATACCTCAGGGCTGGGGAAGGCTCCCTGGCTCCACTGGACCCTCTCCCTGCTTCCCCTCTCCAGCCCTTTCAGCCCCTGGTGGCTGCAGCTGAGGAGTTCTGCCTGGGGTTTAGGCTCTGTCACTGCAGAGGGCACTGCAACCCCAGCCAAAAATGTTCCATCTTCAACTTCAGAAGAGGGGAAACGTGGCTGAGCTGCACTTACAAAGACCTCTTGGTGGGGCTGGAGATACCATCCTGATGGCTTTTTGTGGCCTGGAGCAAGGCTCTTTGTCTTGCAAGAGCCTGGAAATGGGTGGCTGTTACTGCTTGGGTCGCTGTTCCTGCCTCTGCCTTAACACAAACCGCTGTCTTAAAGTCTATTTGGAGCTTCCTTTGGGCTCTGTCTGTCTTTCAGAGGAAGAGCCACGAAGCTCTGCTCAAATCTTGCCTCTTTGGTGGGAGACTCTGAAGCCTGAGGCTGCTGAGCAGTCTTTCAGTTGCATTTCTGATGATTTTTATTTTGGTCTTGTAATTTTTTTTTCCCCCTATCTCTAAGGAGGGGAAGAGCTTCTTCAATAAAGGGATGGTCGCAAGAGCTCGCTGAGCACCTTGTGATCTGGGAAAATCAAGGTGGTTTCTCTTCCTACCCAACCTCAAATAAAAGGAAACTGCAGAAAACAGCCTCTCTCTCTTTTTCTTTTCACACCCCTCTCTCTTGAATCTGATGTCCAAAGACTCCCCTCCTCTCCCACCTCCCTCCCCTCCTCTCCCACCTCCCTCCCCTCCTCTCCCACCTCCCTCCCCTCCTCTCCCACCTCCCTCCCCTCCTCTCCCACCTCCCTCCCCTCCTCTCCCACCTCCCTCCCCTCCTCTCCCACCTCCCTCCCCTCCTCTCCCACCTCCCTCCCCTCCTCTCCCACCTCCCTCCCCTCCTCTCCCACCTCAGCAGCCTTTTGTGGTGGTGAAAGCCCCCAACCCCACCAGGTAAAGTTGCTTGAGTTTGCACACCTTGGTGCAAATTTATCTCAACCCCCATTTTACTGTGTCCAGTTCTGGGCTCCTCAGGTTAGGAAAGATGTTGAGCTGCTGGAAGGTGTCCAGAGAAGGGCAAGAAAGCTGGGGAGGAGTCTGGAGCACAGCCCTGTGAGGAGAGGCTGAGGGAGCTGGGCTTGCTTAGCCTGCAGAAGAGGAGGCTCAGGGGAGACCTTCTTGCTCTCTCCAACTGCCTGAAGGGAGGTTGTAGCCAGGTGGGGGTTGGTCTCTTCTGCCAGGCAGCCAGCACCAGAACAAGAGGACACAGTCTCAAGCTGTGCCAGGGGAGGTTTAGGCTGGAGGTGAGGAGAAAGCTCTTCCTAGAGAGAGTTGTTAGCCCTTGGAATGTGCTGCCCAGGGAGGTGGTGGAGTCACCATCCCTGGAGGGGTTCAGAAAAGGCTTGGATGTGGCACTTGGAGCCACGGCTTAGCTGTCAGGAGGTGTTGGGTGTTAGGTAATAGGTTGGACTTGCTGTTCTCTGAGGTCTTTGCCAACCTGGCTGATTGTGTGATTCTTTTCCAGAGCAGCAGAAGAAGAAAGGCTCAGACGTCAGAATGAAGATGACTTGGCTAAGTTACAGCCAAAAGCTGATGACTTTAGTTTCAGGAATAGATACCTCTCCAGGCTAGGAGCTCAGGTATTAGTAACAAAGTGGGGGGGGGGGGGGAAGGTGTTAGTAACTTAATAGAGCAAGGATATGTTTGTTTGACCTGGCTCCTCGTTTTCAAACAGCATCCCAACCTCTGCTTAAGCTGCTGAAAGGTTGCTTGGCCTCAGAGCTGGTTTCCCCAGTGGTAATTCCAAAGCCTCCTGAAGAAAAGGAAGCTGCTGCCTTGGTGGCTGCTGCTCCAGTGGAGGAGCCAGCTTCTGCTGATGCATGGCTGTTTCATTTCATGGGGTGCTTTGTGTTTTGGGGGGTTGTTTTCTGCTACCAGATTGCTCATCTGAATCTATCAGCAGTGGCACACAGAAGCATGTTGAAGTTGCATGTTGCAGTTTGGAAGTGACCTCTGGAGTAGGGCACCCACAGCAGCTTGCCCAGCAGCACAATGCCCGGGGGTTGGAAGCTCTCCACACAAGGAGACTCCACAACCTCTCTGGGCAGCCTGCTCCAGGCCTCCAGCACCCTCACAACAATCAACTTTCTCCTCTTCAGGTGGAACCTCCTGGGTTCCAGTCTGTGCCCACTGTCCCTGGGCACCACTGAGCAGAGCCTGGCCCCTGCCTCTTTCTCCCCACAGCTCCTTTTAGCTCTTGCTGAGCATTGCTCAGCTCTCCTCTGGGGCTGCTCTTCTGCAGGCTCAACAGCCCCAGGGCTCGCAGCCTTTGCTCCTCCCAGAGCTGCTTCAGGCCCTAACTACTGTTCCAGAGAGCAGCAGCCAAGGATTTTTTTTTCCCCTGACAAGACTCTGGCCCCATTGAAGTCTGTTGCTGTGCCCCCAAGAGCTGGGACTGGGTTCTTTTGCTTTTTGAGTGTTGTTCGATCAAACATGGAGCCACCAGCCACCTTCTGCTGGGACCCCCCAAGTGTTAGGGTGCTGGCTCTGTCCCCTCTGCACAGCAGAACATGGACTTGCTTTGTTTGCTGTGCAAGGATGCGAGCTGAGGTGAGGAGCAGAGCCTGTTGTGGTGCATGGTTGCTACATTTTATGCCCTTGTTTTTGTCTGTCTGTTTGTGTTTTGCAGCTGCCAGACAATTACTCGGCCTGTTTATCAACACTGGCCCACAGAAGCGTGCTGAAGTAGCATGGTGGAAAGCTCCTGGGCCACAGAAGCTTTGGTCCCAGTGTTGACAGCTTCCAGCAGCACCAGGCACTGCACTTGTCTGCAATCTTTTGGGTTGTTTTTCTTTTTACAGCACTTGGCTTAAATTCCCCTTCCCCACCCTGGGTAAATCACACAGCTGCTGAGGAAGAACCAGCTGGCTGCTCGTTTGAAGCCATGAGCTTTGTGCTGCTGCATCCTCCTGGGATGGAAAATACTCAGTGAGTGGCTTGAGTCAAGAGCTGAGAATGATCTCCTCTCACTACACAACCACATCACAGGATGTTAGGGGTTGGAAGGGACCCAAAGTGACCATCGAGTCCAAGCCCCCTGCCAGAGCAGGAGCAGAGAATCCAGCACAGGTCACACAGGAACACATCCAGATGGGGCTTGAAAGTCTCCAGAGAAGGAGACTCCACAACCTCTCTGGGCAGCCTGCTCCAGGGCTCTGGGACCCTCACAGTGAAGAAGTTCCTCCTCATGGTGAGGTGGAACCTCCTGTGCTGCAGCTTACATCCATTGCCCCTTGTCCTGTCACAGGGCACAACTGAGCAGAGCCTGTCCCCTCCCTCCTGACCCCCAGCCCTCAGCTGTTGATAGACATTGATCAGATCCCCTCTCAGCCTTCTCCTCTCTAGACTGAACAGCCCCGGGGCTCTCAGCCTCTCCTCCCCAGGCTTTCAGCAAAAGGGAGCTGAGGGCAGGCAAGGAGGAAGCTGAGGGGAAGCTGAGGGCAGGCAAGGAGGGAGCTGAGGGCAAGGCAAAAGGGAGCTGAGGGTAAGCAAAAGGGAGCTGAGGGCAAGGCAAAAGGGAGCTGAGGGCAGGCAGGAAGCTGAGGACAAGCAAAAGGGAGCTGAGGACAGACAGGGAGCTGAGGACAAGCACTAAAGTTTTGGCTTTCAAGTGGAGAAATGTTTGATTCCATAATGAAACTTCCTGGTTTCTCCCATTGTTTGAGTGGAAGCCTTGCTGCTGAGTAGCTGCTGAACTCCTTCAGGGTGCAGTTTGTTTAGGTTAATGAGAAGGGTCACTTAGGTAATGGGACAAATGAGTTCCAAATTAACCTGGGAGCCAAAAGGTAAGAGGCTTTTTAGAGCTGTAGGTAGAGGAGAAGGCCACTGAGCTTTCCTTGGTTGATTAAGGAGTCCTTGGGACCCATAAAGGACTCTGAGAAGTGACTTCCTTGTGGAAAAAGTGGTTAATTGAAATAAAAAATATGCCATTAGAGCTGTAAGATCATGAATTGTTTCTTGGCCCATGGTAATTTAAGCAGGCCTGGCACTCATGGTCTCTATAGAGGCTCCATAGGGTTCCATATGTCTCTAAAGAGGCTCCATAGAGGCTCTATAGAGGTTTCATAGGGCTCTGTAGAGGCTCCATAGAGGTTCTATAGGGCTTTATAGAGGCTCTATAGAAGCTACATACAGCTTTATATAGGCTCTATAGAGGCTTTATAGAGCTCCATAGGGCTTTATAGAGACTACATAGAGCTTTATATAGGCTCTATAGAGGCTCCATATGACTCTATAGAGGCTCCATAGAGGTTCCATAGGACTTTATGGAGGCTCTATAGAAGCTACATACAGCTTTATATAGACCCTACAGAGGCTCCATAGGGCTTTATAGAGGCTACATAGAGCTTTATATAGGCTCTATAGAGGCTCCATATGACTATAGAGGCTCCATTGGGCTCTATAGAGGCTCCATAGAGGTTCCATAGGGCTTTATAGAGGCTACATAGAGCTTTATATAGGCTCTATGGAGGTTCCATATGACTATAGAGGCTCCATTGGGCTCTATAGAGGCTCCATAGAGGTTCCATAGGGCTTTAGAGAGGCTACATAGAGCTTTATATAGGCTCTATAGAGGTTCCATATGACTGTAGAGGTTCCATTAGGCTCTATAGAGGCTCCATAGAGATTCTATAGTGCTTTACAGAGGCTCCATAGAGGTTCCATATTGCTTTATAGAGGCTCTATAGAGGCTCCATAGAGGTTCCATAGGGCTTTATAGAGGCTCTATAGAGGCTCCATTGGGAGCCTCCATTGGGGATTAGAGACTCCCTAAGCTGATCCAGCCCTCTGACTATTACCCATTGCTGGTAATCCAAGTTGGAAGTGATGAGATTGATAAGAAGGGCACCAGGACAATCAAACAGGAATTCAAGGCCCTGGGACAATTGATTGATGAGGCAGGAGCACAAGTGGTGCTCTGCTCAGTTCCCTCAGTGGCAGGGGAGTACACTGAGAGGAACAGGAGAACCCATGCCATCAACAGTTGGCTCAGGGGATGGTGCCAGCAGCAGAACTTTGGGTTCTTTGATGAAGGGGCAACTTTTGCTGCACCTGACCTGCTGGGTCCTGATGGGGTGCAGTTATCTAGAAAGGGCAAGAGGGTACTAGCACTGGAGTTGGCAGGGCCCATTAAGAGGGCTTTAAACTAGGTCTGCAGGGGGTGGGTGAGGAAACCAGTCTCTCTGGAGAGGGGAGAGTGGGACACAAATTAGGGTCAATTGAGAAGTTGAGAGCCCAGCTGAAGTGCAGGTACACCAATGCACGCAGCATGGGCAACAAGCAAGAGGAGCTGGAAGTCCTGGTCCACCAGGAGGACTATGATATAGTTGCTGTTCCTGAAGCATGGTGGGATGATTCACACAACTGAGTACTGCAGTGGGGGGTTACAGGCTCTTCAGGAGAGGCAGGCGAGGGAGAAGAGGAGAAGGGGTGGCTCTGTATATTAGGGAGTCGCTCTCTGCCACAGAGCTTGAGGTGGAGGATGAAAGGGTTGAGTGTCTGTGGGTTAAAATCGGAGGCTTAACTAAACTGATATCCTGGTTGGAGTCTGTTATAGACCACCCAACCAGGATGAGGAGGCTGATGAAATACTCTATAAGCAATTGGAGGCTGTCTCAAGATCATCAGATCTTGTCCTTGTGGGTGACTTCAACCTGCCAAGTAGCTGCTGGGAACTTAACTCAGCAGAGAGGAGACAGTCCAGAAGATTCCTGGAGTGCATAGGGGACAGCTTCCTGATGCAGCTGTTAAGAGAGCCTCCCAGGGGTCAGGCTCTGCTTGACCTGCTGTTCTCCAATAGAGAAGGGCTGGTGGGAGACGTGACCGTGGGAGGCTGCCTGGGGTGCAGCGACCATCAGATGGTGAAGTGTTCAATATGCAGGGAGATAGGGAGGAGCAGGAACAGAAGCCTCACTTTGCACTGCCAGGGGGCAAACTTCAGCTTGTTCAAGCAGCTTATTTGGAAAGTACCCTGGGCAGCAGCCCTCGAGAACCGAGGGGTCCAGGCTGGTTGGAGCTACTTCAAACAGGAGCTCTTGAAGGCACAGGAACTGGCGGTTCCCATCTGCCGAAAGATGAGCCGAGGGGAAGGCTCTGGGCCTGGATGAGCAAGCAGCTCCTGGAGGAACTAAGGGAAACAAGAGGCTGTATCCCCTTAGGAAAGCAGGGAGGCAACTGGAGATACATTTAAGGATGTTGTTAGAACATGCAGGAGACAAATTAGAGAGGCAAAGGCCCAGCTGGAACTGAAGCTGGCCACCTCTGTGAAGGATAACAAAAAGCATTTCTATAAATATATTAATGCCAAAAAGAGGGCAAGAAGAACCTGCACTCTTTATTGGACCTGGAGGGGAAGGCAGTGACTGAAGCTGAGGAAAAGGCTGAGGTCCTGAACACCCTCTTTGCCTCAATCTTTAACAGCAAGGCAGGAGGAGTTCAGGACGAGTGGCCTCCTGAGCTGGGTGATGGGGTCAGGGAGCAGTGTAATGCCCTGGATATCCATGAGGAATCAGTTTGGGACCTGCTGAGCCACTTGGACACTCACAAGCCCGTGGGGCCGGATGGGGTCCATCCTAGGGTGCTGAGAGAGCTGGCAGATGAGCTGCCAAGCCGCTCTCCATCATTTTCCTCCAGTCCTGGCTGACCGGTGAGGTGCCAGATGACTGGGAACTGGCCAATGTGAAGGGTCAGATGGAGGAACCCAGAAACTCCAGGCCTGGCAGCATGACCTCAGTGCCAGGGAAAATGATGGAGTAGATTATCCTGGGGGCAGTCACTGTGCACCTGCAGGATGGCCAAGGGCTCAGGTCCAGCCAGCATGGATTCAGGAAGGGCAGGTCCTGCCTCTCCAACCTGATCTCCTTCCATGCCCAGGTGACTGCCTGGTGGATGTGGGGCAGGCTGTGGATGTGGTCTGCCTGGACTTCAGCAAGGCCTTTGACACTGTCCCCCACAGCAAACTCCTGGCCAAGCTGTCAGCCCCTGGCTTGGACAGCAGCACTCTGAGCTGGGTTGGGAAGTGGCTGGAGGCTGAGCCCAGAGAGTGGTGGTGAATGGTGCCACTGCCAGCTGGCAGCCAGGCACCAAGGGTGTCCCCCAGGGATCAGTGCTGGGCCCCATTCTGTTCAATATCTTTACTGATGATCTGGAGGAGGGCATTGAGTCCATCATAGGTAAGTTTGCAGATGACACCAAGTTGGGAGCAGATGTTGATCTGTTACAGGGTAGAAGGGCTCTGGAGAGGGACCTTGCCAGGCTGGACAGATGGGCAGAGTCCAACATGATGGCATTCAACAAGTCCAAGTGCCAGGTGCTGCACTTTGGCCACAACCCCATGCAGAGCTACAGGCTGGGGTCAGATTGGGAGGAGAGCAGCCAGGCAGAAAGTGACCTGGGGGTACTGGTCGATGGTAGGCTGAACATGAGCCTGCAGTGTGCCCAGGTGGCCAGGAAGGCCAATGACATCCTGGCCTGCATCAGGCTACACTCCCTTGATGCAGCCCAGGGACGTTCCCAAGCAAAGCCAGCACGTTGAAGCCCGACTCGGAGCACTATGACTGCAGGGAAGGAAGAGAGCCACCAAGACAGCGGAGGGCTGGGGCACCGCTGCTCCGGAGGCAGGCTGGGAGAGTTGGGGCTGCTCAGCCTGGAGGAGGCTCCAGGGAGAGCTTAGAGCAGCCTCCCAGTACCTGCAGAGGGCTACAGCAGAGCTGGGGAAGGCCTTTGGACAAGGGCTGGGAGTGGCAGGCCTAGAGGGAAAGGCTTCAAACCAGAGCAGGGCAGACTTAGTTTGGACAGGAGGAAGAAATCCTTTATTGTGAGGGTGGTAGAACACTGCAGGAGGTTGCCTGAGCAGGTGGTGGGGAAGCAGGGAAACATCTCTCTGGCCAAGACCTCCTTGGGCCAGGGCTGTGCCAGCTGGGCACCGTGCTGAGCACAGGTCAAGCCCAGAGAGGGCAATGGCAGCTTCAGAGGGCCGATGGCGCTTGACCTCAGGGCAGTGAGCCGCGTCCCTTCAATCACAGCCATGCCTCCAGCCCCACATCAGCTCTGCAGGGCAAGGACTGTGCTCCCCCACTGCTCTGGCACTCAGTGCTCCAGCCCCCGGCAGGGGCACAGCAGGGCAGCCCCTGAGGCTGCTCTGAAGGCAAAGCCTTGGCGCCAGGCACAGCCGAGGAGCCAGAGGCTGAACGCCACAGCAGCCAGGCTCCATGTCGGCTGGGACCGGCTGGGCAGAGCAGAGGCTTCAGCGGGGCCCCTGGGTGCCGCGGCACGGGCAGGGCGGCAGGGCCAGGTCACAGAGGCGGCACGTCAGAGCCCGCAGGGTCCCCAGCAGATGCCCTGGCAACGTCCCCTCCAGTGGCGCTGCAGTCATGGCCCCGCCGGACGCTGCGCCGGCAGCGGGACAGAGGAGGTGCAAGAGGCGTCGCACGGCCAGGCAGGACGAGGCTCGGTAACGACGAGCTCGCCGGCGCTGCAGAGCTCTGCGCAGGCGCCGCAGCCAGCCGCGGGCGGGACGGGGCGGGCACGGCTGAGGCGGGGCGGAGCGGGGCTGCTGCCGCGGGCGGCGCTCGCTGGGGAAGGGTCCCCGCGGCTGCTGTGCCCCGCGGAGCTGCCCTGCCCTGCCCTCTGCCGCCGCCCGGCAGGCAAAGGGGGAGGCGGGTGCCGAGGAGCCGCCCTCGGGGGCTGCTCCCGGAGCAGAAGGGTCTCTGCCCTTTCTCTCGGGGACTGCCGAGGAGAGGGGCAGCCGAGAAGCATCTCTGCTCCTGTGCAGAGCCAGCTCCCGAGCGCAGGTCCCAGGCGCTTTGGGTTCCTCTTGTTTGCCACCGGCGTCCTGAGCTGGGAGCTGAGGTGCCCTCTGGGGTGTTCTTGCCTCGAGCAAAGCGCAAAGCTCAGCCCTGGACGCCAGCAAGGCTTTGGTGCTGGGAAGAGGCAGGAAGGGTTGGGAAGCCTCAGCAGAAGGAGAGGCAGAGCCTCCCGCTCTAGTGAGGCAGGCAGGGCTCTGCGAGGGCTCCATGGGCTGGCAGAGGTGGGAGTGCAGGGAACTCAGCCTGGCAGCAGCTTGCCCCTGGCTGCCAAGCACTCTTCTGTGTGCTCTTTCCTCAGAGCTGTGCGGCTTGTGGAGGATGAGGAGCAGGAGGTTCCTCGCAAGAAGCAGAAGTCGGGTACGGACCATGGCAGGAGAGGTCAAGCTGCCAGGTGTCCCTGGGGTTGCCTGGAGCTGGGGAAGCTCTGGCTCTGTCCTTCAGCACTGCCACTGAGCCCGTGGCCTTTCCAGCCCTGCCGGGGCCGGGGCCGTGGCTGTAGCCGGTGCCTGAGGATGTCTCCTGGGGCACGGCCCCGCGCGTGGTGTTCTCAGGAGCTCCCCAGGCCCCTCTCTCTAGGGAGCCCGGAGCCCTCAGCAGGAGGAGGAGTTGAAGTCCCAGCTGGGAGCTCCCTGCTCCCTGTCCTTGCCCTGTACAGGGCTCTGCCAGCTCCAAGTGCCTGTTTGTCTGAGGAGAAATGCCTTGCGGCTGGGCTGTGAAGGAAGGTCCCTGCCCGGTGCTGGCAGGCAGAGGGAAGTGGCATTGCTGTGAGCTGCAGCAGCAGGGGATGTGCCCCCCAGCAGGCTGGGCTGGCCCCTCTGGCTGGCAGACTCGGGGGTCAGGCTCTGAGCTCCAGCTCTGCAGCACTGCTCGGGAGCCAACCCCTCCAAAGCCAGCAGCAGCTGCTCGGGGCAAAGGGCTCTGTGCCTTGGAGCCGGTGCCGCTGCACCAGGTGGGGCTGGGGAGAGGGCTTTAGGCCAAACTGAACTCCTGGTCCCCTTTCCAACCCTGGTCTCCTGTGGGCTGCCTGTGTCCCAGCTCAGGTCACCTCTGACGCTGACGCCGTGGAGGTTTCGGCGGTGAGGAAGAGGCCGCCGAAGGCCAAGGCGAAGCCCCAGGGCTCTGCAGCCAGGAGGCCTGCAGCAGAGGTCAGCAAGGCTTTGGGAGCTGCTGTGTGCAAGGTGGCAGAGAGAAAGCTGCTCTGCCTCGGGCACCTTGCTTGCCAGCCCTTGTTGGAGCTGGGAGCTGCCCAGGGCTCCATGTGCTCAGGTCTGTGCCTCACAAGTGCTTCCCCTTCTGACTGTGCACTCCAGGCCCTGGAGGCAGCAGCCAGAGCTGCACTGGGCCCAGGTGATCCTCAGGAGGTGCTGAGCAGTGCCTTCAAGCTCCGTGTCACCCGGGAGGCCATGGGCGCGCTCAGGGAGGGCCAGTGGCTGAGCGATGAGGTACAGCAGCTGCAGCCCAGGGGCATGGAGCTCAGCAGGGCTTTGCCACTGCTGCTGCCCTGCCTGCTCTGCTCTGCTCTGCTGTGGGGCAGCTGCGTCCCCTTTTGCATCCCACGCTTCCTCTTCCTGGCACAGGTCATCAATTTCTACCTGCAGCTGGTGGCAGAGAGGAGCAGGAAGGCTGGCTACCCTTCTGTCCATGCCTTTAGTACTTTCTTCTACACCAAGCTGGTGTCTGGTGGCTATGAAGGGGTGAGAAGGTGGACCAGGGGCCTGGACATCTTCCAGAAGGACATCATCCTGGTTCCCATTCACCTGAGGATACACTGGGCACTGGTGGTGAGTCCAAGTGGCTTCTTGGTAGAGCTGGGTGGGGAGGAAATCCTCACCAGAGAAGTCAGGAGGCTCTGGTTGTGTGTGCAGCAGAAGGCTGTGCTTTGTCCAACACTCCCCTTCCAACCACAGGTCATTGATGTCAGGAGGAAGACCATCAGCTACTATGACTCGCTGGGGCAGAGGGGCATGAAGATCTGCCAAGCTCTGCTGTAAGTAGCTGCTCAGCCAATGCTTTTGTGCTGTGCACTCAGAGGGCTTCAGAGGCTGTCTCTGCCTCATGGCTGCAAGGTTTCCTCCTCCTTGTAGGCACAAAGCAGCAGCCTTTGGTGCGCCTGCTGCCAGTTGTGTGCCCTTGGCTACTTGCCTGCTCTCCCCTGGGGCCCTGCACCCAGGGTTTTGGGGGCCCCGCAGTCTGCCACCCACGCCCCAGAGGTCCTCCTGGAATGGCACTGGGGCAGCTGCTCCTCCTTAGAGGTCTCTGCCAGTGCTGCACAAGCAGGGAGGAGCCTTCCTCCAGCAGCTCTGCAGAGCCAGGGCGGGAGAATGGCCCCCAGAGCCAAGCCAAGTGTCCCTGGAGCCCTGTGCTCTCCTGAGCAGGTCACAGCAGCTGCCTGGGGAAGGGTGGAGCAGCTCTGCACCCAAGCCTTGCTGCCTGGAGAGCTGGTGGCCAGGGCCCCTCTGCAGCCAGCAGCCTTAGCCCCAGGGCTTTGGCAGGAGTTGTGCCAGAGGTGAGGCCAGGGTGTGAGGTTTGGGTTTGCTTTGCACAGCCGATACCTGCAAGAGGAAAGCCGCAGCAGGAGAGGCCTGGAGCTGGCTTCTGCCGAGTGGGCTCTGCACAGCATGGGGGCCCAGGTACGTGAGCACTGCTGGGCTGCCAGCTGGGAGCCTGAGCTGCTCTGGCAACCAGCTGCCAGGTGGCTTCTCTTCCCCAGAGAGTGAGCTTCTCCCTCTGCTTTGCCTTCCCCAGGACATCCCTCAGCAGAGGAACGGCAGTGACTGTGGGGTCTTCCTCTGTAAATATGCTGAGTCCATCTGCAGGGAGAGAGCCCCCACCTTCAGCCAAGTGAGTGAGGGCTGTGGGCAGCTCCAGAGCTCTGGGCACGAGAGCCAGGGAGGTTGCTCAGCAGCTCTTCCTTGTGCCTGGGGCCGGGGCTGAGTTGCTGTGCCTCCCTCTCTCTGGGTTTGGGGCGTGGCTGCTTGGCTTGGAAGTTCCAAGGGGGCTCGGCCGGGCAGAGCTCTCTTCTCCATCCTCATGTCCTGTGCCTGCTTCCTAGTGGAACCTGTGGGGTTCCTCTTGGGCAAGAGGCAGCAGCCAGGGGGGGTTGTGGCCATTGTCTGCCTCTGCCTGCTGCGGCTTCCCATGTCATGGCTGTTTGCTTTCCTTCCAGAGCCACATGCCCAGCTTTAGGAAGAAGATGGTCTGGGAGATCCTTCACCAGCAGCTCCTCTGACTTTGGGTTCCTTTGCCTCCTTGTTGGTTTCTCCTTGTTGCCTGTTGGTTGGCTTCTCAGTTAGTTAGTTACTTGCTTCCTTACTAAGTTAGTTTGTTAATTACATAGGATAGGATAGGATAGGATAGGATAGGATAGGATAGGATAGGATAGGATAGGATAGGATAGGATAGGATAGGATAAGATAGAATAGAATAGAATAGAATAGAATAGAATAGAATAGAATAGAATAGAATAGAATAGAATAGAATAGAATAGAATAGAATAGAATAGAATAGAATAGAATTAACCAGGTTGGAAGAGACCTTTGAGATCATCAAGCTCAACCTATCACCCAACACCATCTGATCAACTAAACCATGGCACCAAGTGCCTCATTCAGACTCTTCCTAAACACCTCCAGTGATGGTGACTCCACCACCTCCCTGGGCAGCACATTCCAGTGGCCAATCTCTCTCTCTGAAGAACTTCTTCCTAACCTCCAGCCTAAACCTCCCCTGGCACAGCTTGCGACTGTGTCCTCTTGTTCTGCTCCTGGGTGCCTGGGAGAAGAGACCAACCCCCAGCTGGGTACAACCTCCCTTCAGGTAGTTGTAGAGAGCAATAAGGTCTCCCTGAACCTCCTCCTCTCCAGACCCCTCCCCAGCTTTGTTGCCCTTCTCTGGACACCTTCCAGCATCTCAACATCTTTCCGAACCTGAGGAGCCCAGAACTGGGCACAGGACTCAGGGTTAGTTAGTTAGTTAGTTAGTTAGTTAGTTAGTTAGTTAGTTAGTTCCTCTCTTTTGTCAAATAGTTTGGGCTGGAAGGGATCTCCAAAGCTCATCCAGTCCAACCCCCTCTGCAGCCAGCAGGGGCATCCCCAACTAGCTCAGGCTGCCCAGAGCCCTGGCCAGCCTCACCTTGAATACCTCCAATGATGGGCCCCAACCACCTCCCTGGGCAACCTGTTCCAGTGTTCCACCACCTCACAGTGAAGAACTTGTTCCTCACATCCAATCTAAAGCTGCTCTGCTCTACTTTGAAGCCATTGGATTGGATTGGATTGGATTGGATTGGATTGGATTGGATTGGATTGGATTGGATTGGATTGGACTGGATTGGATTGGATTGGACTGGATTGGATTGGATTGGATTGGGTTGGATTGGATTGGATTGGATTGGACTGGATTGGATTGGATTGGACTGGATTGGATTGTTGAACGTCAGGTGGTTCACCTGGGCATCACCTCTCCAGCTTGGCAAGGCCCCTCTGGATGCCATCCTGTGCCTCTGGTCTATCAAGGGCACCACTCAGCCTGGTGCCATCTGCACGCTGCTGGTGGTGCCCTCGACCCACCCTGTCTATAAGCAGGGATAAAGATACTAAAGAGCACAGGTCCCAGTACAGACCCCTGAGGGACAGCACTGTCACTGTCTGCAGCTGGACTGCCAGGCACTGAGCACCACCCTCTGGATGGGACCTGTCTGTCTGTGTCTGTCTTTGTCTGTCTGTCTGTGAGCTCTGTCCTGTTGTCTAATTTATAGCTTTGGATGGAATAAAGATGGTATTTCTCTAAGGAGGCTCTCTGCAGCGAAGCTCTGTCCTGAATGGACAAAAAGCCTCAAAATGGCTCTGAACCAGACAAGGAGGCAGAAGCTAGTAGTCCTGCTTCTTTAGGCTTGCCTGGACACGTTTCAGAGCCAGAATGAGCCAGGTGGGTGTGCTTTTGGCCACGTGTGGAAAGAAGGCTTGCTACAGGTTGCAATACCAGGGGTTTATCCCTAGACCTGTGTTGCTACTGGCCATTATTGTCTCGGGAAACCTGTAAGTACCAGCCCAAAGGGGCCAGAGCATTGTCTTGCCATTGTCCACGCCCTGGGAGGAACCACAAGCTTTGCTTGGAAGCTGAACTGTGTTCCAGTTTACCCAGAGAAGACAGCAAAGCCCCCTCGCTATTCTCAGCGTTGTAAAGCCCAGGGGACAGATGCTTGTCTTGCCGGGCCGAGAGGCGAAACCCCAGAGGAGCCGAGTCCCCGGGACAGCTTCGGTTGACTGGAGCAAGGAGCCAGCGCCGCTGCAAAGGCATTACAGCCGAGAAACCTCCTCTCTACAAAGCTTTCAGATACAAGCCCCTTGGGGGCAAATCCTGCCTCAGCAACAAGCTGCAGACCCCAACAGAAAGTGAGACTCTGCTCCTGCGGCTTCCGCGTGGTCGGCGCCATTTTGGTCTGTCTCGATCTTAACGTGTGCCACGAGGAGCCAGGATCAGTGAGGAATGGCAATCCCTGATCTTTATAAGCATCTATGGAAGGTCTGTTGCCTTGGGGGACTCTGGGGTGTCGTCCCCCCCCCGTTGTGGGCAACCGCCGGCTGCATTGCCGAGGTTCCTTTCCTTTGCACTTTCAAGTGCTGCTTGTTGTCTCTGGATCTTTGTACATGTTGTTTCAATTGTTCCTTGTTCCTGCTGGCGAGGGATCTGTTCCACGACCGAACCCCTCGACCCTGTAAATAGGTTTTATTTAATATTTTTGTGGAGTTTTTTGTGATTAATAAACTTATTAATAAGTTGTTAATTGCTCTGCTTATTGAACATTAATATATCCTTTTATAGACCAAAACAGAAGGGCAGGTCCTGCATCTCCGGCCTGATCTCCTTCCATGCCCAGGTGACCGCCTGGTGGATGTGGGGCAGGCTGTGGATGTGGTCTGCCTGGACTTCAGCAAGGCCTTTGACACCGTCCCCCACAGCAAACTGCTGGCCAAGCTGTCAGCCCCTGGCTTGGACAGCAGCACTCTGAGCAGGGTTAGGAAGTGGCTGGAGGCTGAGCCCAGAGAGTGGTGGTGAATGCTGCCACTGCCAGCTGGCAGCCAGGCACTAGTGGTGTTCCCCAGGGATCAGTGCTGGGCCCCATTCTGTTCAATATCTTTATTGATGATCTGGAGGAGGACATTGAGCCCATCGTCAGTATGTTTGCAGATGGCACCAAGTTGGGAGCTGGTGTTGATCTGTTACAGGGTTAGAGAGCTCTGCAGAGGGACCTTGCCAGGCTGGACAGATGGGCAGAGTCCAACAGGATGGCATTCAACAAGTCCAAGTGCCAGGTGCAGCACTTTGGCCACAACCCCAGGCAGTGCTACAGGCTGGGGTCAGATTGGGTGGAGAGCAGCCAGGCAGAAAGGGACCTGGGGATACTGGTCGATGGTAGGCTGAACATGAGCCTGCAGTGTGCCCAGGTGGCCAAGAAGACCAATGGCATCCTGGCCTGCATCAGGAAAAGTGTGGCCAGCAGGAGCAGGGAGGACATTCTGCCCCTGTACACTGCACTGGTTAGGCCGCCCCTTGAGGCCTGTCTCCAGTTCTGGGCCCCTCAGTTTAGGAATGGTGTTGAGCTGCTGGAAGGTGTCCGGAGAAGGACAACAAAGCTGGGGAGGGGTCTGGAGCACAGCCCTGTGAGGAGAGGCTGAGGGAGCTGGGCTTGCTTAGCCTGGAAAAGAGGAGGCTCAGGGGAGACCTGCTTGCTCTCTGTAACTCCCTGAGGGGAAGTTGTAGCCAGGTGGGGGTTGGGCTCTTCTGCCAGGCAACCAGCAGCAGAACAAGAGGACACAGTCTCAAGCTGTGCCAGGGGAGGTTTAGGCTGGAGGTGAGGAGAAAGTTCTTCCCAGAGAGAGCTGTTAGCCACTGGGATGTGCTACCCAGGGAGGTGGTACAGTCCCCATCCCTGGAGGTGTTCAAGAGGGGACTGGACGTGGCCCTTGGTGCCATGATTTAGTAGTCATGAGGTGTTGGGTGACAGGTTGGACTTGATGATCTCTGAGGTCTTTTCCAACCTTGTTGATTCTGTGATTCTATGATCATTTTTTTCCTCAGAAACCAGCGGGCCTTGATCAGCCTGGAGAAGGCTGCAGAGAGGCCTTCTGGTGGCCTTTGGGTACCTCAGGAGGCAGAGCAGAATGCTGGGGACAGACTTTTGAGCAGGGCCTCTTGTGACAGGACAAGGGAGGATGGTTTAACACGGAGAGAGATTCAGACTCTTCTTCACAGCCCCTCCCCAGCCTTCTTCTAGGTGCCCTTCAGACAGCGAAAAGCAGCTCTAAGGTCTCCCTGGAGCCTTCTCTTCCCCCGCCTGTCCTCACAGCAGAGGCTCTCCAGCCCCCTGAGCATTTGTTGTGGCCTCCTCTGGACCCTCTCCCTCAGGTCCCTGTCCTTCTCGTGCTGGGGGCTCCAGAGCTGGACTTGGTCCTGCAGACGAGGTCTCCCCAGAGCAGAGGGGCAGAATCCCCTCTCTGCATCTCAGGCCACACTCCCTTGATGCAGCCCAGGGACGTTCCCAAGCAAAGCCAGCACGTTGAAGCCCGACTTGGAGCACTATGACTGCAGGGAAGGAAGAGAGCCACCAAGACAGCGGAGGGCTGGGGCACCGCTGCTCCGGAGGCAGGCTGGGAGAGTTGGGGCTGCTCAGCCTGGAGGAGGCTCCAGGGAGAGCTTAGAGCAGCCTCCCAGTACCTGCAGAGGGCTACAGCAGAGCTGGGGAAGGCCTTTGGACAAGGGCTGGGAGTGGCAGGCCTAGAGGGAAAGGCTTCAAACCAGAGCAGGGCAGACTTAGTTTGGACAGGAGGAAGAAATCCTTTATTGTGAGGGTGGTAGAACACTGCAGGAGGTTGCCTGAGCAGGTGGTGGGGAAGCAGGGAAACATCTCTCTGGCCAAGACCTCCTTGGGCCAGGGCTGTGCCAGCTGGGCACCGTGCTGAGCACAGGTCAAGCCCAGAGAGGGCAATGGCAGCTTCAGAGGGCCGATGGCGCTTGACCTCAGGGCAGTGAGCCGCGTCCCTTCAATCACAGCCATGCCTCCAGCCCCACATCAGCTCTGCAGGGCAAGGACTGTGCTCCCCCACTGCTCTGGCACTCAGTGCTCCAGCCCCCCGGCAGGGGCACAGCAGGGCAGCCCCTGAGGCTGCTCTGAAGGCAAAGCCTTGGCGCCAGGCACAGCCGAGGAGCCAGAGGCTGAACGCCACAGCAGCCAGGCTCCATGTCGGCTGGGACCGGCTGGGCAGAGCAGAGGCTTCAGCGGGGCCCCTGGGTGCCGCGGCACGGGCAGGGCGGCAGGGCCAGGTCACAGAGGCGGCACGTCAGAGCCCGCAGGGTCCCCAGCAGATGCCCTGGCAACGTCCCCTCCAGTGGCGCTGCAGTCATGGCCCCGCCGGACGCTGCGCCGGCAGCGGGACAGAGGAGGTGCAAGAGGCGTCGCACGGCCAGGCAGGACGAGGCTCGGTAACGACGAGCTCGCCGGCGCTGCAGAGCTCTGCGCAGGCGCCGCAGCCAGCCGCGGGCGGGACGGGGCGGGCACGGCTGAGGCGGGGCGGAGCGGGGCTGCTGCCGCGGGCGGCGCTCGCTGGGGAAGGGTCCCCGCGGCTGCTGTGCCCCGCGGAGCTGCCCTGCCCTGCCCTCTGCCGCCGCCCGGCAGGCAAAGGGGAGGCGGGTGCCGAGGAGCCGCCCTCGGGGGCTGCTCCCGGAGCAGAAGGGTCTCTGCCCTTTCTCTCGGGGACTGCCGAGGAGAGGGGCAGCCGAGAAGCATCTCTGCTCCTGTGCAGAGCCAGCTCCCGAGCGCAGGTCCCAGGCGCTTTGGGTTCCTCTTGTTTGCCACCGGCGTCCTGAGCTGGGAGCTGAGGTGCCCTCTGGGGTGTTCTTGCCTCGAGCAAAGCGCAAAGCTCAGCCCTGGACGCCAGCAAGGCTTTGGTGCTGGGAAGAGGCAGGAAGGGTTGGGAAGCCTCAGCAGAAGGAGAGGCAGAGCCTCCCCGCTCTAGTGAGGCAGGCAGGGCTCTGCGAGGGCTCCATGGGCTGGCAGAGGTGGGAGTGCAGGGAACTCAGCCTGGCAGCAGCTTGCCCCTGGCTGCCAAGCACTCTTCTGTGTGCTCTTTCCTCAGAGCTGTGCGGCTTGTGGAGGATGAGGAGCAGGAGGTTCCTCGCAAGAAGCAGAAGTCGGGTACGGACCATGGCAGGAGAGGTCAAGCTGCCAGGTGTCCCTGGGGTTGCCTGGAGCTGGGGAAGCTCTGGCTCTGTCCTTCAGCACTGCCACTGAGCCCGTGGCCTTTCCAGCCCTGCCGGGGCCGGGGCCGTGGCTGTAGCCGGTGCCTGAGGATGTCTCCTGGGGCACGGCCCCGCGCGTGGTGTTCTCAGGAGCTCCCCCAGGCCCCTCTCTCTAGGGAGCCCGGAGCCCTCAGCAGGAGGAGGAGTTGAAGTCCCAGCTGGGAGCTCCCTGCTCCCTGTCCTTGCCCTGTACAGGGCTCTGCCAGCTCCAAGTGCCTGTTTGTCTGAGGAGAAATGCCTTGCGGCTGGGCTGTGAAGGAAGGTCCCTGCCCGGTGCTGGCAGGCAGAGGGAAGTGGCATTGCTGTGAGCTGCAGCAGCAGGGGATGTGCCCCCCAGCAGGCTGGGCTGGCCCCTCTGGCTGGCAGACTCGGGGGTCAGGCTCTGAGCTCCAGCTCTGCAGCACTGCTCGGGAGCCAACCCCTCCAAAGCCAGCAGCAGCTGCTCGGGGCAAAGGGCTCTGTGCCTTGGAGCCGGTGCCGCTGCACCAGGTGGGGCTGGGGAGAGGGCTTTAGGCCAAACTGAACTCCTGGTCCCCTTTCCAACCCTGGTCTCCTGTGGGCTGCCTGTGTCCCAGCTCAGGTCACCTCTGACGCTGACGCCGTGGAGGTTTCGGCGGTGAGGAAGAGGCCGCCGAAGGCCAAGGCGAAGCCCCAGGGCTCTGCAGCCAGGAGGCCTGCAGCAGAGGTCAGCAAGGCTTTGGGAGCTGCTGTGTGCAAGGTGGCAGAGAGAAAGCTGCTCTGCCTCGGGCACCTTGCTTGCCAGCCCTTGTTGGAGCTGGGAGCTGCCCAGGGCTCCATGTGCTCAGGTCTGTGCCTCACAAGTGCTTCCCCTTCTGACTGTGCACTCCAGGCCCTGGAGGCAGCAGCCAGAGCTGCACTGGGCCCAGGTGATCCTCAGGAGGTGCTGAGCAGTGCCTTCAAGCTCCGTGTCACCCGGGAGGCCATGGGCGCGCTCAGGGAGGGCCAGTGGCTGAGCGATGAGGTACAGCAGCTGCAGCCCAGGGGCATGGAGCTCAGCAGGGCTTTGCCACTGCTGCTGCCCTGCCTGCTCTGCTCTGCTCTGCTGTGGGGCAGCTGCGTCCCCTTTTGCATCCCACGCTTCCTCTTCCTGGCACAGGTCATCAATTTCTACCTGCAGCTGGTGGCAGAGAGGAGCAGGAAGGCTGGCTACCCTTCTGTCCATGCCTTTAGTACTTTCTTCTACACCAAGCTGGTGTCTGGTGGCTATGAAGGGGTGAGAAGGTGGACCAGGGGCCTGGACATCTTCCAGAAGGACATCATCCTGGTTCCCATTCACCTGAGGATACACTGGGCACTGGTGGTGAGTCCAAGTGGCTTCTTGGTAGAGCTGGGTGGGGAGGAAATCCTCACCAGAGAAGTCAGGAGGCTCTGGTTGTGTGTGCAGCAGAAGGCTGTGCTTTGTCCAACACTCCCCTTCCAACCACAGGTCATTGATGTCAGGAGGAAGACCATCAGCTACTATGACTCGCTGGGGCAGAGGGGCATGAAAATCTGCCAAGCTCTGCTGTAAGTAGCTGCTCAGCCAATGCTTTTGTGCTGTGCACTCAGAGGGCTTCAGAGGCTGTCTCTGCCTCATGGCTGCAAGGTTTCCTCCTCCTTGTAGGCACAAAGCAGCAGCCTTTGGTGCGCCTGCTGCCAGTTGTGTGCCCTTGGCTACTTGCCTGCTCTCCCCTGGGGCCCTGCACCCAGGGTTTTGGGGCCCGCAGTCTGCCACCCACGCCCCAGAGGTCCTCCTGGAATGGCACTGGGGCAGCTGCTCCTCCTTAGAGGTCTCTGCCAGTGCTGCACAAGCAGGGAGGAGCCTTCCTCCAGCAGCTCTGCAGAGCCAGGGCAGGAGAATGGCCCCCAGAGCCAAGCCAAGTGTCCCTGGAGCCCTGTGCTCTCCTGAGCAGGTCACAGCAGCTGCCTGGGGAAGGGTGGAGCAGCTCTGCACCCAAGCCTTGCTGCCTGGAGAGCTGGTGGCCAGGGCCCCTCTGCAGCCAGCAGCCTTAGCCCCAGGGCTTTGGCAGGAGTTGTGCCAGAGGTGAGGCCAGGGTGTGAGGTCTGGGTTTGCTTTGCACAGCCGATACCTGCAAGAGGAAAGCCGCAGCAGGAGAGGCCTGGAGCTGGCTTCTGCCGAGTGGGCTCTGCACAGCATGGGGGCCCAGGTACGTGAGCACTGCTGGGCTGCCAGCTGGGAGCCTGAGCTGCTCTGGCAACCAGCTGCCAGGTGGCTTCTCTTCCCCAGAGAGTGAGCTTCTCCCTCTGCTTTGCCTTCCCCAGGACATCCCTCAGCAGAGGAACGGCAGTGACTGTGGGGTCTTCCTCTGTAAATATGCTGAGTCCATCTGCAGGGAGAGAGCCCCCACCTTCAGCCAAGTGAGTGAGGGCTGTGGGCAGCTCCAGAGCTCTGGGCACGAGAGCCAGGGAGGTTGCTCAGCAGCTCTTCCTTGTGCCTGGGGCCGGGGCTGAGTTGCTGTGCCTCCCTCTCTCTGGGTTTGGGGCGTGGCTGCTTGGCTTGGAAGTTCCAAGGGGGCTCGGCCGGGCAGAGCTCTCTTCTCCATCCTCATGTCCTGTGCCTGCTTCCTAGTGGAACCTGTGGGGTTCCTCTTGGGCAAGAGGCAGCAGCCAGGGGGTTGTGGCCATTGTCTGCCTCTGCCTGCTGCGGCTTCCCATGTCATGGCTGTTTGCTTTCCTTCCAGAGCCACATGCCCAGCTTTAGGAAGAAGATGGTCTGGGAGATCCTTCACCAGCAGCTCCTCTGACTTTGGGTTCCTTTGCCTCCTTGTTGGTTTCTCCTTGTTGCCTGTTGGTTGGCTTCTCAGTTAGTTAGTTACTTGCTTCCTTACTAAGTTAGTTTGTTAATTACATAGGATAGGATAGGATAGGATAGGATAGGATAGGATAGGATAGGATAGGATAGGATAGGATAAGATAGAATAGAATAGAATAGAATAGAATAGAATAGAATAGAATAGAATAGAATAGAATAGAATAGAATAGAATAGAATAGAATAGAATAGAATAGAATAGAATTAACCAGGTTGGAAGAGACCTTTGAGATCATCAAGCTCAACCTATCACCCAACACCATCTGATCAACTAAACCATGGCACCAAGTGCCTCATTCAGACTCTTCCTAAACACCTCCAGTGATGGTGACTCCACCACCTCCCTGGGCAGCACATTCCAGTGGCCAATCTCTCTCTCTCTGAAGAACTTCTTCCTAACCTCCAGCCTAAACCTCCCCTGGCACAGCTTGCGACTGTGTCCTCTTGTTCTGCTCCTGGGTGCCTGGGAGAAGAGACCAACCCCCAGCTGGGTACAACCTCCCTTCAGGTAGTTGTAGAGAGCAATAAGGTCTCCCCTGAACCTCCTCCTCTCCAGACCCCTCCCCAGCTTTGTTGCCCTTCTCTGGACACCTTCCAGCATCTCAACATCTTTCCGAACCTGAGGAGCCCAGAACTGGACACAGGACTCAGGGTTAGTTAGTTAGTTAGTTAGTTAGTTAGTTAGTTAGTTAGTTCCTCTCTTTTGTCAAATAGTTTGGGCTGGAAGGGACCTCCAAAGCTCATCCAGTCCAACCCCCTCTGCAGCCAGCAGGGGCATCCCCAACTAGCTCAGGCTGCCCAGAGCCCTGGCCAGCCTCACCTTGAATACCTCCAATGATGGGCCCCAACCACCTCCCTGGGCAACCTGTTCCAGTGTTCCACCACCCTCACAGTGAAGAACTTGTTCCTCACATCCAATCTAAAGCTGCTCTGCTCTACTTTGAAGCCATTGCTCTTGCAATAAGAGCACTTGCTTTTGTTGAAACTCAGGAGGTTCACCTGGACACCACTTCTCTAGCATGGCCAGGTCCCTCTGGATGCCATCCTGTGCCTCTGACCTATCAACAGCACCACTCAGCTTGGTGCCATCTGCACACTGCTGGTGGTGCCCTCGACCCACCCTGTCTATAGCAGGGATAAAGATACTAAAGAGCACAGGTCCCAGTACAGACCCCTGAGGGACAGCACTGTCACTGCTCTGCAGCTGGACTGCCAGGCACTGAGCACCACCCTCTGGATGGGACCTGTCTGTCTGTGTCTGTCTTTGTCTGTCTGTCTGTGAGCTCTGTCCTGTTGTCTAATTTATAGCTTTGGATGGAATAAAGATGCTATTTCTCTAAGGAGGCTCTCTGCAGTGAAGCTCTCCCTGGGAATGGCCCAGAGGGGTTGATATTTGATCAGCTGGGAAAGGCTGAGCAGCCCCTGGGGCTTTGAGCTGCACTCCAACGCAGGAGGCAGAAGGCTCTGGCCGGGATGGGAGTCAGAGCACAAATGCCTGAAGCCATTGTCACCAAATGCTCCAGGGGCAATCAGGAGGTGGCTCCCAGCAGGGTGAGCAGTCCCACCGTGGGCAGGGGTCCTGCCAGGCTCAGGGGTGCTGCTGGGAGGGGTCAGTGTCTCACTGCCCTCTGCTGCAGCTGCTGCTCCACACCTCTGCCACATGGAGAGCTGGTGCCAGTTCTGCCTCTGCTTTGTGCAGAGCCAGCAGGATCAGTTTAATCTTGGTGCCAGGGGTGAGCCCTGGGCTGGCCCCCAGGTGAGTGACCACTGCTCCCCATGAAGCCCTGTGCTTCCCAAAGGGGAAGAGAAAGAAATGAAGAAGGGAGACCTAGGCACAGGGAAAGAAGGCTGAAAGCAGCTGTAAGGACATAAAGAGCAATCAAATGGAGTGGACAAATCAGATCCAAACCCAGGGGAACCAACCCTGTGCTGGCAGCTGGGGCACCACCCAGCCTGGTGTCAGCAGCAGACTTGGGGAGGTTGCCTTCAGTGCCACCACCCAGATCATGTCACAGAACCAGGTTAGAAGGGAGCTCTGCAGATCATCCAGTCCAAGCCCCTGCCAGAGCAGCATCACCCAGGGCAGGCCACACAGGAACATATCCAGACTTTCTTGAAAGTCTCCAGACAAGGAGACTCCACAACCTCTCTGGGCAGCCTGCTCCAGGGCTCCAGCACCCTCACACCAAGGAAGTTTCTCCTCATGTTGAGGTTGAACTTGCTGTGCTCCAGTCTGTGTCCCTTGCCCCTTGTCCACTGGAATGATCCTGGCCCCTTCCTTTTGACACCCACCCCTCAGATACTGATGAACACCAAGAAGGTCTCCTCTCAGCCTCCTCCAGGCTAAACGGCGCCAGGCCCTCATCTGCCCCTCCCCAGCCCTGCTCTCCAGACCCTTCCCCAGCTCCATTGCCCTTCTCTGGGCCTGCTCCAGCTCCTCAATGTCCTCCTCAGGGTGAGGGCCCCAAGAGTGGAGCCACAGCTCGAGTGTGGCCTCCCCAGTGCTGAGAGACAATCCCTGCCCCACTCCACAGCCTTGGCCACAGCATTGCTGATCCAGAGCAGGCTGCTGGTGGCCTTCTTGGCCACCTGGGCACACAGTGGCTCATCCTCAGCTGCCAGCCAGCACCCCCAGGTCTGTCTCTGCTGGGCACTTCCCAGGCTCTCTGCCCAAAGCCTGGAGGCCTCGTGGGGCAGCCATGAGCCAAGTGCAGCCCCCAGTCCTTGGCCTTGCTGGGAATGGGAGAAGCTGAGGCAGCCTGGTGGCAGCTGGGGAATCAGTGTGGGCTTGGTGTGGAGCCCAGGAGCAGGGTTTGGTGTGGGAGGGCAGGGCCTGGTGCTGCTGGCAGGCTGTGCAGAGATGGTTGCTGGGCAGCTGTGGCAGCAGCTGTGCCTGGGCTCCCTTGAGGCCGGGGAGGAAGGAAGAACATCCACCGGGTCCAGCACCAAGCTGGGAGCCAGTGTTGGTCTGCTGGAGGGTAGGGAGGAGCTGCAGAGGGGTCTGGGCAGACTGGGGGCAAGAGCTGAGGGCAATGGGATGAGGCTCAGCATGCCTGTTGCTCGGCCTGCACCTGAAGCACAACAGCCCCAGGAAGGCTGCAGGCTGGGGGCAGAGTGCCTGGGAGCTGCCGGATGGGAAAGGGCCTGGGGGTGCTAGCTGGCAGCATCTGGATGGGAGCCAGCAGTGCCCAGGTGGGCAAGAAGCCAGCAGCAGCCTGGCCTGGAGCAGCAGTGGTGTGGCAGAGGAGCAGGGCAGGGACTGTGCCTCTGGACTGGTACTGGGGAGGTCGCAGCTCGGATCCTGCCCTCAGCTTTGGGGCTCTCACTCCAAGAAGAACATTGAGGGGCTGGGGGGAAGGGCAATTAAGCTGGGGAGGGGTCTGGAGAAGAGGGCTGGGGTGCTGGGGGTGTTCAGCCTGCAGAAGAGGAGGCTAAGGGGAGACCTTCTGGCTCTCTGCAGCTTCCAGAAAAGGAGGCTGGAGCCCCAGCCCTGTCTTCCAGACCCTTCCCCAGCTTTGTTGTCCTTCTCTGGGCACTGTACAGCCCTTCAATGTCCTCCTTGGAGTGAAGGCCCCAAGAATGGACCCAGGATTCAAGGTATGTCCTCACCAGTGCTAAGTACAGAGACAATCCCTGCCCTACTCCACACCCTTGGCCACAGCACTGCTGATCCAGAGCAGGCTGCTGGTGGCCTTCTTGGCCACCTGGGCACACAGTGGCTCATCTTCAGTTGCCAGCCAGCACCCCCGGGTCTGTCTCTGCTGGGCACTTCCCAGGCTCTCTGCCCCAAGCCTGGACTATTCACGTGGTCAATGTGACCCAAGTGCAGGCTCCAGCCCTTGGCTTTTGGTGAAGCTCATCCCACTGGGTAGTGGTTTTCAGTTGTAGGGCTTTCAGAAGACAGAGCAGTTCAGCTGGAAAGGGAATATTTGTGCCCATGTCCCACGGCAGGGAAACCACCAGCTGCTTTCTGCAGCAGGAACTGCAGCCCTGTGGCCATGGCTCTTAGTTCCCCCCATGCTCTGACCCTTCCAATGCATGGTGCCTGCAGGAAGATAAGGTCCATGCTGCCAGAAGCAGGGGGAGCAGCTCTCATATCAGAATAGAATAGAATTAGAATTAGAATTAGAATTAGAATAGAATAGAATAGAATAGAATAGAATAGAATAGAATAGAATAGAATAGAATAGAATAGAATAGACCAGGTTGGAAGAGACCTTCAAGATCATGGAGTCCAACATATCATCCAACACCACCTAATCAACTAACCCATGGCACCAAGCACCCCATCAACTCTCCTCCTAAACACCTCCAGGGATGGTGACTCCACCACCTCCCTGGGCAGCACATTCCAATGGACAATCACTCTCTCTGTGAAGAATTTCTTCCTAAAATCCAGTCTGAACCTCCCCTGGCACAGCTGGAGACTGTCCTCTTGTTCTGGTGCTGGTTGCCTGGGAGAAGAGACCAACCCCCACCTGGCCACAGCCTCACTTCAGGGAGTTGGAGAGAGCAAGAAGGTCTTACCTGAACCTCTTCTTCTCCAGGCTATTCAACCCCAGCTCCCTCAGCCTCTCCTCACAGGGCTGTGCTCCAGACCCCTCTCCAGCTTTGTTGCCCTTCTCTGGACACCTTCCAGCAGCTCAACATCTTTCCTAACCTGAGGAGCCCAGAACTGGGCACAGGACTCAAGGTGTGGCCTGAGCAGTGCTGAGTACAGGGCACAATGGCTTCCCTGCTCCTGCTGGCCACACTCTTCCTGATGCAGGCCAGGATGCCATTGGCCTTCTTGGCCACCTGGGCACACTGCAGGCTCATGTTCAGCCTACTATCAACCAGCACCCCCAGGTCCCTCTCTGCCTGGCCGCTCTCCATCCACTCTGCCCCCAGCCTGTAGCACTGCCTGGGGTTGCTGTGGCCAGCGTGCAGGACCCGGCACTTGGATGTGTTCAGTCTGATGCCGTTGTTGCATCTCAAACAGGCTCATAGAGCAATGCCTCTCTGCTTCAGAATTTGATGAGTTGTTTAGATCTTTTTATTAGTAGAGTTTGCTGCAGTCACATTTTCCCATCCTTCCAAGTCTTCAGCCGAGGCAAGGAAATGAAAAGTGATGGTGGGAGATTAGCAATCTACTGAGGGCAGGAATTCCTGGGCACAGCTCTGTCTGCAGCCCTCCAGCACGCTCCTGCCTGCAATCTGGTCATCTAGACTCCTGCACACAGCCAAGAGACACCCAGAGATGGCCACCTCACTGCCTTGGGCTGAGCAGCTGTGTGGCATGGAAATAAAATGGAACTTTCCAAGCTGCCTCCTTGAGATTTCACGTCTCAGCCTTTTTTTGGTTGGTTGGTTTGTTTGGGGGGGGGGGGGGGGTTGTTGTTATTGTTTTGTTCCAGTGTAGTCAGAGACTTGCATTTCCCTTTTGTTTCTCTGCCTGTGTTTGCTGTGTTTTCCATTCCCTTCTGTACCTTTACCCAGCCACCACTTATGCTCTTTCCTATCTAAATTAAACATTCCTGTGCTTTTCCAGCCCCTTTCCAGTGGAGGCTGGCAGCAGCGACAGCATGCCAGCAATTTTTCTGCCCTCCTTAGAACAATGAAGTAGTTAGAAGTGTTTCATTGCTACCTTGTGCAAAGTGGCCTCAGACCCAAAATGTGCCATGCACCAGACTGGACTCCTCAGCAAGTTCAGGGCCCCAGCAAGGACCAGTTGTGAGTTAGGGTCCTCTGATACTTCTTCATCTGCTCTTCTGTCAGGTAGTCTCAGCTTATAACTAACTATGACCTCGTGGTCGTGGTGGGTTGACAACTGGGCTTCATGATCTAAGATTCTCCAACCTTAATGATGATATGAACAGGTGACAACATTAATAGCTGAGGGGCAAGCAACTGATGTCGTTTCCCTGGAGCTGAGCAAAGCCTTCGGCACTGTCCCACACCACCTCCTGGTCTTCAAGCTGGTGACACATGGGCTTGATGGATGGACCACTAGATGGATACAGAACTGGCTTGATGGCCTCACCCAAAGAGTGGCTGTCCATGGGTCCATGTCCCAGTGGAGGCCAGTGACAAGCAGAGTCCCTCAGGAATCAGGCCTGGGACCACGCTTGTTCAACATCTCTGTGGGTGCCATGGGCAGTGGCATTGAGTGCACCCTCAGCAAGTTTGCTGATGACACCAAGCTGTGTGGTGCAGCAGACAGCTGGAGGGAAGGATCCATCCAGAGGGACCTGGACAGGCTGGAGAGGTGGGCACAAGCCAACCTCAGGAGCTTCAACAAGACCAAGGGCAGGGTCCTGCATCTGGGTCGAGGCAACCCCAGGCACAAATCCAGGCTGGGCAGGGACTGGCTGGAGAGCAGCCCTGAGGAGAGAGACTTGGGGGTGCTGGGGGAGGAGAAGCTCAACAGGAGATCTCAGTGTGCACTTGCAGCCCGGAAAGCCAATCAGATCCTGGGCTGCAGCAAGAGAAGTGTGGCCAGCAGGTCAAGGGAGGTGATGCTCCCCCTCTACTCAGCCCTGGTGAGACCCCACCTGGGGTACTGCCTCCAGTTCTGGAGCCCCTATCCCAAGAGGGATCTGGAGGTGCTGGAAGGTGCCCAGAGAAGGGCCACGAGGATGAGCAGAGGGCTGGAGCACCTCTCCTATGAGGACAGACTGAAAGAGTTGGGGCTGTTCAGTCTGGAGAAGAGAAGGCTCCCAGGTGACCTCATTGTGGCCTTCCAGTATCTGAAGGGGGCTCCAAGAAGGCTGGGGAGGGACTTCTCAGGCTCTCAGGTAGGGATAGGACTAGGGGGAATGGAATGAAGCTGGAGGTGGGGAGATTCAGGCTGGAGGGGAGGAGGAAGTTCTTCCCCATGAGAGTGGTGAAGCCCTGGAATGGGTTATCCAGGGAAGTTGAGGCCCCACCCCTGGAGGTGTTTAAACCCAGGCTGGATGAGGCTCTGGCCAGCCTGATCTAGTGTGGGGTGTCCCTGCCCATGGCAGGGGGGTTGGAACTAGATGATCCTTGTGGTCCCTTCCAACCCTGACTGATACTATGATTCTATGATTCTATGATATGACTCCATGGTTCTTATACTCTATGACTCCATGATAATTATGTCTTGGAAAGGGGTGTGGGGAGGGTGGAAAAGTCTTCTCTTTTATTTCTTTTCCCTCATCCACACATAGTAGAGAAATGGAGGCTGAGGGAAGATCACAGTCTCTTCAGCTCCCTGAAATGAGGTTGGAGTAAGGTGGAGGTTGGTGTCTTTGCCCCAGTAGCAAGTGATAGGATGAGAGGAAATGGCCTCAAGCTGCACCAAGGGTGGTTTAGGCTAGACATGAGGGAAAATGTCTTAGAATCACAGAACTGTCAGGGTTGGAAGGGACCTCAAGGAGCAGCCAGTTCCAAGCCCCCTGCCATGGGCAGGGACACCTCACACTACAGCAGCTTGCTCACAGCCACAGCCAGCCTGGCTGCAAACACCTCCAGGCAGGAGGCTTCCACCACCTCCCTGGGCAACCTGTGCCAGGCTCTCACCACCCTCATGGGCAACAACTTCTTCCTGACAGCCAAGCTCAATCTCCCCACTTCTAGTTTTGCTCCATCCCCCCTGTCCTATCCCTCCCTGACACCCTCAAAAGTCCCTCCCCAGCTTTCTTGGAGCCCCCTTCAGATCCTGGAAGGCCACAAGAAGGTCTTCTCTGAGCTTTCTTGACTGAAAGACTTCTCAAACACTGGAACAGGCTGCCCAGGGAGGTGGTTGAGTCATCATCCCTGAAGGTGTTTGCCAGCTGTGCAGATGGGGTGGTGAGGGCCATGCTTTAGTGGTGCACTTGGTAATGTTAGATCCATGGTTGAACTTGATGACCTTAAAGGTCTTTTTGCAGCTTTGGTGATTCTCTGACGCTTGCCCATACTGCTCCCAGTGAAGCCCCAGGACCCAAAGCTGGGGTGAGTTTAGCTGAGCTTTAGAAACATGGGCTGCTGGTCTTCATGACAAGGGGAGAATAAATCAAGGTGACAGTTTTGGTCTTTATGACTTTATTTAATGTTCATGTAAAAAAGAAAACCACAAACAAACCAACTAACCAACCCCACCAAACAAAGGAATGGCCAAGAGAACAAACAAATACATGCAGCATGCAGTTATAAACAGGCAGAGAATCTGAGGCACTCCTGAGAGGTGGAGATAAAAGCACTGGGATGGATTTTGGGTGGGTTTAGTCTGGGACAGGGTATGCCTCTGCAAAACCAAGCTGCTCTCCTTTAAAACCTGAGCCTTCCACCAAGTGCTTAGCCAGCCCAAAAGGCAGAGTCAGCACTGACATCCAGCAGAAGTAGTGGTTTAGCCCAGCTGGCTGCAGGGCCAGCTCCAGCTCAAGATGGGACGAAGAACTTCTGATGGATGGAAGCTCTTCTCACCCCAGCACAGTGATGAGTTCCTCCAAGTGTTAGCTCCTGACACTGTGCCCTGCCAGGTGCTCCCTCACCTTCTTGCTTGACGTTGCTCTGCTGAGACTCCACAGAATCACAGAATCAGCCAGGTTGGAAGAGACCTCCAAGATCATCAAGTCCAACTGATCCCCCAACCCTATCTAGTCAACTAAACCATGGCACTAAGTGCCTCATCCAGGCTCTTCTTAAACACCTCCAGGGAAGTTGAGTCCACCACTTCCCTGGGCAGCATATTCCAAGGGCCAATCACTCTGTAAAGAACCTCTTTCTAAGATCAAGCTTAAACTTCCCTCTGGCACAGCTTGAGACTGTGTCCTCTTGTTCTGCTGCTGGCTGTCTGGGAGAAGAGACCAACCCCCACCTGGCCACAGCCTCCCTTCAGGGAGTTGCAGAGAGCAAGAAGGTCTCCCCTGAGCCTCCTCTTCTCCAGGCTAAGCAACCCCAGCTCCCTCAGCCTCTCCTCACAGGGCTGTGCTTCAGACCCCTCCCCAGCTTTCTTGCCCTTCTCTGGACACCTTCCAGCAGCTCAACATCTTTCTTGAATTGAGAGGCCCAGAACTGGACACAGGACTCAAGGTGTGGCCTAACCAGTGCTGAGCACAGGGCAGAATCCCCATGTCTTAGGCTGGTGTTTCTCAGCATTATTTGTCATCTGTGGCAACATGACCTCCCAGTTAGAGCACAAGTCCACTCATCAGAGGAGCTGGGGGTGTTCAGCCTGGAGAGGAGAAGACTCCAGGGGGACCAGGCTGCAGAGGGACTTTTCAGAAGCGTGTCTAGAGACAGGACAAGGAATGGTTGGAAGATGAAGCAGAGTAGGGTTACACTGGAGCTGAGGAAGAAATTGTTCAGTAGGAGGGTGGTGAGACTCTGGCATAGGCTGCTCTGGGAGGCTGTGGCTGCCTCCTTGCTGGGGGTGTTGAAGGCCAGGCTGGCTGAGGCCTTGAGCAGCTGAGTGTAGCTGAGAGGTGTCCCTGTCTATGGTGGGGAGGTTGGAGCAGATGAGCTCTGAAGTCCCTTCCAACCTGAGCCACTCTGTGATTCTACGATCTATGATTCTGTGACCTGCCTGAGATGCCACATGGTTTAGCACCAGGCTTGGTAGAGTTAGACAATGATCAGACCTGATCATTTTGAAGGCCTTTTCCAACCACAATTATTCTGTTCTGTGACTCTCCTGGACCTCTGCTGGAGCTGTGCCTCCACGTGCTGGTGGAGAGCCAGTGGTTATGAAGAGGAGGCAGTTCTGCAGAGCTGGTAAGTATGGTCTGTGCTGACTGGGAGCGCTGCTGTTCAGTGAGGCACTCTGCCCCACCTGTTTATACAAGCCACTGGAGGTGCCAGCTGGACTGCTGGCTTGACTTACCAGAGGTCCAGCTTGGGAGAAATGTTTAGCTCTACCTCTGGTCCTTCCAGAGCATGAAACCACTCAAGGGGATTATCAGCATTTCACCAAACCAATTTTGCCAGTGAACTCCTGCAGAGAACTGAAAATCTCTATGAGAGGGACTGAAACCTACTGCAGTTTTCTACCCAAAATGGCTACTTTGGAGGTTTGGGATTATTTTTTCTCACTAATTTATCCCTCAGTACCTTTTGCTCAGAGGCACTTTGCAGAGCTTAGCTAGGATGTGCTCTGGAGCCAGGTGAGATGAGCTGCTAACAACACCCAGCTCTCCACTCCCATGGAAGCCCTGCTGTCTCTTCCTCTGACCCCTTCATAGAATGGCTTGGGTTGGAAGGAACCTCCAAAGGTCATCTAGGCAGTCCCCCTCTGCAGTCAGCAGGGGCATCCTCAACTAGATCAGGTCACCCAGAGCCCTGTCAAGCCTCACCTTGAGTATCTCCAGGGATGGAGCCTCAACCACCTCCCTGGGCAACCTGTTCCAGTGTTCCAGCAGCCTCCTGGTGCAGAACTTGTTCCTAAAATAAACTTCCTCTCTTCTGGACTGTCTGGAAGAGGAACTGTCCCACTAAGGAGCTAATCTTCACCTCTCTAGGGGAAGAATTACCACAAGCAAGTCCTGGTGTCAGTACGGAGCTACACATCTAAGACTCTCAGGGATTTCCTGCTCCAAATGTTGACTCTAATTAATTCTAATTGAGAAATTCTTCTGGCTTCATTAGAGATGACATCTGTGGGAACACCAGTGGCACACAGAGGTTTGCAGCTATTACAGCAAAGGGATCTGGCACAGGAATAACAATGGATTATAGATATTCCCTGGGGAGAGCAGGGGGAATAAATACACTTTGGGTTACAGCAAATGGCTGAGGGACAGAAATCAGATTAAATATATCACAGCAGGTCAACATTGTGGGACAACCAGCAAAGAGCAAAGGGGGCCCTGAGCAGAAGCAGTCACCAGGGAGGAAAATGCCATGGCTGTGGGGTCTGCATGCATTGGCCATGGCCAAGAGGGCACAACTGGTTTCAATTAATACATACAGCAGAAGGAGAGAAGAGACTGGTGGATTCCAATGTTTGCTTTCAACCTGCTCCACACCAAACCTTGGGTATTGAAATCAAAACACTGGGTTTTGAGTGATGGACAGGGGACCCTGAGGTCACAGGCCACTGTTCACTTGCTTTCCACCAGAACATTGGGGTTTTAGTGGTGGACAGGGGACCCTGAGGTCACAGGCCACTGTTCACTTGCTTTCCACCAAAACATTGGGGTTTTAATGGTGGACAGGGGACCCTGAGGTCACAGGCCACTGTTCACTTGCTTTCCACCAAAACATTGGGGTTTTAATGGTGGACAGGGGACCCTGAGGTCACAGGCCACTGTTCACTTGCTTTCCACCAAAACATTGGGGTTTTAATGGTGGACAGGGGACCCTGAGGTCACAGGCCACTGTTCACTTGCTTTCCACCAAAACATTGGGGTTTTAATGGTGGACAGGGGACCCTGAGGTCACAGGTCACTGTTCACCTCTCCAGACTCTGAGAAAATAGGAGGTGGCCTTGCTGGCCTGGAATGGCAGGAGGCAATGGGGTAGCTTTTCCATCTAGGTTATTATGGGAGGGGAATTTTAACCTATTAGAAGAGTTAGGGGGCAAAAAAAGGGCACAGGGCAGAATCCTGGTCCCGGATGTAAAACAGGAGCCAAGTGTTGTGCTCTGAGAGCCTGAAAAGGTACGGTGGGCACACTGAAACTGTGGGGTACAGCCCCAGAGCAGGGGAACCAGGACAGAAAGCACAGCCCTGTCTCCAGGCTGCTTTGCTGGTAGATCCTTGGGGGTTGTTTTTGCTTCTGAAGTTAAAAGTGTTTAATAAAAGCTGATGCAAGGCAAGCCCAGGGAGGCTGCTAGACATAGTCGTACTTGGAGGGGTAGGAGCGTCTGCCGTCCTCACTTCGAGGAGCTTCCTCATAGCCTGCAGCCTTCCTGCTCTTGGCTTCAGCTTCATACCCAGAGCCACCCTTGTAGGGCCCTGTCCTGTAGGAGATGTTCCGTCCCGATGCGTGGTAGGACACCGCCTTGTATCTGCAAGACACAGCAAGGATGGCGTCAGCCGCTGCAGGGGCACTCCTGCGCCTGAGGGGCAGCTCCAAACCTGAGGAGGAACATCTGTGAGGAGGAACTCTGAACATAAGGAGGAACTCTAGGCATGAGGAGGAACTCTAGGCATGAGGAGGAACTCTAGACATGAGGAGGAACATCTGTGAGGAGGAACTCTAGACATGAGGAGGAACTCTGGAAACTCTGAACATGAGGAGGAAGTTTAAACATGAGGAGGAACATCTGTGAGGAGGAACTCTAGACATGAGGAGGAACATCTGTGAGGAGGAACTCTAGACATGAGGAGGAACTCTAGACATGAGGAGGAACTCTGAACATGAGGAGGAACTCTAGAGCATGAGGAGGAACTCTAGACATCTAGACATGAGGAGGAACATCTGTGAGGAGGAACTCTAGGAGGAACTCTAGTGATGAGGAGGAACATCTGAGGAGGAACATGAGGAGGAACTCTGAACATGAGGAGGAACTCTAGAACATGAGGAGGAACATCTGTGAGGAGGAACTCTAGACATGAGGAGGAAGTTTAAACATGAGGAGGAACTCTAGAACATCTCTGTGAGGAGGAACTCTAGACATGAGGAGGAACTCTAGACATGAGGAGGAACATCTGTGAGGAGGAACTCTAGGCATGAGGAGGAACTCTGAACATGAGGAGGAACTCTGAACATGAGGAGGAACTCTAGACATGAGGAGGAACATCTGTGAGGAGGAACTCTAGACATGAGGAGGAAGTTTAAACATGAGGAGGAACATCTGTGAGGAGGAACTCTAGACATGAGGAGGAACATCTGTGAGGAGGAACTCTAGGCATGAGGAGGAACTCTGAACATGAGGAGGAACATCTGTGAGGAGGAACTCTAGGCATGAGGAGGAACTCTGAACATGAGGAGGAACTCTGAACATGAGGAGGAACTCTAGACATGAGGAGGAACATCTGTGAGGAGGAACTCTAGACATGAGGAGGAAGTTTAAACATGAGGAGGAACATCTGTGAGGAGGAACTCTAGACATGAGGAGGAACTCTAGACATGAGGAGGAACATCTGTGAGGAGGAACTCTAGGCATGAGGAGGAACTCTGAACATGAGGAGGAACTCTGAACATGAGGAGGAACTCTAGACACGAGGAGGAACATCTGTGAGGAGGAACTCTAGACATGAGGAGGAAGTTTAAACATGAGGAGGAACATCTGTGAGGAGGAACTCTAGACATGAGGAGGAACATCTGTGAGGAGGAACTCTAGGCATGAGGAGGAACTCTGAACATGAGGAGGAACATCTGTGAGGAGGAACTCTAGGCATGAGGAGGAACTCTGAACATGAGGAGGAACTCTGAACATGAGGAGGAACTCTAGACATGAGGAGGAACATCTGTGAGGAGGAACTCTAGACATGAGGAGGAAGTTTAAACATGAGGAGGAACATCTGTGAGGAGGAACTCTAGACATGAGGAGGAACATCTGTGAGGAGGAACTCTAGGCATGAGGAGGAACTCTGAACATGAGGAGGAACTCTAGACATGAGGAGGAAGTTTAAACATGAGGAGGAACATCTGTGAGGAGGAACTCTAGACATGAGGAGGAACTCTAGACATGAAGAGGAACATCTGTGAGGAGGAACTCTAAACATTTAAGCCCAGGAGCAGGCTGCCTAGGGAGGCTGTGGAGTCTCCTTCTCTGAAGACATTCCAAACCCACCTGGGTGATCCTGCCTTGGCAAGGGGTTGGACTCGGTGATTTTCAGAGGTCCTTTCCAACACTTATAGTTCTGCAGTGCTGTGACTACCCAGTGTTGCTCCTGTCCTATTTGCTGTAGGATTTTAGGCAGCTTCATACTGTGTCATCACTTGAAACCAGTCAGTGAACTCAGAGCCAAGCACCCATTCACAAGGTTGCAAGCTCATGGACAGGCTGCAAGCTCATGGACAAGGCTGCAAGGTCATGGACAAGGCTGCAAGGTCATGGACAGGCTGCAAGCTCATGGACAAGGCTGCAAGGTCATGGACAGGCTGCAAGCTCATGGACAAGGCTGCAGGTCATGGACAAGCTGCAAGCTCATGGACAAGGCTGCAAGCTCATGGACAAGGCTGCAAGGTCATGGACAAGGCTGCAAGCTCATGGACAAGGCTGCAAGCTCATGGACAGGCTGCAAGCTCATGGACAAGGCTGCAAGGTCATGGACAGGCTGCAAGCTCATGGACAAGGCTGCAAGGTCATGGACAAGGTTGCAAGCTCATGGACAGGCTGCAAGCTCATGTACAAGGTTGAAAGCTCATGGACAGGCTGCAAGCTCATGGACAAGGCTGCAAGGTCATGGACAAGGTTGCAAGCTCATGGACAGGCTGCAAGCTCATGGGCAAGGCTGCAAGCTCATGGACAGGCTGCAAGCTCATGGACAGGACTGCAAGCTCATGGACAAGGCTGCAAGCTCATGGACAGGCTGCAAGCTCATGGACAGGACTGCAAGCTCATGGACAAGGCTGCAAGCTCATGGACCAGGCTGCAAGCTCCTGTCCTGTGGTGTGCTGGCTGTGTGCTCCCTGAAAACCCAAGGTTTCCTGCCAACACCTCCCCCTGTCCCCCACCGGCGGACTCACCGAGACTCTTCTGGTAGCAGCCCTCTGCAAGCCAGGCACATCATGATGCCTCCTACGAGAGCCAGGCCTCCTGCCACCCAGCCAACGAAAAGAGCTGAGCCAAAGGTGTACCTGCAAAGCACAGAGAGGTGCCTGGTTACTGCTCTGGCACTGCTCCTCTGCTTCTGACATGCACTGAACGTTGCCAGCCCCCTCTGGCCCTGCAGAAGTCCCTTTGAGCACCTTTGCACCTGCAGGCTCATGCTCAATGGGCTCTCTACCTCCTTCTTGAGCTGTGTGAGCAGAGGCTTTCCAGCCCTTTTGCTCAAACAAATTCTTGCCAGTGCAGAGAAGGGAGAGACTCAAGAAACCTTCAAACTCTTGAGAGTTTGCCTTTCCTTCACCTGCAGCAGGCTGAGGGCCTGAGGGAGACCTGCACCATGGAGAACCCTGAGCCAGACGACCACCTACCTGTTCTGGACGTTCTGCATTCCCTGGTACATGTTGGCTGTGGACATCCAGAAGTTTGTGACCAGCATGTTGGCAAACACAGACACTCCAGTGATGGCACACAGGCCTGAGAGCAGACAGAAGAGCAGACTGAGACCCAGACAGCAGAAGCAGCCAGCTTTGGCAAGCAGCTCACAGCTCTGTAGGGGTGGGTGAGGCTGCTTTGCATCCTGCTTGCGTGCCCCCAGCAGAAGTGGGGACCACAGTGTGTTACACATTGCTGCCAGGGTTTCTACATGTTGACAGTCCAGCAGCAGGGACACAAAGTCACACCACAGAATCCCAGCTCATACCAGCAGGAACCACAGGTGACCACTGTTCAACCTAACCCTCCCCTGGCACAATTTCAGGCCATTTCCTCTTGTCCTATCACCTAATACTAGGGAGAAGAGGCCAATCCCTACCTCATTCCAGCCTCCTTTCAGGGAGCTGCAGAGAGCAATGAGGTCTCCCCTCAGCCTCCTCCAGACTAAACACCCCCAGCTCCCTCAGCTGCTCCTCCCCAGCCCTGTTCTCCAGACCCATCCCTAGCTTTGTTGCCCTTCTCTGGACCTGCTCCAGCCCCTCAGAGTCTTTGTGTTCTGTCCAACATAAAACTTCTGGGTTTCTTTACTAAGCAGAGGTAGAAATCAGCGTGCCTCAGGAGGCCAGGCTGGAAGACCAATGCCAATAACTTCATGGAACATTAATACTTGGGGCTGCAGAAGTGCATTGAGACCTGCCCAGTCCTCGGTTCCGGGTAACTGCCATCCCTTGCAGTGTGAAAGACCCAAGCCCCTTACCAGCAACAATGAACATGATGCCAGAGGTCAGAGTCATGTTGGCTTTTGCTGAGTTCTCCATGCTGCCAATGTGGATACACTTCAGAGCAAAAATGCACACCAGGAGGCCAAGGATGCCCAGGACAATCCCCACGATCATGAGGGCTCTCACAGCCTGGAACATGGCTGCAAAGCAAAGTGAGAGGAGCCAAGCTGAGTGACTGCAAAGAGATTTGTGAGAGACTGCCGGGTGTGTAGAGGTGGTCTCTGCCGGCTGGGGTCAGAGTGGCTGGAGAGCAGCCAGGCAGAGAGGGACCTGGGAGTACTGGTTGATGGGAGGCTGAACATGAGCCTGCAGTGTGCCCAGGCACTCAAGAAGGCCAATGGCATCCTGGCCTGCATCAGGAACAGTGTGGCCAGCAGGAGCAGGGAGGTCATTCTTCCCCTGTACACTGCACTGGTTAGGCCACACCTCGAGTCCTGTGTCCAGTTCTGGGCCCCTCAGTTCAGGAAGGATGTTGAGTTGGTGGAATGTGTCCAGAGAAGGGCAATGAAGTTGGTGAGGGGTTTGGAACACAAGCCCTATGAGGAGAGGCTGAGGGAGCTGGGGTTGCTTAGCCTGGAGAAGAGGAGGCTCAGGGGAGACCTCCTTGCTCTCTCCAACTCCCTGCAGGGAGGTTGTAGCCAGGCAGAGGTTGGTCTCTTCTGCCAGGCAGCCAGCAGCAGAACAAGAGGACACAGTCTCAGGCTGTGCCAGGGGAGGTTTAGGCTGGATGTTAGGAAGAAGTTCTACACAGAGAGAGTGATTGCCCATTGGAATGGGCTGCCCATGGAGGTGGTGGAGTCACCTTCATTGGAGGTGTTCAGGAGGAGACTTGATGGGGTGCTTGGTGCCATGGGTTAGTTGTTTAGGTGGGTTGGATTGGTTGATGGGTTGGATGCGATGAGCTTGAAGGTCTCTTCCAACCTGGTGTATTGTATTGTATTGTATTGTATTGTATCAAAATATTAAGGAAGAAAACCTTGGGAAATGGGCACCAGGTCTACTCTCAGCATTGTCTGGGGCACCTCTGGAATTGTGTCCTCTTGTCTCAACTTGCCAAAGAGTCTGATGGCTTAGACACCATTTCCTGCCAATGTTCACTGGCACCCCTCATGATTTCCTGTTGGTTTGCAGCTGGGAGGAGCACTCATGTTTTCATAGCTAAGTTGGTTGAGAAAGGGTTTGGGTTTTTTCCCCCTCCCCAAGCAGCAGTGAAAGCAGATGGCTCCTCCCAGCTGCCTGTGATGCTGCCAAATCCTTCATAACTCAAAATGAACTCAATATTCCTGCCTCACAGTCAGATGTCTGGCACGGGAGAAGCAGGAACAGGCTGCCCAGGGAGGTTGTGGATGCCTCCTCCCTGGAGGGTTCAAGGCCAGGTTGGATGAGGCTTTGAGCAACCTGGGCTGGTGGGAGTTGCTCCTGCCCATGGCAGGGGGCTTGGAACTGGATGATCTTCAAGGGCCCTTCCAAGCCAACCCATTCTGTGACTCTATGAATGCCTGAGTGCTCCTTTGGAAGCTGTGGTATGGGTCATGCCCATGGGAACGGAGCACTGCTGTTAATCAGCAGAAGGCACCAAAGCCTTTCAGATTTCTCTTGGCTGGAGGAGTAGAGGGAAAAGCAAAGGGAAGCTTTCACCTCTTAAAATGGAGGGGGAAGGGAAATCCCCTTTGAATACCAAGGTGATTTCCTAATGAGGTGGCACCTATCCCATCTTTCCTGCAGCTTGGTGCTGGCCCCTGACTCTGCACGTGGCCCTGGTGGAGCCAGGAAGGCGACAGTGCTGGCAGGTCACTCTGAGGGGGAGCTGAAAGCATTTCAGGAGCTGTTGCAATTTCTCTGGGATGCTTTGCAGCCTCTTCTTGCCCTCCCTGAGCTCCTGCTGCCCTGGTTTTGGCTTTGATTCTCCCCACAAAGGACTCTCCCTCCTCAGGGAAGATAACTGTGGGCTCATGGCCAGCTGAGAAGGGCAGGCAACACATTCTACAGCCCTGGGGACTTTACTCAGCCGTCTGTCACCCCTTCTGCTGGGCTGATCCAGATGACCATGGTGCCCAAGGGTCCTATATGGCCTGACTGGAATAGGAGGCACTGGCACAGAAGACTGAGGAGCAGACAGGTTGCTCAGGGAGGCTGCAGATTCCCCTTCCCTGGAGGTATTCAAGTCCAGGTTGGATGAGGCCTTGAGCAAGCTGGGCTGGTGGGAGGTGTCCCTGCCCATGGCAGAGGGTTAGAACTTCATGATCTTTAAGGTCCCTACCAACCCAAACCATTCTGTGAGTCTGTGGTTCCATGACCCTGCTGGCCTTGCTTAGGTTGGGAGAAAGGTTTGTGAATGCTCCCCCAGGAGGATAAAGGTGGGTGCTGGGGTGCCCATGTGGGGCCCCTTGCTTGTGGAGTCCCACAAACCCAAGCAGAACCACACTGGCACCACAACTCACAAGGAAACCAGAGGTTCCACGGGCTGGGAATACCCCACCTTCTTCCATCTGCCAGTCCCACTGGGGCTGCTGCTCTTATGACTCAATTTGCCCTTATCAGCTGATAGCAAGTGCTAACGAGCCTGGGCTTTTCAATCTGCCATTCATCAGCCCCCAGGTGTCAGCTCATTAGCTGTTATCCATCAGAGAACAGGCCGCTGGCTGGTGCCTTATCAGCCCTCAGGGGTTGTTCGTGCAGCACCTGATGCAGAGCTGAGAGCTTCAGCGAGAGGAAAATCACAATAGCTCACTTGTCTGCACAGCCACCTCAGGTGCTTTGCAACTGCTTTTGTTTCAGGGCAGGCAGGAGAGGCTGATCCTCCAGGGGAGCTTAAGATGCTATGGATCATCATAGAAGGTCCTCATGCCCTGAACAATCTAGTGTTTTGGGATCATACAATGGCTCAGGTTGGAAGGGACCTCAGAGATCATCTACTCCAACCTCCTCAGCATGGGCAGGGATTCCTCTCAGCTAGACTTAGCTGCTCAAGGTCTCATACAGCCTGCCCTTCAACACACATGATGGCATTCAACAGGTCCAAGTGTCGGGTGCTGCACTTTGGCCACAACAACCCCAGGCAGTGCTACAGGCTGGGGTCAGAGAGGCTGGAGTCAGAGTGGATGGAGAGCTGTCAGGCAGAGAGGGACCTGGGGGTACTGGTTGACAGCCGCTGAACATGAGCCAGCAGTGTGCCCAGGTGGCCAAGAAGGCCAATGGCATCCTGGCCTGCATCAGGAACAGTGTGGCCAGCAGGAGCAGGGAGGTCATTCTTCCCCTGTACTCAGCACTGGTTAGGCCACACCTTGAGTCCTGTGTCCAGTTCTGGGCTCCTCAGTTTAGGAAAGATGTTGAGCTGCTGGAAGGTGTCCAGAGAAGGGCAGGAAAGCTGGGGAGGGATCTGGAGCACAGCCCTGTGAGGAGAGGCTGAGGGAGCTGGGCTTGCTTAGCCTGCAGAAGAGGAGGCTGAGGGGAGACCTTCTTGCTCTCTCCAACTCCCTGAAGGGAGGTTGTAGCCAGGAGGGGGTTGGTATCTTCTGCCAGGCAGCCAGCAGCAGAACAAGAGGACACAGTCTCAAGCTGTGCCAGGGGAAGTTTAGAATAGAATAGAATAGAATGGAATAAACCAGGTTGGAAGAGACCGCCAAGACCATCGTGTCCAACCTATCATCCAACACCACCTAATGAACTAACCCATGGCACCAAGCACCCTATCAAGTCTCCTCCTGAACACCTCCAGTGATGGTGACTCCACCACCTCCCTGGGCAGCCCATTCCAATGGGCAATCACTCTCTCTGTGTAAAACTTCCTCCTAACCTCCAGCCTAAACCTCCCCTGGTGCAGCCTGAGACTGTGTCAAAAGATTGATAGGACAAGGGGCAATGGATATAAACTCCAGCACAGGAGGCTCCACCTCACCATGAGGAGGAACTTTCACACTCTGAGGGTCCCAGAGGCCTGGAGCAGGCTGCTCAGAGAGGTTGTGGAGTCTCCTACTCTGGAGCCTTTCCAGCCCTGTCTGGATGTGTTCCTGTGTGACCTGTGCTGGATTCTATGGTCCTGCTCTGGCAGGGGGGTTGGACTCGATGATCTTCAAGGGTCCCTTCCAACCCCTAACCTCCTGTGAGCCTGTGACAAAACTGCATAACTGCCCTCAGCAGCAATTCCTCTCTCCATGAGGCTGACTTAGGCACCATCTCCACAAAACAACAGCAAGGAGAAGAAAGAGCTCGTGGGTCTGCTGTGTCACGAAGGCCTCTTCACTTGGCTCATGGGACTGGAAAAGAGCACTGCAGGCTCAAGTGAATTCTGGCATCCATCAGAAGTCCTCTGAACAGAGCTGCTTGCCAAAGGTGAATGGCCTCCATTAGGAGGAAGGAGTGGAAGGGCTTGGACAAACAAAACAAGAGCCTAAGGAAAACACAAATTTCCTCAGTAGCAGCAGGCAGCAAACAGCCCTGTCCCTAGAATCATAGAATCGTGGAATCAACCAGGTTGGAAGGGACCCTTGAAGATCATCCAGTCCAACCTAGCACCCAGCCCTATCCAATCAACCAGACCCTGGCACTAAGTGCCTCATCCAGACTTTTCCTGAAGATCTCCAAGGACAGCAACTCCACCACCTCCCTGGGCAGCACATTCCAATGGCAAATCACTCTCTCTGGGAAGAATTTCTTCCTAACATCCAGCCTAAACCTCTCCTGGCACAGCTTGAGACTGTGTCCTCTTGTTCTGCTCCTGGCTGCCTGGCAGAAGAGACCAAATCCCACCTGGCTACAACCTCTCTTCAGGGAGTTGGAGAGAGCAAGAAGGTCACCCCTCAGTGTCCTCTTCTCCAGGCTAAGCAACCCCAGCTCCCTCAGCCTTTCCTCAAAGGGCTTGTGTTCCAAACCCCTCACCAACTTCATTGCCCTTCTCTGGACACCTTCCAGCATCTCAACATCCTTCCTAACCTGAGGAGCCCAGAACTGGGCACAGGACTCAAGGTGTGGCCTAAGCAGTGCTGAGTCCAGGGGCACAATGACTTCCCTGTTCCTGCTGGCCACACTGTTCCTGATGCAGGCCAGGATGCCCTTGGCCTTCTTGGCCACCTGGGCACACTGCTGGCTCATGTTCAGCCTACTATCAACCACTACCCCCAGGTCCCTCTCTGCCTGGCTGCTCTCCAGCCACTCTGATCCCAGACTGTAGCACTGTCTGGGGCTGTTGTGGCCAAAGTGTAGAATCCTGTGCTTAGCCGTATTAAATCTCATCCCATTGGCCTCTGCCCACCCATCCAGCCTCTCAAGGTCCCTCTGCAGAGCTCTCCTACCCTCTAACAGATCAACTCCTGCCCCCAGCTTAGTGTCATCTGCAAATTTACTGATGACTGTCTCAATGCCCTCATCCAGATCATCAATAAAGATATTGGACAGGATGGGGCCCAGCACTGATCCCTGGGGCACACCACTGGTGCCTGGCTGCCAGCTGGATGCGGCACCATTCACCACCACTCTCTGGGCCCAGATCTCCAGCCAGTTCTTGACCCATTTCAGAGTGAATCTGTCCAAGCTGCAAGCTTTGCCAGGAGTTTGTTGTGGCAGGTGGTGTCGAAGGCCTTGCTAAAGTCCAGACAGACTACATCTACAGCCTGCCCCACATTCGCTAGGTGGGTAACATGATCGTGAAAGGAGATCAGGTTGGTCAGGCAGGACCTGCCCTTCCTAAATCCTGATCCCTTGGCCATCTTGTAAGTTCTGTGTGATTGCACTCAAGATGACCTGTTCCATACTCTTGCCTGGCACTGAGGTCAGGCTGAAAGGTCTGTCATTTTCTGGTTTCTCTTTCTCGCCCTTCTTGTGGATGGGCATCACGTTGGGCAGCTTCCAGTCATCTGGGACCTCTCCAGTGAGCCAGGACTGGTGGTAAATGATGGAGAGTGGATTGGTCAGCTCACCTGCCAGCTCTCTCAGCACCCTAGGATGGATCCCATATGGTCCCTAGGTATGGAACATGCTGCTGTTTTGCATGCACACTTTGCATGAGCTAGGAGAACTTTGTGTCCTAGCTGCATACCCCTGGCTGCCCACTGGGCACACCTGATGTCCATGCAAAGGCATGGGCTGCACAGAATACAGTGAGAATCTTGGCTTGGTCACCAAGATAAACAGCAGTCACCTGAAACCACAGTTTGCATCTCTCTTTTTTCAGGTGGAAGTGAAGCCGGGGAGTAGCCTTTTTGCTCAGTGTTGCTGTGAGTAGAAGCAAGAAATGGTTTGGGTTGGAAAAGACCTTTTAGATGGAGTCATAAAATCATGGAATGGTTTGGTCTGGAAAAGACATTTTAGACTGAGTTATGGAACCATGGAATGGTTTGGTTTGGAAAGGACCTTTTAGATCATTGAGTCATAGAAACATGGAATGGTTTGAGTTGGAGAAGACCTTTTAGATCATTGAGTCATGGAAACATGGAATGGTCTGAGTTGGAGAAGACCTTTTAGATCATTGAGTCATGGAAACATGGAATGGTTTGAGTTGGAGAAGACCTTTTAGATCATTGAGTCATAGAAACATGGAATGGTTTGAGTTGGAGAAGACCTTTTAGATCCTTGAGTCATGGAAACATGGAATGGTTTGAGTTGGGGAAGACCTTTTAGATCACTGAGTCATAAAATCTTTGAATGGTTTGGGTGGAAAAGACCTTTTCAGTCATCAAGTCATAGAATCACAGAATAATTTGAATTGGAGAAGACCTTTTAGATCCTTGAGTCATGGAAACATGGCATGGTTTGAGTTGGAAAAGACCTTTTAGATCACTGAGTCATGGAAACATGGAATGGTTTGAGTTGGAAAAGACCTTTTAGATCACTGAGTCATGGAAACATGGAATGGTTTGAGCTGGAGAAAACCTTTTAGATCCTTGAGTCATAGAAAAACTTCAATGCCCTTCTTGGAGTGGTGGTCCCAAACTGAAGCCAGTATTAGAGGTGCAGCCTCAGCAGCTCTGAGTACAGAGGTCCAAGCTCTTTGGTTCTTTACAAACAAAAATCCCAGAGTGGCACCTCCAAACATCAGCTTTGCTCTTCCAAATGACAAAGAAGTCAGCTGAAGCTGGGTGTGCAGCAAGTCCTTTATTCCATCACAGCCCTCAGGATGGTCACAAAAGCAAACAGTGCAGCTAACTGCAGCTTTGCTCTGCAGCAAAGCACTCCCTCCTGTCTCACAGCAGGGAAGCATCCCTGAGGATGCAGGGAGGAGTGCCCCTCTCACGCTCTCAGGGTCATTTTGCATGCTAGCTGGCAGGCCACAGGCACAACAGGGCACAGGCAGGCACGGTGAGCCAGGCTGGGGAACACTGGCATACCCTAGCATGCAGTGGGGTGAGAGAAGCAGCTCTTTCTGTACAAGCAAACAATACAGGAGACTCCCTCTGCAACCTGCTTCTGCTGAATCTCTGCAGGGAACACCAAGTGGCTCTGCACATCTTTCCCCTTCTCTCCCTTCCTACTCACGCTGCCCACAGGCAGATTTCTTCCATTCCACTTTTCTCCTTGGAAAAAAAAACCAACAACCAGCAAACTAAACCCAAACCAAACCCAACCAAACCAAACCAAACCAAATCAAACCAAACCAAACCCAAAACCAAACAAACCAAATCAAACCCAACCAAACCCAACCAAACCAAATCAAACCAAACCAAACCAAACCAAACCAAACCAAACCAAACCAAACCAAACCAAACCAAACCCAAACCAAACCAAACCAAACCAAACCAAACCCAAACAAGCCAAACCAAACCAAACCAAACCAAACCAAATCAAACCAAACCAAACCCAAACAAGCCAAACCAAACCAAACCAAACCAAATCAAACCAAACCCAAACAAGCCAAGCCAAACCAAACCAAACCAAACCAAACCAAACCAAACCAAACCAAACCAAACCAAACCAAACCAAACCAAACCAAACCAAACCAAACTAAACCAAACTAAACCAAACTAAACCAAACCAAACCTAACCCAAACAAGCCAAACCAAATACAGCCAAAGCAAATACTAACAACTAACCAAGCCACCCCCCAAACCCAGTTCATTTCCTTTCCTGTTCCCTGTGGAACCCATCATTCTGACCATGCCAGGTGCCGCGCAGCTCTTTCCCTTGTGCTTCCATTCAGCCTATCTGTGGCTTCAGCCATCCTCCCTCCCCTCCCATCCCTGGAGCTGTGCTGATTTCTGGCAGCAGCGGGGCTGAACCTGTGGTGCTTGCCCAGAGATCAGCTGCACACGCTCCACCTTGTCACCTCCACTCAGCAAAGACATCTTCCTGGCAACCAACAACATCTTTGACTGCTCAGCCCCAAGGAACCCAAGTGCTTGAAGCTATCTGCTCCTGCTTTGGGATGAGAACTGAGCAGAGCTGCAGGAGAGCTCCTGGCTTGGTTTTGCCCCTACCTGGCAGCCCGAGGATGGTGAAATAGGGCCGGCACTCGGTGAAGCCGGAGCTCTGCCGCACGCAGCTCCTCCACAGCCCCTGGTACTGGAAGACAGCCGTGACCGGGTTGTCGTACAGGTCCTGCGTGCTCCACATATCCATGGCAGTGGCCACCACGCAGCCCGCGACGCCCAGCGACGACACCAGGAACCCCATCACCTGGCAGATGGTCGTGGACATGGTGTCTACCCCGGAGAGCGGAGGGGAGGCAGCCCTGAGGAAGCCACAGGCTCAATGGGAGCGCCGGAGTCCTCCCGCGCCCGAGCTGCCAGCGGTGCGGCAGCTCTTATCAGATGCCTGCCGCCGAGCGCTGTGTTTGCTCAAAGTGTTTTTGCAAGATAGCCCAGTTTCACTCTCTCCAGTTTCACTGGGGTAGGCTTTGTGCTGGCAGGGCTGGAGGTACGAGCTTTTGTCCTCTAGAAGGGCTTGTCCTTCCCCAGCCACGCAGCTCCGCTCCCGCCAGTGCTGGGCAAACCGCTTGGAGCATGTTCCAGGCCCCCGCCAAAACCTTCGCCTGTCCCTGGGGCTTCTCGCAGATAGCATCAGGTTGGAAGGGTTCCTCAAAAGTCATCTTGTCCAACCCCTCCTGCAGGCAACAGGGACACCTCCAACTAGAGCAGGCTGCCCAGGGCCACATCAAGTCTGATCTTGAATGTTCTCCTGTGTGCTTGGCACAGGGCACAAGTGCTGAGAGGAGCAGAGGAAAGGACTGTGTTCCAAGGAGAACTCAGCACCCACCTCTGCTGAACTCACCACCCACCTCTGGTGAACTCACCACCTCTCTGGCCCTTTGCTTGAGCAGTAGATCTGCCATCAGGCATCTCTACTTGTGGCCATCCATGCAGGTATCTGCACAGAAGGCATGGTGTCAGAGAGGGAAGCCAGCGGTGAGCTCAGTGCCAAGATGTAGGCTCACAATCTCAACCCAGGGAACAAACAGGGACATGAGAGTGGTGGAACACTGGAGGAGGTTGCCCAGGGAGGTAGTTGAGGGCCCTTTCCTGGAGATAAGCAAGGTTAGGCTCAACAAGGCTCTGAGCAACTCGATCTTGTGGAGGATGCCCCTGCTGAGTGCAGGGCTTGGACTGGATGACCTTTGGAGGTCCCTTCCAACCCAAACCATTCCATGATTCTATGGCCAAGTCTTGCAGCCACTTGGAGCATCACCAAGGTCGCCTCAGATGCTGACCATGGCACAAGCCAGGGCACCAGGTCAAGAGCCTCAGACTGATCCAGCAAAACTCCTGCAACCCTTAACTCCTCCTACCTGGATCCTATTGCCCATCATGTGGCCCCAATGAAACCCATGCAGGGAGGAAGAGAGGGACGAACAATGACTGCTTGGCAAGTGCCTTGTTGCAGGTGTTTGTCTGTATTGGCTGGGGGATGGGTCTGGAGAAAGGGGCAGGGGATGTCCAGGTGAGGAACTGAATTCTCTCTTTGCACAGTGGAGCAGTGCTGGGCTTGAGGAGGCCATGAAAATTTGCCATGCCACTGGGGAGGGCACGCAGCGAGTGGCAAGGACCTTCCAGACTTCACACTCCTCTGTTCTCTGCTAATGCCCTGCTCCAACTGATTTACTCCAGCTCCAACCTAGAAACAAACTCCTGCTGCAATCAGTCCTGACACCTCTCTGTGCCACAGGCACTGTCAATATAACCACCTGGCTGGGAAGCCATGTGAAAGCCACCAGGAACAGAGAGAAGCTGATTTCTATGGATGGCTTTGTGACCCATTGGCTTCTGCCTGCTTTGACTTTCCAAACCCACCTGGATGCTTATGGGATCATGGCGCTGAGATCATTGCGTCCAACCATCAACCCAACACCACCATGGCCACTAAACCCTGTCCCCAAGTGCCATGGCCACAGCTTTCTTGAATGCCTCCAGGGATGGGGACTCCACCGCCTCCCTGGGCAGCCTGTGCCAATCCCTGACCACTCTTGCAGCAAAGAAATTGTTCCTCACCTCCAGCCTAACCCTCCCCTGGCACAATTTCAGGCCATTTCCTCTCATTCTGTCCCCTGATACTAGGGAGAAGAAACCAACCCCACCTCACTCCAGCCTCCTTTCAGGAAGCTGCAGAGAGCAAGGAGGTGTCCCCTCAAGCCAACTCTTCTTCAGGCTAACCAACTGCAGGTCCCTCCGCTGCTCCTCTCCAAAACATAGCCGAGACAGCAGCTTTGGTAACAAGGATCATGCTGGAGTCCTTAGCTAGAAGGAAACCAATCACCCAGCCATGCCCTGCACTCCAGATGTTGTCACCTTTGAAGGGTTGTTTTGGTTTGGGGGTGTTTCTATTTACTCATCCCTAACAAGAATGCTGCCGGTGTCCAGCCATCCATTAGCTGTTTGTCTCGCTTGTAGACATGGGAACTTCAAAGCTCCCACAGATATCTTCCTCAGTGGTTGCTTGAAGCAAAGTCCTGGAGAAACAGACATCCACTTGTTTCCATCCCCACCCTTCCCCCAGCCCATTTGCTCTGCCTTTCTGCAACGTTCTTACCGTCAGCTTAGTTCTAGTGGTTGTTTCCAAGCTACTCGGCACAGTACCACAGTACATTAGAAGCAGAAGGGACCCCCAGAGATCATTCAGTCCAACCCCCCTGCCAGAGCAGGGTCACCCAGGGAAGTCTGCACAGGAATGCATCCAGGTTGGTTGTGAATATCTCCAGTGAAGGAAATTCCCCAACCTCTCTGGGCAGCCTGCTCCAGGGCTCTGTCACCCTCACTGGCAAGAAGTTTCTCCTCATGTTGAGCTGAAACCTTCTGCATTGAAGCTTGAACCTGTTGTTTCTTCTCTTATTATTGTGCCCCACCCAAAAGAGCCCCTCCCCTTGACACCCACCCCTCAGCTATTGATAGACATTGATCAGATCCCCTCTCAGCCTTCTCCTCTCCAGACTAAACAGCCCCAGGGCTCTCAGTCTCTCCTCATAGGAGAGATGCTCACGTCCCCTAATCAGCCTTGTGGCTCTCACTTGAACTCTCCAGCAGGTCTCTGTCACTCTTGAACTGAGGAGCCCAAAACTGGATGGAGGATTGCAGGTGTGGTCTCACCAGGGCAGAGTAGAGGGGACAAAGAACCTCCCCAGCCCTGCTGGCCACACTTTTCTTTCTGCATCCCAGGATCCCATTGGCTCTCTTGGCCACAAGAGCACATTGCTGTCCCATGCAGAACTTGCTGTCCACCAGCACTTCAAAGTCTTTCTCTGTGGAGTTCCTTTCCAGCAGGGCAGCCTGTAACCTGTCCTGGTGCCTGCTGTTATTCCTCCCCAGATGCAGTTCCCTTCTCCAAACACTTCATCACCTCATTTTCCCATCACCCAACCCCATCACAGAAGATCCCCTGGGAGTTTTATCTGAACTGCAGAGCACAACCCAAAAAGTGGCTGGGTGGAGAGCATGTCTAAGCAGCTTTCCCACAATCTGGTGCCCATCTCCAGCCATCCCTGGGAGATATCAACAGCCAGAAGTGGCTGAAGGATGGGGATCTCTCTGAAAGCAGATATCTGTGGCTCAGTCTCCAGCAAAGTGGTTAAATGCTGGGGCTGCAGGGCTTGCCATGCCACATGGTAATGCTGGGCAGAGTCTAAGGAAGACATCTGGTGGGGAGGTGGCTCTCCAACAGTCAAGCTTCCTCAGCAAAGAGTAGAGAGCAAAGCTTCCACTGTGAGTATTGGGACAGCTGCATCCAAAGCAGTGTGTCCAACAGGACAGGGAGGGGATTCTTGCCCTCTGCTCTGCTGAGACCCCACCTGCAGCATTGTGCTCAGTTCTGGTGCTTCCAACACACGGGACTGCTGGAGAGGGTCCAGAGGAGGCCACAAAGATGGTCAGAGTCCCATATGGGGACAGGCTGAGAGAGTCGGGGCTGTGCAGCCTGGAGCCTTCTCCAGGGCTCCAGGGAGACCTTAGAGCAGCCTTTCAGTACCTGAAGAGGCTACAGGAGATGTGGGAAGGGACTTTTGATAAGGACTGGGAGTGACAGAAAGAGAGGCAATGGTTTTGAGCTGGAAGAGGGGAGATTGTGACTGGAGATGAGGAAGAAATTCTTCCCAGCGACTGTGGTGAGACCCTAGAACAGGCTGCCCAGGGAGGCTGCGGATGTTCCCTCCCTGGAGGTGTTCAAGGCCAGGCTGGATGAGGCCTTGAGCAAGCTGGGCTGGTGGGAGGTGTCCCTGCCCATGGCAGGGGGTTGGAGCTGGATGGTCGTCGAACCCAACCCATTCTATGACTCCATGAACCTGTGGATCTCCAGCAGCTTACCCAAGCTAGCAAAGAGGAGGCTGCTTTGTGACCGCTCCCTCTGCAGCCTTCCCTCCAGCTCAGGCTTCCTTTATCTCTCCAGAGGCTGACTCAAACCCACTCACTGGGCCCAGAGCAACTCTTGAATGTTATCACTGCCTCTCCCCTGACAATCACCTACAGCTCATATTTGCTTTCAAATTTGCAAATAGAGGTCACACCCTACCAGCCAAATCCAGCTGGTTCAGGCTGAAACAAAGCAAACCCACCTTTCTCTTTCTGGCACTCCACTACCCTGATGACCACAGCCCCCAGGAGTGCCTGGTCCACCAGTTCACAGTATGAGAAGGGCTGGCTTGGCCTTTCTGACACTCACTGGGGAAAGGTGACCATGGGAGAGCCCTGTCCCAGCTCAGACTCGCTCTACTCCACTGGTCTTCAGGCTGTCCAGAGGGGCCTTTGAGGTTCCTTAGCAGAGCTGTGGTGCATGAATGTGTGTCCTTCACAGAATCACAGAAACATTCAGGTTGGAAAAGACCCTCAGGATCACCAAGTTCAACCTAGAACCCTACTCTACAAGGTTCACCCCTAAACCAGATCCCTAAGCACCACATCCAAATCACCTTTAAACACATCCAGGGTTGGTGACTCCACCACCTCCCTGGGCAGCACATTCCCTACATGCCTGTGAGGTGTAGCCCAGCCCCACATCTCCATATTGCCATTTTCCTTGCCCTGCTCCTCTCCTGGCTGTCAGCTCAGATCCTTTAGGGTTATTTTTCATGTCTCACATCCTTTCATGGTGTAAAGGCACAAGGCAGAGGCAAGGATGTGATACAAGCATTTAGCTTCCTGACATCCCCTGCTAAGCTCCCTGCCACTTGAGTGTCACAGGGAACTGGGGTGTCCAAGACCTACCTAAGGGTCTGACATTAGCTCTTTCTCCATTCTTACACCTCCTTCAGCTCCTGCTGTGAGTGCAAACCCACAGCAGCATGCACTTGGCAGGTGATACCCAGCCTACAGCCCACCTGGGCCACCTGAATTCTTCTATGTGTAAAACTGGGTTTCAGAAGACTTCAAGCAGGTTACAGCAATTACCTGCAGACATTTCAGAGCTTGGAGCTGAACTGGCCAGGTTAAAAGCTTTTAAGGCCCAAGCAAAGCTTGGGAGAGACTTTGCCATGGCCATCATCAGTGATAGACCATGATAAGGCAATTAGAAGTCCCCATCCTTCAACATTTCAGGCATGAAACAATTCCAGGGAGAAGAAATGCTGCTTCCTTGGCCAGTGGGCAGCCCTCTCTCCAAAACCCCCAGAGCAAGGGTTTTCCCAGAGTTCTTGCCAAAGATGTCTGTTGGATGTATGAAGCAGAAGAAAACTTTGGCAGCACGTGGATAGAGAAGAAAAAATTCCAGAGACATCAACATGAACACTTCCCAGATGTGAATCCTCCTCAGGGAATATCTAACTCATCCCTGCTAAAAGAAGGCTCCAGGGAGACCTTAGAGCAGCTCTCCAGTACCTGAAGGGGGCCACAGGAGAGCTGGGAAGGGAGATTGACAAGGGCTGGGAGTGACAGGATGAGGGGCAATGGCTTCAAGCTGGAAAAGAGGAGATTGAGACTGGAGACGAGGAAGAAATTCTTCCCAGTGAGGGTGGGGAGACACTGGCACAGGTTGCCCAGGGAGGCTGTGGCTGCCTCCTCCCTGGAGGTGTTCAAGGCCAGGCTGGATGAGCCCTTGAGCAAGCTGGGCTGGTGGGAGGTGCCCCTGCCCACGGCAGGGGGTTGGAACTGGATGATCTTTAAGGTCCCTTCCAACTCTAACTGTTCTGTGAATTTCTGAGGCTATAACTCTATGGATCCCAAAGTCTGGCCAGCCACCATTACATTGCTCTGGGCTGTGTTGAGGAGGTGCTCTCAGACTTTCTAAGTTTGCTGTTGGAAAAGCAAAACTATCCTTTTGTTTTTTCCAAGTCCCCAGCCCTTTGCTGCACAGCAAAGAGATGCCTCAGCCTTTCTGACAGGCTCAGAAGGGGAGCTGACTCTAGAACAAAGGTCCTTTCAAAAATGATTGAACCAGTCTAGCTGAAGAGGTCTGGAAAAAGAGACCAAGATCATAGAAGCACAGAATGGGTTAGTTTGGAAGGGACCTTAGACATCATTCAGTTCCAACACCCCTGCCATGGGCAGGGACACCTCCCACCAGCCCAGGCTGCTCAAGGCCTCATCCAGCCTGGCTTTGAACACCTCCAGGGTGGGGGCATCCACAACCTCCCTGGACAACCTATTGCAGATAGACAAGAGGGAAGTCACTGCCCATGGTACTGTCACTGAGCAAGCCTCAAAGTGAGTGAAAATGGCTCCTTTTTAGTAAGAAGTGCCTTGTGACTTCTGCACTAGGTGAGACCAGCAGCCTTGCCAGAGCTCACATGTTGCCATCTGCCTGTTCTTTGTGTGTTCCAAGTCAGACCACATCCTCCAGCCCACCACAGGGAGGTCTGCTCTGCTGACACACCAAAGCAAGCAGCAAACAAAATAAGAAGAGAAAGCCAAAACACAGAATGGCTTCTCTTGGAAGGGATCTCTAAAGATCACCCAGTCCAAGGCCCCTGCATTCAGCAGGGACATCCTCCTCTAGATCAGGTTGCTCAGAGCTTCGTGGAGCCTGATCTTGAATATCTCCAGGGCTGGAGAGCAGCCCTGAGGAGAGAGACTTGGGGGTGCTGGGGGAGGAGAAGCTCAACAGGAGCTCTCAGTGTGCACTTGCAGCCCGGAAAGCCAATCAGATCCTGGGCTGCATCAGGAGAAGTGTGGCCAGCAGGGCAAGGGAGGTGATTCTCCCCCTCTACTCAGCCCTGGTGAGACCCCACCTGGGGTACTGCCTCCAGTTCTGGAGCCCCTATCCCAAGAGGGATCTGGTGGTGCTGGAAGGTGCCAAGAGAAGGGCCATGAGGATGATTAGAGGGCTGGAGCACCTCTCCTATGAGGACAGACTGAAAGAGTTGGGGCTGTTCAGTCTGGAGAAGAGAAGGCTCCCAGGTGACCTCATTGTGGCCTTCCAGTATCTGAAGGGGGCTCAAGAAGGCTGGGGAGGGACTTCTCAGGCTCTCAGGTAGTGATAGGACTAGGGGGAATGGAATGAAGCTGGAGGTGGGGAGATTCAGGCTGGAGGTGAGGAGGAAGTTCTTCCCCATGAGAGTGGTGAAGCCCTGGAATGGGTTGTCCAGGGAGGTGGTTGAGGCCCCTTCCCTGGAGGTGTTTAAGGCCAGGCTGGATGAGGCTCTGGCCAGCCTGATCTAGTGTGGGGTGTCCCTGCCCATGGCAGGGGACTTGGAACTAGATGATCCTCGTGGTCCCTTCCAGCCCAGACTGATTCTATGGGGCCTCAACCACCTCCCTGGCAGTCCTCACTCTCCAGTGACCCATTCCACCAGAGGCTGCCTGTTTCTAGCTGAGTAGCCAGGGTGGGAACCACCAATTCCCTGTGCTATTTCTCCTTTTCCTCTTATTATCTTGACCTTTTTTTTTTTTCCTTCACCATTTTCCTCCTTCCATTTGAAATTAATGTTCCCAGCTAAACTGAAGACAGATGATGGGCAGGACCAGTTTCATCTTTGCTGTGGGAGTGAGAGCTTGAGGGAAAGAACACAGAAATCCTGGCAACCCAAAGCTTCAGTGATGTTCTCAGGTCACCTCACTGCTTTGCTAGGGCCCTATTAGTTTTTATTCACTCCAGCACTATTGTTCCCAAAATAAATTGCCATTGTCAGGATAATAAATAGGGCTTTATAATGGGAATGCTGACAAACCATTAACCATGGTGCAGACAGCCAGGGTGGTGGTCGGTGGTTCATGGAGACCAAGGTGCAGCATGGTTAAAATAGACCCTGGGCTGATCTGCTTAAATCATACAGAATCATAGAATCAATAAGGTTGGAAAAGACCTCAAAGATCATTAAGTCCAACCTGTCACCACAGACCTCATGACTACTAGACCATGGCACCAAGTGCCACCTCCAATCCCCTCTTGAACACCTCCAGGGATGGTGACTCCACCACCTCCCTGGGCAGCACATTCCAATGGCTAACAACTCTGTCTGTGAAGAACTTTCTCCTCACCTCCAGCCTAAACTTTCCCTGGTGTAGCTTGAGACTGTGTCCTCTTGTTCAGCTGCTGGTTGCCTGGGAGAAGAGACCAACCCCCACCTGGCTACAACCTCCCTTCAGGGAGTTGTAGAGAGCAATGAGGTCTCCCCTCAGCCTCCTCTTCTGCAGGCTAAGCAAGCCCAGCTCCCTCAGCCTCTTCTCACAGGGCTGTGCTCCAGACCTCTCCCCAGTCTCATTGCCCTTCTCTGGACACCTTCAAGAGTCTCAATGTCCTTCTTAAATTGAGGGGCCCAGAACTGGACCCAGGACTCAAGGTGTGGCCTGACCAGTGCTGAGTGCAGGGGCACAATGTCAAGTCAGGGATTTGGTTTTGAGCATCTTTCCCCCACCCCCAGCCCCACAACCTCTGTTTGGGATGCAGCTGCCCTTTGCTAGTGGCTGGTGAGAAGAAGGAAAAAACTGCCTAGGAGCAGCTGAATTCAGGAGATGGAGCCAATCTCTACAGCACAGCAGCGGGGCAGCTCCTCTAGAGTCTGGAAGTGTCAGACAGTGTAGAACAGGAGGAGGAAAGCTGGAAGGTGGGGGAGCCAGGCAGTGACTTCAGAAGAGCAAGCCTTGGTCAGTAAGGACAAAATAAAGGGGAGGAAAGAAAGAGGAAGAGAAGTGGGGGGAATCACCCCAGTTTGTAAGGCAGTGGTGATAGCACCAGGCACAAAAGGAATCTGGCCAGGACAGAAGCACAGAAGCTGGCTTGGTGTAGCTGAGGAATCATAGAACCCTAGAATGGCTTAGGTTGGAATAGGATAGGATAGGATAGGATAGGATAGGATAGGATAGGATAGGATAGGATAGGATAGGATAGGATAGGATAGATAGGATAGGATAGACTAGGATAAGATAGGATAGAATAGAATAGAATAGAATAGAATAGAATAGAATAGAATAGAATAGAATAGAATAGAATAGAATAGAATAGAATAGAATAGAATAAGATAGGATAGGATAGGATAGGATAGGATAGGATAGGATAGGATAGGATAGGATAGGATAGGATAGGATAGGATAGGATAGGATAGGATAGGATAGACTAGGATAAGATAGGATAGAATAGAATAGAATAGAATAGAATAGAATAGGATAGGATAGAATAGAATAGAATAGAATAGAATAGAATAGAATAGAATAGAATAGAATAGAATAGAATAGAATTAACCAGGTTGGAAAAGACCTTTGAGATCATCAAGTCCAACCCATCACCCAACACCATCTAATCAACTAAACCATGGCACCCAGCACCCCATCCAGTCTCCTCCTAAACACCTCCAGTGATGGTGACTCCACCACCTCCCTGGGCAGCACATCCCAATGGCCAATCACTCATTCTATGAAGAACTTCTTCCTAACATCCAGCCTAAGTGACCTCAGAGATCATCTACTCCAATTCTCCTGCCGTGGGCAGGGACATCTCCCACTAGACTCCATTGCTCAAGGCCTCATCCAACATGGCCTTGAACACATCCAGGTAGGAGGCATCCATAACCTCCCTGGGAAACCTGTTGCAGTGCCCCACCACCCTTGCCCTGAGGAACTGTGTCCCAAGGTCTACATGAACCATCAAGGCCTGCTCTAATGGGACAAGGTTTAATGGCCATGGTGGTGTTGGGTTGATGGTTGAACTCCATGAGCTGAAAGTTCTTTTCCAACCAAAATGCTTCTGTGAAAGCCATGGCCCCAAGAAGAGGAAGATGCTCACCAGCAACCCCCAGCACAGGGATGCTGCAGGACAGCTAATGCCAGACACCAGCTGGGAATGAGGATCTGGAGAAGAGCGACGTGGCAACACATCTTGGGGCACAAAACACCTCTCCTGCTTGTGCCTGGGCCCTCAGCTGTGTTGGGTTGGACTGGTTTGGTTTGCACAGAGATAGGAAGAAGACATTTCTGTGCACAGTGTTGGTTTGTGTGGTCTGGAAGGGCCGTTCTGCAGAAGTTCTGCAGTGATTTGCTGGTGTCATTGGCTTCTCCCTGCCACTCTTGCTGTGTCAAAGCAGAGAGTCTGGGAGGATGTAGCAGCCTAAGTGCCTTTTTTCCTCACTGTGTTAAGGCAAGAAGAGAACTCAGATAATCCTGTTGTAACCTAATTGTTTGCACCCCTAGATACTCCGGGCAGGACAGGAATGATACTTGTGGTGGAAGAGAAAAAAAAAACAACTGGAACCAAAGGAGAATTAGGGAGAAATCCAGCCTGGTGGTGTTAGCCTGCCCACAAATAGAGCGAGCTGAACTGTGACATATCCTCTTAGAAAAGGATCTTCTCCAACGCCAAGACTCTCAGTGGTTTCTGGTAGGAGGCCACACACAGCCCTGCAGCTGCCTAGGAGCATACACCTGAGCTACACAAGCCCTATGAGGAAAGGCTGAGGGAGCTGGGGTTGCTTAGCCTGGAGAAGAGGAGACTGAGGGGTGACCTTATTGCTCTCTACAACTACCTGAAGGGAGGTTGTAGCCAGGCAGAGGTTGGCCTCTTCTCCCAGGCAGCCAGCACCAGAACAAGAGGACACAGTCTCAGGCTGCGCCAGGGCAGGTTTAGGCTGGATGTTAGGAAGAAGTTCTACACGGAGAGAGTGATTGCCCATTGGAATGGGCTACCCGTGGAGGTGGTGGAGTCACCTTCACTGGAGGTGTTCAGGAGAAGACTTGATGGGGTGCTTGGCTGTATGGTCTAGTTGTTGGGTGGGTTGGATTGGTTGATGGGTTGGACGCGATGATCTTGAAGGTCTCTTCCAACCTGGTGTATTGTTTTTTCTTTTTCTTTTCTTTACCTGTGGCATGGGGGACAGCCACTGCCCTGGGGGAATTGCCTGGACAACCCCTCAGGAGCCTGACGCCATAATCAGCTGTCATGAGCTGCCCTGAACCTCAGCTTGGCCACGGGAGGAGGTTCAGCTTGAGATACATCCCCAGGGGAGGCGTCCTCCAAAGAGGCTGAGCACCTGTGTTCCCTGCCCCACCCCAAGGCCACCCATCGCTGCCACCACAGCTGCCCGTGGCTCTGCCCTCCCACCCGGCTGCCCCCTCAGCCGGCCAGCCCTACCTGGCAGCCCCAGGATGGTGAAGTAGCCGCGGCACTCGGTGAAGCCGGAGCTCTCCCGCACGCAGGTGCGCCACAGGCCCTGGTAGTTGAAGACGGCGGTCACAGGGTTGTTGTACAGGTCTTGGGTGCTCCACTGGTCCATGCAGGTCGAGGCGATGATGCCTCCTATCCCCAGGGCAGACACCACGAAGCCCATGGACTGGCAAATGGTCACCGACATGGCGCCAAGCGCTCGTCGGGCAGCTCCTCGGCACCTGCGAGGCGCTCCGCAAGTCCGGTCTGGGGCAGGCCGCCAGGGCAGAAGGGACTTTTAGCTGGAGCCAGAGCCTACGTCACAGGTGGGAGGCAGGAGAGGGCCGGTGTGCAGCACACAAAGCTCCCCTTTCCCTTTATCTGTTCGGCTGAGATAATTTGCCCTGCTCAGTACCAAGAGCCGTTGGTGACGCGGCGTGAACGCCTCGCGCTCTGTTTACCTTCTCCTCCAGGCAGAGGTGCAGCCGCTCTGGGGCGGCTGGGGACTGGTGGCTCCCTCTGAAACAGCCAAGGGAGAGCTTCTGCAGGAGTGACCAAGCACAGAGAAGCTTAAATAACGGAGTCACTGAGGTTGGAAAAGCCCTCTAAGGTCATCGAGACCAGCCGTCAACCCAGCATCACCATGGCCACCGAACCACAGGATCATGGATTCATTGAGTCACAGAATGGGTGGGGTTGGAAGGGAACTTAAATATCATCCAGTTCCAACCTCCCTGCCATGGGCAGGGACACCTCACACCAGCCCAGCTTGCTCAAGGCCTCATCCAGCCTGGCCTTGAACACCTCCAGGGAGGGGACATCCACAGCCTCCCTGGGCAGCCTGTTCCAGTGTCTCTCCACCCTCACTGTCAAGAATGTCTTCCTCATCTCCGGCCTCAATCTCCTCTCTTGCAGCTCAAAGCCATTATCCCTCATCCTGTCACTGCAAGCCCTTGTCAGGAGTCCCTCCCCAGCTCTCCTGTAGCCCCTTCAGGTACTGGAGGGACTCTCAAAGGTCTCTCAATCTGTGTCCTGAATGAAACAGATAAAAATTATAGAGAGCCTAATCCTTTCCTGGCAAAGATGGTGCTTTGGGGCCAAGTGGAGAGGCAGTTGCTGGCATGCCTCTATCTGGGGATGTTTGCTCAAGCAAAACATTTAAGCAAAGGATAATGTATTACACATGCCAGCATGTAGCAAAGGACAGTGCAGCCATGTTCAGGTGGACCTTGCTGCTTGCTGAGGCCAGGCTGGGAGCCCAGGGGAAACACAGCAGTTGCTGAAGAGTGAATGGGGTGAAGCTGCAGCTTGCTGTGGTTTGCTGTGGGAGGACTAAGTCTGGCAGGCAGATTAAGGGGGAAAATAGCCAGAAGTGAAGGCACATCCCCAAAGGTACAGCTGCTGGAGGACAGGAGGGCTCTGCAGAGAGACTTGGACAGGCTGGGCCAAGGCCAGTGGGATGAGGTTTAACAAGGCCAAGTGCCAGGTCCTGGATTTGGGCCACAATGACCCCATAAATGCTCCAGGCTTGGGGCAGAGTGGCAGGAAACTGCCCAGCAGATAAAGACCCGGAGGTGCTGGTTGACAGCAGCTGAAGATGAGCCAGCAGTGCCCAGGTGGCCAAGAAGGGCACCAGCATCCTGGCCTGGATCAGCAATGGTGTGGCCAGCAGGAGCAGGGCAGGGATTGTCTTCCAGTACTCAGCAGTGGTGAGGCCACACCTTGAGTGCTGGGTTCAGTTTTGGGCCACTCCCTACAAGAAGGACCTTGAGGGGCTGGAATGGGTCCAGAGAAAGGCAACAAAGCTGGGGAAGAGGTCTGGTGAGGAGCAGCTGAGGGAATTCAGTTTGGTTAGTCTGGAGAAGAGGAGGCTGAGGGGAGGCCTCATTGCTTTCTACAGCTCCCTGAAAGGAGGCTGGAGTCAGGTGGGGGTTGGTCTCTTCGCCACAGCCACAAGTGATAGGATGAGAGGAAATGGCCTCAAGTTGCACCAGAGCAGATTTAGGTTGGATGCCCCAGAGCAGACATCCAACAGGAAAGGCTAATTCCATGCGTCCCCGGTACTCCTCTGCTTTAAACACAAGCACAAGGCTCCTCCATTTTCCTTGCTCGCCCCAAAAGAGCAGCATAGGTGCTCCATGCAGGCTTTCCCATTCCACTCTCCCTCCCTCCCAGCCTCTCTTTTGGACATGGTGACAGCCAGTGCTGGTGGCACACCTCGCCTGCTGCATGTCGTGGCTGTGACCGCTTTGAGTTTCGGTCAACAAGGCTTAATCACGGACGGCTCTCCCAGTATCACCCAGCTAAATATAGAGCCCAAGACCAGAGTGCAAACACACTGCCTGTGTTTGCCATAGCCAGCAACACCTGCAGACACGAGAGACTCGTGGCAGCCAGGGATTGTTTCCACTCAGTTAACTAAAAGGATAAATGTGCCTCGTGTTTGATGGCCTAGCTTGGAAGGGACCTCAGAGATCATCTGCTCCACCCCTCCTGCCATGGGCAGGGACACCTCTCAACTAGCCCGGCTTGCTCAAAGCCTCATCCAACCTGGCCTTGAACACCCTCAGGGAGGAGTCAGCCACAACCTCCCTGGGCAGCCTATTCCAGGGCCTCACCACTCTCTAACCAAAGAACTTCTTCCCAAGCTCCAGTCTAACCCTGCTCTCCCTCAGCTTCAAACCACTGCCACCTGTCCCATTGATCAACCAGCAGGTCCTGAGTCCCCCTCCATGTGGTGTGCCCTGAAGCCTGGGTGGGGAGTGCTACAGCTGGACAAAGGGACAGATCTTGGCCAAATCACCCCTCTGTTTATCTCAGTGACTGTGCCAACTGACAGCAGCCAGAACCACAGGATCACAGGAGGCGAGGGGTTGGAAGGCACCTCAAAAGATCATCTAGTCCCAGAGTAGGGTATGAGTGTGTGTGCAGTACCTGTCATTCACTGACAGGAATCTCAGAACTGTACCCAGAAGGACAGTTTCATCTCCTGACAGCATCTCACAGGGAAAATAATCAAGGACTGAACTCCTTCAACCACCTAAACTTGACGTGAGAGTAGCACTTGATTCCCATCTTCACAACTCCCCAGCACCTTTAACAGCTGGTTCTCATGTTGAAGTGCAATCCACTACTCTCACCCAGGTCATCTGGAAAGGTCAACCACCATCCTGGGCTCTTGCCTTTGCTGCTTCTCCTCCTCTGCCCACCTTTCACAGTGCCTCTCATCTGAGCAATTCCTCCTCCATTTCCCAGGACTGAAATCCACCTCAGCCTGCCCTGCTTAGCTTTTCTGCAGCAGCTTATTCCTAACCTGTGGCTTTCCCCATAGGAAGGACTGCTCCACCCTCCAGTGAAGAGAACAAGATCTGGGGGAAATGCAGGTTCTTTTCATCAGCAGGATTTGACCAGATTGAAAGAACCAGAAAGAAAATAACAACAACAAAAAGAAAAGGAACAACAACCCCAGCACAAGGAGGACGTGGAACTGTTGGTGCAGGTCCAGAGGAGGCCACAAAGATGATCAGAGGGCTGGAGAAGCTCTGCTATGGGGACAGGCTGGGAGAGTTGGGGCTGTTCAGCCTGGAGAAGAGAATTAGAATTAGAGTGAGAATTAGAATTGGAATTAAAAAGGTTGGAAGAGACCTTTGAGATCATGGGGTCCAACCTATCATCCAACACCAACTAATCAACTAAACCATGGCACCAAGCACCCCACCCAGTCTCTTCCTAAACACCTCCAGTGATGGTGACTCCACCACCTCCCTGGGCAGCACATTCCAATGGCCAATCTCTCCTTCTATGAAGAACTTCTTCCTAACATCCAGCCTAAACCTCCCCTGGCGCAGCTTGAGACTGTGTCCTCTTGTTCTGGTGCTGAGTGCCTGGGAGAAGAGACCAACCCCCACCTGGCTACAACCTCCCTTCAGGGAGTTGCAGAGAGCAAGAAGGTCTGCCCTGAGCCTCCTCTTCTGCAGGCTAAGCAAGCCCAGCTCCCTCAGCCTCTCCTTCCAGGGCTGTGCTCCAGACCCCTCCCCAGCTTTCTTGCCCTTCTCTGGACACCTTTCAGCATCTCAACATCTTTCCTGAACTGGCTCCAGGGAGAGCTTAGAGCATCCTTCCAGTACCCGAAGGGGCTCCAGGAGAGCTGGGGAGGGATTTGTGACAAGGGCTGGGAGTGACAGCATGAGGGACAACGGCTTTGAGCTGGAAGAGGGCAGATTGAGGCTGGAGATGAGGAAGAAATTCGTGACAGTGAGGGTGGGGAGACACTGGAACAGGTCGCCCAGGGAGGTGGTTGAATCCGCATCCCGGCAGGTGCTTGAAAGAGGCAGAGGTAGAGTGCTGAGGGACCTGGTTTAGCCCCAGCCTTGGTAGAGTTAGTGAACGGTTGTGCTCAACGCTCTGAGAGGTCTTTTCCGAGCCGAACCACTCTGTGATTCCATGAACACAGGATTTCTCCCTGCCGAGGAGGACGCCTTCGCCCCCTCATTATTTTATTCATAAGGCAGCCCTCATCTGAAAGGCATCTGGGTGACCTATCTAAAGCTAAGTGAATCCCTCACCCCGGAGGAGCCCCACTCCTCCTGATCCCCCCGGGGAGCCCGGGGCTGGGTGGCGGAGGAGCGGCCGGGGGAGCCGCAGCGCGGCCGGACAATGCCTCGCCGGAGCGCTCCGCTTCTTGGCTGATGGCTCTGCATCAGTCACTCATTCACCAGCGCGGGGTCTAAATTGCAGAACCAATTAACGGCACTAATAGCCCTCGCCTGAATTAATCTTTGAGACAAAAGAGGAGAGAAGTGGAAGAGCTATTAGCAAATCAAACTCTACCATCCCTGCTTTATTGCGGGAATCTAAGTGTCTGTATTGGGCTATTATGAACTGACTGCAATTACAGCCCTCATTTAAAATGATTAAGTGGTTATAATTATTTTTCAATTAAAACTTAGATCTTCCATTTATACAACATTGCAGCCTTCAATTAAAGTCCCTTCTCCTCTCCTTTTTTTTCCTCTTTCTTTTTTTTTTTCTTTTTCTTTTTCTTTTTTTTTTTTTTTTTTCTTATTTTTTTTTTCTTAAGGGGGAAAGAAAAAAAAAAAAAAACCACCACAGTGCCAAAAGCACCTTGAGTCTTTTCAGCCCAGGAAGAGCCACGGAGGGGGCTAATAAAGAGAAGGGCAGCGAGGCTGGGGAGGGGTCTGGAGCACAGCCCTGTGAGGAGAGGCTGAGGGAGCTGGGCTTGCTTAGCCTGGAGAAGAGGAGGCTCAGGGGAGACCTTCTTGCTCTCTCCAGCTCCCTGAAGGGAGGTTGTAGCCAGGTGGGGGTTGGTCTCTTCTCCCAGGCAAGCAGCACCAGAACAAGAGGACACAGTCTCAGGTTGTGCCAGGGGAGGTTTAGGCTGGATGTTAGAATAGAATGAAAAGGAATGGAATGGAAAGGAATGGAATGGAAAGGAATGGAATGGAAAGGAATAGAATAGAATAGAATAGAATAGAATAGAATAGAATAGAATAGAATAGAATAGAATAGAATAGAATAGAATGGAATGGAATGGAATGGAATGGAATGGAATGGAATAGAATAGAATAGAATAGAATAGAATAGAATAGAATAGAATAGAATAGAATAGAATAGAATAGAATAAACCAGGTTGGAAGAGACCTTCAAGATCATCACATCCAACCTATCACCCAACCCCATCTAATCAACTAGACCATGGCACCAAGCACCCCATCCAGGCTCTTCCTAAACACCTCCAATGATGGCGACTCCACCACCTCCCCGGGCAGCACATTCCAATGGGCAATCACTCTCTCTGTGTAGAATTTCTTCCTAACCTCCAGCCTAAACCTCCCCTGGCACAGCTTGAGACTGTGTCCTCTTGTTCTGCTGCTGGCTGCCTGGCAGAAGAGACCAACCCCCACCTGGCTACAACCTCCTTCAGGCAGTTGGAGAGAGCAAGAAGGTCTCCCCTGAGGCTTCCTCTTCTCCAGGCTAAGCAACCCCAGCTCCCTTAGCCTCTCCTCATAGGGCTTGTGTTCCAAGCCCCTTACCAACTTTGTTGCCCTTCTGTGGACACCTTCCAGCAAGGAAGAAATTCTTCGCAGAAAGAGAGATTGGCCATTGGAATGTGCTGCCCAGGGAGGTGGTGGTGGAGTCCCTGGAAGGGTTTAAAAAGAGCCTGGATGAGGCCCTTGGTGCCATGGTTTAGTTGATTAGATGGTGTTGGGTGATAGGTTGGACTTGATGATCGTGAAGGTCTTTTCCAACCATGTTAATTCTGTGATTCTGTGAAACCTTCTGTTTTCATCCCTCCTTCCTGGCTCTCATGGACCTCTGCATGGGGAAGGCTGGCAGGCACAGCACCACCAAAACCAGCCAGAGGTCAACTGGCAGGCACAGCACCTCCAGAACCAGAGAGGGATCAATACCTTGAATACTGCCTTCAGTTTTGGGGCATTCATTCCAAGGACATTGAGGGGCTGGAGAGTGTCCAGAGAAGGGCAATGAAGCTGGGGAAGGGTCTGGAGAACAGGTCTGGTGAGGAGCAGATGAGGGACCTGGGGGTGTTTATTCTGGAGAAGAGGAGGCTGAGGGGAGACCTCATTGCTCTCTACAGCTCCCTCAAAGGAAGCTGAAGCCGGGTGAGGGTTGCTCTCTTCTCCCTAGTATTAGGTGATAGGACAAGAGGAAATGGCCTGAAATTGTGCCAGGGGAGGGTTAGGTTGGAGATTAGGAAAGCATTCTTTTCTGCAAGGGTGGTCAGGGATTGGCAGAGGCTGCCCAGGGAGGTGGTGGAGTCCCCCTCCCTGGAGGTGTTCAAGAAAGGTGTGGCCATGGCACCTGGGGACATGGTCTCGTGGGCCTGCTGATGTTGGGTTGATGCTGGGACTCGCTCTTAGGGCTTTTTCAACCTCAATGATTCTGTGATGCAATTAAAGCAAGTTTGGGAAGTGGGGATGTGGGGAGGGCGAAGTCAACACCTTCAGAGGCAAAACTTATGAAATCACAGGACTACAGAATCATTTGGGTTGGAAAAGACCTTTGAGACCATCCAGTCCAACCCCTCTCTAGCTCTACCAAGGCTGAGGCTAAACCACGGGCTTCAGCACCACAGCTCTGCCTCTTTGGAACACCTGCAGGGATGGGGATTCAGACACCTCTCTGGGCAGCCTCTGCCAGGCTTTGAGAGCCCTTTCAGTGAAGAAGTTTCTTCTAACATCTTTGTCTCATTTTCTTTTCTAGCTTTGCTTCCAAGAACATAAACAGATTGAAAGGAGAGAAAGAAAATGCAAGTGAGGATCCAAAAGGGAGGTTCAGGTGAAATGGATTGGTCCAGACAAAATCTGGTTGCCTGTGGTAGTTTTTGTTTTGGCCATGTACCCCCAAATTGCATTTGTGCCCCCAAATTGTGTTTGTGCTTTTCATTACCTGGGTGAGGTCAGAGACCTCTACTGCTGTTATTTCCTGCTGGCTTCTACTGCCAGGCTTGGTTTCAGGAGCATTAGTCATCAGGTGAGAGAGGCAGCTACCATCAGAAGAGCCAGGTCATACCAAGAAGTCACTCCTTCCATCACTGGGTGGCCTTCCACACCTGGAATGGCATCATAAGCTTTGTCCCAGAAATGCTGGGCACACCAGGGAACATTTTGCAATGAGCCAGGGGGGCTGGGTGGAGGGGTGACTCAGAGGAGAAGGATAGGGAAGTGTTTGGAGCTCAGGAGGGCACAGGCAGCAGAGGTGCACTGCATGACTCCACCTTCCTAACCAGTCAGAGCAGCAGCCACAGCTTCACACAGTCAGGGTCTGCAAAGAGCACCAAGGAGCACGTCCCTGCCACAGGCTCCTTGGCTCCTTGTACATGCCCAAGCATGTTTGTGTTGGAAGGGACCTTAAATAGCATCTTAAATATCACCCAACGCTCCTGTCATGGGACACCTTCTGCTAGACCAGGTTGCTCAAGGCACCTCCAGCCAGGCTATGAACTCTTCCCAGGGCTGGAGCCATGCCCTGCTGGAGCCTGCTGCTTTCATTTAGTTGTGTGCTGGAAGCAGCCCATGAAAAGTTTTCTGCTTGTGAGAGGTACATGGAAAGAACTGAATGAAGTCACTGGAACATCTCTGTGATGAGGCAAGGCTGAGAGAATTGGGGCTGTTTGGTCTGGAGAAGAGCAGCCTGAGGGGGGATCTCGTTAATGCTGATCAACATTTCAAGGGTGGGTGTCAGGAGGATGGGGCCAGGCTTTGTTCAGTGGTGCCCAGTGACAGGGCAAGGGGTAAGGGGCACAGACTTGAACATAAGAGGTTCCATCTAAACATGAGGAGGAACTTCTTGAATTTAAGGCTGGCAGAGTCCTGAGGCAGACTGCCTCCATCTCTGGAGACATTCCAAACCCACCTGGAAGTGTTCCTGTACAACCTTCTCCAGGTGACCCTGCCTTGGCAGGGGGTTTAAGCTTGACGATGTCCAGAGGTGCCTTCCAGCCCCTACCATCCTGTGATACTGTATGAAATTTGATGTGCAGTGGTAAACTCCATTCACCTGACCAATCAGAACAGCTTCCAGCCCTGGTCTTGGTCACAGAGCAGTGGATTTTTCAGCTCTTAGGTATTTGAGAGCTCATTTGTGACTTCTCAGTAACTGCCTCAGGAAGCTGATGTTGCACTTCAACTGAAAGAGCACCAGACTGCAGAGAGGCTGCTGGCAGACCAGGGCAGGCATACTCTAGTTGCCATCTCCAAGGCATGAACAGAGCAAACACTGAACCTTGCCATGAGGAGGATGCTCTCCTTCAGGGGTTCCATAAGGCAAAGTGGCTCTCCCCACCACTCAGAGAGGGCACAATTTAGTGGCTTGCTGCATCTGTTCTCATCAGTGTGTCACAGAATCACCAGGTTGGAAGGGACCCTTGAAGATCATCTGGCCCAAGCACCCTGCAGTCAGTATGGACACCTTCTATTAGATTAGGGTGCTCAGGGCCCCATCAAGTTTGACCTTGAATGTCTCAAGGGATGAGACCTCCACCACCTCTCTGGGCAACCTGTTCCAGTATTTCACCACTCTCCTTGTGGAGAACTTCCTCTTGATGTCCTGGTGTCCTGCTTTCCCTGTGCTCTGCCAAAAGCCTGATGCTTTTTGACCTGGTCTGCCAAAAGCATGATGCTTTTCAACCTCTCCATTGTCACCACCAGAAAAGCTTCCCTTCACCCTCCCCAGCCAGCTCTGGAACTCAGGCCCACAGCCCAATCTTCAGCCTTCTTAGAAAGCCACCTCAGTCCCAAACCTCCCTTTGCTGCAGCAGGGCTCCCCACCAAGACAAGAAGTCTGGAGGGGTGCAGTAGTTACCTGGAAGGTGACCCAAGGAGGGCAAACAGAGTGAACACAACTACCCCCAACTCCTCTCACCTTGAACAGGGAGCACTGCTCTGTGTTGGGACTCTTGCAGATGCAGCTCAGCTTTCCCTCTGAAGCAAGAGGTGATGATTGTTGTGTGATCCTGCATCACATCACATCACATCACATCACATCACATCACATCACATCACATCACATCACATCACATCACATCATCACATCACAGGGGAGCAGGCACAATCACCTGCAGCTCCATCCCACCCACCTGCATGCTGCAGCCACAGCCAATCATACAATCACAGAACTGTCAGGCTTGGAAGGGACCTCAAGGATCATTCAGTTCCAACCCCTCTGCCATGGGCAGGGACACCTCACACTACAGCAGCTTGCTCACAGCCACAGCCAGCCTGGCTGCAAACACCTCCAGGCAGGAGGCTTCCACCACCTCCCTGGGCAACCTGTGCCAGGCTCTCACCACCCTCATGGCCAACAACTTCTTCCTAACATCCAATCTGAATCTCCCCACTTCTAGTTTTGCTCCACCACCCCCAGTCCTATCACTCCCTGACACCCTCAAAAGTCCCTCCCCAGCTTTCTTGAAGCCCCCTTCAGATACTGGAAGGCCACAAGAAGGTCTCCTTGGAGCCTTCTCTTCTCCAGACTGAACAGCCCCAACTTCCTCAGTCTGTCCTCACAGCAGAGCAGCTCCAGCCCTCTGCTCATCCTCGTGGCCCTTCTCTGGACACCTTCCAGCACCTCCAGATTCTTCCTGGAACAGAGGCTCCAGAACTGGACCCAGAGCTCCAGCTGTGGTCTCCCTAGAGTGGAGCAGAGGGGGAGAATCCCCTCCCTGGCCCTGCTGGCTGTGCTTTTCTTGCTGCAGCCCAGGATGTGATTGGCTTCCTGGGCTGCAAGTGCAAGAGGTCACCTGGGCACAAGTGGGTGGCTTACTGAGGTGCCAGCGGTGCATGTGCCAACCACATCATTCTTCTCCACAGCAAAGCCATCTTAAACCTTTTCCACCAGCAACAAGGAGGGGATTTGTCACATCCAAAGCCCAAACAGATGGTAAATTCCCCTTGCAGGTTTTCTGGCCAGGATCTAAAGGCTCAGATGCCTCTGTCACAAAGACCATTTCAAGTCTTTCTTCTTCAAGCCTTTGTTTTCTTCTCATTGCTTTGACACCACCACGCTCCCTCTGGACATTCTGGAGCTGTGCTTGCAAATAACACAGCCCCAGAATTCTCTGGACCTAAAGCCTGGCATTGAAGAATCAAAGACTGGCAGGGTTTGGAAGGGATCTTTCCTCCAGGCAATCCATGCACCTTAAACTTTGTCATTGCTTTGGAGGTCATCAATCTTTCACAGCTTCACTGCTTGCCACGTCAGGAGGAAGCTTGAGAAAGTCATGCAGATGAAAAAGAGGACAAGGGAAAAGAAACCCAACAGACTACACCTAAGGATAGGAAAAGCCAGGGGGACTTTACTGGAGAGGGTCCAGAGGAAGGCTATGAGGATGATTAGGAGACTGGAGCCCTGCCTGATGAGGAGAGGCTGAGAGACCTGGGGCTCAGTCTGGAAAAAGAGAAGACTTAGAGGGGATTGAATAAATGTTTATAAATACCTGAGGGCTGGGGGTCAGGAGGGAGGGGACAGACTCTGCTCACTTGCTCCCTGGGATAGGACAAGGAGCAATGGAGGTAAGCTGCAGCACAGGAGCTTCCACCTCAACACAAGGGGGAACTTCTTTGCTGTAAGGGTCCCAGAGCACTGGAGCAGGCTGCTCAGAGAGGTTGTGGAGTCTCCTTCTCTGGAGCCTTTTGAGATCACCCTGGATGTGTTCCTCCGTGACCTGAGCTAGAGTGTATGGCCCTGCTCTGGCAGGGAGGTTGGACTCAATGATCTCCAGAGGTCCCTTCCAACCCCTGACACCCTGTGAGCCTGTGAACCTGTGACTGGAGTTTTAGCCTGGTTTGCCCAATAGAGAGGAAGAGAGGGAGAAAGGAAACTTGGAGGAGAGCAGGTTGGTGCTTTTCACACTTGTGATTCCACCTGGAAAAGGGAGGTTTAGCCAACACAAATGCAATCATTTGGCATTTTGATCTGTTTGGTGGGTGCTTGGTTTGGTGTTTTGGGTTTTTTGGGGTTAATTCCTTTTCTCCCCCTATATTCATAGAATGATTTGGGTTGGAAGGGCCATTGAAGATCATCCAGTTCCAACCCCTGTACCATGGGCAGGGACACTTCCCACCAGCCCAGGCTGCTCAAGGCCTCATCCATCTTGGCCTTGAACACGTTCAGGGAGGATCCCCAGCCTCCCTGGGCAACCTCTTCCAGGGTCTCACCACTCTTAGTGTCAAGAATTTATTCCTAATCTCCAGTCTCAATCTGCCCTCTTCCAGTTCAAAGCCATTCCCTCTCATCCTGTCACTCCCAGCCCTTGTCAAATGTCCCTGCCCAGATCTCCTGCAGCCCCTTCAGCTACTGGAAGGCTGCTCTAAGGTCTCCTTGGAGCCTTCTCTTCTCCAGGCTGAACAACCCCAGCTCTCTCAGCCTGTCCCCTTAGGAGAGGTTCTCCAGCCCTCTCATCATATTCATGGCCTCCACCCTAGGCTATGCCTTAGTCTCCCTGTGACTCTGCTAAGTGATTCAAGTAGCCTTGCCTTTCCAACCCTGCACACCAACAACTGCACAGCCACAGTCTGCACACTGGAATTTTGGTTACTTTTCCAACAAAATTTACCCCCAAAAAAACCCTGAGCTGAAGAGAATTTTAAATACAAACCTGAGCCTTTCATTGTACTCAGCTCTGGGGAGGCCACACCTTGAGTGTTGTGTCCAGTTTTGGGCACCTCAATACCAGAGAGATGTGGAGGTGCTGGAGCCAGGGCAGAGCAGGGCAAGGAAGCTGGGAAGGGCCTGGAGAAGAAATGTGATGGAGAGCAACTGAAGGGGCTGGGGATGGTTAGTGTGAAAATGGGGAAGAGGCTGAGGGGAGACCTCATTGCTGTCTACAGCTACCTGAAAGGACCTTGTGGAGAGGTTGGTGCTGGTCTCTTCTCACAGGTAATTAGTGACAGAACAAGAGGGAATGGCCTCAAGCTGCGACTGGGGAGGTTTAGACTGGACAATAGGAAGGAATTTTCCCCAGCAAGAGTGGTCAGGGATTGGAAAGTGCTGCCCAGGGAGGTGGTGGAGTCCCCAAGCCTGGCTGTGTTTCAAGGTGGTTTGGATGTGGTGCTTGGGGTTCTCGTTTTGGGGTGACCCTTGTAGAGTAGGGTTCTGGGTTGGTCTTGGTGATCCTGAGGGTCTTTTCCAACCTGAATGTTTCTGTGATTCTGTGAAAAGCTATGCAGGGGGTGCTGGAAGGGTTTATTCCTCACTCCTTGTCCTCAGTGGACTTTGCTGGAGCCTTGCAGGGAGTCACTCTCTTCTCCAGCGGTCCTTTCCAACCCCTGACATTCTGTCATTCTGTGACTAATTAATTTCTGCATGAGGCACAAGCTGCAGTCTGCCCAAAGAGGTTGTGGAGTGTCCTCTGGAGACCTTCACACCACACCTGGACACATTCCTGTGCTGCCTGCCCTTGCTGATCCTGCCCTGGCAGGAGGGTTGGACTGGAGGTCCCTTCCCACCCCTGTCATTCTCTGCTTCTCTAATCACAGAATCACACAGAATCACAGAATCACCAAGGTTGGAAGAGCCCTCAAAGATCATCAAGTCCAACCTGCCACCACAGACCCCATGACTAAACCATCAAGTACCACGTCCAATCCCCTCTTGAACACCTCCAGGGATGGGGACTCCACCACCTCCCTGGGCAGCACATTCCAATGGCAAACGACTCTCTCAGTGAAGAACTTTCTCCTCACCTCCAGCCTAAACTTCCCCTGGCACAGCTTGAGACTGTGTCCTCTTGTTCTGGTGCTGGGTGCTTGAGAGAAGAGTCCAACCCCCTCCTGGCTACAACCTCCCTTCAGGGAGTTGTAGACCCCTGCAGAGGCTGAGCATGTGGCATGTCCTCGAGCCTCTCACTTTGTCCTCACCTTGCTCCTGAGAGCATCCTGACCCTAAGCAGGCTGCCTGGCTCATAGCTGGCTGCTGTGTGCTGATCATCCCATTGAGCTGAATAAAAGCAAGCTCTTGGATGTCACCTGATCTACAAAGCTTGGCAATTGTTTGGTCTTGTTGGGAGCTATGCAGTCTCTGGAGTGGCTCTGCTCTTGCAAGAGTGATGGCGACACAGCTCTCCAGCTTGGACCGAACGGGCTTACTGTGGTGGAGAGCAACACACAGAGGCAGCCTGCGCAGCCAAACCCAAGGGAAAGTCTCCCAGCCAAGGATTTGGATTCAAACATCAGGCTGGCAGGGGAAATGCAGCAAATCCTCGTGTGCCCGCGGCAGGGAGAGGCCAGCAGCAGTGGGGAGGGAAGCTGCCCCAGCTCGCTGGGCGCAGGCAGCTGGCTGGATCGGGAGGGACATCTGCCTCCGCCTTCAGGCCAGAGATCTCTCCGAACAGCAGGCTCAGGCTCAGGCAAAGCAACAAGGGCCGTGGCCACAGGATGGCAGCAGAAACTCATCGATCCGGAGCTGGCCTCGATTCTGCTGCCCTGCTGCGGCGGACTGCTTCTCTCACAGGCAGTAAATTGAATCCTCCCCTTGTCGGGAGGAATTTTCTGCGGTTGTTCCGTCCAGAGACCTGACTTGGGCGTTTCAAGGAGAAGGCAGAAAGATGAAGGATGACAGTACCCACACACATGTCCTGTGCCCCAGAGAACACAGGCTTCCCCAAGTGGGGGCACAGTGCAGGGGGCTGGTGGGAGAGCTCTTCTAATTCACCTGAGATATCTAAACACAGAAGAAGAAGGGAAACAAAACCAAACCCCAAGCACTTAAATACATTCCAAACCTGGAATATTGTGTCCAGTTCTGGGCTCCCCAGTTCAAGAGGGACAGGGATCTGCTGGAGAGAGTCCAAGGGAGGGCTAAAAAGATGCTGAAGGGACTGGAGCCCTGCCTGGTGAGGAGAGGCTGAGAGCCCTGGGGGTGTTCAGTCTGGAAAAGAGAAGACTAAGAGGGCATTTAATGAATGTTTACAAATATCTGAGGGCTGGGGGTCAAGAAGGAAGGGACAGGCTCTGCTCAGTTGCACCCTGACAAAGGGCAGTGGATAGAAACTCCAGCACAGGAGGTTCCACCTCAACTTCAGGAGGAACTTCTTTACTGTAGGGGTCCCAGAGGCCTGGAGCAGGCTGCCCAGAGAGGTTGTGGATTCTCCTTCTCTGGAGCCTTTCCAACCCCATCTGGATGTGTTCCTGTGTGACCTGTGTTGGATTCTCTGCTCCTGCTCTGGCAGGGAGGTTGGACTTGATGGTCTTTGAAGGTCGCTTCTAACCCCTGACATCCTCTAGTCCTATGAATAGGTAAATACAGAATAAAGGAAAGAGTGAGCCATAATTAATTAATTAATTAATTAAAAGGCTGTTTGTCAACCCCCTTGCTCCTCACCGCTCCCTCCCTCCAGGGCAGTGCTTAGCCAGCCTTTCCATGCTTCGTCTTTCCATGCCTTTCCATGCTTCTCAGTCTTTCCAGCCCATTTCAGATGTGTTGTTGCTCTTCTTCACCTGCCCTCCTCTTTATTGACTTGTTGGGCTGTGCTGTCAATAGTGGCTGGTTGGTCTGAATGCACAGATGGGCACCTCAGGGCACTGGAAAAGGAAAACAACCTCCCACTCCCCTCTCCTCTCCCCATCTGTCTGTCATACTCCACCTCTCCTCTGGAAGGCAGAGACCTGCTTTTGTCCACAGCACTCTGTCAGCACCTGGCCTGTGTTTCCTCCTTCCCATGTGCTTCACTGTGCAGAAACTATGCAGGAAGTCCTTCTGCCCTGTGCTCAGCACTGGTTAGGCCACACCTTGAGTCCTGTGTCCAGTTCTGGGCTCCTCAGGTTAGGAAAGATGCTGAGATGCTGGAATGTGTCCAGAGAAGGGCAACAAAGCTGGGGAGGGGTCTGGAGCACAGCCCTGTGAGGAGAGGCTGAGGGAGCTGGGCTTGCTTAGCCTGGAGAAGAGGAGGCTCAGGGGAGACCTTCTTGCTCTCTCCAACTTCCTGAAGGGTAGTTGTAGCCAGGTGGAGGTTGGTCTCTTCTCCCAGGCAACCAACATCAGAACAAGAGGACACAGTCTCAAGCTGTGCCAGTGAAGGTTTAGGCTGGATGTTAGGAAGAAGTTCTTCATAGAAAGAGAGATTGGCCACTGGAATGTGCTGCCCAGGGAGGTGGTGGAGTCACCATCACTGGAGGTGTTTAGAAAGAGACTGGATGGGGTGCTGGGTGCCATGGTTTAGTTGATCAGATGGTGTTGGGTGGTAGGTTGGACTCGATGATCTCAAAGGTCTTTTCCAACCTGGTTAATTCAATTCAATTCAATTCAATTCAATTCAATTCAATTCAATTCAATTCAATTCAATTCAGTTCAATTCAATTCAATTCAATTCAATTCAATTCAATTCTATTCTATTCTATTCTATTCTATTCTATTCTATTCTATTCTATTCTATTCTATTCTATTCTATTCTATTCTATTCTATCTATCTGCCAGGGCTGAGCAAGGAGTGGAAGGATTTGGCGAATCACAGAATGTTAGGGGTGGGAAAGGATCTCTGGAGATCATTAAGTCCAACCCCCTTGCTAATGCAGGTTTGCCTGCACAGGAACTTGTCCAAGTGGGTTTTGGAAGGCTTCAGAGAAGGAGACTTCACAGCCTGCTCCTAGGCTCCAGCACCTTCAAAGAAGGTTTTTTTTCCTCATGTTCAGGTGGAACATCCTGTGCTGTAGTTTGTACCCTTTGCCACTTGTCCCATCACTGGTAGCCACTGAGAAAGAGCCCAGGCCCAGCCTCTTGACTGCCAGCCTTTAGCTATGGATCAGCACTGAGAAGATCTCCTCTCAGCCTGCTCTTCTCCAGGCTAAACAGCTCCATGCTTCTCAGCCTCTGCTCATTAGGAAGATTGCCCTCAGCAACCTCCTGGCCCTCTTTTGGACTCTGTAGTTCTGTGTCTGTACACACAACTCTCCCACAATCAGCCCTAAGAGCAATACCCATCCCTTAGAGCAATACCCAGCCCTAAGAGCAATACCCAGCCCTAAGAGCAATACCCATCCTTCAGAGCAATACCCATCCCTTAGAGCAATACCCATCCCTAAGAGCAATACCCATCCCTCAGAGCAATACCCATCCCTTAGAGCAATACCCAGCCCTTAGACCAATGCCCATCACTTAGAGCAATACCCATCCCTCAGAGCAATACCCATCCTTCAGAGCAATACCCATCCCTTAGAGCAATACCCATCCCTAAGAGCAATGCCCATCCCTCAGAGCAATACCCATCCCTCAGAGCAATACCCATCCCTCAGAGCAATACCCATCCCTTAGAGCAATACCCATCCCTCAGAGCAATACCCATCCCTTAGAGCAATACTCATCCCTCAGAGCAATACCCATCCCTTAGAGCAATACCCATCCCTCAGAGCAATACCCATCCCTTAGAGCAATACTCATCCCTCAGAGCAATACCCATCCCTTAGAGCAATACCCATCCCTCAGAGCAATACCCATCCCTCAGAGCAATACCCATCCCTAAGAGCAATACCCATCCCTCAGAGCAATACCCATCCCTTAGAGCAATACCCAGCCCTTAGACCAATGCCCATCACTTAGAGCAATACCCATCCCTCAGAGCAATACCCATCCTTCAGAGCAATACCCATCCCTTAGAGCAATACCCATCCCTAAGAGCAATGCCCATCCCTCAGAGCAATACCCATCCCTCAGAGCAATACCCATCCCTCAGAGCAATACCCATCCCTTAGAGCAATACCCATCCCTCAGAGCAATACCCATCCCTTAGAGCAATACTCATCCCTCAGAGCAATACCCATCCCTTAGAGCAATACCCATCCCTCAGAGCAATACCCATCCCTCAGAGCAATACCCATCCCTTAGAGCAATACTCATCCCTCAGAGCAATACCCATCCCTTAGAGCAATACCCATCCCTCAGAGCAATACCCATCCTTCAGAGCAATACCCATCCCTTAGAGCAATACCCATCCCTAAGAGCAATGCCCATCCCTCAGAGCAATACCCATCCCTCAGAGCAATACCCATCCCTCAGAGCAATACCCATCCCTTAGAGCAATACCCATCCCTCAGAGCAATACCCATCCCTTAGAGCAATACTCATCCCTCAGAGCAATACCCATCCCTTAGAGCAATACCCATCCCTCAGAGCAATACCCATCCCTCAGAGCAATACCCATCCCTTAGAGCAATACCCATCCCTCAGAGCAATACCCATCCCTTAGAGCAATACTCATCCCTCAGAGCAATACCCATCCCTTAGAGCAATACCCATCCCTCAGAGCAATACTCATCCCTTAGAGCAATACTCATCCCTTAGACCAATGCCCATCCCTTAGAGCAATACTCATCCCTTAGACCAATGCCCATCCCTTAGAGCAATACTCATCCCTTAGAGCAATACTCAGCCCAAGAGTTGGTTGGTTTGGCTGTGTTTCTGTTTTCCCTGCTCTGCAGCAGTGGCCAAGGCAAGCCTCATGCCACTTCTGCAGCCAGATTTGGGCTTCTTGATGGCAGACCTTCACCTGGGACCTCTGACACTTTGCCTGAGTGCACAAGGAGTCAGTGCTCCATATCCAGCCTTAGAATCATAGAATCAATAAGGTTGGAAAAGACCTCAGAGATCATAAAGTCCAACCTGTCACTCAACACCTCATGACTACTAAACCATGGCTCCAAGTGCCACATCCAATCCCCTCTTGAACACCTCAATACAATATACAGTACACCAGGTTGGAAGAGACCTTCAAGATCATCGCGTCCAACCCATCAACCAATCCAACACCATCTCATCAACTAACCCATGGCACCAAGCACCCCAGTGTGTGGGTGGTGAAGCTCTGGAACAGGCTGCCCAGGGAGGCTGTGGCTGCCTCCTTGCTGGGGGTGTTGAAGGCCAGGTTGGATGATGCCTTGAGCAGCTCAGTCTAGCTGAGAGGTGTCCCTGCCTATGGTGGGGAGGCTGGAGTAGATGATCTCTGAGGTCCCTTCCAACCTGAGCCATTCTGTGATTCTGACACCCTTACACAGAAGAAATACTTCAATACTTGACAGCTGGGAGCAAAAATGAACTCAGGGCAGTCATTGCCCTCTACCACTAAAGCTGCCAGTAATGAGTCCATACCAGCACAAAAGGCAGGCAGCAGAGCCTTGCTTGGAATCACTCCTGATGTGAATCAATGCTCCTCAGCTCTCACAGAGGTTTCTGCACCACTGTGAACTCCCCACTGAGGAAATCCATTCCCCTCCAAGCACAGCAGAAGTCTGTTTCCATTGATCAGGAGTTCATCTCTGTCTCTTTAACCAACATTACCAGCAGCAGAAAGACCTGGGACTGAAAAGATGAGGAAGATTCTGCTAACTGTACCACTAATACTACTAATAATACTACTACTAACAGTAGGTCCTGTTGTGATCCCTTTGATCTGGCCCTCAGAAATCTCACCAAAGATGTCCTAAGTTGCTGCCTCATAGAAGAAGAGAAATAATTTCCTCCAGGCTTTGTGGGGGGAGATATTTTCACCCCCTTGGTACAGTTTCTAGCAAGCCTGTGACTTAGTAGTGATGTTTTGGAGAAGACCATCATGCCCTGCCAATATTTTTCTTGCCAGTGTTGGGTACTTTGAGCTTCTTTCACTTGCAGGAGACAAAACCCAGCAACATAATATCACTCCACAGTTACCAAGGTAACTGGAGAGAAAGATACAACCAGCTGGGGTTGCACACTTGGTGATCTCACTTCATCAGCTCATTTCTTTACATCAGCTTGCTTCCCCAGCTCCATTTCTCTCTTGGCTTGAAAGCTCACAAAAGCTGTGAATCCTCCCTCAGTCTCCCATCAGAAAGGTGGCACTGCACAGCAGCTCTTTGCCTGGGAGCTGGGTGCCACTCTGGTTTCCTTCTGGAAGACATTTGGTCACCTCCAAAGGGGAATGATGTGGGGAGAGGGAAGTGTGCCAATAGATACAGAATACAGAATCGAGCACGTTGGAAAAGACCTTTGAGATCATTGAGCCCAACCTATCACCCAACACCATCTAATCAACTAAACCATGGCACCAAGGGCCTCATCCAGGCTGTGCTTAAACACCTCCAGTGATGGTGACTCCACCACCTCCCTGGGTAGCACATTCCAATGGCCAACCTCTCTGTCTGTGAAGAACTTCTTCCTGACATCAGCCTAAACCTCCCCTGGTGCAGCTTGAGACTGTGTCCTCTCCCTGATGAGCTCCGCTGTAATGTCTGGCTTGCATTAGGACTTGCTTAAACTCTGTGGGCTGTTCTCACCTCTGCTTTCAGCTCTGATGGGGGCCCTGAGGAAGGAACAGACAATACAGTTGTGGTCCTTCTGCCTTACTGGCCCACAATGTTGGTTCTCACACTTGGAATAGAATAGATTTTAGGTATTGTTGGGATTTGTGGCTTGATTTTGGGGTTTATCATTTGGTTTCAGGTATTCTTGGCATTTTTGGTTTGGTTTTAGGTATTGTTAGGATTTGTGGCTTGATTTGGGGGTTTTTGGTTTGGTTTTAGGTACTGTTGGGATTTGTGTTTTGATTTTGGGGTTTTTGGTTTGGTTTTTAGGTATTGTTGGGATTTGTGACTTGATTTTGGGGGTTTATGGTTTGGTTTTAGGTATTCTTGGCATTTTTGGTTTGGTTTTAGGTATTGTTAGGATTTATGGCTTGATTTGGGGGTTTTTGGTTTGGTTTCAGGTATTGTTGGGATTTGTGGCTTGATTTTAGGTATTGTTGGGATTTGTTGTTTGGTTTTGGGGGTTTTGGTTTGGTTTTAGGTATTGCTGGGATCTGTGGTTTGATTTTGGGGTTTTTGGTTTGGTTTTAGGTATTGTTGGGATTTTTGGTTTGGTTTGGGGATTTTTGGTTTGGTTTTAGGTATCCTTGGGATTTTGGGTTTGGTTTCAGGTATTTGTTTGGTTTGGTTTTAGGTGTTCTTGGGGGGTTGGTTTGTTTGCTTGTGGGGTTTTTGGGTGGGTGGGTGGGTGTTGGGGGTGGTTTGTTTGGTTGTTGGTTTGGGGCTTTTTTTTTTTTTTTTTTTTTTTTTGGTCTTCCAGGCTGTGCATTCCTGCTTCTCTCTCCATCATCTCCCTTTGAGACTGAAAGCAAGGACAGGTCACTTGCCTTTTTGTATGAGCATCTCTCTGAACAGCTCGGAGAGGGAGCAGGAGAAAAGGAATCCAACCCCACAAGACAAAGCGAGCGAACAGTCTTAATTGGAAGGGTTTTGTTTTCCCCAGGATTTTAACTTCAGACTGAGCCTCACAAATACTCTCTCAGGGTCCACTGCTGAACAGCTTTATTCTGCCCCAGGCAGGCTTTCACGGTGCAGCACAATAGCTTTTGTTTCAGAAGTATAGAGCAATGAGGACCTTGAATGCCAGAGGTCTGTATTATATCCATAACTGTAGATTCGGATGGTGGAAGGGAGGTTGGGGGAAGGTGAGAATGAAAAATTTCCCCATTGTGTGGATGGAGTCCTTCCAGCAAACACTGGCACAATGAGAAGCACATTCTTAAGAGCTGAAGCAGGCTCTGGATAAAGGCTCCCTCATTTTGTACATAATGGTCCCTGTGCTTTAACCTTGTACAGCTGCTATGACACCTGCTTTTCAAAGCCATTGTGGGAGAACAAGCAGAGCTTTGTCTGCTGTATACATTCTGTGCCACACATGTTAACATTTCTCTTTTTGTATTTACTTTTGTTTTCCCCACCTTCTCTCTCCCTCTTTTTTTCCCCCTCTCCCCCTTTCTTTTCCCTTTTCATTTTTTCCCCTTTCCTTTTCTTTTTTTTTCTTTTCCTTTTCTTTTCTTTTTTAACAGAACAGTTATGAATGAGTGGCTGAAAACTAATTTCAGCCTTGATTCCAGCAACCAGCCTGAATGGCTCAAAATATTGTGATGCTGAATAAAGGGAAGGTATTAGAATGGGGAGTACTATTTTCTGTTTTCCTTCTTTTCTTTTTGTCTATCAAGCTTTCACTTCTTGTGTCTCTGCTTCCTCCTCTTTTTATTTTGCACCCCATTCCCTTCCTCTCCCAGCTTCCCATCTCTCTGGCTCAAGTCTGAAAGGACAGGCAGAAGCCATCAGCTCATTTTCCCTCCAGCAGAAATAGCTGGAGGACTCCATCATGGCACTGGCTCACTCACCAGGATGTGTCTGGGATGGATAGTTGGAAGTCCAGGTCACTGGTGCTCCTGATGAGGAGGGAAAAGGTTTGGGGCACTGCTGTCCTCAGCTGGCCTTTTCTTGGTAGGGATCCACCTGAAGACAAGAGCAAAGAGTCACAGAATCATAGAATTGTTAGGGTTGGAAGGGACCTCAAGGCTCAGCCAGTTCCAACTCCCCTGCCACGGGCAGGGACACCTCACACTACAGCAGCTTGCTCACAGCCACATTCAGCCTTGCTGTAAAAACCTCCAGGGATGAGGCTTCCACCACCTCCCTGGGCAACCTGTGCCAGTGTCTCACCACCCTCATGGGGAAGAACTTCTTCCTAACATCCAATCTGAATCTCCCCATTTCTAGTTTTGTTCCATTCCCCCCAGTCCAATCACTCCCTGACACCCTAAAGAAAGCCTGCAGCATGCAGCATCTCAGTCATCTTCCTCTCGTTTTGTGACCTGCAGTAGAAGTAGGGCAAAGACATCAGCTCCTTCTAAATTGCCTTAAAGCTCCCCCATGGCCAGGTTTCCTTAGCTGAGTAAGTGCTGACTACAGGTGGGGGGCAATGGGAAGAAGAAAAATTGCCATTGACTTACCAAAGAGCCAATGAAGGATGAGTCTGGCCAATGGAGCAGCTGAAATCCAGAACCCAGGATCTGATTGTGAATCACCCACGCCACAGACCTGTGAAGCAGAGCTTCCCATGCCTCATCTCATGGCTGATGGCCTCTCTCGTACAGCAGATCTCTGTTCGTCACCAGATCATCACCAGCTCTGGTGCCCCAAACATAAGAAAGACATTGAACTGCTGGAGTAGGTCCAGAGGAGGCCATGGATATGATCAGGGGGCTGGAGAAGCTCTGCTATGGGGACAGGCTGAGAGAGTTGGGGCTGTTCAGCCTGGAGAAGAGAAGGCTCCAGGGAGACCTTAGAGCAGCCTTCCAGTACCTGAGGGGGCTCCAGGAGAACTGGGGAGGGGCTTTTGGCAAGGATTGGGAGTGACTGGACAATGCTTTGAGCTGGAAGAGGGCAGATTGAGACTGGAGACTAGGAAGAAATTCTTTTCAGTGAGGGTGGGGAGACACTGGAACAGGTTGCCCAGGGAGGTCATGGGTGCCCCCTCCCTGCAGGTGTTCAAGGACAGGTTGTATGAGGCCTTGAGCAACTTGGTCTAGTGAGAGGTGCCCCAGCCCATGGCAGAGGGGTAGGAACTGGGTGATCTACAAGTTCCCTTCCAAGCCAAACCATTCTGTGATTCTCTCCAGGGAGGTGGTTCTGCTTAATTGTCTTCAACGAGCAAAATCAGGACCAACGGTAGGTACCAGAGAGTATTCTGCTCTGACTGGTAGAGGTGCCAGCTTTGGCAGAGACTGAAAGCTGTGGCACTGCTCTTAACTGCATCCTTTTCTGAACACACACACACCTCAGAGCATCAGAGAGCAGCTGATGGCCAGAGGTGAGAGCAAGTCACCTGGCTCACCTCAGGTGGGTTATTGCAAGCATGTTGCATTGCCCCTGAGCAGTGCACGTTAGCAGGTCCAGAGCGCAGCAAACCCCTTCACAACCACCACCATTAACATTGCCTGGGCTTTGGGCTTGCATTTGGGTTTGTGGTTTGGGAGGGAGGTTTCCTTTGGTTTTTATGGCTACAAAACCAGCTCTGCTCACAGGCAGATTTAGAAGGCTGAAGGGAAGCATCTCCTTAGCTAACCTCCCGTCCCAGAGCACAAATGTGGCTCCTGCAGAAGGGCTGAGGACAATTCCCAGGGTCCAGACTCTCCATTAGATTCATCTCCTTTCTGACACTGGTGTTACCATGGCATGAGAAGAGATATTAGGTGGGAAAGGCTGTGGATGTAGTCTACCTGGACTTCATCAAGGCCTTTGACACCATCCCCCACAGCAAACTGCTGGCCAAGCTGTCAGCCTCTGGCTTGGACAGAAGCACTCTGAGCTGGGTGAGGAACTGGCTGGAGGGCTGAGCCCAGAGAGTGGTGGTGAATGGTGCCACTGCCAGCTGGCAGCCAGGCACCAGTGGTATCCCCCAGGGATCAGTGCTGGGCCCCATCCTGTTCAATATCTTTATTGATGATCTGGATGAGGGGATTGAGTCCATCATCAGTAAATTTGCAGATGACACCAAGTTGGGAGCAGATGTTGATCTGTTAGAGGGTAGAAGGGCTCTGCAGAGGGACCTTGCCAGGCTGGACAGATGGGCAGAGTCCAACAGATGGCATTCAACAAATCCAAGTGCCAGGTGCTGCACTTTGGCCACAACAACCCCAGGCAGAGCTACAGGCTGGGGTCAGAGTGGCTGGAGCCAGGCAGAAAGGGACCTGAGGGTACTGGTTGACAGCAGCTGAACATGAGCCTGCAGTGTGCCCAGGTGGCCAAGAAGGTCAATGGCATCCTGGGCTGCAGGAGCAGGGAGGGCATTGTGCCCTGTACTCAGCACTGGTTAGGCCACACCTTGAGTCCTGTGTCCAGTTCTGGGCTCCTCAGTTTAAGAAGGACATTGAGACTCTTGAAGGTGTTCAGAGAAGGGCAACGAGGCTGGGGAGGGGTCTGGAGCACAGCCCTGTGAGGAGAGGCTGAGGGAGCTGGGCTTGCTTAGCCTGGAGAAGAGGAGGCTCAGGGGAGACCTTATTGCTGTCTCCAACTCCCTGAAGGGAGGTTGTAGCCAGGAGAGGGTTGGTCTCTTCTCCCAGGCACCCAGCACCAGAACAATAGGACACTGTCTCAAGCTGCACCAGGGAAGGCTTAGGCTAGAGGTGAGGAGAAAGTTCTTCCCAGAGAGAGTTGGAATGTGCTACAGGTGGTGGAGTGACCATCCCTGGAGGTGTTCAAGAGGGGACTGGATGTGGCACTTGGAGCCATGGTTTAGTTGTCAGGAGGTGTTGGGTGACAGGTTGGACTTGATGATCTCTGAGGTCTTTTCCAACCTTATTGATGCTATGATTCTATGCTTAAAGATATAAACACCAGTGAGAAGCATGGGCTAGGAGTGGTTCCCAGGCCACTGGGCACCAGACAAATATTTTCCCTTTTTCAAAGACAAAAGAAAACAAAGGGAGAGAGGAAAAAAAGGGGGGGGGGGGGGGAAGAGGCCAAAATATGACATTAAAGGCAGGAGGCTGGTTTCTAAAGCCCCTCTTTGAGCTTCATTTGGTCATGAGAATAACTCAGACTTAACTTGTTTCATGCTTGCTTTTAATTTCTAATTACTGACTGGAAGTGTCTACCACATCTTCTTGATCTTCAGCATGTTCATACTTGTTGGGGAAGGGGAAAAAATAATCCATGGGTGTATGCAGAAGACTTCCACTGTCTTCAGGATGTGAGCAGCCAGCAGAAAAGGAGAGGTCAGCTGGCACAGAGCTCAACACTGAGCTTCTGCTGGGTGCACATCTTGGATGCTTTGGCACAAAACCTGCCTTAGGACTGCGCTCCTCAGAGCTGCTGCCCAAGGTGGGAAACAGACAGCACCCTGATGAGATCCATCTTATTCCTGGTGCAGCCCATTCTTTCCTCAGCTGAACTGAGGTGGCACTTCATTTTTAAGTGTTGCTTCTCATTCAGCCAGCTTGGCATGAGGCTTGGCCATGGGCACCTTGAAAGCGCAGACAGCAGGGGCTGAGTGAGGAGCAGCTGAATGAGAATGGTGAGAAATAACACAGCTGCTACAAACCAGGCTCAGGTGTCAAAGAAAACCATTCTTTCTATGGTTGCTTCTTTTTTCCCCCCTTTGCCTTCTGGATCTTCACTGGCAGAGAGCACCCAGGGCTGTGTGTCTCTAACTAGGTTCTGACTAGGTTCAGTCACCTTTCCATGAGGGGGGGGGCAGTGGGAATTTTGAAGGGCAAGGTTTAGCAGAGTTTTGCTGCTTTTGTGTTTAAAGTCTCTCATGTGCTGCTTGGCTTGGCTTTGTGGGTGGTGGAGGCATTTGGGACTGTTTCAGAGACAGCAAGAGGACACAGTCTCAAGCTGCACCAGGGGAGGTTTAGGCTGGATGTTAGGAAGAAGTTCTTGATAGAGAGATTGGCCGTTGGAATGTGCTGCCCAGGGAGGTGGTGGAGTCACCATCACTGGAGGTGTTTAGGAGGAGACTTGATGGGGTGCTTGGTGCCATGGTTTAGTTGATTAGGTGGTGTTGGGTGATAGGTTGGACTCCATGATCTCAAAGGTCACTTCCAACCTGGTCTATTCTATTCTATTCTATTCTATTCTATTCTATTCTATTCTATTCTATTCTATTCTATTCTATTCTATTCTATCCTATCCTATCCTATCCTATCCTATCCTATCAATGAGCCCATCTCATCAAATCCTGCACACCACTAGCTGGAAATACCTGTGTAAAAGTGTGCATCTATCATGGAGGAGCCAGGGATGCAGGTCAATAAGCATCTGTACCCATGGGTGCTGTTTTTCTGTTTGCCTTGTCATGTTCCTTTTGACTTCTGCTGTCATAACCTGTCCTGGCACACCTGCCTTCTCCCAGGTAACCAGCACCAGAACAAGAGGACACAGTCTCAAGCTGTGCCAGGGGAGGTTTAGGCTTGAGGTGAGGAGAAAGTTCTTCCCAGAAAAAGTAATTGGCCATTGGGATGTGCTGCCCAGGGAGGTGGTGGAGTCACCATCCCTGGAAATGTTCCCAAAAGGCTTGAATGTGGCCCTTGGAGCCATGGTTTAGTTGTCAGGAGGTGTTAGGTGTTAGGTAATAGGTTGGACTTGATGATCTCTGAGGTCTTTTCCAACCTGGCTGATTCTATGAGTCTCATGCCAGCCTCCTGAACTAAGCAGCCTGGCTCTTAGTGAGGGATGTGTTGGATTGCTGTGCTGCACAAGTTGTGGAATGTCAGCTTGGAAGGGCCCCCAGGGGTCACCTGTTCCAACCTCTCTAGGTGATGGTGCAGTTGCAATGAGCTGGCCCAGCACCCTGGCAAGCTGAATCAAACTGCCCAGTGACTCCACTGCTTCCCTTGGGAGATGATTCCAGTGTCTGACTGTGCTCATGGGGAAACATTTCCTTCTGGAGTCCAACAGGAATCTCCCCAGCAGTAATTTGTCCCCATCACCTCTTGTCTTCTCCATGGGACTCCTTCCACAAAGGTGGTCTCCATCCTCCTGGTAGCCACCCTTTATGCCCTGGTCCATGGCAATAGGGCCTCCCCTCAGCCTTCTCTTCTCCAGGCTGCACAACCCCAGCTCTCTCAGCCTTTCCTCATGTGGCAGGGCTGCCAGGCCTCTCATCATTCTCCTGGCCCTTCTCAGAAGTCCTTCCCTGGTACACTGGAAGGGAGATGTGAATTCAGAGGTTCACAGTGTCTGTAGCAGTAGGAATATTTCTTCAGTTTTAAAAAGAATACAAACACTACAATACCCATAATAAAGAGCAAAGAAGAAGCCAGAGTAGGCACCACTGGATCATTCAATACTCAATCATCTTTCATGTCAGACCCACCCCCCACCAAGATCACTTCACCCCTTCATATCTAGGCTGTTAATAGAGCAGAAGACAACCCAGGCACCCAGCCACCCAGAGCATAATCCTGCCAGTTGAAAGCACATAAAGGCACTTCAGAGCAGCAAGGGTCAATAGACACTCCCCTATTGATAGAACATCCCTTCCCTCCTCCTCCTCCTCCTCCAGCACCATCTGGCAAAGAAAGCACATGAGGGTTATTGGAAATCTAACCCCAGCAGCACAGCTACAGAAGATGCTGCAGGAAAGGGAGAGGGAGAGAAAAAGGGAGAGGGAGAGGGAGAGGGAGAGGGAGAGGGAGAGGGAGAGGGAGAGGGAGAGGGAGAGGGAGAGGGAGAGGGAGAGGGAGAGGGAGAGGGAGAGGGAGAGGGAGAGGGAGAGGGAAGGGAAAGGAAGGGAAGGGAAGGGAAGGGAAGGGAAGGAAGGAAGGGAAGGGAAGGGAAGGGAAGGAAGGGAAGGGAAGGGAAGGGAAGGAAGGGAAGGGAAGGGAAGGGAAGGGAAGGGAAGGGAAGGAAGGAAGGGAAGAGAAGAGAAGAGAAGAGAAGAGAAGAGAAGAGAAGAAAGAGAAGAGAAGAGAAGAGAAGAGAAGAGAAGAGAAGAGAAGAGAGAAAGAGAAGAGAAGAGAAGAGAAGAGAAAGAGAAGAGAAGAGAAGAGAAGAGAAGAGAAGAGAAGAGAAGAGAGAAGAGAGAAGAGAGAAGAGAGAAGAGAGAAGAGAGAAGAGAGAAGAGAGAAGAGAGAAGAGAGAAGAAAAGAAAGGAAAAGAAAGGAAATGAAAAGAGAAAGAAGAGAAAAGAAAAGAAGAGAAAAGAAAAGAAAGGAAAAGAAAGGAAATGAAAAGAGAAAGAAGAGAAAAGAAAAGAAGAGAAAAGAAAAGAGAAAAGAAGAGAAGAGAAAGAGAAGAGAAGAGAAGAGAAGAGAAGAGAAGAGAAGAGAAGAGAAGAGAAGAGAAGAGAAGAGAGGAGAAGAGAAGAGAAGAGAGGAGAAGAGAAGAAAAGAAAGGAAAAGAAAGGAAAAGAAAAAAAAGAAAAGAAAAGAAAAGAAAAGAAAAGAAAAGAAAAGAAAAGAAAAGAAAAGAAAAGAAAAGAAAAGAAAAGAAAAGAAAAGAAAAGAAAAGAAAAGAAAAGAAAAGAAAAGAAAAGAAAAGAAAAGAAAAGAAAAGAAAAGAAAAGAAAAGAAAGAAAAAGAAAGGAAAAGAAAGGAAAAGAAAGGAAAAGAAAGGAAAAGAAAGGAAAAGAAAGGAAAAGAAAGGAAAAGAAAGGAAAAGAAAGGAAAAGAAAAGAAAAGAAAAGAAAAGAAAAGAAAAGAAAAGAAAAGAAAAGAAAAGAAAAGAAAAGAAAAGAAAAGAAAAGAGAAAAGAAAAGAAAAAGAAAAGAAAAGAAAAGAAAAGAAAAGAAAAGAAAAGAAAAGAAAAAAGAAAAGAAAAGAAAAGAAAAGAAAAGAAAAGAAAAGAAAAGAAAAGAAAAGAAAAGAAAAGAAAAGAAAAGAAAAGAAAAGAAAAGAAAAGAAAAGAAAAGAAAAGAAAAGAAAAAGAAAAGAAGAGAAAAGAAGAGAAAGAAGAGAAAGAAAAGAAAAGAAAAGAAAAGAAAAGAAAAGAAAAGAAAAGAAAAGAAAAGAAAAGAAAAGAAAAGAAAAGAAAAGAAAAGAAAAGAAAAGAAAAGAAAAGAAAAGAAAAGAAAAGAAAAGAAAAGAAAAGAAAAGAAAAAAAAAAGAAAAGAAAAAGCATAGCATTACTTTTTTCAATAACCAAGTGGTATTCCATCTGTTGGTCTCTGCTCCCTTCTCCTTGGTTAGGAAGTGCTTGCATCTGGAGGTGCTGGAAGGTGTCCAGAGAAGGGCCACGAGGAGGAGCAGAGGGCTGGAGCTGCTCTGCCCTGGAGACAGACTGAGAGAGTTGGGGTTGTGCAGGCTGGAGAGGAGAAGGCTCCCAGGAGACCTTCTGGTGGCCTTCCAGGATCTGCAGGGGGCTCCAAGAAAGCTGGGGAGGGACTTCTTTAGGGTATTGGGTAGTGACAGGACTGGGGGAATGGAGGAAAACTAGAAGTGGGGAGATTCAGCTTGGATGTTAGGAAGAAGCTCTTCACCATGAGGGTAGTGAGGGAATGGATCCAAGCTAGAGGAGGAGGGATTTAGATTAGATGTTAGGAAGAAGTCCTTCCCCACGAGGGTGGTGAGAGCCTGGCACAGGTTGCCCAGGGAGGTGGTGGAAGCCTCCTGCCTGGAGGTGTTTGCAGCCAGGCTGGCTGTGGCTGTGAGCAAGCTGCTGTAGTGTGAGGTGTCCCTGCCCGTGGCAGGGGGCTTGGAACTGGCTGATCCTTGAGGTCCCTTCCAACCCTGACAATTCCATGACTCTCTGATGTACTTCACTTGTGAGGAGGCAAGCAGAAGATGCAAGGAGAGAGGCCTTCAGAGGGCAGAAATGGGGTGAAGCAGAGGTGACTTGGCTCTGTCCAGTAGTTGCAGGGTGGGTTTTTTTCCCCATCAGTCAAATAAAAGCTGCTTTGCAAAGAGGGGGGGGGGGGGGGGGAAGAATAATAATAAGAAGAGTGACCCTGATTGGTTAATGATCATCTCTTCAATTCACAGCAGCAAAATGCTGGGTGCCATCGAATGCAACCCCCAAGTTGAAGCTTTGATAATCAATGACTGCAGAGTGCTTAAAATAAAGAAAGAAATAGATAAATCAATAAATATCTCTATTAACACCCCCCCCCCCAAAACAACACCCCCCACACACCCCAGCTAAGCTTTCAGGGGGCTTAAGACTTATTGCTCAGATTTCCTCAGCTTTCTTAAAGGGGGGGGGGGGAGGGAAGTTGTAGAAAAATGGTGGAATTTATCATTTATAGCCAAATATTAATGTAGCAGCAGGAGGCTTGATGTGGCCATCTATCTCCCAGCATTCAGACTTCAAAGGCAGCATAAACAGGAAATTAATGGTTTGTCTAGAGTAAAGGAAAAATAAATGCAAATGGAGGCCTCATTAATACCAAGTGGGTGACTTCTTGGTTTATGGGCTCTGGATTGATTTTGTCAAAGGCCAATAGATTTATTAAATAAATAAATAAGTAGAAAGAAGGAGAAGAAGAAGAAGAAGAAGAAGGGGGTGGGGGTTGGGGGGAATGCCTTTTAAATGTGGCATCCCTATGGCTATTAGTTGAAAGAAATAAAATTCGCTGCAATTGCCACCACCTCTCCTCCTTCCTCCTCCTCCTTCGCCTCTTTCCCCCCTCCCTTCCTCCCTCCTCCTCCTCCTTCTCTTTTTCCCCCTCCCTCCTCCTTCTCCTCGTTTTCCCCCTCCCTCCCTCCTCCTCTCCTCTTTTTCCCCCTCCCTCCCTCCTCCTCTCCTCTTTTTCCCTCCCTCCCTCCCTCCTCCTTCTCCTCTTTTTCCCCCTCCCTCCTCCTTCTCCTCTTTTTCCCCCTCCCTCCTCCTTCTCCTCTTTTTCCCCCTCCCTCCTCCTTCTCCTCTTTTCCCCCCTGCCTCCTCCTTCTCCTCTTTTTCCCCCTCCCTCCTCCTCCTTCTCCTCTTTTTCCCCCTCTCTCCTTCTCCTCTTTTTCCCCCTTCCTCCTCCTTCTCCTCTTTTTCCCCCTCCCTCCTCCTTCTCCTCTTTTTCCCCCTCCCTCCTCCTCCTTCTCCTCTTTTTCCCCCCCCTCCTCCTCCTTCTCCTCTTTTTCCCCCTCCCTCCTCCTCCTCCTCCTCCTCTTTTTCCCCCTCCCTCTTCCCTCTCCTCTTTTTGCCTCCCTCCCTCCTCCTCCTCCTTCTCTTTCCCCCTCCCTCCCTCCTCCTCCTTCTCTTTTTCCCCTTCCCTCCTTCCCTCCTCCTCCTCCTTCTCCTCTTTTTCCCCCTCCCTCCCTCCTCCTCCTCCTCCTTCTCCTTTTTCCCCCTCCCTCCTCCTCCTCCTTCTTTCCCCCCCTCCCTCCTCCTCCTCCTTCTCCTTTTTTTCCCCCTCCCTCCTCCTCCTTCTCCTCTTTTCCCCCTCCCTCCCTCTCCTCTTTTCCCCCTCCCTCCCTCCCCCTTCTCTTTTCCCCCTCCCTCCCTCCCCCTTCTCTTTTCCCCCCTCCCTCCCTCCCTCCCTCCCTCCCTTCTCCTCCTCCTTCCTTCTCTCCTCTTCCCCCCCCCCTTCCTCCTGCACTTCCCTCCCTGGACGTTGCTTTACCTAAACAAGTTCTTGCATTTAGGCCTCACTTTCCCACCTGAAATATGTCCCTGGTAGGAGCTGCTATAAACGTCAGCATTTTCCAGCCCGTTGCTTTATGGGCAGAGTGAATTTTAATGGCATCGTAATCTCCCTGCAATCAATTGTGGGACAAGGTTGGGGACTGGGGGGGGGGGGGATGGGGGGAAGGTGGAGGACCTCAGGGAGTGGCCATTAAGCAGAGCTCTGCATCACTGCCGGCGCTCAGCAGCTTCTGTGTAGGGTGCCTGGAGGGCTTTGTTTCTTTATCGCCTCTTCTTGGAGGATTTTTAGTTTCTTTATCTTCTCAACACCTCTTCACAAACTGTTTCTCCTTGCCTCGTTCTCCTCCGTTGGCCAGAGGTTGCACTCGATGATCTTGGCGGTCTTTTCCAACCAACGCACTCCTGTGATTTCTTATGGCTCAAAAGAGTGGAGAGGATCCTAACTCTGCTTCCCAAGATGCGTTTTCTGGCTGGGACAGCTCATATCCAGTCCTCTACCACCTCTCCAAGCTGCTAGATGAAGGTGGGGTGCTTTCCAGATCACAGAATGGCAGTGGTTGGAAAGGACCTCTGGAGATCGAGTCCAAAACCCCTGCCAAGGCAGGGTCACCTAAGGAAGGTCCCACAGGGACAGGTCCAGGGGGGGTTTCAAATGTCTCCAGAGATGGAGACTCCACCACCTCTCTGGGCAGCCTGCTGCATGGGCTGCCAGCCTTAAATTCAAGAAGTTCCTCCTCATGTTTTGATGGAGCTTCTGATGTTCAGGTTTGTGCCCCTTACCCCTTGCCCTGTCACTTGGCACCGCTGAACAAAGCCTGGTCCCCAGCTGCCATTGGAGTATTGATCAGCACTGATGAGACCCGCACTCAGGCTGCTCTTCTCCAGACCAAACAGCCTCAGTTCCCTCAGCCTTTGCTCCTCACAGAGCTGTTCCTGTGCCCTCAGCATCTTTGTAGCCCTGCCACAGAGACAATGATGGCAGCTGGTGGCTGCATAATCACTGGCCAGGGGCAGCAATCTGACATGAAATCTACCAGTCGGCATGACGCAATGGGTGACTTCATTTAACCCCTTCAGCACCCACCGTCCCACCACATGCCAGGTCCTGTACTAACAGGACATTTACCCAAACCCAGGGATCAGCAAAAGCCAAACCCCCCAAGCTAGCATGCAATAAGCTTTGCTGATGCATATCATGGAGCTCTCACTAGGAAAACAGAACAGTACAGGCTTATGGTGCCACATCACACAGGCTTTGGGCTGCTGCAGGACTCAAGATCACAATTCCCCACTCCAAAAACAGTGGAGAAGTTGCCCTGAAGCACATGTCTTTGGTTGATGGTGATTTGTTTAGGGCCATTTTAAGGCAAGGACTTGCAGAGATAATTGCCATGCTCCACTTCTGCACAGGCAAATGGAGAAACTAACAGCATCACAGAGTGGTTTGGGTTGAAAGGGACCTTCAAGATCATCCAGTTCCAAACCCCCTGCCATGGGCAGGGACACCTCCCACCAGCCAGCTTGCTCAAGGCCTGATCCAACTTGGTCTTGAACGCCTCCAGGGAGGGGGCAGCCACAACCTCCCTGGGCAACCTGTTTCAGTGTCTCCCCACCCTCACTGCCAAGAATTTCTTCCTCTTCTCCAGACTCAATCTGCCCTCTTCCTGCTCAAAGCCATTTCCCCTCATCCTCTCATTTCCAGCCCTTGTCAGTAGTCCCCCTTGGGGATATGGTTTCATGTCCATGGTGGTATTGACCAAGGTTGGACTCAATTTTGGAGGTCTTTCCTAAGTGAAACAATTCTATGACTCAATGATTTGTTCAGCCAGTCATGACAGCTCTATATTTGTTCTCTCACTGCAGATTTTTCTTCCACTAGAAAAAGAAACCAGGATGCAACTCAAGGCCTTTTACTCCTGTCCTATCACTTGTTACTAGGGGGAAGATACCAACATCCCCCTTCCTCCAATCTTCTTGCAGGCAATTGTAGAGAGCTGTGAAGTTTCCCCTTGGCCTCTTCTTCTCCAGGATGAACAACCCTAAGTCCCTCAGCTGCTCCTGTTCTCCAGACCCTTCCCCAGCTTTGTCGCCCTTCTCTGGACCTGCTCCAGCCCCTCAATGTCCTTCTTGGAGTGAGTGGTCTGAAAACTGAACCCAGTACTCAAGGCATGGCCTCCCCAGTGCTGAGTACAGGGTGACAATCCCTGCCCTGCTCCTGCTGGCCACACCATTGCTGATCCAGACCAGCATGCCACACACTGGCACATGTTCAGCTGCTGTTGATCAACACCCCCAGGTCTTTCCCCACTGGGCAACATATGGAACCAATGCCACAGAATCTGGCAAAAAAGAAGCAGCAGAAGAAAAAAGGGAGGAAAAAAGGACAGAAAACAGACAGGAAAAGGACAGGGGGAAAAAAAGGAAAAAAGAGAGAAAAAAGGGAAAAAATAATGAAGAAGGAAAAGAAAAAGGGAAAAAGAAAGGGGGAAAAGAAAGGGAAAAAAGAGAGAAAGAAAAAGAAAGGGGAAAAGGAAAAAAGAAAGAAAGAAAAAAGGAAAATGAAACAAAGAAAAAAGGGAAAAGAAAGGAAACAAGAAAGGAAAAAGGAAAATGAAAAAGAAAAAATGAACAAAGAAAGAAGAAAGGAAGAAGAAAGGGAAAAAGAAAGAAAAAGAAAAAGAAAAAGGGGGAAAGGAAAAAAGGGAAAAAAGTAAAAAGGAAAAAAAGAAAAAGGAAAAAAATAAAACAGGAAAAAGGGGGAAAAAGGAAAGAAAAAAGGAAAAAGAAAGGGAAAATAAAAAAGGAAAAAAGGAAAAAGAAAGGAAAAAGAAGAAAGAAAGAAAGAGAAAAGGAAAAAATAAAGGAAAAAAAGGAAAGTAAAAGGAAAAAGGAAAAACAAAGAGAAAAAATAAAAAAGGAAAAAAGGAAAAATAAAGGAAAAAAGGAGAGTGAAAGAAAAAGGATAATGAAAGGAAAAAGGAAAAAAAGGAAAAAAGAAAGAAAGGGACAATAAAGGAAAAAAAAGAAAGAAAAAAACCAAAGAAAAATGGAAAAAAAGAAAGAAAGAAAGAAAGAAAGAAAGAAAAAGAAAGAAAGAAAGAAAGAAAGAAAGAAAGAAAGAAAGAAAGAAAGAAAGAAAGAAAGAAAGAAAAAAAAAGAAAGAAGGAAAGAAAGAAAGAAAGAAAGAAAGAAAGAAAGAAAGAAAGAAAGAAAGAAAGAAAGAAAGAAAGAAAGAAAGAAAGAAAGAAAGAAAGAAAGAAAGAAAGAAGGAAAGAAAGAAAGAAGGAAAGAAAGAAAGAGAAAGAAAGAAAGAAAGAAAGAAAGAAAGAAAGAAAGAAAGAAAGAAAGAAAGAAAGAAAGAAAGAAAGAAAGAAAGAAAGAAAGAAAAAGAAAGAAAGAAAGAAAGAAAGAAAGAAAGAAAGAAAGAAAGAAAGAAAGAAAGAAAGAAAGAAAAAGAAAGAAAGAAAGAAAGAAAGAAAGAAAGAAAGAAAGAAAGAAAGAAAGAAAGAAAGAAAGAAAGAAAGAAAGAAAAAGAAAGAAAGAAAGAAAGAAAGAAAGAAAGAAAGAAAGAAAGAAAGAAAGAAAGAAAGAAAGAAAGAAAGAAAGAAAGAAAGAAAGAAAGAAAGAAAGAAAGAAAGAAAGAAAGAAAGAAAGAAAGAAAGAAAGAAAGAAAGGAAGAAAGAAAGGAAGGAAGGAAGGAGAAGAGGCAGAAGAATAAAAAAAGAAGAAGAAAAAATATTTCAATTAATTGACCCCCCAAAAAAAACCAAATCACAAGAAATGAGCGAGTTTGAGCTTGTGAGTTTGCATTGAAACCCGGCAACGTTTTCAGCGTGGTGGAGCCCCACGGTAGCTGCAGTGTAGCCGGGAACGGCCCTGGTGGTGCTGCGCAGCTCAGCCTGCCTCTCTCCCTGCTTGCCGTGCGAGCTCCTGTTAGAAGTGACCCCATCGGCTGTCACTATCAGTGCATAAATCTCCAGGCTGGCAGCGATTAGCAGAAGACAAACGGTCAAAAGGGGGGGGAGGGGGAAAACCCAAACAGCAAACCACCCAGCCCACCACCTAGCACTCTCCTTGACCTAGAAATCATCAATTCAGGAAGGCATCTGAAACACTTTGGAAGCTGTCAGCAGGGCTGGGAGGGGAACAAGTCTCTCGACTCATTTAAATGTTTTTAGATGCAAAACGTTCGTCCTACGTGGACAGGTCAGGGAAAGCAGCACAGAAAACTCAGCACAAACCCTGGCTTCGCACACAGGGCTGCTTTTGTCTCCTCAAACCACAAACTGTCTTCGGGGGGGGGGGGGGGTGGGGTGGTAAAAAAAGCTGATTGGATTTCTCATTTGCATCCCACAGCCAAATGGAAATGCTGCTCCCAGGGCACAAGTGGATTTTTCCTCTTTTAAACTGAAGATGCCCATTTCAGCCCTTGCAGAAAGATTCCCTAAGGCAAGCTGGAGCTGACCCCTCCCATGGAAAGCTTAGAGTCACAGGACTGGGTTTGTTGGCAAAGCCCTCTGAGGGCATCCAGTCCAACCATCAGCCAAACACCACCACGGCCACTAAACCATGTCCCCAAAGTGCCATGGCCACACATTTCATAGCAGTATCATAGTATCAGTCAGGGTTGGAAGGCACCACAAGGATCATGGAGTTCCAACCCCGCTGCCATGGGCAGGGACACCCCACACTAGATCAGGCTGGCCAGAGCCTCATCTTTCTTGAACACCTTCAGGGATGGTGACTCCACCACCTCCTGGGTAGCCCTGACCACTCATTCTGTAAAGAGATTTTTCTTCCAATCCAACCTAAACCTCACCTGGCACAGCTTCAGGCCATTTTATCAGGCATTGAGCAGAAGGAAGCTGCCCATACAGTTGTCCTTAATGAATGCTTTTGTTTGGCTTCAGAAGGAGCCGGCAAAGACATCTGGCTGCTGCTGCTTCTCCTTCCTCTAAGTGCGTCAGGGCCACTGTGCTGCCCACGCTGACAGCAGGCAAACAGAGGATTCAGCTGCTTTGCCCTTTCTCATTTCTTCTGTCTAATAGGGCTCAGCAAGAGGAATGATGAACTGCTGCAGTAAGTGCACTGCTGTTACATCTGCAGCATCCAGAGGGTTTTGGCATGCTTGCAAAGGGGACAGAGACCTCAGCTACTCTTGTCCAGAGAAGGGCAACGAGGCTGGAAAGAGGTCTGGAGCACAGCCCTGTGAGAAGAGGCTGAGGGAGCTGGGCTTGCTTAGCCTGGAGAAGAGGAGGCTGAGGGGAGACCTTCTTGCTGTCTACAACTCCCTGAAGGGAGGTTGTAGCCAGGTGGGGATTGGTCTCTTCTCCCAGGCAACCTGCAACAGAAGGAGAAGACACAGTCTCAAGCTGCGCCAGGGAGGTTTAGGCTGGAGGTGAGGAGAAAGTTCTTCCCAGAGAGGTTGTTTTGCCATTGGAATGTGCTGCCCAGGGAGGTGGTGGAGTCCCCATCCCTGGAGGTGTTCAAAAAAAGCCTTGGATGTGGCCCTTGGAGCCACGGTTTAGTTGTCAGGAGGTGTTAGGTCACAGGTTGGACTTGATGATTTCTGAGGTCTTTTCCAACCTGGTTGATTCTGGGATTCTACTCTGCAGCCATCCAGTGGACAACCCCTTGAGCCTTGTCTAGGCTGCTGCTGCTGCCGCCGCTGCCGTTATCCTCACTAGACACGAGGGCACAAATCCAAAACCCCAGGGCAGAGCTAGTCTGTGGCGAAGGAGATCAGCTTAGGGAAGCATTCAGTGCACAGGGAAGGCCAGCACGGAAGGAAAACAAGATTATGGGTGAGGTTTCTTTGCCACCCTCCAGAATCCAGAAAGAAAACAAAACCAAAAAAGATGAAACATGCTTTGAGAAAATGCTCTCAGGGTAGCCCTCCTTGCACCTTTCTTTTCTTCCTTTTCTTCCTGCTCAATCTGGACCAACCCTGGGTGGTGTATTTCAAAGATGATATGAAAAAAAGAAAATAATCCAACCTGTATTTTTGTTTGTGTGTGTGTGTGTGTGTGTGTGTGTAAGGCTCTCTCTTAGCTGGTTAAAATGCAGCTTTCCTGCTCTGGGAAAACAAATAAATGAATAACTCCCAGCTAGCAGAATGTCTTTGTGGTCCTTTGGAGATGATTCTTGGAGCAGAGCTATTCTCAAGCCCCGGGGTTGCAGACAGCTGGGTGGGAGTTGGTTTGCTCTCCCACTGGGAGGTGGTTTTAAGTTGATGATATGCTCCATGGGGCAAGGTGAGGAGAGAAAAGTGAAGGTTGGTTTTTTTTTCCTGAAGAGTGATGCTGGTATTTTGTGGGTCTTCTTATCTCATAGAATCACAGAGTGGCTCAGGTTGGAAAGGACCTCAGAGAACATCTGCTCCAACTTCCCTGCCACGGGCAGGGACACCTCTCAGCTACACTCAGCTGTTCAAGGCCTCATCCAACCTGGCCTCAACACCCCCAGCAAGGAGGCAGCCACAGCTTCCCTGGGCAGCCTGGGCCAGACTCTCACCACCTTCCTACTGAAGAACCTCTTCCTAAGCTCCAATCTAACTCTGCTCTCCCTCAGCTTCAAACCATTCCAGGGAGGAGACATCCACAGCCTCCCTGGGCATCATGTTTCGGAGTCTCACCACCCCCACAATAAAGAACTTCTTCCTCAGCTCCACTCTAACCCTGCTCTGCCTCAGCTTCCAACCATTCCCCCTTGGCCTGCCTCCAGACACCCTCAAGAAAAGTCCTTCTGCAGCCTTCCTGTAGGATCTCTTCAGGAAGGTAGCTCAGGAAGGCAGCTGTAAGGTCCCCCAGGAGTCTTCTCTTCTCCAGGCTGAGCACCCCCAGCTTGAAACCCTTCCCCTTGTCACATTCCAAGACACCCTTATGAAAAACATCCCCCTCCAGCCTTCCTGTCAACGTGAGCTTGGTGCTTTGCAGCAAGGCCAGGTGTGCCAGTCCCATCTCAGGCTGGAAACCCCTCAAAAATGAAGAATAGATTGGAATCACCTCCCAACAGAAGCACTGGATTCCTCCCCTCCTTTGGGCAGGTTTAAGACTCAGCTTGCCAGGGTGCTGGGCCAGCTCATTGCAACTGCACCATCACCTAGAGAGGTTGGAGCAGATGATACTTGGGCTCCCTTCCAGCGTGGCAGTGAGGACAAAAGCAGTCAGGAGGTGACTCATCCAGGAATCCGAAGGCAGTTTGTGTGTCCCACTCTCCAGCAGATCCACCTCTCTCATGTTTGGTGCCCCATATCTGGACACAGCACTGCAGGTGAAGTCTCCCCAGAGCAGAGGGGCAGGATCCCCTCTCTCCATCACTGGCCACACTACTTTGGATGCAGCCCAGGCTGCTGTTGGCCTTTCTGGGCTGCCAGTGCCCATTGCTGGCTCCTGTCCAGCTTCTCTTCCCCCTGGCACCTCCAAGTCCTTCTCTGCAGGGCTGCTCTCAATCTCATCATTCCCCAGCCTGGACTGGTTCAAGAATGGCCCTGATACAGGTGCAGGACCTTGCAGTTGGCCTTGTTGAACCTCATGAGTCTGCTTCCCCTTCTTTCCTGCTGAGCAAAATCCTGTTCCTTATCCAACAGTCCCAGATCCATCTCTCAGCCTCACAGGAGGATGGGTATTCATTTACTAATGTTTTAACCTCACCTTAGGTAAATAATTTTGCAGTTTGGCTGTCCTGTGCTACTGCAGCTGGGGCAATTCCCTAAAACCCTCCATCATATAAACCAAAGATTTTTTTTCCCCTTCCATGTCCTCTGGCAGGCAGAGTTTGAAGGCTTCCCTTGCTCACACACACAGAGGTTCCCTCTGTCCCTGGTGAAATAGGTGCAGACCTCAATGAAATGACTTGTATGGCTTTGCAGTCTCATCTTGCTTTTAGGGTCTGGTTTATCTTCAGCTGTACCTGGCCAGGCTTCTTTGACAGATTTCTTCAGCTAAATGTGAGTGTGAACTGATGGCAGCAGAGAATAAGATTGAGGAACCTCCTTCCAAAGCTCTTAAACCCTGCAGAGAACATCAGTGGCACAAACACCTCATTAATTATTGAGAGCTGTTGAGATGTAGACTGGAAATTAGGAAGACATTCTTTCCAGGTTGGACTCACAGTATCACAGTATCACTAAGGTTGGAAGAGACCTCGAAGATCATCGAGTCCAACCTGTCACCACAGACCCCATGACTAAACCATGGCACCAAGTGCCACGTCCAATCCCCTCTTGAACACCTCCAGGGATGGTGACTCCACCACCTCCCTGGGCAGCACATTCCAATGGCTAAAAACTCTCTCGGTGAAGAACTTTCTCCTCACCTCCAGCCTAAACTTCCCTGGTGCAGCTTGAGACTGTGTCCCCTTGTTCTGGTTCTGGTTGCTAGAGAGAAGAGACCAATCTCTTCCTGGCTACAACCACCTTTCAGGTAGTTGTTGAGAGCAATGAGGTCGCCCCTGAGCCTCCTCTTCTCTAGGCTAAACAATCCCAGCTCTCAGACTCGATGATCTTTGAGGTCTCTTCCAACCTTGGTGATACTGTGATACTGTGGTGGATGTTCCCTCCCGGGAGGTGTTCAAGGCCAGGTTGGATGAGGCCTGGAGCAAGCTGGGCTGGTGGGAGGTGTGCCTGCCCATAGCAGGGGGACTGGAACTGGGTGATCTTCCTCCCCCATCTATAAAGTGTCTGCAGGGTCCCTGCACACCCCGCACTCCAGCAGGCGAGCAGGCAGGTCCTCATCCTGCATGTAGCAACACGAGGCTGAGATAATGAACGGAGGCCGAGAAGAAGAGAGAAATCATCAGGGCTGTTAATTTGACACCGAGCCTTTTGATCTCCTCTTCAGATCAGAAGGAAAGGCTAAGTGTGCTTCCTTTTAATCTTCACTCCCGCACTTTAAAGGCCTCAATAATGTTCCCACCAACCAGATCATTTTCATTTGCAACTCTAATTAATCTGTGAATAAATATGCTTCGGAGAGGTGGATTGGCTTAAATGAAGGCTGTCTTTTCACCTTTAATCTATAATGCTGCATTTCCCTCTCTTGAGAAAATAGCTTCTGTGCTTGCACTCTCTCCTTTTCTCCCCAAGTTCATGCAAGGCTCTTTCTCTTCCCTCTCTCCCTCCTTTTTTTTTTCTTTATTATTATGATAAAATAATGGCTTCAGCAGGTGAATAAAAGGTTAGGCAAGTTTGACAAAAATGAGAAGCTATTCACCCTTGCTACCTTTAATCTACTGCATTCTGCTCCTAATGAGTGTAAATTACCCAAGCTATTTCCCAGAGTCTTTCTGTGTCATAATACCAGCCAGCAGAGCATTCTCAGGAGGGAGCTTTGCTATTATTACTATTAGCATTATCTTTAATCTTTTGTGGCGTGAAGAATGAGGGCAACAAGGATCCACACAAAGCAGCAGGAGCCAGCCAGAGGAGAATCTGGCAGGGCCCGCTGGGCTGTGTGAAGGAATGGGTCCTCCCCTCAGAAGGAGCCAGCAGCCAAGTGGCATCCTGTTGAATGGAGTCCAGAGGAGGCCACAAAGATGATCCAAGGGCTGGAGCACCTCTGATGTGAGCACAGGTTGAGGGAGCTGGGGGTGTTCAGCCTGGAGAGGAGAAGGCTCCAGGGGGACCTTCAAGCTGAAGACCTAAGACCTTCCAATAGCTGAAGGGATCCTACAGGAAGCCTGCAGAAGGACTTTTCCTGAGGGTGTCTAGAGACAGGACAAGGAGGAATGGTTTGAAGCTGAGGCAGAGCAGGGTTAGGCTGGAGATGAGGAAGAGGTTCTTCAGTAGGAGGGTGGTGAGACTCTGGCACAGGCTGCTCAGGGAGGTTGTGGCTGCCTCCTTGCTGGGGGTGTTGAAGGCCAGGTTGGATGAGGCTTTAAGCAGCCAAGTCCAGTTGATAGCTGTCCCTGCCCGTGGCAGGGAAGTTGGACTGGATGATCTTGGAGGGTCCCTTCCAACCTGAGCCATCCTGTGATTCACACAGGATGGAAGTCCACAAGCCAAAACCAAACCAAACCAACAGTAGTTCAGCTCTGCAAAGCTTGGCTAAAGCCACATCAATGTGCCCCTGTTTTTATGGGGTTTTTATACCTGTCATTCGTGGCTTCAGCCAGGCTTGGGAAAGGAATCTGGCCCCACACACTCGCTCATGGTCTTGTAGTGTTGGTTTGCAGAATCAAGGTCTAGGCATAGAGGCAGCAAAGGATCCCAGGCTCACAGGATGTTAGGGACCCTCGAAGATCATTGAGTCCAACCCCCCTGCCAGAGCAGGAGCAGAGAATCCAGCACAGGTCACACAGGAACACATCCAGACAGGGCTGGAAAGTCTCCATAGAAGGAGACTCCACAACCTCTCTGGGCAGCCTGCTCCAGGCCTCTGGGACCCTCACAGTGAAGAAGTTCCTCCTGAAGTTGAGGTGGAGCCTCCTGTGCTGCAGTTTCCATCCATTGTCCCTTGTCCTGTCACAGGGTGAGCAGAGCTTGTCCCCTCCCTCCTGACCCCCAGCCCTCAGATATTTATAAACATTTATTAAATCCCCTCTTAGGCTTCTCTTCTCCAGACTGAACAGCCCCAGGGCTCTCAGCCTCTCCTCCTCTCCCTTTCTCATCCTGGTAGCTCTAGAAAGATCTGCCCACGTAGCAGCCTGCAGCACACAGACAGTGTCATCTACCTCCAGAGCACAAAATCCCATCTCTGATGGGAGCAGAAAAACCTGTTCACAGATGGTCCTGTGCTGGGAAGTTGTGAGAGCTGGGAGGTGGTGGAGCCAGTCTACACACAGGGTTGTCAGACAGCCATGACCTGCATCCACACCACGAGGGGCAGCGTTAGAGGAGCACCCTGGAGGACAAACTCTTCTATGATTCTGTGAAGGGGAAAGCTGAAGTAAAACAACCCTCACAGCCTCTGGCAAACAACAAACAGACAATCTAGGAGGAAATCTTGCAATGTAAATCTCAAGCTGGCCAATCCACCAAGGTGAAGAAGCCTAACCATTGAGAAGAAACCAAACTAGGATTGCATGCAGAGAGGCACTTCAGAAGTGAGCCTCACATCTTCACTGATGATCTGGAAGAGGCATTTAAGACATTTAATCTGGAGGTATTCAGGTCAAATCAGAGGCAGCTATGAGTGACAGCCACAAAGGGAACTACAGCATGCAGGAGTTGGTCAGGAGGAGAGCAAGGCATCTCCTGCTGGGGTTAAATATCCTGCAACGTTCACATCCAATGTGAGGAAGAGCCTGGGAAGCTGTACTGTGGGCAGGGACTTTGCCTTCAGGTGACCTGCTCTCACAGTAGGGAAAAAACAAACAAGCAAGCAAAAAAGACAAGAAACAGACAATCCACAAGCAAAGAAAGAAAAGAAACAGACAATCCAGGTGGTCAGGTTGGCTTAAGGAATCACAGAATGTTAGGGGTTGGAAGGGACCTCAAAAGCTCATCCAGTCCAACCCCCTGCCAGAGCAGATCACACACATCCAGGCAAGTTTTGAATATCTCTAGAGAGGGAGACTCCACAATCCCCTTGGGCAGCCTGTTCCAGGCCTCTGTCACCCTCACAGTGAAGAAGTTCTTCCTTCTGTTTCCATGGAACTTCCTCTGCCTCAACTACTGCCATTGCCCATTGTGCTGCATTGGGCGTCACCCAGCAGAGCCTGGCTCCAGCCTCTTGGCACTCACCCTGCACAGCTTTATCAACATGAATGAGGTCACCCTCAGGCTCCTCCTCTCCAAGCTAAAGAGCCCTCAGCTCCCTCAGTCTCTCCTCATAAATGCCACCAATCACCTGGGAAAGCACCAGGAGAGCCCTTGCTATTTCATGGTGTATTACTATTTCATGGTGTATTAGTGTCCACCACTTGTGGAGAGCACTGGTAAGGAGCTAGGAGCTCTGTCACTTCTCAGTAGGAACATCAATGGGAAACCCTCTACCTGCTCACCCTGCCAGGTCTACCCAGCTCAGTGATGAGCATCAAGGCAAATCCCTCCCTCACAGAAACTGATGATAGAATCATAGAATCAACCAGGTTGGAAAAGACCTCAGAGATCATCAAGTCCAACCTATTACCTAATGCCTCCTGACAAATAAACCATGGCTCCAAGTGCCACATCCAGTCCTTCTATGAACAGCTCCAGGGAGGGTGACTCCACCACCTCCCTGGGCAGCACATTCCAATGGCCAATTACTCTTTCTGGGAAGAACTTTCTCCCCACCTCCAGCCTAAACTTCCCCTGACACAGCTTGAGACTGTGTCCTCTTGTCCTGGTGCTGGTTGCCTGGGAGAAGGCAGATGTGCCAGGACAGGTTATGACAGCAGAAGTCTATTTCTATTCTAAATTTCCCCTGGCACAGCTTGAGACTGTGTCCTCTTGTTCTGGTGCTGGGTGCCTGGGAGAAGAGATCAACCCCCACCTGGCCACAACCTCCCTTCAGGTAGTTGGAGACAGCAAGAAGGTCTCCCCTGAGCCTCCTCTTCTCCAGGCTAAGCAACCCCAGCTCCCTCAGCCTCTCCTCGCAGGGCTTGTGTTCCAAACCCCTCACCAGCTTTGTTGCCCTTCTCTGGACACCTTCCAGCAAGACAACATCCTTCCTAAACTGAGGGGCCCAGAACTGGACACAGGACTCAAGGTGCAGCCTAACCAGTGCAGCGTACAGAGGGAGAATGACCATCCTGCTCCTGCTGGCCACACTGTTCCTGATGCAGACCAGGATGCCACTGGCTCTCTTGGCTGCCTGGGCACACTGCAGGCTCATGTTCAGCCTACCATCGACCAGTACCCCCAGGTCCCTCTCTTGTTCTGGTGCTGGTTGCCTGGGAGAAGTGACCTGGCGACAACCACCCTCAGCACCATATCTCTGCCTCTTTTAAACACCTCCAGGCCCAGGGATTCAGTTAGGCACCAACAAAACCCTCCTGGAGCAGAGAGAGAATCTCGGCTTTGTGGCAAGCAGTTCCTGAGCCTGGCTCCTGCTGCTAAGCCCCCTCAGTCATTTCTCTCATCTCAGGTTGGTTCTGGTCCCTGTAGCTTCTGTTCTATTAGACGGTTTCCATCTCTTTCAAATTGGCCACTTGTGATTATTGTTCTCCGGCCCAAGAATGCCTCATATTCAGAGGTCCCTTTGTTTCACTCTTATTATGCACACCATGGATGTTCAAGGTCGCTAGTTGGGCTATTATTCAAGCAGACAATTTTTCCTCTTCTTCTTTTATTTCTTTTTTTTTTTTTTTCCTTTTTTTCTCCCCCCCCCCCCCCCCCCCCCCCCCCTTTTCCTTTTCTCCCCTTTATTCCCCTCCCCTCCCCTCCCCAAAGAGCCTCAGTTCAAGGTCTCACATTCTCTCTGCTGTCCCCTAAGTTTTACCATTTCTTTTGCTTATGAAAACATTTTCCCTTGCCTCACATCCTCCAGTAGCTTCCATTCAATTCAATCCCTGCTAATATATATCCACAAGAAGCCCAGGGCAGACCCCAAGTCAGCTGCTTCTGCTGTTTTAAAAGAACCAGAGAAAGCTCTTTATTTTCTTAGACTCTCCAGCAGTTTCTTGAGTTGCAGACTGATACACAGAGTGTTCTGAGAGGTGGCCAGGAGATTTCCATATCATTTGCAGCACTAGTGACTAAATATCAGGGCTGCTGTGTGGGGACTTGGGAGGCAATAACCACCCCAGGAAATGAACACTTACAGCCCTAGCCACTAGACAGGAGTTTTAGCTCTGCTGCTGTTGTCTTGCTCGCAACAAGAGGTAAAACCAGCAAGGGATCACCCAGCAGGCTGAGGTTTAATTTTGGATGAACAATGGAAACGTGGCTTTAGCCCACTACAAACCTACTTGTTTGTCAAGTGACAGCATCCTCCACAGAGCTGCCTGCATTATCAGCCACCTCTCATTACGCAGGGATATTTATGTACATTGTCTGCTCGAGGAAGAGAGAAACAAAACCCGCCGGCTGCTTCACGCGCTCTCCAGGGAGGAGACCCGCAGCACCCATGGGGTTTCGCAGCATGCTTGAAGACAGCCATCAAAACAAGGAAATGCAGGCTGATCCACTTGAGGCAGGACTTGCTAAAGCAATCTGTGTGAGGCAGGAAGAGAAAGCCACCCTTGCAGATGGAGGATAAAGTTTTGGCTCTTGGGGAGAAGGAACCACGGTGAGGAGATGCCTGCGCCGAGACAGATACCAGACACGGAGAAAGACCTTGGGGTCCCGGTGGGCAATAAACTATCCAAGGGACAGCAATGTGCCCCTGTGGCCAAGAAGGCCAGTGGCATCCTGGGGTGCATGAAGAGTGTGAGCAGCAGGTCAAGGCAGGTTCTTCTTCCCCTCTACTCTGCCCCAGTGAGACCACATCAGGAATATTGCATCCAGTTCTGGGCACCTCCAGCGAAAGAGGGACAGAGGTCTGCTGGAGAGAGGCAATGAGAAGCTATGAGGATGATGAAGGGACAACATCTGTGTGATGACGAAAAGCTGAGAGACCTGGGACTGTTTAGTCTGAAGAAGAAAAAGCTGTGAAGGAATATGATCAATGTCTACCAATATCTGAGGGGTGGGAATCAAGAAGGGGCCAGGCTATTGTCAGTGGTGTCCTGGGATGGGACAAAAGGAAATGGATACAAACTGGAACACAGCAAGTTCCACTTCAGCACGAGGGGAAAATTCTTTACTGTGAGGGTGCTGGAGCATTGGAGCAGGCTGTGGAGTCTTCTTGTCTGGAGCCTTTCTAGACACACCTGGATGTGTTCCTGTGTGGCCTGCCCTTGGTAATCCTGCTCTGGCAGGGGGTTTGATTCAGTGATCTTCAGAGGGTCCCTTCCAACCCCCACCATTCTGTGATTCTGGAGCCTGCTGGGACTCCTTGCTGCTGGACACATCAGTGGCACAACCTGGTTGTGAATCACAGCAACGTCCTGACCAGCTCCAAAGAAAAGCTGTCCTGGGGCCCTCGTTTCAAGAAAGATGTTGAGCTGCTGGAAGGTGTCCAGAGAAGGGCAACAAGGCTGGGGAGGGGTCTGGAGCACAGCCCTGTGAGGAGAGGCTGAGGGAGATGGGCTTGCTTAGCCTGGAGAAGAGGAGGCTCAGGGGAGACCTCATTGCTCTCTACAACTCCCTGAAGGGAGGTTGTAGCCAGGTGGGGGTTGGTCTCTTCTCCCAGGAACCAGCGACAGAAGGAGAGGCCATAGTCTCAAGCTATGCCAGGGGAAGTTTAGGCTGGAGGTGAGGAAGAAATTCTTCACACAGGGAGTGATTGAACACTGGGATGTGCTGCCCACAGAGGTGGTGGAGTCACCATCCCTGGAGGTGTTTAAAAAGAGCCTGGATGATGCACTTGGTGCCATGGTTCAGTTGATTAGATGGTGCTGGGTGATAGGTTGGACTTGATGATCTCTGAGGTCTTTTCCAACCTGGTTAATTCTGTAATTCTGTGATATAACTGTTCAAAGCACTGCACTGAGCTCACTGCACCTCTGGCAGCAGTCCCAGAGCATGGGGAAGATGCATAGAGGATGTCTGCTATTTGTTGAGACTTGTACACACCAGTCCTTTTCCTTGGGCTCAGCTCTGTGTAGCATCTGGGGAGCTTGAGTTTGATTTTCCATTAGGTCACCAGAAGCCCTTCACTATCAGAAGTCTTTGTTGAAGTTATGGAGGCAGGAGATGAGGTCCACTGTGTGTGCCCATGCCTGCATGTGGCTCCATCTGATTTGACTACCAGGCCAACACAAGCAAAATTCTGTCATCTCTTATCCACATGGATGTGTTTTCACTCCACCTCCCACCTTCTACTCCATGACATTTCTCAAGGCCCTCATGCCCCAGGAGGCAGAGTCATCATATCTGGAGGTGTTCAAGAAACATGTGGGCATGGCACTTTGGGACATGGTTTAACAGCCATGGTGGTGTTGGATTGAAGGTTGGACTCAATGATCTACTTGAGAGAGTCCAAGGGAGGGCTACAAGGATGCTGAAGGTACTGGAGCACTGCCTGGTGAGGAGAGGCTGAGAGCCCTGGGGCTCTTTAGTCTGGAGAGGAGAAGACTGAGAGGGGAGCTAATAAATGTTTATAAATATCTGAGGGCTGGGGGTCAAGAGGGAGGGGACAGGCTCTGCTCAGTTGCACCCTGGGAGAGGACAAGGGGCAATGGATGGAAACTCCAGCACAGGAGCTTCCACCTCAACATGAGGAGGAACTTCTTCACTGTGAGCATCCCAGAGCCCTGGAGCAGGCTGCCCAGAGAGGTTGTGGAGTCTCCTTCTCTGGAGCCTTTCCAGCCCTGTCTGGATGTGTTCCTGTGTGACCTGTGCTGGATTCTCTGCTCCTGCTCTGGCAGGGGGTTGGACTTGATGACCTCCAGAGGTCCCTTCCAACCCCTAACATCCTGTGAACCTCTTAGAGGGCTTTTCTAATGGCGACAACTCTATAATTCTAAGTTCCCATCACCACAAGGACCACCACCTGATTTCTTTGTAATGTACTCTACCTCCTGCTGCTTTAAAAAAAAAAAAGGGAGGGGGGGGGGGGGGCAGGAATCTCTATTTTGTTGCTGTTGCCGTCCCTTGCCAGGCTCAGTTGTAGCACAAGGACACGTGGGGAAAAGACATTCTTTCCATTCTTGGAGGCATTGTGGTCGACTGAAATGAGAAGCAAGACAAAGCCAAGAGAAAAAGCTTCTTGTGGGGGCAGCCTAGTTGGAAGAAAATGAATCAGCCAAGCCGGGCAGGTTTCAATGATCCCCAGCAAACAGCTCGCTGCCTCCCGCACTCCTGCCTCTAATGGCTCCAGAAAGTGTTCATCTGCTTCCTAGTGGCAGGCAGGCAGGAAGTGATCTGAAATAACCACCAAAATAATAGTAATAATAATAATAATAATAATAATAATAATAATAATAATAATAATAAAAAGAGAAGTTTATTCAAGGCTCTGCTGCTGAAAGGACATCTCTAACGCGCTTCCTTCCTGGGGATATCATAGAATTGCTGCTCACGGGAATTGGAGCAGCAAGGAATATTTTTTTTGGGGGGTGGTGGGTTTGGGTTGGTTTTTTTGTTGTTGCTGTTGTTTGCTATTTTGGTTGTCTGTTTTGTTTGGGGTTTTTTGGGGGTGGGGGAGGTGTTTTCCTAAATACAGAATACGGAATAAACCGGGTTGGAAAAGACGTTGGAGATCATTGACTCCAACCTATCACCCAACACCATCTGATCAACTAAACCATGGCACCAAGCACCCATAGAACCATAGAACCATAGAATCAATAAGGTTGGAAAAGACCTCAAAGATCATCAAGTCCAACCTGTCACCCAACACCTCATGACTACTAAACCATGGCACCAAGTGCCACATCCAATCCCTTTTTGAACACCTCCAGGGATGGTGACTCCACTACCTCCCCCTGGGCAGCCCATTCCAATGGGCAATCTCCCTTTCCAGGAAGAACTTTCTCCTCACCTCCAGCCTAAACCTCCCCTGGCGCAGCTTGAGACTGTGTCCTCTTGTCCTGGTGCTGGCTGCCTGGGAGAAGAGACCAACCCCCACCTGGCTACAACCTCTCTTCAGGGAGTTGGAGAGAGCAAGAAGGTCTGCCCTGAGCCTCCTCTTCTCCAGGCTAAGCAACCCCAGCTCCCTCAGCCTCTCCTCACAGGGCTGTGCTCCAGACCCCTCCCCAGCTTTCTTGCCCTTCTCTGATGACCATGAGCCAGCAATGTGCTCTGGTGGCCAGGAAGGCCAAGGGCATCCTGGGGTGGATTAGAAGGGGACGAGAGACGTTCTCCTGCCCCTCTACTCTGCCCTGGTGAGGCCACATCTGGAATATTATGTCCAGTTCTGGGGCCCTCAGTTCAGGAAAGACAGAGAGCTGCTTGAGAGCATCCAGCACAGAGCCATGAACCATGAAGGTGATGAAGGGAGTGGAACATCTTCCATACGAGGAGAGCCTGAGGGAGCTGAGGGCTCTGTAGCTTGGAGAGAAGGAGCCTGAGAGGTGACCTCCTCAATGTTTATAAGTATGTAAAGGATGAGTGGCCAGAGGCTGGAGCCAGGCTCTGCTGGGGGATGCCCAATGCCAGCACAAGGGGCAGTGGTGGAAGCTGAGGCAGAGGAAGTGCCATGGAAACAGGAGGAAAAAAATCTTTCCCTGTGAGGGTGAGAGAGGCCTGGAACAGGCTGCCCAGGGGGGCTGTGGACTCTCCCTCTCTGGAAAGAATCAAAACCTGCCTGGATGCCTTCCTGTGTAATGTAGTGTAGGTCCTCCTGCTCTGGCAGTGGGGTTCGACTGGATGAGCTTTTGAGGTCCCTTCCAGCCCCTGAAATTCTGTGATTCTGTGAAAACACTTTTCTTTTCATCCCCCCCCCGCCCCAACTAATAAGATCTTAAATTGCTTCTCCATGTGAAACGTTCTGAAATACTTCTACTTGTCAAACAAAACCTTCAGGCAACCTCCAAAGCGGAACGTTTTGACATGAGCTTGGGCAAGAGGCAGGTTTTGAAGGCAGGACAACCAGATGCTGAGGAAACCAACTGCCTGCTTGACACTGCCATCCTTGATTCTCCATCCTTGAGTTGGGAGGGGGAAGGAAAGGCTCCATTCAATTTGGCAGGACCCTGAAGGATGTGATCAACTTCAAAACCAGTGAGTCATCCAACCAAAGCCAGGCAGGAGGCGAACTCCTGCAATTCAAGTTAGAATTATGTTGAAGTGCTCCACAGAGCTGAGGCCTGGCAGGTGTAATTTCCACTCTGGAGAACTCAGAAGCCTCTCTTTAATTACCTATTTATAAGGGAAAGAGCATTTTTGTTCCACATCTTTTTTTCCTCTAAAGGACTCACTGGACTGGTCCTTGTCTTGATGTCAGGGGCTGCCAAGGGGAGGGATGGAGGAGCTGAAGCAACAGGAACTTGCAAGATATAGAGGATGCTAGAAGAGTACCAGAAGAACCAGGAGCCAAAATCACATCCAGTAGGTACCTTGCAGCAGGGATTCTCAGCTTGGCAGCATAAAACAGCTTGGGGTCATGACCCACCTGCACCCCTAGACCTCCCTGCAGCCCCAAGCAACAGGGCAGGTTGCTCAGCAAGCCTCCCTCGAACCCTGTTTCATCTTGGTCCTGCACAGGGAGCTACATGAGTCATAGAATCATTAAGTTAGAAGAGACCTCTATGATCAAGCCCAGCCATCACTGGGGGTTGGATCAGGTGACCTTTAAAAGTCCCTTTCAACCCTTTCATTCTATCATTCTACGAAGAACCCACTAACAACAACCCCCAAGCCACAACCCAGAGCACCATGCCTACATGTTTTTGGAACACCTCCAGGGATGGGGATCCCACCACCCGACTGGGCAGCCTGTGCCAAACCCTGACCACTCTTGCAGCAAAGAAGTTTTTCCTAATCTCCAATCTGAACCTTCCCTGGTGCAACTTTAGGCCTTTTCCTCTTATGCTGTCACTAGTTACTGGAGGGAAGAGACCAAGTGGTTAGGCAAAGATGCCTACAAGTTGAGCCCAGCTCTTGATGGCAGGAGCCTGGTTCTTACTGGAAGAGCTCTTGGTAGGAGCAGAAGGGAGTTGTTACACCTCATTGTATGTCAGCCTTTGTCTGGGATGCATGCCTCTATTAGCTGCTCTCACATGTGAGCCTTTTGAAGGATACAATAAAGTTCCTTGGGAAAGCCTCAGGTGGGAAGCCAGCTGAAGTGCATCTAAGGCTTGTCTTGGAAGTTATAATACCTCAGATTTTGGGAAAGTAACAACCTGGAGCTGCCCAAGGAACTGAATTGCTCAACTTCAGTGGCACTGGAAAGAAAATATCAAGAAATAGGCTCCTGACCACCAGTGCTGCTTGTAAACAAGCAAAGGGAAAGCACTTTTCCTCCTCCCATGATGCAGCACCATCCACAAAGGCGTCTGATGTCTAACCACAGGCCTCTTGGTCTAATTGCACCGGCCAGCACTGCTGGACAATCTGCCTTGGAGCAGGGGGTATCCACTACTGGGATCCAGTGCATACTGTACCCAGCACTGGTGAGGCCACTGCTTGAGTAATGGCTTCAGCTTTGGGGCCCTCATTCCAAGAAAGGCATTGATCACAGGATCACAGGATGGGGGGACCTCCAAAGATCACCGAGTCCAATCCCCCTGCCAGAGCAGGACCACAGAATCCAGCACAGGTCACACAGGAACACATCCAGACAGGGCTGGAAAGGCTCCAGAGCAGGAGACTCCACAACCTCTCTGGACAGCCTGCTCCAGGGCTCTGGGACCCTCACAGTGAAGAAGTTCCTCCACATGTTGAGGTGGAACTTCCTGTGCTGGAGTTTATACCCATTGCCCCTGGTCCTATCCCAGGGTGCAACTGAGCAGAGCCTGTCCCCTCCCTCCTGAACCCCAGCCCTAAGAGAGATAGATGTTGATCAGATCCCCTCTCAGTCTTCTCTTCTCCAGACTAAAGAGCCCCAGGGCTCTCAGCCTCTCCTCACCAGGCAGTGCTCCAGTCCCTTCAGCATCCTGGTAGCTCTCTGCTGGACTCTCTCCAGTAGATCGCTGTCCATGATGAGTGCATGGATCCCACATTGCCCCAGGTACCAGGGGCTCTCCATGGCCGCAGCAGTGCCAGCCCTCTGCTCCCCACTCCATGCTTCTTCCCCTGTGTGGGATACTAAGAAAAATTTCTTTGCTGCAGGAGTGGTCAGGGCTTGGAACAGGCTGCCTGGGGAGGTGGTGGAGTCCCTATCCCTGGAGGTGTTCAAGAAACCTGTGGCTGTGGCCATGGTGGTGTTGTGCTGAATGTTGAACTCAATGATCTTCGAGGTCTTTGCCAACCCAAACGATTCTATGATTCTATAAAGGTCTTTTCCAGCCAAAGCCCTACCCCTTGCTTTTGCTTTTTCCCCACCCCCTCCTCGCACCAGAGGCCAGTGCAGGTATTCAGGGATGGCTTTTCTGGAGGTGGCTCTCCTTGTCCCTTCCCCCACTTCCCCTGGCTGGGCCGAACGCATGGAAGGTCAGTGAGAAATGAAGCTGCTTTTATCTGCAATCTCCCACCAGCCCTGAGCTGGGTCCCCTCTTTATTTTTATGGGTTGGTTTTTTTTTCTCCCCACACTGAGGGCTAGCCAAGCATGAAGGAAAATAATTTTACCCAATCTCTCTGCTCTAACGCACACCAACCCCCCTCCCTCCTCTTTTTTTCCCTTCCCCCCTGCCACTCCCCACCTATCTAAAGGGGAAAGAATAAAAAAAAAAGAAAGAAAGAAAAAAAAAGAAAAAAAAAGGCCAAAAAAAAAAAAAAAGAAAGAAAGAGAGAGAAAAAAAAAGCCAAAGCTCTTTCCACAATGAAAGCACAACTAGATAGAAATCTTGGTGAGGCATCACTCTCGATGTGCCTGCAGCTTCCCGCTCACCCTCACTTCAATACCACCATTCCCACTGCTTTTGCCTCCTGCTAGAAAAAGAAACCCAGCCCCAAACATCATCACTAATGAAAAAATGAGTGGCCTGGTGGTTCCTGGTGTTCCACACAATTGCAACAGGCAGAGGCAAGAGGGCTGATTAATTTGCCTGGTGAATTATGCATTATTGCCTCCTCCCCAGCCTGGCTCCCAGGCACTCCTCTCCAAAGCTTTATTGTGTGCACTCCTTGAATATTGTCACCTCATTCTGGCGGCGTGTGGTGGGCTGAAATCCTCCCCCCGCCAACATTAACTTTGCCAGCCCAGATGGAAGCAAGTGAAAGCTGTATTTACAGGCAAAGCTACAGCCTACAATGGAATGCAGTGAAAATGTACAACATATCCAGGATTCACAATACTGACAGGGAGTGGCAATTAACAAACAAGACGAGAATCCCTCTGGTCAAAGACCAGGGGAAGCTACCAGCTTCTCCTTTTCTGCCACCCTCTACCCCACTGTCCAAAAGAAGGGAGAAAGGAGCAGAGAAAGTTGCTGTTAGACTTAAACAAAACAATGCAGCCAAGGTCAAGCAGAAGCAAGTTAGTATCTCTCCTGAGCAAAGAAGCGAGAAGAGAAGAGAAGAGAAGAGAAGAGAAGAGAAGAGAAGAGAAGAGAAGAGAAGAGAAGAGAAGAGAAGAGAAGAGAAGAGAAGAGAAGAGAAGAGAAGAGAGAAGAGAAGAGAAGAGAAGAGAAAAGAAGAGAAGAGAAGAGAAGAGAAGAGAAGAGAAGAGAAGAGAAGAGAAGAGAAGAGAAGAGAAGAGAAGAGAAGAGAAGAGAAGAAAGAGAAGAGAAGAGAAGAGAAGAAAGAGAAGAGAAGAGAAGAGAAGAGAAGAGAAGAGAAGAGAAGAGAAGAGAAGGGAAGACGAGGGAAGACGAGGGAAGACGAGGGAAGACAAGGGAAGAGAGAATTGCTTTGGTACAACCAATCTTATGGTAGGTATCTCTCCAGTGGGATTGTTTAGAATCATACAATCGTAAAATCCTTAGGGTTGGAAGGGACCTCAAGGCTCAGCCAGTTCTGATTCCCTTGCATGGGCAGGGACACCTCACACTACAGCAGCTTGCTCACAGCCACATCCAGCCTGGCTGCAAACACCTCCAGGCAGGAGGCTTCCACCACCTCCCTGGGCAACCTGTGCCAGGCTCTCACCACCCTCATGGCCAACAACTTCTTCCTATCATCCAATCTGAATTTACCCATTTTTAGTTTTGTTCCATCCCCCCAGTCTTATCACTCCCTGACACCCTCAAAAGTCCCTCCCCAGCTTTCTTGGAGCCCCCTTCAGGTACTGGAAGGCTACAAGAAGGTTTCCTGGGAGCCTTCTCTTCTCCAGACTGAACAGCCCCAACTCCCTCAGTCTGTCTGCAGAGCAGAGCAGCTCCAGCCCTCTGCTCTTCCTCGCGGCCCTTCTCTGGACACCTTCCAGCACCTCCAGGTCCCTCCTGTAATAAAAGCTCCAGAACTGGACACAGTGCTCCAGGTGTGGTCTCACCAGAGCAGAATAGAGGGGAGAATCCCCTCCCTCCCTCCACCTGCTGGCTATTTAGACTTGCCTTTGTTTTCCTTTTTTACACCCAAGAGTGATTTGTTTACAGCTGACTACTTTTCTGTTCAAGACCTGTGAAAAAATTTTGAAGGCATAGCCTGAAACTACCACAGGGTGCTGCCAAAGCTGTTGTCACTCAGTATCAGTTAGGGCTTGGTGCTTAATCCTCCATGAGCCCTGGCACCCAGGCTTGTTCATGGCTCATGAGCGAGGAGAGGGAGCTGGCGGTGCCACTGCTGGGTGCTCCGTAACTCCCCAGGAGCAGCTGCAGGGCTGACAGAGCCACAGCAAACTAACTTGCCCAAATGAAACAAAGACACTCCAGGCAGGAAATGTCATGAATGGCTGAACAAATCATTGAGTCATAGAATTGTTTCACTTGGAAAAGACCTCCAAGATTGAGTCCAACCTTGTCGATACCACCATGGACATGAAACCATATCCCCAAGGGGGACTACTGACAAGGGCTAGAAATGACAGGATGAGGGGGAATGGCTTTGAGCTGGAAGAGGGCAGATTGAGTCTGGAGAAGAGGAAGAAATTCTTGGCAGTGAGGGTGGGGAGACACTGGAACAGGTTGCCCAGGGGAGTTGTGGCTGCCACTTCCCTGGAGGTGTTCAAGGCCAGGTTGGATCAGGCCTTGAGCAAGCTGAGCTGGTGTGAGGTGTCCCTGCCCATGGTAGGGGGTTTGGAACTGGATGATCTTCAAGGTCCCTTTCAACCCAAACCACTCTGTGATTCTGTTAGTTTCTCCATTTGCCTGTGCAGAAGTGGAGCACAGCAATTATCTCTGCAAGTCCTTGCCTTAAAATGGGCAATGTCCCTGCCCATGGCAGAAGGATTGGAACTGGATGATCTTTAAGGTCCCTTCCAACCTAAACCATTCTATGACTCTGGATCTATGAATGAGCAAGCTGCTCTTCCTCTTTTAGAATCACAGAATTGTTTCAGTTGGAAGAGACCTCTAAGATCATTGAGTCCAACCATCAACCCAACACCACCATGGCCACCAAAACATGTCCCAAAGTGGCATGGCCACACATTTCTTGAACACCTTAGGGACAGTGGTTCCACCACCTCCCTGGGCAGCCTGTGTGGCCAGAAAGTCGGAGGATGTGATTGTCTCCCTCTGCTTGGCACTGGTGAGGCCACAACTTGAACACTGTGTTTGCTTTTGGCCCTCTCCCAACAAGAAGGACATTGAGGTGTCCAAGATGGTCAAGGGCCTTGAACACAAGTCTTATGAGGAGCAGCTGAAGGAGCTGGGGTTGTTTAGTCTGGAGAAGAGGAGGCTGAGGGGAGACCTCATTGCTCTCTACAGCTCCCTGAAAAGAGGTTGGAGTGAGGTGGGGGTTGGTCCCTTCTCCCTATTATCAGAAGACAGAAGGAGATGAAATGGCTTCAAGTTGTGCCAGGGGAGAATCAAGTTGGGTTTGGGAAAAATGTCTTCACTGAAAGAGTTCTCAGGCACTGGCCCAGGCTGCCCAGGGAGGTGGTGGAGTCACCATCCCTGGAGGTGTTTAAAAGCCATATGGATGTGGTGCTGAGGGCTGTGGTTTAGTGGCAGTACTTTACCAGTAGTAGTGGGATTGTGACCTCTAGGTCAGCAGTTGGACTTGGTGATCTCAAAGGTCTCTTCCATCTTCAGCAGTGTTAGGATTCTACAACTCTATGACCCACTCCTGGAGTGTCCCAGTCAGCAGATACAGAACACATATGGCAACACCAGCCCCTAAATCTACCTGGACACCACCTCCTGCAGCCTGAGTGCTGTGGTTCTCAGTAAAAGAGGCTGATTCAGTCTCCAAGGAGGCATTCACTAGAAAAAGGTGGTGTGTCCCCAGTTTAAATCCCCAGTGATAGCTGCAGAACTGTGTGACAGAGGCTGTCTAGGGGAAAATCTCCTCCTGAAAAGTCAGAGAATCATGGAATTTTAGTTGGAAAAGACCTTTGAGATTGAGTCCAACCATTCCCTAGTTCTACCAGGGCTGGGGCTAAACCATGGCTGTCAGCACCACATCTGTGCCTCTTTGAAACACCCCCAGGGATGGGGATTCAACCACCTTCCTGGGCAGCCTGTGTCAGTCTTTGAGAACCCCTTCAGCCTAGAAGTTTCTTCTAATGTCCAACCTAAACCGCCTCTGGTGCAACTTGAGGCCATTTCATCTTGTCCTATCACTTGTCACTTGGGAGAAGAGACCAACCCCCACCTTGCTCCAACCTTGCTGCAGGGAGTTGGAGAGAGCAAGGAGGTCTTTCCCTCAGCCTCCTCTTCTCCAGACTAAACACCCCCAGCTCCTTCAGCTGCTCCTCACCAGCCCTATTCTCCAAAGCCTTCACCAGCTCTGTTGCCCTTCTCTAGACCTGTTCCAGCTCCCCAATGCCCTTCTTGGATTGAGGAGCCCAAAACTGAGCCAAGTACTCGTTGCATGACCTCACCGGTGCTGACTACAGGAGGACAATCCCTTCCCTGATCCTGCTGGTCACGTTGTTTCTGATCCAGGCCAGGATGCTGTCCTGGAACTGCAGAACCCAGAATGGGCTGCCCGGGGAGGTGGTTGAGTCGCTGTCCCTGGAGGCGTTCAAGAGGGGACTGGATGTGGCACTTGGTGCCATGGTCTAGTCGTGAGGTTTGTGGTTACAGGTTGGACTCGATGATCTTCGAGGTCTCTTCCAACCTTGGTAATACTGTGATACTGTGATAACCCAATCACCCCCCAAAATGATGGTCAGGCACAGTGGTGCTTCTCAGAGATCTCCTTGTTCTTCCTAAGGAGAGGCTAGAGGGACAAGGCAAGGAAGTGGAGGAAAGCATAATTGAACTCCCCACCAGCTCTTGCTAAGGAGATTTTAGAAGAGATCACCTGCTAAAGAGAGGATGGAGAGACATTTCCAGGGTCTGAAAGCTGATTAAAAGCTCAGATAAGGTCACACTTTCAAAAGGCATAAAAAAAGGAGGAGGGAAAAAAAGCTGCTTTTGAGAAGCCCTCTGGTTCCCCCTGCTTCTTCTGCAGCCATTCCAAATCCCTTTCTGGTTTCCTGAAGGTGAAAGGAGCTGAGCCACGGATGCCACCGAGGGGATGGCAGGGAGGGAGCTCTCTGCTCTGGGCTGCGGGGGTGGATTCGCTCCCACTTTTGTGTCTGGATCTCAGCGCCGCCGCCCCAGACAACAGGCACTGAATGCCCCGGGCCCCGGGGATGCCGCTAACCTTGTGCTGCCATCAGGTGCACACAAAGCCGGGAGCCCCTTCTGCAGGGAGAGGAAGAGGTGGGAAGCTAAAAGACGATTAGACTATTCCAGGGGGAACTTTTTTTTTTTGCTGAAAATGAAACTAAACGGCGGCGGAGGATTACAAAGCCAAACATGGAACATTACATGGAGCCGTAATTGCCTCCTATTATTCCTCTGCACTAACCAAAACAGCTATTTAGACAAACAAAGGAGCAAAGAAAGGCAGAGACCAGCACTGAAAGTTGTTTTATCTCTCCTAATCCCCCACTGCTTTGATAAGTCTGTAATAGGATCACTTGGCATCTCCAAAGGAAAAAAGAAACAACAAATTCCTCTTTGCAGGCAGGTTTTGCCCAGGTGTCCATTTCCACCTCTCTGGCCATGCAGTAGTGGAAAACAAAACCCCTCTGTTTTGCATGCACGGGGTGTTTGTGGTCTTTTCCTTTCATTCTTCTTCTTCTTTTGGGCTGAAATAGCTTCCAAGGATGAATTTCTGCTTGTTTCACTGGGCTCTCTTTTAGGTTGGCAGCCGTTTGGTTAGTCTGAACGGTCTTTGGTCAGCTTTGGATGCCCCTGCTCAGATCTAGACTAGCTTATTCCACAAAAGCTGACATTCAGCTCACTTAGAGGTTAGGACAAATGAGAGCAGCAAGCATCAGCCTTGTACTGCCCCATTCCCAACTGCTGGAGGTAAACCCCATGGAATCATAGAATCACAGGGCAGTTTTGGTTGGAGAAGCCCTCCAAGATCATCCAGGCCAACCATCAACCCGACACCACCATGGCCACCAACCCATGTTCCAAAGTGCCATGGCCACACATTCCTTCAGCACCTTCAGGGACAGTGACTCCACCACTGCCCTGAATAGGCCAAGCTTTATCCCAGGGCTCCAGGAAGATCTGCTCAGTGCAGTGGTTTGATAGTTTAACATTGTAGGATGTTCTTTTTCCTCTCCAGATGATCTTGCTTGATACTCTGGTGGCTCATATAGGCTCACAGGATGTTAGGGGTTGGAAGAGACCTCCAGCAAACATTGAGTCCAACCCCAGGACCAGAGAATCCAGCACAGGTCACACAGGAACACATCCAGACAGGGCTGGAAAGGCTCCAGAGAAGGAGACTCCACAACTTCTCTGGGCAGCCTGTTCCAGTACTCTGTGACCCTCACAGGGAAGAAGTTCCTCCTCATGGTGAGATGGAACCTCCTGTGCTGTAGTTTCTATCCATTGTCCCTTGTCCTATCCCAGGGTGCAACTGAGCAGAGCCTGTCCCCTCCCTCCTGACCCCAGCTCTCAGATATTGATAGACATTGATCAGATTCCCTCTCAGTCTTCTCTCCAGACTAAAGAGCCCCAGGGCTCTCAGCCTCTCCTCCCCACCAGTGCTGCAGTCCCTTCAGCATCCTTGTACCCCTCCCTTGGACTCTCTCCAGCAGATCCCTGTCCCTCCTGAACTGGGGAGCCCAGAACTGGATGCAATATTCCAGATGAGGCCACACTAGGGCAGAGTAGAGGGGAAGGAGAACCTCCCTGGATCTGCTGGCCACACTCCTC